>CM052078.1:8362454-8962454 GCA_020010945.3 Muscidifurax raptorellus | reverse complement strand
TTTATTGAGCAATGCAATCTCGTATACGTAGAGTTTTTTCTGCCCCCCCCCCCTCCCCCTCCGCGCGCGTGTACCGCACAATGGCGCCGGGGCTTTTATTTTATATCATATATACCGACGAACTACATGCGTGTATAGAGGCCTTTTTTTTGCGGCGAGTGAGCGGCATTGCGGTCAATCAGCTGCGGCTGCAGCAGAAACGTCCGAGTCATCGACGACGAAATACCGTTTTACAAGAAATGCGTGGAGAATCGACATGTGTTTTATACTGTCGGATTACGGGCCATTATAAAAATTTTATGCAGTCGAAAGCGCGTACCGTATAAGCTCTTAATTGGAATGCACCGAGCTCGAGCTGTCTTTTTATTGCAAACTCGCACTTTCAATTTATAAAAGGATAATCAGCTCCCGCGATATTGTTTTTCCCCCCTTGGATGTCGTGCATCACAGTGATTAACGATTGAAACGTAATCATCGAAAGTTAAATTAAAAATCCATATGCACCCAGAGCCATCCATCATACACAATATATATACATATATATATCTGACCTACTGAAGCTCAAACCGGCGTTCATCCTCTCGAAAGGTCTTGAAAGATCGGCGCGTAGTGCATCATGGTTTCACCTAAACACAGCATAAACGCGCTCTTTCAGAACGTGTAATGAGAAATAATTGTTTCACTGCGCGCGGCGTAACGGGAGCCTTGCCGCCGCAACAAAACCATATAATACGAATTCCGCCGCCGCCGCCGCCGCTTCGCACAATCCCTCCCGTAATCAAGCTTGTAATCAGCGATCGGGTTCTACTTGACCCCATAAACTATCGGTTTCATTACTATAGCCGCGCACTTTTCATTAGTCCGCTCGCGCGAGTGAGAGAGCTACTACAGCAGTAGCAACGGAGGAAAAAAAGTGATAGCGCAGCTGAACAGGCCCTTTAACGCGGCGCCGATCCTATCTCGCGATCTAACGATGCAATATACCTATAGCCGCAGCCACACTCACACACACACACACACACACACACACGTATAAGCTACAAAGATCATTGCACGGATAGGACTCTCTCGCTCTCTCAGTCTGTGTATATACGTGCTCCCAAAGCACGCACTGCCGCTTCGGGAGTGGTTCGCGAGTCCGTAATTTCTTTTCTCTTTCCCTCTGCTGCTGCTGCTGCAGAGCTGAGTCGAGAGAGGCGGCATTTCAAGGATTTTGTACGCGCGCGCGGCGACTTTCGTTCCGGTGTATATAGGCGCGAGCTGCGCATACATACATACATACATACATACATACTGTACTAAAGCAGCATGCACCACGCGATGCCCCGCGCGAATACACTTATTCGACCACACCTTCGTAATCGCGCGCGAAAAGCCGCGACTTTTACAGGATCCTGTGCAAGACCGCGCGCGAGCGAGGCTTATTTTGGGTAATCGGGCCTTGAGAGGCTATAAGATGGGTGGGTTCGAGCAGAGTTACATCAGTGCGGCTATCGCTGTTTTTTTCAGGGATTGCCAGTTTTTATTTTGGTGGAGGGCAATTAGCGAGTTGCGAATCGAGTGCAATCAAGGTCATTGGCTTTGTCGATCGTCTTTTTAGGGATTTTTGAGCGTACGCGTAAATTGAATTTATTTTCATGATTCGCGGTCGCTCTAGGAGCCAGTTCCAGTGTATCGAGAATACATTTTTAGAATTAATTTCATGATTGTTATGAATAACAACAACAAAAATATAGCCCTGACGTGTAGGTTCAGTTGCAGTTATAACATGAGTGACTCAACAAGTTCCGTCATAGGTAATGTACAGCAAGTTTATATGCACTGGGCTCGCAGATTTCGATGAGGGAAATAGAAAATCACGTGTGCGCCACCTAGCGTCGCTGGAGAAGAAACAAAGCCAAAAGTGCTTTGTTTCGCAGTGTATCGGAAGCCCCGAAATTGAAAATCTTTACAGGTACAATGTAATCTTCAAATTATCATTTCAAACGGCTCAATACGACAGTTTTCCAAAGTACAAACTGCTGCAAACCGATATTGAAGCTCGGATGATCTTGAGGTTAATATAGTTGCTAATGGAAATTACAGTTAATTAGCTAATACAGAATTTTTTCACAAAGACTTGTTAATATAACTTGAAATTTTTATTTTGAAAATAAAAATTAACGGAAGATATACAATTCCATAAATATTAATCACCATATTCATAACTCGCAGCAATTAAATTGAATCAACACATGTAGCAGATAAACAAGCTGTAAAAAAGGAAACGTCTGCATATAGCAAAAAAAAGAAGTATAGGAAGCACCATTACTACTCATCCATACCAGCGAAGCAGTCGATAAAGGCAACTTTACTTCTGGTTCACCCTCTAAGTAGTATAAAGCTAGCGGTCTCGCAGCTCTCTGCTTGCTCTCTATATGCAGAGAAGAGAGAGAACAGCTATACATCTCTCTCTCTCTCTCTCTCTCTCTCTCTCTCTCTCTCTCTCTCTCTCGCATATAAGTAGAAAGACGAACGGCCGAGAGCTGCTGAACTGGGCGTGGTCGCGCCGGTTTATGTAAGGCACATACGTTTTTTCGTCACCCGTGCACTGCAGCCGCGCGGTCCTCCACCATATACCCATACCTACTCCCGCGCGCGCGCGTCTTTTTGCTCCATCTAGAAACGACTCTCTCTCTCTCTCTCTCTCTCTCGCGTTCCTAATGCATGCGCGCCTTTCCTGCTCTAATCCTTTCTAAACGTATCCTCTGACTCTCCGCCTATACGTAGGCCCGTGTCCGTGTGTCGGAGAGGAGAACACGGCGGCCGATACGCGATCCCTTGACATTTTCGCGTGCCTCGCGATATCGATCGGTACCCCCTCGCTCGCACTCTCCTTTATCGCGGCTGTATATATATATATATATAGAGAGAGAGAGAGAGACACGTGCGCTGCAGACGGGACGGACTCTTTTATACCGTCGCTGCTGTTCCGAAGGAGTTCCGTCATCCGATACGGAAAATAAGCTCGGCCGACGCTCGGACTGCTGCATGCAGAGATCTATGGAGATTCCTCGTAATTTCTCGCGGGGCGACACGAGTCGTAAACACTTGGCAGCTAGTTTGCCGCGGCGCGATTATGAATAAGCGGTAAAGTTAGGCCGCATTGTCTGCTTGTCGATGCGGTTATTTCGTATATGTATAGCAGTTTATGCTCTACTGGCGGCTTTTTATACTAGTTTAACTCATTTGCTCGCATCATCTGCGCTGTCTACAGGTATATAAATATATATATATAACTCGATTCTGTAAACAATTTTATCAGAAGCCTCGTTCATGCAACGGTCCCGTTTTTCACGTCCCGCATCACCGATAGAAATCGAGGCGGCACGCGCTCCGAGAAAAATGCGTGCCTATACAGCCATCCTTCTCTCTCCTTCTTCCTCGTCGATACAATGATTAATAAGCCGATCGCGCTTATGAAAGTCGATCGCGGCTTTCTTCTCTATACACACACACGTACACGCTATATATACGACGCAGTCGCGGTGTGCCTCAGAAGCGCCGCCACCGTTACGAAGCGCATTATTCCGATCTATCGAACGCCGCCGCCGCCGCCGCCGCCGCTGCGTAACAAACCGAAAGTCGAGTTTTCTGCGTGGTACACGACCTCGAGCTATCAGTAGTACGGCTCAATCGTGCTATCGGCCACTTGCGCAAACTGTAATTCATTGCGCGAGTCTGAGAGAAGTGGACGCGGACTGTGCTATATATACGTGTATATAGTGCTGCGGTAGTTATTATTATTTTTTTTTTCAGCGCGGACAGAGGGAGATTAATCAAATATATATTCGAGGCAATTACGGCTGAACTAAAATGCGTGCGTGAGTCATTCTTATGCGCGTATATTGCTTATCGGGGGAGACAAGATGTACTTTCTATTTTGCTGGAAATAAATTGATAGTGCACGAGTAGTCTGCGTGTGTATATAGATAAGATAGCGCGCTGTCATAGAATTGAGACGTGTATAGAGCTATATATATATATAGCTACGGTGGTGTATTTCTATGCTTACGCAATAATACATAATCGGTCAAATAAAAGTGAATCCGCGCAATAACATAATATATACAGCCATAGAAGGCCAATAATACCCCGCGAATTTCCCATTTTCCAGCTAGTATAATACAGCAAGCGGGTAAGCGAGTCAGAGAGAGAGAGAGAGAGAGAGAGAGAGAGAGAGGGAGAATCTCGCGATAATCCGCGCCGTATAGACACTTTATTATCTCCACAGGCATTTTCACACACGTGGAACATTTCTCTTCTACACAGGCCCATACACGGCGTTTTAACAATGTCGGCAATAAACGCCATCTTCGGCGCACACATACACATCAGCTGTGCGCAGTGTAATCGCAGGCGAGTCTTATTGCGCGAGATCCCATCGCGGTGCATAAATGCGCGAGCACGTAAACAAAACGTAGCATATATAATACACACACACGCGCGGAATATTCGCTCAGCTATAGATATACATACCTCGCCCGCGTACGTAACTCGCGAGTCGCACGAGGATCGCTCGAGGATAGTAGAGAGCACACATCGATGAGTGCTGCTCTCCCTCTCTCTCTCTCTCTCTCTTTCTCTCAAGAGACTATATCAGAATAAGCGAATACTCTTCGTTGTGGGAAAAGCATAAATCAAGGGGCATACGGACGCACGGGAGAAATCTAATGTGGGAAAAGTATCGGGAATATCCTTGTCGCGAGCGCGAGACTCGGTCGATCGCGCTGCGATAAAGGGAAGATCGCGCAATAGGGCTGCGCGCTCTCGGAGATTAATGCTGTCGATAGATCGATCGGTTCATGCAGTAGTATAGCTCGGTAGGAAGCCTCTGAAGAGGCGCTACCGAGACCAAGTATATACATTTACGCCCTCCTACTCTCGGCGGCAGCTGACGGTCGACGCTTGCTCTTGAGCTTTTATGTAAGTTATATCGCCGACTGCATTGTCTGACGCGCTACGGGCTTTTCCGAGAACATCGGGGTGAGCCGCTGGTACTACACTGGTGCTTTGAGCTTTTGTTGTTTTTTATCGATTTAGGGGAGGTTTTTTTCTTTGTTTCGAGATTGATTGCAATATAGAGGGGGCGATGCTGCAGAGATGACGCTGGTTTATTGCGCGAATTCGGGTATAGGTAATTGGAAAATTCAAACGCAATATTCGATTTGTATGCCTATATAGAAACTAGCAATTTTTCTTGCGTAAGCGGCTGTCGTAATACTTGAAATACGTATACATTCGAAGCATCTTTCCGTCCGCATGATAATAAACGTCACGGCTGCAACAAAGCTCTAAATCATTATCACCATCTAGACATGAGTAACGACGCTCTTATCATCCCGTATCCCGTGCAGTAGTGCAATCGAATGCAACTCTCGATGACTCACCCGATTTTTTGCCCAATTACACATATCCTCGTTTTAAAAGCGTCTCCTATATCATCCATATGCATATGAGCATATAGCTCTCGGCATAATTAATGACAGTATATAGCATTATTGAAATCTCGGTAGCATCGTCTATTACGAGCCTAATATACACATTATACATACCCAGGGCAATTAGCATTTATCCCATCCCCTCTTAGATTCGACTAACGCGCGGAAGTCAAATACACTACACCCGCTCGCGCGCGCATATACGTTTTCATTCATGAGACTCGCGCGGCTCGTGTACATGTATATATATACACATTTTCGTATCATCATCGCACAGCGTGGTTCACATCGCCGCTGCGTTACATAATCCATTATAGAGGCGATCGCGAGGCGCGCATCGATGTATCGAAGAGAGAGAAGCTATTATTGCGAGTGCACGCAAGCTATCGAATTCGCAGGAATTCGCTCGAGAGAATCGCACGCTTTTCTACATATATATATATATATATATATATATATATATATATATACACGTAACACACGAGAGTCTGCGGGCCAGATAAAAATCGGCTCGCAGGAATGAGGGTAAGGCGCACTATACCGATCCGGCGAATTATATATGCAAACGCGCGCTTGTGTCTTTATATATATACATTATCGTGATGCGCGGCGAGTTTCGAATCCGATGAGTCGTCTTTTATAACGCCAGGGGGAGGTTAGAATCGTCCATTAAAGGACAACGCGCTGTTCACACGCTCTCTTATGTGTGTGTATATATAGGTAAGTATATATAATGAAAAAGCGCATCTGTATATACTTTTTTAACGTGGAATATACACGTGCGCGCGGGAGTGGCTATATATATGAGAGGGAGATGAAGCTGCTTTGTGCCTTATGTTTATTTAATACATGGGAGCGGATGCATGTTAGGCGAATCCTTACGTAACGTCCTGCGCCGCGAGGATCTCTGATGCTCGATGCTGCGCGGAGTCTACGGCCCTACTGCTTCTACTCTAACTACCTATAATACCATATACACACACGGAGAGAATAACTCAGCTCTCGCGGATTAGGTGCGCATTCTCACGACCGCGAGAATATGTACGTATATATAATGCACGCGTTAATCGTTCGCTCTCGATTAATTTTTTTGCACTTACATATAGCTGAAGATCTCTGCCGCTGCTGTAAAATTTTGACGTGTAAATTGTTATCATTATCGTACGTCGGGCGGCAAAAAGTGTGCATCGGACGCGGAAACGCGGCGACGAGTATGCACGCAAAAGAAGTCCCTGATGGCGATCCGTTTATTGACATTCGCTGCAGCTTTCTAAAATCCATTCGAGTCGTAATTCTTCTCCTCGTTCGCCCGATTACTTCCGCCAGGTTTCCCCGCTCTATTCTTCCGCGGAATAAACAATGACCGCGAGAGAGTATTATGACGGACGCCACTGCGCATATCGATATAACACACTCTTCTCGCTCTTGACTTCGTCCCAATGCGAGATAATGGGGGTATTTATTTCCTTGCGAAAAATCGCATTAAGCGAGGACTGGACATACCGCGTGTCTATATATATATATAGGCGCACTTAACTTGTTAAATTCCTCCGTCGCGTCTCTCGTTTGTATATATATACGCGGAGAGTTGGGGAGGCCAGTTGCAGGTTACGTAACGGCGGCGTTTTAGCACATGCTATTTTCCGGCGAACCCACGGCAAAGTGCGCCAGCCCATTATTAGAGATCCTGCGGGCGGTCTATATATATATATAAATACCGCAGCTCGCGCTCCGTCGTTATATCCTAATTCGTTTTATTTGCCGTAAATTGATGTAGTGCGGCTTGACGAAATTTTCATATATATATATACGTTTCATAAAATCCTAAAATTCGTTCTCTCCCCACGCAGCGACAATCTCTTACACGCACATATAGATTGCCCGTTTGATTAATCGCAAGGATCGCGAGCGAGCGATTTTGCCGAATTAAAAAAAAGCCATCCGCAGCCTCCGATTTCTTCCTGGAGTGAAAATGCACCGCCGCCGCTTCTCTCGCGAATAGGAAAAGTGTACGTGTACACGAGACCGGCGGCCGCTGGACCGCAAGTGCGGAGATGCAGGCCGCCGCGTCCGTGTGTTGGTCGGGCGTGGTCGCTTGCTCGGTGGCCATGGAATGCGCTCACTTTCACCGAGAGCTCGCGATCCGATCGCCCCTTCCTCCACACATATATATATACGTGTATATACACGCTCGGCGGTGCATATAGCGTGTCCGTGTGCGCGGCTTTGACGCCGTGTTGGTAGAACGGCTGCTGCTGCGGTGAGCGAGAGAGGAATGGAGATCACTCGCGCCCGCTTGCGTGATACTCTGTGTGTGTGTTTGTGTGTTTGTGTGCGAGAGAGGGACACAGCGCGGAGTGAGAGACGCTGCCCTCAAAGCACCTACCGGGTGGCGATTCGCGAATTTATCGGATTTGCTTATGTTCGTTGAGAGATGGATTATTCTCATTTTTGCACGCGCATTGCTGAAAGTGCGAACGCGATTTTCGCTCGCTCGGGAAAAATTGAAATTGTACTTAAATATCGTGTCCGGCTGTCAGGGCTACCTTATACACAACTCCCGGATGACAAAGTGCCTGACTCGCGTCTCGCGACGTAAATCGATTCATAAAAATCCGCGCTTATCTCGCGCGCCATAACGAGACTCTGCTCCCCGGTCATCATCAATTCCGCTCGAGCGCAGTTTCGCAACTTTGGACTCGCTTCCCACGTATATTTATTATATATATATACACGCATGCACGCGCTTTTCTCCGTCGCACTTTTATCCGAATGTTACGAGCAAAAAAAGAGCGACAGCTGGCGTGTCAGATTAACCGATTTATAAAGCACGTACCTCTTGCTAAAAAAAGTGTCTCATAAAATTCGCCGCGTACTTAATTTTTTTGCCGAGGTGTCGGGCGCGCGTCGTCCTTAATTTTTCCCAGCCTCTTCCGCGCTCCGGTCTTCGTTGTAACGGCCGAACGGGATATGACGCGGGAGCCGCATGGCGTCGCACTTGCGTACGTGTAGGGATTCGTGCGCCCGGTATATATAAATAAATGAATGTGTATCAAAGGACGAATAGAGGGAGAGGACGGATGAAAGAGTGCCAAAAATATGGATCTCGATTGGTGGTCTTGGGTTTTACGACGCCTCTTAATTATACGCCCCCTCTCCCTTTCAAACGTGATAAACGCGACGAACGTATTTAGCAGTGATGAGCTCGTTCGAATTAGCGAGGCGAATGGGCGAGCTGAGGCTCCTCGTTATTATATACAATATGGTGTACAAATCTTTTTTCAGATCGGATAATAATAATTAAATACGCGCTTTTTTCGCGCACCGCGGACTGAATATCATTGGAGCCTCGGAGAACCGAGTGTAATAGCGATTCTTCCGAAAACTTTTACTTTTACGTAATGACCGCGCGAGGGACGACGACGCGCCTATGCGTCATTTGCGAACTTTATATGCAAATTCGGTGCAGATTTAGCCGATGCATCGCGTGTTTGTTTCTCATATATTGCATATTATACCCGTTGCAGCGTGTCATCGCGCTTTTTCCCTATTAGCATAAGACAATGGATTGATGAGCTGAAAACGCGATTATGCTAATCTCGTCTATTCACACAGGCTCATTTAACGTACACACACAGCTCACCGGGAGCGGCTGTTATTCCTGCTAAAAAGTCGTGTTCCTAACTGTATAACACCTCGATATATTTAACTCGAAATAAAGCAAAGCGAGCTTAGCGATCAGGCTGGGAATTATCTCAGCGCAACCAGCATCAAAGTAGTCCATATAATGAGTAGTAGAGCCGATGAAGAGTTGAAAAATTTTCCAACGGTATTATGCGCACGACACTCGTGCGAATATACGGATAAGCTCCTCTCGACGTAAAAATGAAAACGAGGGTTGTTCGGTAGCTCTCTCTCATTGGGCCAGTCTCTCACGCCCGCGAGCTTGAATAAAGTATATAGAAATCGAGCAATTTATCGACTCGTCGCCTCGACCGACCGGCTCTCTTGCGATTCCGGGTCAAGCCGTCGCCTCTTCGCCGCATATACGGCTTTCGCAAGAGATGCCGTATACTTATATATACACGCACCGGACCGTCGTCGTCGTCGTCGTCGTCGTTGCTTCCCCCTTGTGTTATTCCTTTTGTCCGGCGCTGCACTTACGGACTTGTAAGGCTGCGGCTTATCGATCCGCGTATTATGGCGTTGCGTGTTTTTCACATTATATACAGCGGGGCGGGGACACTTTGTTTTCGCTTGCGAAACGACAAGTCCCGCGTTTTCGTATTGAAATATGATGAATTAAAGCTGTGCATGTGTGTGCGCATATATAATAATCTCTATCGAGAGTCGGGCGCGTCTTTCTCTCCCTCCTCTGTTTGTTCCTTTTTGCGAACGTGCAGTCCGCGCGCGCGAGTGAAAGGAGTCAAAATTTGCTTGTTCGTTTTGCGGGAATATCGCGCGCGCGCGAGTGACCGCAAGTATAAAAAAGGCGCGGCTGAGAAATTTTTCGAAGCGATATCTCGTTATAATACACCTTTTTTTCTCCTCTCTTCTCTCGCGCGGCATCGTCGCCGGAGTATACCCCCCGAAATTCATACATCCCGGGCGTCCTTTCAATCTCCCGAATGGCAAGTGCTCAAGGGAATTATTAATTAAAGAGCTCTTCGCTCGCAGAAATATCAATTAACTCGTAACTGCTCCTTTTGATTTCCTCGTTATTAAAAGCGACGTGGGCTGCTTTATACATATACACACGCGCGCGCGTTCGATGCGCTTGTATATAAATTACGAGCAATCAGTCGGCCTATAACTGTAGTCGAGCGATTTATACGGAATGTTATATTAAAAAATACGCCGAATAAATGATAAAAATCGCTCGAGAGGAAATATAAACGCTATACACACTGAGAGGAGAAGCGCGTGAAATCGGTGCGAGCTAATTGAATGTAACGAGTGTATATATATGTAATCGCGGCGTAAGATAGTCTCTCCGGGATTCATGCAAGCCTCGACTCTCCCATCGGAATACACCCGCAGAGAACCAGTTCCTCATCCCCGAGATGCAATTTGGGACGCGAAGAGGCTAAAGGCCGGCGATCGTCCGCGTAACCTCCTTCGATTTAACATATAACCGATGCGCGGTTTGCGCAGCGGCGTTTCAATTGAAACGTCGGCGTTAAATGACAGGCGCTCGAAAAAAAATCAATTTCGCCGTAACGATTTCTCAATTTCAGAGCAGCGGATGATTTCTCTCTCTTATTTCGTACGGCCAATAAGTCGAAGCGCTTGTGTCCGTGTGGTGCAATAGCGCGCGCGAGACTTGAAAACAAACGTCACGCCCGTGATCCTACGTGTGTGTGTACGCGCACAGAAGGGCAAAGGAAACATAATTAGAAAAGATCGATTTCTAAAGACGACGACGCGCGAGTCTCGATTTATTTCTAATTACAGCTGTCCGCAATTAGCGGCTCTACGCTCACGCATTGCTCAACTGCGTCCCGTATGACTTGCGTTTATATACGTGTGCGTGTGTATGTGAGAGGCATAAGCCTCTTTTTTTTTTAAGACTGGATTACACGGAGTGTATAAAACAATCGGGGACCACATCACGCACTTGTGTACACACATGTGTGTATTATACTTTCTAAGGGGCTCACGATGACTTTTCGTGGCTTTAAACGTCCGATTACCTTTAATACACATATTCCGCAAAATTGCTGCGAGCACGTTTTCTAAAAATAAAAAAAGGATCGCCCCCTTTCACTTGGGAGTAAGAGAGATGCTGCGTTTTGCTGCGCTTTTTTTCATCGAGACGATCATGTGACCGAGGGAGAGAAACCGCGCGGAGAAGGCACTTGTTGCTCAAGTTTTCGAATGTACGGGGCGTGTATGTACGCGAGGAGAATTTGTGTAACCGTTCCATTTGCTCGGCAGAACATAAGCCTTATGTCACTCGCGCGCGCTCGTGGGATATATAATCGGAAAAGCGACGAGCAAAAAAGTAGAAGCTCGCAATTTTTTTCTTATACCGATCGCATTATAATGTTCGCATAAGTGGATAATTTACACGCTCGGCTATGAGACGAATCGTTATTTATACATCGGTACACAAATGCGTAAAAGTTAAGGAGAAGCTTTTAATTTTTCAAAAAATTTAAAACGAGCCTCCTGACAAACGCTCAGTGCATATATATAGATGGGTAGCAGTGGATGCGGTACCGTTATGATCGCTCGCAGCAGCCGCATCTTCTCCCTCTCTCTCTCTCTCTCTCTCTCTCTCTCTCTCTCTCTCTCTCTCCACACGACCTACTGTTATAATAATCATTGTAGGAAGCCAGATAAGAGCGGGCAAGCAGTAGCTCTCCAGTCTCAACTGGAATGCGGGAAGCGTCGACAATAACGTCCCCTATCACTGATACCATCTGATATACAGATCGTTCTACGTCCTCTTCGCGCACGGCTTTCTCATGAAGGTACACTGAGAAAAAAAGAGATCCGCCACCCTGATGCCTCGCGAGTATGGCCGTAAAACAAAACAGTTTTCAACTGGCCATTCCCCGGTCTCCGGATTGCGACGATAGGTGGCGTACAGGTGATTTTCTACATCCCTCGTGACAATGATCTCTCCGGGTAGAATTTATGTACTATGTCGAAAATTTCACGGCACTGATAATCAAAATTCGCGATTAGCGCGAGAAAGCAGATTATGGACACGTATGTATATGGGAGGTGTCGTATATCACTCTTTTTGATCGCTATGTGAATTCTTGAAATTAATGAACGCACAACGTATGTATATGTGTAATAAAACAATAAAAATATCTCGTGGATAATTATAAACATCTCGCAATGTGATTACGGCGTTTCAGTACACACAGAGACTACATAATAATCGACGATGATGCGAACTCGTCGAATATGTGGGAATAAATATTTATACTATATGGGTTTAATGCGCGCAGCTCTTCGCTGCGCCTATATGCGATAATGAAATAAGCGCATTTTGACGGATAATTTTAATTGGCTCATTGAATGTATATATACACAGAGGCCCGGCACACGTGAGACAGCTCTGTAATTTTGTAATGTGTGTCTATATAGCATGTATATATATGTATGTATCATATAGAGTAGTTGGGCACGAGCCGCGCATTATGGAAGCTCTCTCGTGACTCTCGGGCATTATAATGGAAGCTCTGCCCTCCCTCTCTAGCGGTCCGCTAATTAATCGCCGTTTGCACTCGGCGCAGCGTCTTCTCGTTAACGAAAATTGGACTGGCGTGACTCGGTATCTCCGGTCGCATATGATCCGATGAGCTGCGCCCAATTATCGCAATTATATTAATTTATTCGAGGCCCTTTTTTCCACTCCGCATTATGTACACTTTCGCAATGCATAATAACGTCGCAGTTAAGTGTATATATAAATATAGCTCTCCGCGACTCGGCGATAATGCGCCAGCGCTCGGACGCATTTGTCACTATATAATCGTACGGTTAATTGATCGATGATATAACTGTTTTCCAATTACAATCAGTGAGAGCGTTTATTTACGAAAGTATATCCATTTGGTGTATCCAAACTCGTCTATACCGACCTCTTCTTCGAAGCCAAAGTGTAGAAATGCAGCCGGGATTCGAAAAGCGCCATATAAGTCGGCCCGTCTTACGTTCGAAAGTGATAAAATAAGGAGAGTTCCGCGGCGTAAATCGTCGCGCGCGAAGAAGAGAAAGAAGAGAACTACGCCTAGACCGGTCGCGGCTGGGCCCCGCGAGTGTATATATCTATATATCTGCCCCCCGCCATGTGGTCTATACGAAAAAGGCAAGAGCATCTCTCGCGCATGTGCAATCGACGGGTGCTATATACGAGGATGGCCTGTCGATCCGGATTTTATCTCGCTCTCTCGTAGGGAGGAAGTATATACGCGCGCGCGCAGGGCGCCGACGAGCACTTCCCGATGGCAACTTTTTTGCGGCACCGGCGCGCGTCTTTCTTTTTATCTCTGACCTTGCTCGACTGGAAAAACTAGAAGGCAACGGTATACGCGCGCGTATATAAATATGAAGGATTTATTCCAATTTCGAGAAACCGTATGTAGACGCTGCGCGCAAAAAAGAGGAAGGAAGCGAGCCGTCCGAAGGATAAACAGCTGCGAGGAATGCGACAAAAGTAGATTATATTCTCTGTATTGTATATGGACTCTTAGCTGCCATCTGCACTGCACGCGTGTTTCTCTATGTGTTCGATCGTTATGGTACACGCACGCGTATGTAGATGTGTAAATCCACGTCAGGTATAATGTCAGGTACAACAACTCGGTAGTTGAACAACCTTTTTTCGAGGGTATACTTACTCGTACAATTCTAGGTAGCTGGAAAAAACTGCCCGACAACAGAAAAAACTAAACAGTCGAGGAAAATCGTTGGAAATCGATCTATTGGCCGCGGATTCGCGCGTATATACCTCATTCTCGGTACAAGACCGCAGCTCTTGCGCACGTGCACGCGCGTCGAAAAGCCTGCAGCGCGTAAGTGGGATTCATAGAAAGCGATCGCCTAATGATCTCTCGCTGTCTGTCTCTCTCTCTCTCTCTCTCTCTCTTCTCTGATTCGCAAATTCGATCCGTCAGTCAGTATACAGCATAGGATAGACAGCCGGTGATCCCCGCCAGTCATCCTGCGGGAGATTTGATTTACATGCGCCTACCGTAAATAGGGTGTGTGCGTGCGGGCGATTTATTGCTCTCCTTTAGGGAGGGGAATCGCTCAATGTCCGTCTCTTCGTTTGCATCGCGAAGCTTTTTTCCAGATGTCTGCGGCGATGGGATGCTCGGCTATACTGCCTGTCTCCGATGCTCGTTATAATAAGCATATACGTCAGAAATCACTCGGGGACACTACTTTATCATCGAGGCGGAATCTCGATTATGAAAAATCCTCTACGAATATCTGTGCGCGCAATAACAAGCTCGTAAATTTAACCGCGATATTTCGGTATATACGCGCGGATCGCATAACGTCGCGCATTTAATTAATTGTCCAGAAATAAGAAGCTCAGCGGAATAAACGGAATATTGATCAGCCCGCAAGCGCGCGCAGCTCGATTACCAATAATTACACGTCATATTCGACGTGATAAGTGCGTGCGGCGCGCTCGACTTAATTGATTTACGAAGTCACTCCTTTTTTTTCTCTTCCCTAATTATACGTCTAATTAGCATATATGGAAACCCATAGCGGAAACGCAAAATTCATCATCGAGATAGAGCTTTCCTCTTCTTCGGAAACGATTTTCTCCGAAAATTTCACCTCCGCGACTTTCCGTTTGGAGCAAAATAGTATATAATTGCGTATACATATACACGGAGTACCTTCCGCGTGTAGATGTTTTAGCTCGGCTCAACCGTGAGCAACAACACATACGCGGAATAGCTCACATCAGTACGTGCGAGAGAGAGAGAGAGAGAGAAGACAAATCTGATTTTCATAAATCAGCGACGGGGCGGCCTATATTCTTGCTCGAAAAGAAGCAACACGCGTATGTAGCGTTTATGTAGCTCCGAGCACGCACGAGGTCGCGCCTCTCGTGAATTATTATTATATGTATACACGCGCGAGGCGATATTTTTCGCGAAATGGACTAGTTGCCGCGTGTCTGTACATAGTGTAGTGATTATTCAGTTTTGACTAGAGGCTCTTTTTTTTCCTCCACCTGACCCAGTTTCCTTTGCTTCGAGAATCTTGGATATGTAACCAAAGATACTATTAATAACGATACGCATAACGAACGATATATTGGACAACACTTTTTTTTCAATCAGCAATGTATAACTGCACTGATTAATGAACCCCAGCGCGCATCAGCCGCACCGCTGGAGGGTTAACAATCTCTCTATATAACGGTAAATCTCTATATACAACCGATTATTAATAATCGTCCCCTAAGCACAATTATCCACAAGAAAATCTCAATGATCCTCTCATCACGCCATATAAACCGCGCGCATACGCAGATCAGCGCCGATACACACGCGTAGAGCCCTCTGGGCACTGACCATATATACACAATAACAATCGATCCGAGCGCGCAACAAAACCTCTCGCGCCGCATATAATGCCAGCTATATAGAGTGCGTGCTCGCGGCGAGAAAGGAAAAGGGAAAATGGAGCAACAGCAGAAGCAAAGGAAGCTGCGGCAGGCGCGGCTAGTGTACAGATGTGCCGCGGCTATTAAGATCGCGCGCGCGAGCGCCGCTACCGCGTATTATATATACACCTATATAACTGTACCCGTTAATGAAAGTCTCTCTCGAGTTTATTCGCTTTTTTTCAATTTTGCCCTTATCTCTCGCCGAAGCGGCCCGCAGTTGTAATTAATATGTATAGACGTTGGGTGGGGTATACGTATATGTGTATACGTTTATTTCGGCGGGAGTTTCGAAAAGCGCATTGTTGCGCGCGCCGCGGGGATTTATAACGACCCGATGTGTATTTTTCCCTGCGCGAGAGTTAATCGAGTTCATAAAATTAAGTGGCGGCGAGCGAGTTGCTCAACTGCGCGGCAGCTGAGATTACGCGGCTCGATGCTGTATGGCTTTATATACACAAACATGAAATTTTATTACAACGCTCGTGCAGGTAATTCGCGCTCTCGCCCGCGAATAATATAATCTATAATGTGTAAGATGAGGTGAAACAAAAACATTCCTCTCGCGGAATAAATAATACCACACTATCGCGCTAACCTACACGCCTGTCGCGCTCGTTTCCGCGAGAGAGAATGCAAAGCGCGATCGCGGAGAGGATGCATGGGCGGCACCGAGGGAGACTGTCTCGAGCGAGCGAGTGTCCGTTCACGGCGTGGCCGACGTCTTCAAAAATGCAGGAAGCGGGAGAGTATAGCTGCTGCCGCGCCGTCGCCTCGTTTATTATACCGCGACACAAGCCACTGCGCAGCTCTCTCGTATCTCGGCTACTTTCTTCGCCGATCTTCGCAGAGAGAGAGAGAGAGAGAGACTCTTGCCATGCAGTATGAAAGTCCTGCTTAATTAACGTCGCTCGCGCGCGAAAAAAGCTCCTGCAGCCCTGCGCGCAAAAAATTGAAATCGCGTAACCCGTTTAATATAAAGAGCCGAATTTTCGGCGATTGTACGCGTTATTTTCGATGAAACTTAGAGAGAATTCCTCGCGCAGCTTTCAATGCGCGATTTATCCTCTAAACGTACACGTATATATATATAGGCGAAGAAAGGAGATCTGCGCGCACAGCTGCAGCGCGCGTACATAATGGCCTAACGAAGGAAGAGAGATAAGCCGCGCGAGATATGTTATATATACACATACTGGAGAGTATACGAAGGCGGGGCCGTGTTGAGAGCCACTGGTCTCTATGCAGCCGCTAGGAGAGCACTTTATCTTGCGCTCGCGGTCCAGGATGTGGGTCGCCGCGCGCGCAGATCTATAAAGGCTCGTCCACACCTGCGATATCCGGAAGGCTTTACTTTTTTTATTTTACGACTCCCTGGCTCTGATTCGCTATATATATATATATATATATATATATATATATATATATATATATATATATATATATATATATACATGTATATATAATATAAGCTGCAGGCGCGGTTTTGTAATTCGCAAGAAGGTATATGTACATATACGTAACAGGCTGCACACGTACTTGAGAAAAAAATTCAGAGGGACTTTGTGTGTATGTGTGTGTGTGCGTGTGCATATATATATAATGTGTACCGATCTATTTTTGCGCGGCGGAATATTTATTGCACGCGGCCAGATAAAGCTCGCGCCTTCCTGTATACTGTCGTTATGGATATATAACGACTGGCACGCGGCTACGGCTTTCGTTTTATTTTTATTATAGAGCGCGATTCGCAGAGGCGTTACACATATGTATATACACACGACGCGTCGATCGGTCGAGCGCGCGCGCGTCCCCGCGACGTCATAATTTTCGCACTCGTTACGTGGGCTTCGCTCTCGCCTGTACGCGTCTCATAAAGTCCTGACTGCTCGCTTTTAAAACTCAGACTCATGACAGCTCGTTAAATCCTCGCGGATCTATATGTATATATACCCTCCGCGAAGCCCGACAAGTGGATATTCGATTGTCACCTCGGAGCGGCAGCTTTCTCGGACCTCGGAGAGCTTCTTTATGCTTTTTTTTTCTCGCTTCGATTTTCGATTACTCAGCGAAATAATAATGTAAAGGCGTATATATATATACGCGTGTGTGTGCGCGCGCTTAATCTTTCAGGGTCATCGAGAGCAGCTTCTGAAGGTGTATGTGTCTGTATAAGCGCAAAAATTCTCTGCTTCACTTTCGATACTTTCGAGGTCGTCGTATCCAGTGTCGGGGCGACGAGTCGAGAGAGTCGTCGCAGCTCCTCGCTTTCATTGCTGCACACGATATCGGCTGCTCTCCGCGAGGATTAAAGCGAGTCTAGGACACGCCCATGACGTTTCTTTATTTTTTTGCTGCGTTTTTAGAGAGAAAAAGATGAGGTCGACGGCGTCTTGTTGTGTCTGAGGATTAAGTTTTATTGGCATCGTCTCTGTAGCTGTTATAATTATACTTGGAGATCGTAGAAAGCTGTTAAAATCGGCTATATATAATATATATATATATACACACGGATTCGATCTCTAAGCGCAAATTATACACGTCCTTATAGAATCGCCGCTAATCCCGGCAATCTTCCCGCTAAGCAAACTTAAACTATTTGAAGAAACGGAGAGAATCAACTTTATAGACTATTGTGCATTAGCGTTGAATATCGGAAGACATAACCGCTCTCACTTTAATTGGCCGCAGAGAGGGTAGCGCAAAAAAGTCCAGCAAACGGAAGAATCGAGAGAAAAACACCGCGGATTAAATATCAGATGTATCTCCGCGGCAAAGGATCGTTCGGTAATATCATATAATGTTTCTCGATTTTCCGCGGCTTCGACGAAAGTTAATCACATATATCGCCGCGGGGCAGGAGGTGGAAATCGCAGCTCCTCCGCATAAAATCGAAATCAAATTAATCCCCGCAGCAAAGAAACGTGTTTATAATGTACATACCATCGCACTTTTATAGAAACCATTGCGTCACGGCTACTATAATATATAATCGCAGGATACGTAGACTCCAAGGCGCCCGAAAATCCTGCAGCTTTACGAGGAGCTCGACTATATAATCGCCGCGGTATATTGCGCCACCCGATCATTATCTCGTGACACGAGTAGCTATAGCTTTTCCGCGGAAAACTAGACGAGCGAGAGAGAGTGAATCTTCGAGACACAGATTACGTTCCGGGGCGCGCAGGACAATTATCGCCGGGTACATATAATGCTATAGCGAATGCGTGGATGCGACGTCGCGGCCTACTCAATTGCGTCAAGAGGATATATAGAGGAGAGTAGCCTACGTGGCCGATTATCCGCTCTGCAAATCTAATAAGTGGTACATTGCGCAAGAAAGGAAACTGACTCGGCTGTTATGTGCGTGAATTTTTTTTACTATATATATTAGAGTGGAAACGGGGATTGCCGTGTGATGGCGAAATCGCTCGAATTAATTGTTGTGTGCGTGAGCGCGTGTGTGGAAATCCGATAAATTTTGATAAATCAAAGCGAGATGAGCTTTCTCCGCGCACGCGCAGTGTGATCGAGAAAAAGTCAAGTGGAAGCTCGCTGGCAGCTCAATTACGCTTTATTAATTGATATAATCCCGGCGGCTCTCCCGAGTGCGCAAAGTCAATATTAGTTATTAATCCGAAACGCGAGCGTTTAAATTAGACCTCAACCTAGCTCGCATCTAATGTGTGCCCCCGCGCACGTATCCACTCTCGCTGCACTCGAAATCGCGAACGTGTATAAACACACCTGCCCCACTATATATATATACTTACACGATTTTTCAGCCTAAAAAAGCCCCGGCGCGGATGATGAAGGAGATTGCCGCGGCGGCTTCACACTCGTGTACATATATACATACATACATACACACACACATATATATATATAAAGGCGCGCGCCCGCATAAAACATATTTTCTCCTCGCGAATTAAACATATATTCTCCTCATATTTACCTACTATGCACAGCAACTGCGCAGGGATAAGCCATGGCCTTTTTCGTTCGAAATTCGCTACCGATTCCTCGCAGGCGAGCAGGCTTTCCCCAGCTCACATTTTATGGAATATAATCGCGGTACGCGCGCGGGAGCTCGCGCCTAATAAGACTTTCTAAAAAGAACGCCCCGGTGAAAATATGAAAGCGAGAAGAGGAGATGCACCTTGTACTATATATATACACACACGTAGGCGAGGCTGCCGCCGCTTTTACGGCTCCCGCGCTTCTACTGTATCTCTATATAGACACATACGCGCGCGAGCCGAAGCTTGATTGATCGTCTCGAGGCTTGTGTATCCGCGAGTATACGCCGCGTCGATCCAATCGGGGATTTGCGAAGCTCCCGATGTGTATCGGATTATATGATGGGAGTAAATAATTTTCGTTAATATTGCTATGGAATCGATCGATCCCCTGCGCAATTTACTCGGCATCAGCCGTTGATTGATATTGGAGCTGAAAACCAGACGATGAGCTTACACACTGTATAATTAAATCGACACCGCGCTTTATTGATATTTCGTTTATAGCTCGGGGGGAGCCAAGTGCCCTGGAGGTTCGAACACTCTGCGGCGTGTCACACGCACACGGCGTGTTAATCTACTTCCTCGTGCGGTATATACTTTGTAATTAACTCGATCTCGCGGTTCAACGGCGCAAAATTACTCCGAGGTCGAATTGAAATGTGACGGTAGAGTAAAAATATTAGCGGCCGGTATACGGATGCTCGATACAGGTAACACGCAGCGAGAGATATATTATCTCTACCGACTGCTGCTTTCTCGAGCTTTTTTCCAAAACTCATTCCGAATTCGGCAAAAGGACCAACAAGACGCCTACGTACACCGAGAGATAGATAGATCAACGGACTTTCACTCCTCGCAGAATTTTCTTGCGAATCGAGTTTAAATATATACACATAATACGTAATTTCATTTTTACCCAACCGACACAGCCCTTACGCGCTCCAATCTCCCAGAGCTTTCGCCTTTCGACTTTCAAGCTTTCACGTATAGAGGAAGAGAGAGAGACAACGGGGCATATACCGCGCACGAGATAAGCCGCCACCGCCGCGACGAGAGCGTCGATCTCTCGCGGAAAAACCGGTCGCCGATTTCCTCGTGCAGTTATTCGCTATAGCACATATACGTTCGAAGCACGAGGCGCGGCATGCGCGCTACTCCTAACGACATTTAAATGGGGCTAGCCGAGAGCTGTTGCGCGACGTTATCTAGATACTCTCTGGGTGTGTAGTCTCTCTCTCTCTCTCTCTGCTTCTCGTATATATAAGTAACGTCGCTGCTGTTGCAGCGGCTGGAAAAGGGAAAAAAACGGCACACGCCTCTCACACGTGTGTGAGCCGCGGCTTTGCATGTGCATGCGTATATACGTACAATTAGAGAGGCTGTATGCGAGAAGCTTTCTCTGGACCACCCCGCCCACAACGTGTGGAAGCAGCCGCCGCCGCCGTCGCTAGAAGCGAGAGGTGTACGTACTCGGATTCCCCGATGATCCCGAGAATATAAGCTATATGTACTTACTGGTCATTGACGTTCTTGCTTTTCGCGAAAATAACGTACAGCGAACTCATATATTCACTTTCTACACACAAAAGACAAGATGTACACAATCGAAATCTCGCTCGTTTCATCAGTCGAGCAAAAAGCCCTCTGATGTTGATTTATTCGGCAAATAAATTAATTAGCCGATACTTTCTATCTATCTATCTATCTATCTGCGAGCGATGAAACTCGCGCTGTGTGCGCCGGCTAATGGCCGCTGCGCGCGCACAACTTTAATTAGACCATCTGCGGCAGCTGCTCCACTGATGGATACACACGTGATCTTCTACAGTCGGTCAACGGTATGTGTATATATACTGTATAGTTGTAGCAATAAAGGCGGTTCTCGCGCGTCGCTTTACTTTCGCAGTGTACACACACACACATACACACACACACACACACAGAGCGCACGCGTCATCGGCGCGCGGTGAAATTGAAGACGTGCGGGGATGATCGACGACGCGGAGCTTTCCAATTACTCGCAATTAAAGCGCGATTCGAAATAATTGCGGCGCTGCGATGGCGAGTTTCGTCGAGACGTTATTTATGGGCGGGGAGCGACGAGTTTGCGGAAAAATGCCTGAGGTGCAGTTTTTTTTTTTTTGAGAGAGAGAGAGAGAGAGAGAGAGAGAGAGAGAGAGAGAGAGAGAGAGAGAGAGAGAGAGAGAGAGAAAGAACGGGATTTATTATAAGCGGGGATGATTAATGGCGACTGAGTGCGTGTATAAGCCAGCTTTTGTCGCGTGCGAATGTTTTCGGCTCTGGAATTATTGCAAGTTCGGCAAGTGGTAAACAGTCGTTCATTAAGGCGCGATTAATCACCCGATTTATCTGATTGCCTTGTTTCGAGCCCGATTTATCAAAAAATGCCTTTCGAGTATAGTAGCTACTTGTAAAAATGACGCAACGATCGTCTATTTCCAAAGCGTGTGTCCATAACCATTGTGCGAATCACGATAGTACTGAAATTCATGAGCTACGGGTCTATCACACAGAACGGAGATGAAAACCTTGCTCCACATCGCTATATACAGCGGCAGCTCGGAGACACACTGCACTACGCGTCGAAATTCATTTTCCACTCGCACTTATATACATCGCGTTCGGCGCTAACGATGTGATCGATCTCCGGCCCTTAAAGACTCGCGGAATGCGCCGATTATTTAGCTTTCACGCGCGATTCCCAATCAATTACATAGCCTCAGCCGTATGTATTTTTCCCTGCGCGAGAGATGCGTATATACAAAGAACTTTTGAAATATCTCTCTCTGGCGGCGATTAATTAAATTAAAATTAATTGAGTCGTCCAGCCGCGCATATATACCCATATTAAATCCCAACACCCTGCGCAGTAAATAAACTTTCGCGCGCGCGCGTGTAATTGGCCTTTGGAAAACGGAGATGCGCTTTCTCGAAAAATTCCGCAAAGAGATTCATACGCAGCTTCGCGACGACGACCGCTCCCAGCGGGCATCCTCGCCGGAGATTGATCTGCTCTCGCGGGGAAACAGGTGAAAGATGGGAAGCGAGTATTTCTCCGGCGAGCTAATTAATGGCGGCCGGAGTACAGCAGCCGTTAGATATCGGTTCAGCGGCTACTTTTACCCTCGAGTGTATAGCGAAAACCCGTTTTTCATATTTATTCGTCTATTTAGTTTCGGAGAAGGTGTTTGCGCTCGAGCGGGAGAAAATTCGCGAGCGGTGCGTACGAACAGAGAGGCGAGATGGAGGGAATAACAGAGACGAGGGAAATCTCGCTCTCGAGCTGGATGGCCGCAAACGAGAGCGCGGCTGCTGGCTCTTCGTCGCAGCTTCGTGTGTGTGTGTGTGTGTGTGTGTGTGTGCGCGCGCGAGTGAAAGTAACAGTCATCCGTGCAATTTGATCTAATTTTTTTTTGTTCTCTGGGTATAGCGTGCGTATATTGGAAGACGTCGAGCCTGCCTGGGAAGATGGGAATTCGAATTGTTTTTATAGAGCGGAACTTGTGTGGATGCGCTGTTATTAGAGGCCAGTCAGACGGAAAAAGGCGATGAATTTTTTAGCTTTGTAGATCGGCTGTTTGTCTTCTGGGTTGGATGAACTTTGGAGAATCGTCAAAATTTTATAGACAAAATCACATTGAATATTTATAGACCGAGTGAAAGCTTCACCTGCAGAGAGCTTTCCGCAAATTCAAAGCTGGACAACGGACGAAATCGAGCAATAGAGCTCGCGCATAGCCGGACCAAAGGACGATAGTCTCGACGACCACTCGCCTACTACACACCGAGAAGCACACGGCGGCGGTGGCGGCGCGAGCCACTCGGAGGAGTGAAAGTAACGGGCGAGTGGCTCTCCACCCATACATCCAATAGCGCTACTACGTGTTACATATATACTAATACACAGCGACCGCAGAGCTCAGCGGTAGCCGCAGATGTGTATACATACATACATACATATTTACATACATACATACGTACATACACCTATATATACGCACACAGTATACCGGACGCGCGACGCTCGTTACAACTGTAGCAGCAGCACCAGCACATACTCACTATCGCTGCGAATGTAAGTGAGTGGGAGCGAGACGGTTAACCGGTTAACTCCTAAGGCTCCTCCGCACCTCCTCTCGGAATGCCTGGCTATACAGGACTCGCCGCCGCCTTTCTGTCCGGGCGGCTGCTGCCGCTGCCCCGGGATCGTTGCGAAACTGCACCTGAAACGTCGCCGCGCCGCAGCCAGCGTTTATTGGAGAGAAAGAAAAAGATAACTGCGGCATCACTCATGCGGCACGTTTCTTGATTATCGCGCAAGAGAGGAACTATGCTGCTGCTGCAGCTATACCGATTTTTTTTACCGATATCTATATAGCTATAGCTGCGCCGCGCGCTGTGCGGTTTTATACTTACCCGCACGCGCGATGTATGCCGCCCGGGGTTCACTCTGGAAATTTCTTATGAGAGGCTCTAAGCTCGGTTTCCGTATAGTTGAATTTGAGTTGCCGACACTTGCGAATATAGTGCGCCTACCGATTTTTGTATAGTACCGATATATACTATATACTGATACATTACATGCGATACTTAAAAAAACGAACTAAATTACAGACAGGGCGACAGTGACGTTCAATGGGATCCGAGCTGCCAATCTATAGCGAGGCATATATATATACCATCAGGGGATTGTCAGTTAAGCGGTCGGACAAGTGCGATCGACGCGTGCGCTGCAGCTTTCGTCGATCGGAATGCCCGGATCCCTTATAACTTTCAATTTAGATTCGGAGAGATTCCGATTCCGATCGATTCGAAAATCTTTCAGCGTATACAACTTCATTACTGTCCAACAGACTTGTCTCGAACGAACTCTTGAGAGCGACTCGCGCGAAATACGTGAAATAACTTGAGAGCGCTCGGTACGTATACACACGCACGCGTACACTTATATAGTATATATATACGTACATAATGCGAAATTATCGGCCAACTTTTTTTCCCGCGGCGAGCCGTCTTCTCTCCCGAGAGACGTCAAACTGCAACTGACGCTTATGTGTGTATATATATATATATATATATATATATATATATATATATACGTGTCGTGATATAATCGATGTTTTGCCGCTGCAGCAGCGAAATAGCCGATGGTCCGCGTGTGCGTTTCGAGAAAATGCGCGTATAACAAGTGTGCCAGGAGAACGAACCGGTCGCGCGTCGGATCACTTTCGCAACGCGAATGTATGTATCGTATAGTCGCCCTACGACGATATATATAATTTATATACAAGTCGATCGAGATTGACACGTCACCGCCGACTTCCCAACCGAATAAATCGCCGAAATCGAAGGGCTAGAATGCTTCCACAACGAGCAATTACTAACCAAGGCTGAACGAGTGGATACAAAATACACGCGATAAGTGCGCGCGAGGATATTATATACAGGAAGAGAACAGCATCGTTTCGCGCTTTGCGGCAATTTGCAGGCCGAGCGCGCTATTTTACGAGACTTTATTACATGCGCGCGCGCGGCTCGCTCGTGTCTTCTTTTAGCGCGGAATTCGCCGCGCGCGCGCGCGAGAAGAGAGACTCATTGAGATCGCGCCTCACGTATATGACGTTAAACGTGCGCCGCGCACGGAAGAGACGATTTTTTTCGCGTACTTGAATTTTTCGCGCGCAGATCTGCGTCGACGATGCGGTTCTTGCCGCGGCGGTGTATATATAGTGTGTAATAAAGATGCTGCTGAGATATATAAAAAAGAATTTCTGGGAAGATGGCTTTGCGCGCGCGCGCGCGCGGCATTGAGAGCAGCGAGGCGTTTGCTATATATCATACAGTAGACCGTGCGCCTGGAATTCCTTGGAAGAGTGTAACTTTTGCGAATTATTATCTTATGCTAAGTTATGGATGAGGTAAGAGGAAACTCTCGCGCGCGGGGATGTGTGTTACATGTAGTGCATATTTTATACACGAAGAATATATGCGACGTTATGTAGGATATTTCAAAAGTATACTTTTTGGCTTCTCTATAGCGAAGCTAAATCGCAAAACCTCGAGTGTATACGCTTACGGAAGGAGAAGGAAATCGAGCGGGAAATGACCCCGAGGGCATCACGCTCGAGACCATATGCACGGCTATATGATATATACACGCGGTGTACACAGTGCTGGACTGTTAAAGGGCCGCGCGGCACGTGCCGGAGCAGATGCGCGCTCTGGCACGACCCCGCCACGACACGCTTCACGATTATCTCTCCCTTCGTTTCTCTTGTATATGTCCTATACCATACGAGCTCGTTTAAATTCATTTTCCTTAATTGAATTCGAGGCAGCTAGTCGACCTCGATCTTCACCTCAGGAATATGAATATATAATACTTCCGATGTGCGTTGTGCACATACCTGAACAATATTTATAACTGCGCGCGACGAGATTTCGATTATGTATAATACACTGCACTTGCTGCGATTCAACTCTCCTTTTCCGCCCAGTCCTCAATTATTCGATCTCAATGAGAGTCGGACACCGACAATTTCGTGAAATTCCAACCAAAAGCCATCAGAGCGAGAGAGAGTGTAATTGTATAGGTCGAACGGAAAAAAAGCGGCGAGCGTATATCGTATAAGAACAAGAGGGAATAACCGATGTGCGCCGTTAAAGTTTTTTTCACAACATCCGCGTTGATGTTTTAAGTAGATATTCCAGTGCCGCCGTTTAAATTAAGGGCGGCGAATACACCGCGCGCGCTCGGTGTAATAGCCCGGGGGCACAATTCGCGCAGATTTCCGTGGTGTACACGCCCGAAGTTGCGAAATTCCCGGAGGCCGCTGCTTATGTACACTCTCTCTCTCAGTGGCGTCGAAACTAGATCAGCGACGATGTCGTCTCGATGACGCAATTTTTCCGCGGAGAAAAACGCGCCGCGTGCGTTTGAATGAAAAATTCAAAATCTCCGGAGAGAAATACCGATGTACGTATATATACATATCGCTGCGTTCGACGATTCGGTAAGCGGGCGTGTATACGGCTTAATTAAACCGCCGCTCTTTGTCCGCGGCTGCACACGCGCGCGAACACTGCAGGCAATTAGCGGCCAATTAAACGATTGTCGACGTAGTTCGCGGCGAGGAGGGAAAAGTTAACCGGTGTAAAGTTTGGGATAGAACAGCGTATGCGTGCTTTTGGTGAAAATATGTATCCGCCGCGCGACGACTGTCGAATACACGGTCGTTGTATATATTCCGCCGTTAATTTATACGTTTACCGCGTATACACCGATAATATAATTAGGCAACGATGAAAATTACTAGAGCTCATTCGTTCCGGCGAGGCTTTCGAAAATATACAAATTTTCGCTGCATTATGTGTCCGAGCTTTTGATCGAAATAGCTATAGGCTCTCGATGAATATGTAACGAGGAGCAGCACGGAAAGAGAAATTTATTCAAATCGCGGCTAATTTGAGTGATGGTATACCCCGAAATTTGAATATATCTATCGCCGAGCGCGTTCTGTGTATACATGTATGATATATATACAATATATAATGTGGTTCGGACGTTGCTTTATTCTAATGGACGTCTCATCAATGGACCGACGAAGATACGAATCTCGGGCTGCGCTATTGCGAAAGTCTATTTATATATACTTTATACTTCCAGAGAGATTTTGATCCGAGTCGTCATCCGGACATCAACAAGATGAGAAATTAAGAAGGGCGCTGTCCTTGACACGTTTATAATTTTCTACGACATCGAATTTTTCAACTCGCGCGTATTAGATACCTAAAGATGCCTATCTCGCGCGCGCACTATATACTTGTATATATATATATGTGTATAGATTAAATAACGTAGTATATATATTAATTGCCCAGGCACTTTAGAAAATATCATTACTGCGCGAGTGTATTGGATCGCCGCGGAAGAGAAATGGATTCGCGACAGATAATCGAAATATTGAAGCTCATTGGTTAATCGACGTTTCCTCTCTATATATAATATATACACGCGCACACATGCAAATGTAATTCATCGGCGTATCTTCGATCTCGAAATCGAATGACAATTAATGTCGCACAGCGCGCAGCCAATTAAAACGAAATATACTAATTATCGCAGCGGCGGAACGACGCGTTCGAGCATATTTGTCGAGTAAACGACGCATGCCGAAGATTAGCGAAAGACGCCGAACGGATAAATAATATATATACATACCAGGGGGAATTCCGAATGATTGGCATCGGCGGTCGGCCGAATATTATAAATACATGTAAATACAGTCGATGTATCTGGACCGACGAGGTATATGAAGGCTTAATTAGTCAGGGCCTTCAAAATCGGAAAAAACCGGGAGAACCGATCGGTATATCCCCAAGGAGAAGAAGAGGAAGAGACCACCTTATAGAGCCTCTCATTCTCTCTCTCCCGTTATGTGTGTATCCTTTCAACCCACATTCCTCCAGATTCGAAATTCCTAGAGATAGCTACTCGTGAAATTGAACTCACGAGTATTATACGTGTAACGGCTATATATATATATATGTATATACGTATATACAGGGCGACGACGATCTGATAAAGCCTGTATGGTATCTATATATACACGTAAAAATCGGCTCTTTCCTGCACTTTCCTCCCAACGAATGATCCGCCTATGTATACGCAACATTTGCATATTCGCGAGTCGGTGGCGGATTACGTAAGCCGCCGCGGCGTTTGGCAAAAGTCGATGCTGGTTGTCGACGGCTATATTCCAGCGAATTATTTATGCCGGCGCAGCCATCGCTCATGGAAATGAGCTGCCGTTGCAGTCGAGAGGATTCATCGCTAATTCGGCGAGTCGATGCCCTAGGGGCTGTTTGCTATGCAACTATGCAGATTTTCTAAGAGAGAAAGAGAGAAAGAGATCGGTATATATATATATATAGAGTGCGTGCGATCGCTTTCTTCGCTGTGTACGCGACGCCGAAAGATTCATGTGGGAGAGATAGGAGTAGGTATGTATATGTATCGAAAACGTAACGAGAGATTATTTTTGTTTTTAAGATGGAGAGCGTAGTGCGGCTAATAAGATAACTTATTCACATATACATATTGGAATGGAAAGCTCGAAGCTTGCGGATCGAGAAGGAAGTGTATAGAGGAAGGAAGAGATGCGATTAGCATTGCGGACCACCCATGTATCGACCTCGTATTATATATCCTCCTTTTCTCTCTCTCTCTCTCTCTCTCTCATTCACTTATTCCCAATGAAGCGTCGTCAGAGTCGTTCGACTCGCTCCGGAGTCTCCCTCTCGTAATAAGCGAGCGCTCATGTCAGATGCCCCGGCAACAAGTACCGAACGTGTAAGCCATCCTTAGATCCGGGCTCGATTTATGTCGATATCCATCGCTTATTGGCGTCGACACGTTCGCGTCCCATATCCTCTGTCTCTATATATATATGTATACCTTTGAGTACACAGCGTTTACCCTCGAGTGTATTATACAGATACTTTTATCTCGCTTTTGCCCTGCGTAGTCCTGCCCTTTTCCGTCATATTATAATAAGCTTGCGTAGGAGACAGAGAGCACAGGACAACTACGCGAATCTTGTGTATATATATATCCATGGCTATAGATGTGCTTGTTTTTCGTATACAGCTGTAGATCTCGTGGGCGAACCGCCCGATATAATCATCGTATCCGCTCTAATTTATGAACGATTTAATTAGTATCGATACACACCGTATTCCAGATGACTCCACAAACGTAGGTGTACTATTATCATTATACTGTATATAACGAAGCTTTTTTTTGCACAGAATCATGCGAAGAAGGTCTCGAATTCGTTCCGGCTGGTGTATACGACCATACGCCGCATCGACACACTTGTGTATACATAAAGCAATAATAATAACTCGATTCTCGGTCATGACTTTGTTGGCGGAACTTGATGGTCCATCGCTCTCGGCTCAAGGCTCGAGAATCGACTTTACACTGTCTGCGTATATATATATATATATATATATATATATATATATATATATATATATATATATATATATATATATATGTATGAGCGAAAGAAAAAAATAATCCTGAAATCCGCGCAGTCTTCCTTGTCGGCGGCGCAAATACCTCATCGCCGCCGCTGCGCTAGACGTCCTTATGCTCGATTTCTAAAACGGCAAAAAAATTCGACGGGTTGACGATCCGAGCCAGGGCTATATGTACGCGATGTTGCAACTATATATGTATACACGATCGGGAGTCCTTGATCAACCAACGAAACCTCTTCACGCTCTTAATTGTCTCGCGCATTGTCCGAGCGTGTTACCTAACGATCCACACTGTTAATGCATCCTTTGTCGGACTTTGCGATTCTCGATATGCGCGAAATCTTCGTATAGATATCGCAGGTGTATAAAAAGTGTGACCATCGGTATTGATTGGTGCAGGCTCGTTAGTTCTGCTGATCGTCTATGTAGGCATTGTTATACCGATTTTTATGTATAACGACGTCGTTAAGAAGCTATAAAAACGGCAAAATGTGTCAATGATGCGACGTCACGAGCTTCTCTATTACACGAAAATCCTCCGCCCGAAAAATCGTTATGCGAAATTAATAATCGCCCCGCGTATAAAACATTCAATTTCGCGTATATACAGCCCCACTTACGCGAACTTTTCGCTGAGCGAGCAATTACCCGTACATAATGCAGCGTATAACCGTAGGGCCCGCGGGGACATGCAAAATTTTACGAGCCTCCCGCTAATTAAATAATCGAGGGAGCGCAATGTGTGTGAGTGTGTGTGTGTTGACGACATCTCGCAGAACTATGTAACCCAATCGCCGCGCGCGGCTTAACGATAATTTTATAATAGTGTCCGGTGCAGTATATATCGAGGATTTTTTATCCTCCCTCTCTGCAGACGGTGTGTTTTTTTTGTCCTGCCCCTATAAAAATGTCGAGTGCGTCCGCGTCGTTGTCCTTTTTCCACCGAGCGAAACAGCCTTGTCGAACAAGTCGTAAGCATAGGCAGTGAAACTGGAACGAATATACACGGGACACGCGAGCTCTGCGGTCTCGTCTTCCTGCTGAGAGTCTGCTATGTGTGTGTGTGTGTGTGTGTGTGTGTGTGTGTCTATCTTTGTTATACGGGGAGATCTTCGATCGTGCGAGAGCCGACGACGAACGATTATGTTGGTGCAGCTTTCCGGAAATGGACGTATATATAGCGGGGCTGATCTGCTTTCATGTGAGCCGAATACGTGAACGCGGTATATATATACATATACATCTATCGTTAATAGCTTTATTCGATGAACGAGACTTTTTCTAATTGTTTTATATATATACCGCGCGCAGCTCTGCTAAATACGTGAGTCGTATCTCTAAATCCTTGACGAGAAGCAGTATTATAACGTTTATCGATTTCAAATGCTATACTGCGTCGTGAACCGTAACCGCGTCTATACTCGGACATTTCTTATATACGGCACGATATAGCGGAAGTTTTAACTTTATCAGTCTAATTAATTGAAATACGCGCGCGTGTACCATTATTATGTAGATCCTGCAGCGTGCTTTATATATATGTGTGTGTGTGTGTGTGTGTGTATAAATGATTAAACTCTGCCGTCTCTCGATTTCATAAGTTATATGGATACTGCGCACGTTCGAGCATATAACTAGTTTGTGACTCAGAATCGGATTGAAATGTCGTTCACCCTTATGTACCGAAAAAAAATTCAGCGCTCACTCGACACCCCATCCCAATATAAGCTTTTCTTTTTCTGCATATACACCTATATATATATACATATAGACGAGCGAAGCAAAGTGGCATTCGCGCTCGCCGAGCATTTCATAAGAGCTCAGCTCTCCGGCGGCTACGTATATACGTGTATACGGCCAATACACGTCCATTAATAATAATGCAGTTGAGCGCGGAATTTTTGTGGTCAGCATATACGCTCTATACTCTCAACTATGTCCATACAGTCTATACGCGGAGCAACACAGGCAACGGCGTTTCCTGGGAGAGCGTCCTGAGACAGCTCGCTCTCGTCCTTGGAGCCGTTATACATGCGCTCGGTGCATGCTGCTGCTGCTGCTCGCGATTTTATAAATCCGCGCGCTCGCGCGAGCTACTAGTCAGCGTAACACCCACCGACACGCCTTTCGACTCTCCTCGGCATAGAGACTGCAAGAGAGATATACATTCCGCGGTTGCACCACCACCTCCGCGCTGTATCTATGTATATATATATATATATACACCTCGCGCTCGTATTCCTTAGTCTATTGAACTTCTATCGGGTGATTGTAACGTTTATGATGACTGCCGCTTGCAAAAGCTCAATTTATTTAACAACGCGAGAGCTCCGCAGAGTCCACTGCTGCCGCTGGGGAGGGATTTTTTCGCGCGCGGCGGGGCTATAGCCTAGTTTTATTCCGATTCCGATTATGATTGCGCGAGAGAGGCCTGAATATATAGTTGCTGGGTCACTGTTACGAGCGCGCAGCTATACAATGCAGGGATGTAATTACACCGCTGATGCTGTGTGTGTGTGTGTGTGCGACGTCGTTGCCAAATCTTTTCTCCTGCTCGCTCTCTATGTTTGTGTTTGATCTGACGGGGTATATACATATATATACATGTATAATGTGAGGATAATAGAGGGGGATGTGAATTAACGTGTAACACGTTATTCAGAGATGATGTACAATACGTGTATAAGTAAGAATGTTTGGCGCAATGTATATGAATCGATAGTGCAATATAATGGCAAAGCCGCAATTATAAGTCGTAGCGAAAGGATCCAAAGACGACGACTAATAAATTGAATATTAAAAGATCGAGATTTGTCTTTGGTATTCGCGCGAGCGAGCGTGGGACGACAGATCTGCACGCGATAAGCTGCGCGTGTACGCAATATGCGTATATATATGTATTCCACATGTGTGTGTGTGTCGAATCGAAACGAAGTGAAGGGATTCCCCGGCTTGTTGCACATACAGGCACGTATATATATATATATATATACACACTGAGAGGACTTCTTTTCATCGCTGATGCTGGATGGATGACGGACGATCATTTGAATAAAGCTCTGTATATATATCGAGAGCGTCGAGCCAAGCGTGATTTTATAACTAGCCAATTTGCATAGGTGCGTCGTCTCGTCGGCCTTTTTGCCTCCTGGATCAAATTACTCCATAGACAAGCTGAAATTAATTCCAGATCCTTAGAAAACTATTTCGATCGAGTCCGAAAGTCTCGGTATTTATTCGTATATATACCTGCGACTTGGGATACACAAAAGTCAAAGGGGTCGATGGGGAGTAGCATCTGATAATTGGGTAATGGCTATGAGAAAATTGAGCCCGGCGAGAAAAAATCCGAATGAGCCGCTGCCAATTAAGCGACGAAGAGAGAGAGAGAGTAAGGAAGAGAGGGTAGATTAGCCACCGGAGATAAACCGGTAAATTGGGTAATGGATCGGTGCGAGCGAGGCGATGCGTCACGGCGATCTCTCAGCTCTCTCGAAATTCAATTAAACGCTCGCTGGCACCACGTCGAAGATTCGCGCGCGACTGCATCGGCGGGGTTATTATAACCCATTTGCGCCGGTAATTGATCCAAGTCGCGCTCGCCCGAGTTATGTATATATGTATCGGCGCAAGCGACGATACATAATGCACGTTCGGTCGTTATATCCCTTTAGGTACACGTATATACATAGAGTGTGTCTTCCCGCGCGATAGATCTGATTTTCCGAGCTGATCGCGAAATATGGGCCGACGTGTGCAGAAATCGAAGACACAGTGCGGCCGAATGAGAAAAAGAGAAAGCAGCATCAGCGTGTGTATAGACGAAATTATCTCATCTTCTCTTTCTTCTCTATAGGCCCCGCAGCTGGAAAAGATATTAATTTAGATTAGAGACTGATAAAGGACTTTACATAATAAATGTCGGGCGTATATAGCATAGTATATATATATTCTTACGTAATGCTAATGGGCCACGTGAAATTCTGCTCATTGTGTATAATCATCGTCATTTTCGACGATCCCCGCAGAGGCACAGAGGCCGATCTGTAATTATAGATTATACGTATTGCTCTCGCGCGGGACCAAGGTTACACGGATATTTGTGAAATTGTCGTTGCGTACGTGAAATTCAATAAGAAGCTTTTTTTCCATCCGTACACATATAATACATAATAGCGATCTCGGAAGCCAGGCTTACAAAAGAAGCGATTAAAACTGTCGAACGCGCGCGCACCATACCTATGTAGTATACTCCCGTATAAGTAGAAGCTTCCAGGTGTGGTAAGACGTCAGAACGAGTCTCGGCGAGATGAGTCTCATTCCGTCCTCATGTATCGCATCGCAACGCGCACTTTGTGTGATTCACCGCCTCGTATACATATACATACCTATATACACTTGAATTCTTATCTCGATCGCCGCGAGGGAATCGATTTTGGCGTTTGGCACTGAAGATACGCCTTGAGAGATGAGCGCGTGCTCGACTTACTAACGATCGCTCGCGAGCTGAGAGGTATAATAAGCGCACCATTAACGTGTATATAGTGCGCCGCGATCTTCCGTCGCGCAAGGACGGAACGATCGATCAACTTTCTTGCGAGAACGTGACTCACCGCGTGTCTGCAGTGTGGCTCAGAAGCGCAATTTATTTAGCTTCTGCGAAGAGGCGCGATCGCGAGGTCGCTCTGAGAAACGAATTGTTTTGTATACGTTTATATATATTCGGGTGTTATAATTAAGTTATCGTTATATATACAGCTGCATCGATGGTTTACACGGCTCGTATTTTGATAAAAGAAGCAACATAATTCCACGGCTCGGAAATCAATAAAAGTCATTTGTCAGAGCGAGCCGCTTACAATGTACGGCGATTATAATACACACGCGCCACTAAATTAGGCGCCACAGCATAAAATTCAAATCCGAACGAGAGCCTCCGAGATTTATTCCCGTGAAATATTAATGGCCGTGTACAAACGGTAGCCCATCAGGGATTGAAATAAATTGACACGATTTACCTGTACATAATACGATCGCGCGTCGAGCGCACAATTTCTATTAATATGCCGAATTCCGGCGTCTGGAAAGAGTGAGAGAGAGAGAGAGACCGTTAATAAGACAGCTGTGCGCCAGCGCTATTTTGATAAATGCCGAAGCGGAGTCTCTTAATGGCTGCTGTATAGTAGGTTTCCCCTATACACAGCGCTGAGTATATATATATATATATAGCAGAGCAATAAAAACATGGAGAGAAAGATAGGCTTCCCTATGGTAGCAGCCTCTCGCATATATAGCGATGAAATTGATGCTCCTCGTATGATAATGAGGGCCGCCGCTATTCATCTCTCGCCACGTCGTTTATTACCACTAGGTATACATATATATATATATACACATAGCCGTGTAGATGCATACGCGAACGCTGTGTATAATATCGGGGCGCAGGAGAGATGTTCCGGGGAAGGGTCAGCTACGTGATTCGCCTCGGCGATCGGCAAAAGTATCGCGCGGGGAAATGCGCGCGGTAATAGATATTTCTAACGAGCTATCTCTAACGTGCGGCATTAGAGTGAGAAAAATGCAGCGGCGAGTATCGGTGCTTATATGGGCACTTTTCTCTAGGAAATACATAAAAAATTGCCTTTTGTTGGGCTTGCTTAAGTCGATCATACTATAACTGTGAACTGAGTATCATCCGATGATCTATGCAATGCTGTATGTGCGTTTCTGATTATAATTCTATTCTCTATAAATTCGCGCCAGTTTTATACATTATATAGGTTGTTTCACTCTACCAACAATCGTGTATTGTCTTCGATATCATTACAATGACTTCTCTTGACAACAAGTCCTGAGCGATGTCTATGCTGAACAATTATTTTGCCACTGTACGTTTTCAGCCTAACTTTATATACATAGCTATATTGAGCATGTGAGATATAACTTGTATATACGAATTTTTAATTGACTTCATTAACCATCGTTTTTCATTACGCCGGATAAGGATCTTCGTTAGAAGCTCGAGATAAATAAGTCTGATAAAAAGTTTATATTACAAGTGGATTAGAAAGAAACGAAAGTTATCTAAATTTCGATCGGGATTTATAACGGTGCCTGTGTAATTGAATTTCACTTTTTCATCCAAATTAATAAACGTAAAGTACAGTATACCGAGCGTATCCCGAAAAATCCTATATATATCTCGCCATATCCTCGCACCCCGGTCACAATCTCTCATTTCAAGCATATGGACGCGGACACCTACAGCACCGGCGATAAGACAGTCTGTAAAAGGTATCCATGCTGGGCTTGTGCAATAGTGAACGTATAGCGGATGTCAAACTATACTGCCGCGCGCGGCGTCGCGTGTTTTCTCGGACTGCTTTAGCCAACTACACGTATACTCGCGTAAAAGTATGTCTCGCGCGTGTGCAGCACCCCTGCGCGCGGCTCCATTGACGCACACGCACGTGCGCCTTAATTCAGCGCAACAGCGACCAGGAAGTCTGACCCTCGGTGTGTTTTTGTTCGCGAAAAACCCGGAAAAACAGCGCACTTTCATTGTATGTATATACGAGAGCCCATATATACGCGTGTAAAGACGATGCGAGACAGCGAGCTTTGTCCTCTATGTATAGCTTGATCTCTTAATTTCGCGTTTAAGAATCGGTATACGATGTACCGATCTCCGCTCGCGCCGCGAGATGGAGAGATCAAGCCGAGTATATAAAATTAAAATTGAGATCATAAGGATGGTCCGGTCGTATGGACTTGCGTCACAAGACGATCGTGTGGCAAGGTTGAAATCGGCGATATCGGCCTTGGACGATCGGCGCGACTGTATGCGTACATAATGCACGCACAAAGTGGTGCAGCAGCCGTAGAGACACAAATACTCACTCGTTATACCGGTGCATAAATATCATAAGGGTATTTAATACGCTCGATCGGCGCCAGTATACGGCACGAAACGTAGATATATATATATACGTATGCACACGACGACTGACCCGAATCAACTGCGTCGCGGAGGTGGTGGAGGAGGAGGAGGGCACAAGAAAGAGGGATAAAAAAAGGACGCCTAATCGCGCGCGAGCGATCGGCGTTTCTTTCGACGTTTCTTCGCCGCCGTACAGCTTTTTGTCGCTGTCGCAATATTCCGAGAGTCCTGCGCGCGCTCGTGTCCGATAGCGGCGGCCGTCGCGGCCACCGCCTTCGATTGTAAAAATGATCCGAACAATCGCGAGTGATCGATCGGATTGCATGAATGACGTTTATCGCCAGCTCGCGGCGTGCGGCGGCTGCGCAGGGAAAGTGAAATCACTTTTTTTTCTACGCTTCACGGTGTACTTGACTGGAATTCGAAGTAGGTTTCATTGTAGGCGCGCGCGAGCACAGAGTGTATATATATATATATATATATATATATATATATATATATTTATATATACGGCTATTGTTATACCACTGCGGGTAATTTTACGTTGTAATGTAGATCATACTATATACTGACGTAAGACAGCCGCGCGCGCAGCTGAGATTTACAAGTTCTTCTAAATTGTTATGAAAGATATATAGTTTATACGTATACACGCAGCGCGGTTACTTTGCTCGATCCATATATATATAATATCGAACGTGCGCGCGGTAGTGAAAATTCGCCAATAAAGATCGGTATAATTGTGCTGTCAGACATTTTTATCAGTAACAACGACGATTACATTTCTCACGTGCGTCGTCCGTATACTATATAGCTGTTTCTGCGGCCGTTTCTAATACACATTTATATGCCTCATTTTGAATATAAGAATGCATATATACTGTAAATAATAATAAATCGAAAGACTTTCGTTATAAATTGCCGCGTGCTGCAGCGCGTTGCACGATAGATCGGCGCTTATTAATTGTTATCGAGGGATCTATTAAACCGATCGATATATCACCTATATAACGCAACAAACACACATCACGCTGATATATCCCAGAAGAAGTGGATATATATACATCACTTATATTATACGACCTTGTCTGGGCCGTGTCTCTCCCTCCAGCCAAAAACCATTCCGCATTCCATCGGTTATGGCATCGAGAGCGCATATATATAGGCGTCGATTCTTACCCAATAACTGTGTCACTCAGCATCAGCGCGTCTCTCCTCTCTCTGCTCTGACAAAAAAAAGAGAGAAAGAGAGAGAGAAGCTAATGTGTATCGTTATAGCCGATCGAGATCGCGCGAGATGAGACTCACCCACTTTTGAAACTTCGTTATATGGATAGAGCGAGGACCACCTTAGCCTCGGGGCAAGACATCCTTCAGACGAAACATAACGCGCCGCGCGATGCATAACGAGCCACACACGTGCGCGCGATGTATATAGAAGATGATGATGTCGAGTGTGTATAGCTCCTATGGACTTTCAAGGCTCCCGATCGCTTAGAGCTCGAAAAGCAATAAGGCTTAGGATGTGTTTTTTTTTATCCGTGGAGATCTAGATTGCACGGCTGTGATACAACGCAGCAGTGGGCTCACGCTTCGAGCTGTTGTTCTAAGTGTTTTTAAATATAACGATCGATAACGAGAGAGAGAGAGAGAGAGAGAGAGAGAGAGAGAGAGAGAGAGAGAGAGTTGCTGTATGTAAGAGGAGTAACGTCGACTGTATGGATTTTATTTAGAAACGATTCAGTGGAATAAACTCGATCGTTCTGACAAATTGAAAAAAGCTCTCAATCGCGAAACCGTCGATTATCATACCAGATGCACACGCCGATATCCTTGTCGCGTTCCGGTCTAAATCTGTCCGAGCGAGCCCTTTTTTTTCCTAGGCGATATCATACGAGCAATATATAGGTACTCGCTTGTACAGACTATACAGAGAGTCGCGCGCATTCAGGGTATCGAAAGCGCAGCTGTTGTGTGCAGCAGCGATAAAACTAGCATATATATAATATATATATATATTATACGCCAAGGAGATCGGTATGATCCGGGCGTCTCTCTGCAACTCGATGTAATTACCGATATCGTAGCCGAGCGCGCGAGTTCCATTGCGCGTGTATATACGTATATATACACACACAGATGAGTGAGTACAGCCGAGATATACAGACAGCTGCCTATAAAGTTCTTGCCAAGAGCTGATCATAATCGTAGGAAATCTCGCAAGCATTATCGGGACCAGTGCTCTCTGTGTGTTTTTAGTGCGTATACAGCTTTCGATCTCGCGAAATCGGTATATTATATTTGCTTTATTATACTCTAAGCTCTCGCTTTTTGCGCGACTTTTTCTTTCTCTCTCTCTCTCTCTCTCTCACTCTCTCTCTCTTTATCTATCTCCCGTCGATAATGAAGCCGTGGACGTTGACAAATGCGGTTATAAAAAGCCATTTGGAATAAATTATTCTTAACTGTATACCGTTCGTTTTATACTTTAAACCCGCGCGACGACGTATACAAATAAGAGCAATGTACTGAAAGAAAATATGCGAACGTTCTCTCCGTATACCACCGCCTGCAGCTTTATTAAAAAAAAATAAGTCTATATATAAGCCCAGCTGACAAAAGGACATCGCGTTTTCCGAGAGAGAGAGAGAGAGAGAGAGAGAGAGATACACCGTCGCACTTATAGCTTATAGCCGCCTCTCGACCGTAAAAATCCGCGTGTATTTTTTACCGGACTCAGCCGCTTATTAAATTATTGAAAATCCAAGCCCCCAAAGCGCAGGCGGACGGCAATTATATCTATCTTTCTCTCTCACTCTATGTCGCGAGTGGCGCAAGTCGGCGGCTATGAATTTTTCGCTCTCGTGTTTTACACTCGTCGGCACCGCTCGTAAATTCCTCGGAAATTTCGGCCAGCGGCGGGTAAAAAGAGATAAGGGACACGGCGCAAGAAAACTAGAGCTCTGATCTTGGGCGGCGCGTGTGTGTATATATAACGCAGTGGAAAAGATAATACACACGTCGGCGACGACGACGGCGACCACGACGTCTAGTATCGCCCGGCGTCCCTAAATGGCAGTTAGCACCGCGCGCAAATTCTTGCGACACTCGAACTTCGCCTACTCCGTGTATATATGTATAGTGTATTGTAAGCCGAGAGGCGGCCAATTTTCCAAGAGAGCCACCGTTTTAATACCCTCTTTAACGACGCTGGAACGATAGACAGTACTATATTACGCTACTGTGCGCGGCTTTGTATATGTATATGTATATAGACCGCGAGCGTAATCGGGCCGAGCGCGCCGGAGAGTGTAGCGCCTCGTAAAAAGATATTCCGACTGAATAGTCGGAGCTATATGTATTATACGAGCACTTTAATTTGACGGTACGTAACGCGCATAGTCGCAGTTTCGAGAGCTGAGGAATGTCAAAAATCTATAGGTATCCCAGTGCGGCCTTTTGGCTTCGAGCCGCGTGGGCGCAACCGGATCGCACTTTTTTTTTTTAGTTTTTATTATTCATACCGCGCACGAACGATTTTTAGAGTGAAAGTCAGAGTTTGATGTACGCGCGCGGCTTCCGCGAATCGTTACAAATTCATTATCGGCGACAACGTCAGCATATCGTTTTCCTTTCAAAATGCGAGACAACTACTGGCTTTAAATCACTTATTACGAATGTAATTTGCTCCGTGCAAAAGTGTGTCACTTTAATCGCCAGCACTAATTGCTTATTAACTTGTATATACACACATCCATCGATATTATATACAATATGCACCAGCTTCTTGCCCGCGGCTTTTTCTCTACAACTTGCAGCGGAGTATCGCGTGCGCCGTCCAAAAAAGACCGAAAAAATTCGACATAACGACCGGAGAAAATTTATACCATCAGCCGCGAGTGTCGTAAGTAGGACCCCCGACGAGTATGTGTCTTATAGAGTATATTTATATGTATATAGCTAAAAGCCGGGAGCTGCAGCGAGATGCACGTATACATATATGTATATATAAATCCAGAAGAGAGAGGCGGGTCGAGAAAAGGGGATACAAAAGGAGCAAAAGAATATCATGGAAAGAAAGCGAAAGAGCGAGCGTCGTCGTTTTGTTTTGCTCTCCTGATGCGTGTATATATATATATCCGCGGCAATTACGGCTATACTCGCGCGCGCGCGCGCGCGTGGAGAAACTCGGTCGAGAAAAAAGGAATATGGAAAAGAGAGGAAATAAGAGAGATCATCGAGGAAGCTGCGCAGCTCTAAACGCTCGAGCGTACTCTGTATATGTATATACATGTGCATTATATTCTTTCGCGGAGGCATATATATACATAAGAGATTTTAATGAGCCTGGCGGCGAAATCGATTGATTTGCACGCCGACGATTCCTTGTTTATGGCTCTTCACGGAGGGTCCCGCCAAAATATATCCTTTATCGCTTCATTATGTTTAATAATACCCGAGCGCAGCTCTCTTCTTCTTTTCTTCTCTCGCTACATACACACATATATAAGTATACCCATACTACGTAACAACGCAGCGAGCGACGCGCAAAAGGATGAATGTCGCGTTTATATAATACGACGATACGATTATTAATAAGCACATATCGAAGAATAAGAATATTTCGTGTATGGCGTATATACACCGGCGGCGCAGGGGATTCACGGAGGCGAAATTGCAGGCTTTTTTCATGCACCGACATGATTAACACATCAGGCGCAGCTTCGATATCAATAAACAGCGCCGAGAGTTGCGATGATAATTATACAAGCAAGTGTGCACTGATCGATGAGAGAAGATTCCTAATTAAAAGGGCTTATATATCCGCAGTGACGTCAGAGCGCGAGCGAAGATTCAAGCAGCCAAATTAAATGATTTACGAGCGGTAAATCGAGGCGGAGTATAGCCCGGGGCTATTATATACATACATATATTACATATAGCCGCTGCACATCGCTGATGCGGAGATCACGCGCGTACACCTATTTTTGGAGTTGATAATCATGCAGCAGCTTCTTTATACGGTAAACTCGTAAAAGCCGCGAGTATTCGGCGGATTCGGTTTCACGCGCCGCGAATTTCGGGCTTTTTCACAGCGCTGCGCGCCGCTATATAATAATAACTCAAGCTCTTAATAAGCGCCGTTGGAAGCGGCCTTTTTCGCGGCTTTCTTTGCCTTCGGTAATAAAGATAATACAGCAGACGACGATAGTCGCTTTATAGACTTCACGCTATATATGCATATATATATATGTACCTGTATATAAAATAAATCCTTTCACTTGCGCGCACGCCGACTAATGAATTCGTGACGTTTTCATCGCGCTCTGTTCAGCTCGCGGGCAATTAAAATTCGACTCGTTCTCAAAGTGTCAGGTACATTGTCGTTTTTAATACACATCCAAGAACGATGCGTATCGCAGCCTTGAAAACGGCGCGTCATCGGCTCCTTCTCCTCGATCTTCTTCTTCGATGCAGCATATATATATATATATATATATATATATATACACACACACACGTATACGACGCGATGCACCCATTGATTATGAGGATTCTTTTTTTTATACAAAACAGCCCGACGGCCCCAAACCGTCAATCGAGAAGTGAGGTGGTTCTCTTGCGGCTGTCCATACCGAGGACACGACGACCGGACCTTATTCGGCGAGGAGGACTGTGCATAAGTCGAACGAAAAACGAAGGAGGATTACATCCGCTTGTTTTCTGCGATTTCGTAAACTACTTGTCGATTTAAAGAATGAACGTCTATTTTTTCTCGAATAAGTATTTTATTATTGTGATCCTTACGCACAACGGGACTTTCGTAACTTTATAATAACGAAACTCGAGGAGAGGGACAATTTCGCGCATCCACTATGCACAAAACTTTCGACGCCCACGCATATACCGCGCTTTCGAAGGGGGTCGCGATTAATCGCATCAAACACACTTCTGGCGCCTCGACGGCAATTCACAAACTACGAGTGCTGTGCGTAATTGAATTTTAGATGCGGAAGGCGCCTAAGAAACTACGCGTACGAGTCTAAAGATGCAAATTCTGGGCACTTTTTTTTAAAAGCCGCGCACCGACACTCCCATTTGGCGCAACGATCCTTAATTAAGGCTCTTACGAGAGCGAGTACAGCTGTACTATAGAGCGTGATCGACACGTCGACGCAAGAGTGTCTCGTTGTTGCCGCATGCACTGAACTTTTAACTCGCTTGTTGTTGTCGCGGGTGTATCATGTATACACTGTCGAGCGTATTTTTTCTTTAAGCGACAGAGGAAAGTTCGTAATAAGCGGTTAATTGTTTATTTACCGTCGCACGCGCATGAAATGCGTCAGTATGATGTCGGGACACGCGCAGCGGAGAAATACACGCCCTGTGGGGGGAAAGGATTTTCGGACAGAAGTAGGTTCTCCAGCCGGTGTGTGTGTGTGTGTGTGTGTGTGTGTGTTTGTACTTTTTGTTTTTATTTCGCCTTTGGTACAAACAGAAGATTGAGCGCGGTACATTAGCGTCAAAGAGGAGAAACGCGCAAAAATACCGGCCGCTAAATCACCGCGCGAGTTTTTATTTTTGCCTGTTTTTGGAATGCAGTTCCTCCGAATTTATGTACATACGAAAATTTCGCAGATCTCGGTGCGTGAAAAATGTATTATATCTACATCTCGTATACTCGCAATTATTTTAAATCGCGTCTAACCGGATGAGCCATACGAATGTATAAACAAGTGCAGCGCACTTCCTTATTTCGACGCTGGCGATCTTCGCCTCGAGCCGCGTCGTTTATCAAAGCGACGAGTCCATTAATTAAAGCGGCCCCGGCTCAGGAAAAAAGTTGTCAGGTTCATTAGGAAGCGATTAATCCATTCGCTGCACCTTTCAAAATTCATCGCGAAAACCGCGGCTCGCCGTATAATATATATATATTATATATACCAAAAAGAAAAGTGCACACACGCGCGTGTCCCGAAAAAAGAGAAGAAACACGCCTTTATCGCTCACTCCTTCGATTCTCCCGCGGGCGCGCGAGAGCGATAAGCGTCAGTCCGAACGATTAACGGACCGATCGCCCTCGTATATAATACGGATCGTTCACCTATATATCTATATATAGAGCGCGAGCGAGGCACGCGGCCTTTCTACACAATACGTGGGTGGAGTCGCGTGTGTATTTTACACGGAGCATCGGTGGAATATAATCGAGAAACCGCGCGATTTTCAAAGGAAAAAAGCGCGCGCCGAATAAATAAACTTCCCCCGTGCGCGCAATGACAGAGCGATGGAAGGAAACAATAAAGTTTGCCGTGTCGCGGCGGAAGGAGGTCAACGACCAGCAGGCAACGCGCGTTTCGTCAACCCTCGTCTCTCGAGCGCTGTCTCCTGGATATGTCTTCACCGGCGCGCGCGCGTTTCGCAAAATACCTCCGAACTCGCACGAAATAAATACTATCGTGCGCCCATGTGTATATATATACGCGGCGGAGAAGTAAACCGCGGAGAGTCTTTTTTCAGCCGCGCGGAGAATGAGGGGAATATATAAGACGCCAGGGAGAGGAGAAAATTCTCGGTGTACCCAGTGCGCGATATTTTTTATCCCGCGCTTTCTTTGTTCCGCCGCTCAGCCAGGCGATTCGACCGCATTGATCGGCGGTTCTTTTCTCCCGTATTTATTACTTTCGTTGATTTACGAGTCCGGAGCCCGTGCGACAGAGTTATTTCTTCATTGATAAGAGGGACGATCGATTGTCTTTGATTTCTCTCTCTCTCTCTCTCTCTCTCTTCGCGTGTTTCTGTGTATACATATATAGAGGCTGAAGTAGTAGTTTTTAGCGCTGCGGAACTTATGCGTTCGCTTCATTGCACTCAAAGTATTATGGCAGTTACTGTGTGTGTGTGTGTGTGTGTGTGTGTGTGTGTGTGTGTGTGTGTGTGTGTAAGCTATGACGAAACTGCAAAACTTACATCTCGCTTTCTACACACTCGCGTTTTCTTCCCATGGCCCGTAGCATCCAGGTGTAATTCAGCCGTTAAGAATTCACATCACGCGTGTCCAGTCATCTGCGACTGCTGCGCGTCGATTCAAGGATGCCGACTATTCTAATTACGCCGAGAGAGAGAGAGAGAGAGAGAATGTACTTGTCGCGCGTATATTCTCACACCCGCCGAGTTCATCGAACGTTATCGATATTGGCGGTGGTTGAAATTCGCTGTTGCGATATCGCGCAGTATTTACTCGCGCGGCGGCGGTTTAGTGCCTTTGTTAGGATTTTTTTCGCAAGCTGCGCCGTAGCCTTTCCCACATAGCCATTAACTCATCGAATTTCCCAACCTTCGGCGTCTCTCGAAAATATTATGCATCTTCCGTTTTATAGCTTCGTCGTAAAAAAAAAATACACTTGTAAATGCCTCAAAGACGCTTCTCGCGTAGGTGCGATATGTATATATATATACACATAATACGCTCGAGGCCGACGCACTGTTATACATATACATATCTGCATCGGATCCTTGAACCCAAGGCTTTTCCGGACACACGAAGAGCGGAGCAACTATATTATGATGCTCGTCATTGGAGCTTGTCAATTGGTCAATTAGCGTTTTTGCGAGCGGCGAACGTAACGATCTTAACGACTGAGGTTGTTGTTTACATTCTGTCCGCGTGTGTATATAGTACGTGTTACGCGACGGTAATAAAGTTGCATCTTCTCGCGGCTTTTCACCAAAGTGTCATTGAGACATGACAACGCATGCAACGATCAAAGTTTCTATATAACGAAAAATACCGTTAAACTTATATCAGAGCTTTTGTGCACCGACGACGAGAGAATTGAAAGTAAGATCGAAAGGTCATATATATATATATATATAAAAAAGCTGAGAGGGCGATGGTAGCCCTGTCGAAGGGTCAACCGGGATGTCAAGTCGTGTCCGTTGAATGAAGAAATGCACGAGCTCGCTCGGTGTCGCTCAATTTTCAACGGCCTATTCCTCGATATATATACAGCAATAATCGGGCGTATCGGTCGCATTCGGTCGATACGGTTCTCTCTCGCGAGCGGCGGTATCTTAATCGCCGTATCGAAGCGCGCGCTCGTCCTTTGTGAACCGCAGCAGCAGCAGCTCTTCTTGTGGCCACTTTATATTGTATATATAATACGAGAGACGGACTCGTACACAGTAGGTATGCGCGGCCACGTCTCGCAATTTCTTAATCTTAACGGTGGCTGACGGCCGTCAACGAGCTGTATATATATAGGTTGCAGTGCAACCTAGATACGGCATGTACTCTTTTTTTCGCGCGCGCGAGTAGCGCACATGGAGCTTGATTTTTTATCGAGAGTTGCGAATGCAAATGAGCTTTCGATTGTTAGCTAAGCCTCGCAACGATGCGAAGTATCCCTCTCTTCGGGATTATATCATTTTGGTCAGAGACGCGGTGAAAACGCAGCGATGAGAAGCCCACGTATTTATGATTTCCTCAATATCTCCGGGAGCGCGTTTCGTTTATTCCGCGGAAAAGTCGAAAGAAGACTTTATGGTTATCTATACATAACGAGAGCGTTAAAGATTAACGAGCTAAATGGACCGCCGCAGAAGCTTCGCGCGCGAGCGCCATCATCTCGCGTTTCCGCGATGAAAGTCAAAGAATAGCGCTCCGCGCTCGGCTGCAAAAAAAAATTGCGTGTTTATATGTACGCGCTTTGCTTCCAGACAGTGAGAGAGAGAGAGAGAAAGAAAAAGGAGCGAAAGAGGCATTGTTCTGGAAGGTGGCTAATAGCTGCTCGCGCGCGGAAACCTTGTGTTATACGCGCGGTGGCGATCGCTCGTAAAACATAGGAGCGCAAGGATGATTTTGAAAATAAGTGCTCGGCTGCATATGGTTTTCTTCAAATTTTAGAATAGCGCCGCCGGAGAGTTGCGCAAAAAGCCTTATGGGCGTTGAACGTTTCGACCACTCTATATATGTATATATTCTTATGTATGCGCGCGGTGTATCTTTGTGTAAGACTTTATTTTTCCAGATTTCTCTCTATCTCGATATTACAGACAGGTCAATATGAAGCAAATCAATTACGGGGGGATAAATACGCCTATACCTTGTAAAAGAAAAGCCATTAACGTTCATCATCGGAAACTATCGTCGGGGCATATTATACACGTATACAGAGGTAAATTTGATTTATAAAACAATGATACCCCCGCATTATCACCCCGCGAAAGAGAGACAAGTGAAATAAGCAGGTACACGCGCTAGACGTGCACGTATAGTATCGTGCGCGAAATTAAAAGACAATACGTAATTAGGTGAGGTAATCGCCACCTCTATAGACTCGCTCGGTTAATAAACCCTGTGAGCGGTGTGAACGCATCGGGGATTTTTCAAATTCCCACTCAACGCTCATTGAAAAGCCATTGCACGATCTTTCTCTCTCTCTCACTCTCTGATTGATCGCAGACGCTCATTGATTGTCTCGTAGGCAATAAATCGCGCGAAGGGGCGGCCTACTGGGGTCGTCGAAGGACAGCGGCAGTATAACGACGGGTTAACGCGACGTGAGAATTGGAACGGCGAAGAAGACGACGCCTTGTGTTTATATTGGCTGAGATTTTCTTCGCGAGAGACGCCACCGCCCACGTATTCGTGATGCTATGCGATTATAGAATGCGAGAACGACGAAATTCGAGGGGTGCAGAAAAAGCAAAGATTCGATAACCTTTCCTCTTTGGCCCAGTAAGCTCGTCAGCTACTGGTGAAATCTGAAAATTACGTCCACCCGCAAAACTGCAGCAGCAGCAGCGATAAAACAAGGATATAATGAATTTCTAATGAACGCTGCGCTTTATAGGTACACGTACACACAGCTCGTACGTTCACTCTCACACATAGACAGACACACGCGCGCAAATCTCTCGCTCTCGCTCTCGACAGCGTGTCCGTTGCATGTCGCCGGTCTGTTGCAGTTTAACACTCGCTCTCGCATGTGCAAAAGGCGTGGCTCGTGCACCGCTCACTGATACGCTCGCCGCGATATCTCGGCTTCTACATGTATATATATATATGCGATTCGGCAGGGCTGTATGGCTCTTTCTCTTCTCGACGGACTTCAGACGTTCACTTCGCGGAGACTTCCGTCTCTGCAATTTAAGCCGCGCAGTTTCACTTTTCACGTCTTCATTCGCACAGATGCGCGTATTATATATATGCGAGCTCGTTAAGGGCGTTCCCGTATGTATTTATATATGCGCCTTTCGAATTTCCGAGCTTTTTGCCGCGGTAAGAGAGAGAGAGAGAGAGAGGTTCGTTATGCGGAATCTGGGTTGGATGCGGTGTGCAGCGTGGAATCGGGCTTTGGTCGAAAATTTTTTGGTATAAGAAAAAAAAAAACGAAGCCGCAATTTTCGGCTTTATTGTGCCTTTCACGTCATAAATTATCCTTGCGATCATTACTTTATGTGTGCGCACGCGCAGTACGAGAGAGCGAATTAACGAGAGTTTATATACGTTTTGATCGATTTGTTTTCTCCGAAGGTCTCTCTCGGTTCCCCCCGACCTGCTTTATTATAAACGCGACCGCAGGCTCTACTCGCGGCTTCGATTGAGACGTGATGCTTTCGGGAATATATATATATATATATATATATATATATATATATATATATATATATATATATATATATATGTGCGCACATAATTTTGCAAATTATTTTCGACGTAATACAGTATTTTATAATAATTTTAATGACCCGCTCGCTCTCTTTTGACGTTTCAATATACACAGCCGTCAAAATGATTGTGGCAGTCGTGTGTTACGTTAACAATTCTCGCAATACATCTTATAAATCCACAAGAACACGGGCGCGGATCGAGCTGCTGCCGCACATTGAGAAGAAAGGCGGCGCTGTAAATCGTATCCCGTTCTAAAAAAAGACCTCGGAAAAAGGACAAAGTGCGCGCTGCAGCGATGAAAGTCAAGTACACACACACAACGGAGTTCCTTACATAATGGGCGCAACTCCGCGCGCTGCACATCCCTTTCGAGCGCGCTCTCTTTCCTAACTGTATCCTTTAAAATACTGGCCACTCGGCTGTGTGTATGCAGATTTGCAGCTTATTCGCCGACGAGAAAGAGAGAGCGCGTGCGCGCTCTCGTGTATACATATATATATATACATATATATATGTATATAGACCGCCGAGAGTTTTCTCGCTTAGAAATGCCGATAGCGCGCAGCAGCTCGCCTGCTCTTTCGTAAGAGAGCCGCGCGCGAACGCGAAAGAAGGATCTAACGACGCAGCTGCATGCACGTATTCTGCTCCAGAATAAACATGAAATGGACTACGCCCACGTGGAGAATTCATCTACGGGCTTTAACAAGCGCAGCTATAGAAGTGATATACGTGTATAAGTGTATAATATTTTTTTATGCTTCGTATAATAAATGTTATATGCATATATATATGTGTGTATAAAATAACGTGTATATACGTTTTAATTCCGCAGAATTGCATTGGAGTAGATCATGACAAAGTGATAATGGTGGAGGGGGGGGGGGGAGAATATCGATGGCTTGCCAGATTCGCGAAAACAATAAAAACAAGCGCTGCGCGCGCGCGCGAGGATTACAAGACAGCTATAGAGAGCGAGTGATCTTATTACCGAGCGCAGGCCTCCCAATCCAATACGTGCAGCAATGAGGAAAGCAAAGTACTTATACGCGAGGCTTCGTGCTCGGTTTAGGGCGAGGCGCTCGTCTTCGCGCGCTGTAGATTTATCCTTGCTTGCAGCCGCTTCTCTCGTTCCAGTTCTCACGCGCGGCATATGCGCGCCTTGAACTTATGGCGTTTATTATGCATCGTTACGGAATATCTCCCGCTCGGTCTGAACCCTCTTGAAAGTGTATATATATATATATATATATATAGCCCTGCGCTCGCGCGCGTGGTACACTTTCGTTTTTAATCGCGAGAGCCGCTGTAGTATAGTGTATCGCGTTCACTATACCGATGTGTGTTTGCACTTCCCCTTCAGCTTCGCTGTCGTTAATTATGCGCCTATTCTCTGATGTGGAGCCGCGCGAGGGAGTACATAGACACATGACTTTTGTAATTCTTCGTGTCCCGATTGGCGGGCTGCCACGCTCAATCTCCGAGGTAGGCTAATTCCGACGCGCGTATAAGAATTCAACTTGCGATCTGGCTTTGTTGTAATGACGCTTGGATTGCCGTATATCTACGGTGTGACACAGTTATTTCATACTGTCGAAATTGCTCGTACAGGTATTGCATGTGATGTTTGCTTTTTGTTCGCCTTATCTCCTCTGTATATATAATAATATAGTAATATAACAGAGTCTATAATAAACGATTCCATTATGCAGCTACAAACAATCCATTCATATTTTGATCGCAGACATACGCGCGAGCTTACATAGTTGGCGACAGCTGTCTCTCGTTTCCAGCATTGAAAAATTATCAATTAGCCATTTACCGCGAGAAACGGTGAAAAATGGTTTGTATACATCATTGTGTTAGTTACTTACAGCGACGGCGGCACCGTTTGTGACCAAGCGCCAACGCGAGCTATACGTGTATATTGTGCATCAACGCGTCAAGAGTATAGCGCACGCATACGCCGAGCGCCGTTTTTCTTTTATTCACAAATCACGCGCTCTCCCCACACAAACGTCACGCGAATAATTAGCCGTGAGTCCATTAATTAACCGAGGCTCGCACAGACCGACGCCAATTCATCCAACTAAATCCAAACTTTATTCTCCCATTCATCATTATAATCCATTCATAATTTGCGCAAACGGAAAAAAGCTTGAGAGAGAAGAACACACTCGCCATAAATCACGCGTGCGCAGTATACACAGCGCATATGCGCAGGGCTTTGGAGTCGGGAGAAAAAAAGCTGCGCCAACACCTTTGCAGAAAGGAGGCGGGTCGTCATTCAAGCTGTCTGCGTCGCTGCCATTCAATGCAGAATTTGGCGAGAGTGAATATAAACCCGGAGAAACACTTGCGATTAATTTATGCGGAATATCTATAGCCGGGAGTACAATCCGTGGGCAACCTTGCGCGATGCTGTAATCTAATGACGACGCCGATGGTGCAGATTGCGTGGGCGGTATCAAAAGACACTTTACAATGCTTTTTTGCCGGGATTTCTGGTGTCTACGTAATTATCTGCGGGGCCAAATTGGTATATCGACGTGTGCCTAATAAGTATGACAAAACGGCCAAGTAATATCGTTGCAATATTGATTATTCCATTGATTACCGTAACGATGTTTAAAGGAAAACGAAATCGAATCGAGCATTTGAAATTTAACCATCATCTTGAGACTATACGAATATAAAAAATTTTGTGAGTCGTTCCGACGTCAAAATGCATTTAAAGTCCCATTATGCATTGCTTTAGCCGGCAAATTTAAGATTTTACTGCGGTACTGGTTAGAAATGGTTTTTTGTCTACGACTCAAATTGAAGAATGCACACATAATAGAAGCGAAATACGCCGGGAGGCTCTTGGGTTACGGTGGAAACACGCTTGTTAAAGAATCTTCACAAAAGGCCGTAAATCACTGAAGAATCAATCGACGGGTGGGAGCTTCGGTGTTTAGCGATTACCAGAGAAATTTTCCCGCATAAGACGCCAAGGAATTGAGACGTCACCTCCGGCACAGGAACAATGCTGTCGTTAAAAAGAGCAGCTCTTGCCGATGACGAAAGAGGCGAAAAGATAATGTCTTGTTGTATCGGCTTGTAGGCAGATATGCGATATTTCACACTACATGTACGGTACCGATGCTTCATCAGTACACTTGCTTTTGTGCTTTTGCAACACATCTAATTTTCTTGTTCTATATATGGAATAAATAATAATAATAATCATCATTTGTGGTTTCCTTTATTTACAACTTTATTGAGCTTGATATTTGAATAGGTAAGGTGTATTTGAAATTAGGGTTGATCTTAAAAATATCGAATTTATTTCTCTGCACGTTGGTCGAACAACAACAGAAGAAGGGAAAAGAAAGAAAACATAATTTTAACGTAATAAATAAACAAATTCATGTCCACGTTTAGCAAGTGCCCCGCAGTTAAATTAAATGATTTATTACCCATGATCATAGCAGACAATAAATAATACTGTCTTAACTTTGGAGGCAAAACATACCAGTGACTGTTGTAAAGTGAGTTGATAATGTTACTAAATTCATATTGCAAATACTGGCCAGCATAACAGTAAAGAAAGATTTCCCAGAGTAAAATTGGAAAAGTTTGCGTACTTTTGAAAGCTAAAAATTTATTATTGACTTTCAGAGCTATAATAAATGTTGCACCTGCAAACGATTAATATTTAGTAAATTAACTCTTCGTACATGTCGAATTAAATACTTACTTTGACTGGTGACGAGAAATATACCCACTATAAACTGTAACAATAGTATGACGCTAAATGCATTCTTTAAATCTTTCGCTAACGTAAAAAGCTGATTGTGTTTTTTTGTATATAAAGTCATCAGTCTGATGTAGTCTGTACGCCACATCAAGTTGCCAACAGTATTAAATTCTATCTGAAAAATCTTTAACTGAGCGCAGAGATGCATTACAATGCCAAAAAAGAAAACGTCCACGCCTATTAAACAAAGTGCTAGGTATAATATTGATATACTTTCAGCAGCATAAAGGAAAATGTACTGCCATTCGGTTAAGTTCCAGAACGAACATACTGCTTGGATTGGTAAATTTGACGTATCAGTTCTGGGCTGTATAAGAGGATTTACAACATATAAACAAGCTACTCCCCATGCTGCAATCATTTGAACATAAAATTTTTTTGCTATGCTCGCATAGCGTTGCATTATTTGTAGCATGTGTACATCCGTGACATCGGTCCAATTTTCCCATGCACAACGACAGTTTCGACACATTTCAATCAAATGTAAACGCATAAACACTAATTTTGTCAAAGACATAATGGAGCAGGCGGCAAAAGTGTAATAATCTAATAAATCAGCTTGAGTTCCACACGCTTTATATATTTCCATACAAGCCAATATTACAATCAAAATCTGCATGCAAAATTATTGTTTTATTTTGTATTTATTGAGTTTACTTCAAAGAAATAAAAACTATATTACAGGATACGTACCTGGCTTAATGTAGCCACTAAATAGAAAAACAACATACTTCTCTTTTCAAGTGGCCAAAGTCCACAAGGCCACAATACAAACATGTAAATTTTAAATTCATTCCAAAATCCGTGGTTTGATTTCATTGTTTTATTTAAACGCGATTGGTTACTGTGATCTAAATCCATTTGTAATATATACTGTTTGTGTTAAAAAGTCTGACTCATAACTCGAACTTGATCAACTTCTAGACTAAACTAATATTTGGAAGTAAAAGAAAATTGGTTGTAACTACAGCAATTCGTGTTTATGTTTCAGTTTTACGCATCGATTTTCATTAAAAAGATAAATTAAATCTTTTATGCCTTATTTAATATTAATAATGTTCTAAACACGCGAAGCTTTTCTAAATAATAACTATTTTTACAAAAATCCGTAAAATATTAAACTAATTTATTTCTTGCGAATTTAATTAGTGAATTTTTATTTTGTTTTCTATGTGTGCGGTCATCGACAGTGAAATACATAATGAAATTAAGACAATTAGAAGAACTTATTATATCTATATATACACTTATGCGTATGCGATGTATGTATCACGTGACCTGACACAGACGTAAGAACATTTTCTTCAGTATATATATTTAATGCCCCTGTGTCCAGCTGCCAAATAAATATTCCTAATTATCAGACTACAGTTTTAACGTGGTGCATTTAAATATTATTTTGTGTAATAAGGAACATAAATGTCATTGTTATGAAAACACTTTTCTAGGTGTCTAGAGAATAAATAATAATAATAATAATCATTCATGATTTCCATTATATACAACTTTATTGAAAATAGTCTTTGAATAGGTCATAAAAATAAATAGAACATTATAGTCCAACTTCAAAACATAGAATTTATCTATCTGCGCGTTGGTCGAATATCAATAGGAGCAGCGAAAAGAAAGAAAACATAATTTTAACGACAAAAATGAATAAACTCATGTCCACGTTTAGCCATTGTCCTGCAGTTAAATTAAATGATTTGTTTCCCGAAGTTGTAGCAAAAAGTAAATAATGCTGCCTCAACTTTGGAGACAGAAGATACCAGCAACTATCGTAAACTGAGTTAGTAATATTGCTGAATTAATTTTGCAATGTCTGACCAGCATAACAGTAAAAAAAGATTTCCAAAAATAAATTCGGAAAAGTTTGCGAAGTCTTGAAAGCTAAAAATTTATTATTGACCTTTAGAGCTATAATAAATGTAGCACCTGTAAAAAATTTATATTACTAATTATTGTTAACTAATTCATCAAAAATGGCAAATTCAATACTTACTTTGACTGGTGATGAGAAATATACTCATTATAAACTGTAACAATAGTAAGATGCTAAATGCATTCTTTATATCATTTGCTAACGTATGAAGCAGAGTGTGCCTTTTTGTATATAACGTCATCAGTCTGATGTAATCTGAATGCCATGTTAATTTTCCAACAGTATTAAATTCTATCTGAAGAATTTTCAACTGAGCGCAGAGATGCATTACAATGCCAAAAAAGAAAACATCCACACCCATTAAACAAAATGCTAGGTATAATAGTGATATACTTTCAGCAGTATAAAGGAAGATGTATTCCCAATCAGTTAATTTTCGAAACGTGCAAACTGTTTGGACTGGTAAATTTGACGCATCAGTTCTTGGCACTATAAAAGGATTCGCAACATACAAGAAAACTACGCAGCATGCTGCAATCATTTGAACATAATAAAATATTTTTGCTATCTTCGCATAGCGTTGCATTATCTTTAGCATGTTTGCATCATTGACATTTGACCAATTTTCCCATGCACAATGGCAGTTTCGATACATTTGACTAAAATGTAAACGTATACACACTAATTTTATCAAGGACATAACGGAACAAACGAGGATAGCGTAATAATCTAATAAATCAGCTTGATTTCCACATGCTTTATATATTTCTGCAGAAACCAATACTAGGACGAAGATCTGCATGAAATTTTTATTTTATTTTACATTCTTTACAATTGCTTCAATAAATAAAATATGCATTACAGAACATCTTACCTGGCTTATTGTAGTCACTAAATAGAAGAACATCTGGTTCACATTTCTCTTTTCAAATGGCCAAAGCCCACAAGGCCATAATACAAACTTGTAAATTTTAAATTCATTCCAAAATCCATGATTTGTTTTCATTTTTATACTTAAATACAAGTTTATACTGAAATAAGATGAAGAATTGCCAGCAATCTCGGCTTGCGGATCTCTACTACGCGATACTATTTGGGGCGCCTGGTGCCTGCTCGGCAAACTAGGAATCCTTTTACGAACTCATTAGTACCTGGTGTTAAAATTTATTTGCGAGCGACAGTATAGCACCATGCGGAGGCTCCTCTACAGAAGGTGGCGCTACACGTGTGAATGCGGAAGAACATTAATTAGCCTCTATTGGAAAAAATCCTACTGGTACGGCACAGGACAGCAGGTGCGGATATCTTTTTTCAGTGTAGTTACTTTGATCAAGAGCCATTGGTAATGTACAATTTGTAAAGTTTGACCTATAATTCGAGCTCGATCAACTTACAAACTAAACATATATTTAGAAGTAAAACAAAATTGTTTTAACTACACCGATTCTTATTTACGTTTCAACTTTACGCATTAATTTTCATTAACGTGAAGGTTTCTTTAAACTTGTATCGGATCCTCCCTCCCTTAACCTCCCTTCGGCGTTTCATATCTTTCAGAGAAACTAAGAGTCCGATTGCCTTTTATTTTCAATAAAATGATTTATTATATTTAAAAGTGTGTCAATCATGTCTTTTTTATAGTAAGCTTTATTTAAAAAGTTATAGGGATTAGGAAAATTGGTTTTACATTCTCTTGTGCAGAAATCAGTAATATCGTAATCAGTAAAATAATGTAATTGTTGTAAATTTGGTTAGCGAATATCGATTTTCGAGAAGCTCTATATAATAACAATAAACTAAGAGAGTTAAAGGAGTTTATAGTTTACCCTATTATCGACACTTTAGTGTTTAAAGTATTATCGCTATGTGACAAGGTTTAATCCAGGGTAATCAAATCAGATGTAACTAGTACATTGTACTACTTTAGGGGACAAAATAAAATGTCCAAGTGAGTATGTTATTTGAGCACTTTATCCAAGTTTTAAAGTGTCTGCTCATATTACGTGAATTTGTTTATAGAATGATAATTTTTTCCAATCGAATATACCAAAGAAATCATCCCGACTAAGACACCAAGGAATTGAGACATCATTATCAAAAGTACAGGGCCAACGCTGTGATTATAAATCTTACCGATGGCGAAAGACCTAATGTATTATTGTATTCGGTTATACGTAGACATATGGTATTTCACACCTCAAGTACAGTAGAGATGTTTGTTTCGGAGTTTTTCGGTTTTTATGGAATAATAATAATAATTATTTGGGCTTTTCTTTATTTATAACTTCATTAAATTTAATCTTTGAACAGGTAATGGATGTGTATTTGAAATTATGGTCGATCTTAAAAATATCAATATTATTTCTCTCAGAGTTGGTCGAATATCAATAGGAGAAAAGAAAAGAAAGAAACCATGATTTTAATGATAAAAATAAACAAACTCATGTCCACATTCACCAATTGTCCCGCAGTTAAATTAAAAGATTTATTTCCCACAGTCATGGCAAAAAGTAAATAATACTGCCTTAACTTTGGAGGCAAAAGATACCAGCGACTGTTGTAAATTGAGTTAGAAATATTACTGAATTCATACTGTAACGTTTGGCCAGCATAACAATAAAAAAAGATTTCCATGAATAAAATTGGGAAAGTTTGCGTAGTCTTGAAAGCTAAAAATTTATTATTGACCTTCAGTGCTATAAGAAATGTTGCGCCTGTAAAATGTATATTGCGTTAATTAATTTTTCGAAGGTGACAAATTCAATACTTACTTTGACTGGTGATCAGAAATATACTCATTATAAACTGTAATAATAATAAGATGCTAAATGCCTTCTTCAAATCATTTGCTAATATAATAAGCCGATTGTGTTTTTTTGTATATACAGTCATCAATCTGATATAGTCTGAATACCACGGCAATTTTCCAACAGTATTAAATTCAATTTGAAGTATCTTTAACTGAGCGCAAAGATGCATTACGATGCCAAAAAAGAAAATATCCACACCCATTAAACAAAATCCTAGGTATAAGAGAGATATACTTTCAGCAACATAAAGGAAAATGTATTCCCAATCAGTTAAATTTCGAAACGTGCAAACTGTTTGAACTGGTAAATTCGACGCATCAGTTCTTGGCATTATGAAAGGATTTGCAGCATACAAAAGAACTACGCAGCATGCTGCAGTCATTTCAATTGAAGAAAATATTTTTGCTATCTTCGCATAGCGTTGCATTATCTTTAGCACGTTTGCATCATTGACCTTTGACCAATTTTCCCATGCACAATGGCAGTTTCGATACATTTGACTAAAATGTAAACGTATACACACTAATTTTATTAAGGACATAACGTAGCAAACAAAAATAGCGTAATAATCTAATAAATCAGCTTGATTTCCACATGCTTTATATATTTCCGTAGAAAGCAATACTAGGACGAAGATCTGCATGAAATTTTTATTTTATTTTATATTCGTTACAATTACTTCAATAAATAAAATATGTATTACAGGACATCTTACTTGGCTTATCGTTGTCACTAAATAGAAGAACATCTGGTTCACATTTCTCTTTTGAAATGGCCAAAGCCCACAAGGCCATAATACAAACTTATAAATTTTAAATTCATTCCAAAATCCACGATTTGATTTCATTATCGTAACAGCACGCATTTGATTGATTTATAAACTTGATTTTAATGCAGCAGCCTCTGTTCACATCGGTTTGGTAGGAGTAGAGGGATAAAGGAGTGATATGTGATTATCATAAACAGAAGTTTTATTTCTCTTTAGACTACATCTTACAGGTTTGACTGTACTAAACGCGTGTTGCAAAATTACTGGTTACAATATTCAATTCGTGAGTGTACAGCCACGCGACTGTGTCAGTTGTGTGTTATTTAGATTTAAATGAGAATAGATTGTTTCTCTTTGTGTAAATTGCAATATTCTTTTTAAAAATGCGTATAATCGAAATACAATAAGCGCGAGATTGAGTAGTGCGCACCCAAAGTCGGAACCTACCCCACGGCTGTCTGAATCGTAACTGCCGCCTTCGTGGTCAGCCCCAATCCCTTCGACGCAGCCGTCGCCGCCCATCGTTGGGAAATTTTCTACTCTTATTAAATTTCCACGCATTTTCAGATGTCAACAAGCTTCATAGGCATGCATCGAGTCTAGAAAGACCTATTCTACAGCTCTTGATATTAGGTCCACTGATAACCGCGCGCAGTCATAAAAAAGGCTGACCTACGATACCTCAAATATCGCCGCTTGCTTGATCCCGCGTTCGGCGCAGGTTATAAGATCATAAAACAGTACGGATTTTTTTGTATTTTAACATCTGCCTGCCTATTTGAGTTCTGCTTTCACGTTGATTCGCGTTAGTAATATAGATGTTCATAGATGTGTGATACAGCAGAGGGAATCATTACTTTAAAAGCGCCAAAACTAAAGTCGGAGAGAGAGTCGTGGGTTATATTCTAGTTTTATATCAGTCTTGACCTCCACGGTATCAACGAGCATTATACTTAAATGATTTCATTGTTGTATTTCAACGAGTTTCGTTACTGTGATCGAAAACGATTCAACTTGTAATGTATTATTTGTGATAAAAACTTACGGGTTCATTGGCAAGAGTTTAACGATACTGTTGACCAAACTTGATAAAATACGGCGATTCTTGATTATCTTTAAATTTTACTTATCGATTTTCATTAATGGGCCAGGAAGGAAAAATAAACCCTGTTATTACTTATTCAAAATAATTCTAAACACGCGAAGCATATACATGAATAATAGATATTATTGGCGCAGAAATTGATAAAATATTAAGGAATCTTATTCTTACAAATTTAGTTAGCAAATATCTATTTCATCGTTCTAGGTGAGCGATCGTTAGAAGTAAAATAGTTGTGTAGAATGAAACTATACGTAGATGGAAGTAGGTAAGAGGATGCCCATTAGGAAAGTTAGATAAAGAGAGTAAATTTGACAATGGCTGTCTTTATGAGCAGCAACAAATCGATTAGTTTAAAGGGAAAGAAGCTATCGCCAACATCTCTCTTTTTGATTTTTTTAATAGTCGTTTTTCTGAGATCTGTAATGTATGCATCTATGCAGAATGAATGGAGCTTTAGTACGATAGCCAAGCTTAGTTCTCTATGACTTTACTTTAATTAATATTCTACTTTATAAGTATTATAAGTGATCAAACGTATATATTTTAAGCGCTTGTAACAAGAATAACCAAACAAAAGCCGACAAATGCCACCGTTCATTCTTTTTATCGATCTTTCCGCCGGATGGCTCTGATTAATAGTGTTCAGACGCTCTTCGACTATGCGTCCGAACAAATAATCATCTCTTTGACAACCCACGTAATATCGAGGCGACTCATTGAGTAACGACCGTTACCATATAGTCTACAATGATTTCGCGAGATCGCAATTCACTCTTTCTCTCTCTCTCTCAATCGACGATGTAACTTCAACAGTCCACATGTTTATATCCCAACGATGATTTACAGTTCCGGCGAGATATCACGGATCCAAATAGCCCTCGGGACATGCGGGAAGCTATACCGGCGATTTCTTTTTCAATAGCTCAACGAGCCAGTGAAATCATACGTTTTGTACATCCGTTTATTAGCCTATCATCGACCAGTGTGTATTAATGCATTCGTATATACAAGCCGATTCAAGTATTTTTGTTTTCGTCGGTGCCTGTATTACTCTCTCGTTTCCTCTGAAGGTTTTATTCAATTACACCGACGATTCCATCGAAGTCGTAACTTCAATACACACTTTATCCACGCCTGCGCACTGCATCAAGGATTTTCGAAACTCCCTGCTCGTCGCAGAAGGCTGCTGTTGGGAAGAGTCGCCGATAATTCCAAGTAAAGCTGTAGTTCTTGTCGTCCGCGTAAAAAGCAAACGTACAGCCAAAAAAAGGACGACTCCGATCTCAATGACTCGGCCTCGCAAAGGTCCCCCATCGCCTTACCTATACAGGGCATGCACCGCCGAAAAAAATGCAGAAAAACATCCGAGATTCGGGATAAAGATGAAGATTCCAAGGTGAGCGGCCGAAAGCACAGCAGCGACACTATATACACTGCCGCAGACCAGCATCAAAGTGAACGGAAGTGAAGGGAAGAAAAGGGAAAGACGATCTGCCGCACGAGAGTTTCGGGTTCGCATTTGCAGAGCAAATGCATAAGGACGACGAGGACGAGTCTCTCGATGATAAATGCCTTGCGCAAGCTGCGCATTTAGGCGTTGCGACCGGCTCATCTCGCCTTGACGCTTGCCTGTTTTTTCGCGCGCGCGCGCGTGCACGTATACCGGCGGGCGTGATTATACTCGCGCGGCCTTCTTTCATCGAGAGAAAAATCGAGGCAGCGGTCACTGCGTGCACGTGTAGGTACATATATAATACACGACAAACGCGATCGGCGAAAAAGGCCTTGAGATGCACATTCACACACATATATATATATATATATATATATATAATACACGCAGCGTCGTTCTTTTTAGGCGGTACAGCGAGCACGCCTTTCTTCTGCATCATCAAGCGCATTATAACTTTTGATACCGCAAGAAGAAGAAGAAGTTTCTTCTTTCTTTGACCTCGCGCGAAGATGCTGCGGCCACGCCGTCGGGGAGAGGCGGTTGCGATCAAGTGCAATCTTGCGGAAAGTGATTGTCGAAAAAGTGAAAGTCGAACTCAGAGAGAGAGAGAGAGAGAGAGAGAGAGAGAGAGAGAGAGAGAGAGAGAGAGAGAGAGAGAGAGAGAAAGAGAGAGAGAGAGAGAGAGAGAGAATTAAACTGACCGCGCGCGCGCGACGCCGAGAGCTCAAATTATATACAGGACGGCGCGCGAGAGATGCAAGTCGCCCTGTGTATCGTGCAGAGATGATGGCTTATTAAGCTACGGCAAATAATGCCATTTTTGTGCCGTCGCGCGCATTTATTCCCCGAATATTGCGCCACCGCTACACTGCAGTTTTGCTCCTGTTTGCGTTGTGTATATTATACTTCTTCATTACGGTGTTATACAGCGGGCAATCCGTGTATAATTTAATGCCCGACCTGATTGCACACACAGTTTTCGCGATACACAACGAAATCCGGTGTATATATACATACAGAAACAATTCTAAATTTCGTTGCTGAGAGAACGCGCCCGTCGAGATATCGCATCCGCGGCCGCTAACGAACCCGCAGTCTCTCTCTCTCTCTTTCCTTCTTGAGGGGGTATGTCGTCATTGTAATCGATTATCCGCGATGGCACCGCGTCACCGCGGGAACAGCAGCGCAGCTATAGAACGATAGGACTTTGGGCTGCACCGTTATACTCTCCTTCTCTCGGGCCATTTATCTCCTTCAGAGAGCAGCTCTCGCGCTAGCAGTGCTCGGCGGCGGACAAAGTTAATAAGCGATGTCTGCCGCGCACTGTTGCAACTAATGCCCAGCCCTGCGCTGCAACGGGAGCCCCGCGCGCGCGCGCACATAATAGCGAGAGCGTGTATAATGATCGGACGCGCGCGGATTTTCTCTCGACGCAATACCGAGCTCTAAGCTGGCCTTTGCTGAATATCGGTTGTACCTACACGTGTATATATACAGGGTATGTACTTGTGAGAAAATCTCGTGTATATCTTTCGTATAATCGGCAGTAATTTATATAAAGGACTGCTCGTTGTCGTAGTTCTTTTCCGATGCGGTATATTATATACTAAAAGTCGAGAGAGGTTGCGCAAGAATTTCGGATGTGCAATCATCGGAGAGGAGACGACAATCGGAGGACAGAGGCGTAGCCGCGGGCTGCAGCGGAAAAGAAAAGTGCGAAACAGGCATAATTAGCGGAACGGGCGAAGAATGCCGCAGCGACGAGGCGTCTAGCCGCGCGTAACTCCTGCGACGTCGCAATAACGCTCGCGCGCGCGACAAAAGTCCCTGCTTCTCTCTCGCTTCGAGATCGAAACAATGCGGATGTCAAGCAGTGCTTTATAGGTACGTTTGATTCTCATTGAATTTTAAATGCAGCTACACTCACACGCGTACGCAGAGGAGAGTGTGTCGCTTTTCTATATATATATATATATATATATATATATATATATATATATATATATATATATATATATATATATATATATATATATACACACACAGAGAGTGTGCCACTCGGATATGATACGTATATAATCAAAAGATCGAAAGAAAGAGAGACACTGTGTGTCTGTCGCCGCCGTTTGTGATTCCCGTCGCGTTGCTCTATCGAGCCGTAAATCAGCGCCGCGCTGAGCTTTTATCGAGCTGCGCAGAATCCGATAATGATTTCCATTGCGTCAAGAGGCGCCCGGACAATAACGGCATTGTTATTGTCGTCGTCATCGGTCGCGCCCTTCTCTCGAGGACTTGAACTCCCGGTGTATTATATATATATATACTTACTTATATATCTTTCTCGCTTCCGCGCTTTCGTCGAAATATAATAAGAGCCGACGCGTCCGCGCCTCTGAGACATTGCCCAATCGGGCCGTGAAAAATCGAATTATGAAACTGCGCGGCTCATTGTGTCCGTATAACTGCATTTGAGGTCGGAAAAAGGAGCACATTATACTTTTTTCAAGCGTACGCCCACCAAAACAAAAAAAAAACGGCAATTAAGATTAGAACGCGCGCTAATATCTATCGATTACATCAGACCGGATCCGCCGCAGAGCAACCCTTCGCATGCAGTCTCGGTTTATCAATACGTTATACACAGGCTCATTACAAAGTAGTTTAACCAACAGTACTTTCCGATAAAGGAGCGCGCTAAAAAAAGGAGGGAGAACTGGAAGGAGGTCTCTCTCTCTCTCTCTCTCTCTCTCTCTCTCTATACACTGCACACGTGCTATACTCCATAAGAAAGGAGCTGCAACGCGCGGATGGCAGGAGTGAAAGGCCTACGCCCGTGCCTCGGGCAGTCATCGCGCGCGGCTCAATCCCCTCTATATATACCTATATATATACATCGAGAGAGCGCACTGCAAGGGCGAACGTACATACTCCGCGTGTAAATACACGCTCAGCGAGACAGAAGTTGCGCGTTAAGCGAGAGAAAAAATTTTGCTATGCGCGAGAGCAGGAAATTTGTCGCCGAGGGAATTTTTAGCCTCGACGGATTTTTTCGGACGAGGAGAAGGGGGATTACGAGAGGGATATAACGGGTATTTATGAAAGTTAGTCCGGCAGGGTTGAAGTTGAAAAGGCGGCCGGCTTACGTAAATTCTACTTATCGTTCTTGCGTGTATAAAGTATAAAAGAGAGAAAAATAGGTATATAGGTATGTAAGTAATAACGGTTATGTTCGTATCGAAAGAATATACATCGTGTCCGAACATTTGCTTCATGAAACACACGCCTTATCGATCGCATTCATCCACAAAAAATACTCCATGGCTATCGATTCCTTTTTCGCAAAGCAGAGGAAGAAAAAATTATCGCTATCCGCGTGCCCGCGGTATAATGCCATATGATTACTCGCAAATTGGAAATTTGCATTTTCGCTCTTATTCATTGTTCCACTCTCGGGAGCGACCGCTCCCTTCACTCGCCGGGAGAGCCTGTCGTCGTGCGAGAGACTTCCGAAAGTAGCTTCGAAAAAGTAAGCGGCTACTCTCCTCGGTCCGTCCTCGCCTCCTCTCTCTCTCTCTCTCTCTCTCTCTCTCTCTCTCTCTCTCTCTCTCTCTCTCTCTCTCTCTCTCTACATAGCCGTGCAATATATAACACAAAGCTGCAGTATCTCGGATCTCCGAGGGCGAGGACAGCTCTGGAAAGAGCACGAGAAACTGTATCCGATTGTTTAGGGATGAAGCCGCGCGCGGAGCACCTCCGCGAGAGATGATCCGATTGTTATGTCGTCAGCGGCTCCTACCGCCGCGCTTCGTGAGCGACCTATGTATATACACGTTCCAGCCCATATATACACGCGGAAAAGGGCCTTGATACCGTTGCCGCTAGTCTCGCTGCGCTCCGGAATCTTTCGCCCACGAAAGTTCGATGCTATCGGGCTGGCTTCTTTTTCTCAGACGCGTGGCCGCGGCTGTGTGTACGACCTTTACAGCTAGCTTTTCTTATTTCCCTTTTTTTCTCCGCTATTGTGCCGTGTGGCTTTTTTCTCTCGACGCGCGATGACGAGCGGAGCGATTGATGTGGCTTTTTTTCATCTCGAGCAAGAGAGAGAGAGAGAGAAGATTCAAATTTTTAATAACAGTTTGTGCGTGCTCGGTCCGTTTAGAGGCTTAAACGAGAACGTTTTTCGTAATTACAACGTGCTCTCGCGAGCGCAGGATTAATCAGCTTTTCGAAAGAAAAAAATTGTCTCGAGTAAATCATGCGCAAACTGCTTTGGAGTAGGACGATTCCCCGAAAGCCATGGTTTTCCTGCGTACAAGGCAAAACTGCAGAAAATTTGCCGCGACGTTTCGCTATATACATACCACGGCAGCTGCAACCGATAAACCACCTCGCGTAATGTAACGGCTCTCGATCCCCTGGAGTAATACGTCAACTAATGACAACCGGGCGACTACTCCATAAAACACCAGCAGCAGCAGCAGCAGCGGGAGATAACAGTAAATCCTCGAAATGCAGATCGCTTGCGCGCGTGTGTACCTCATTTCCCAGAAATTTATCGACAAATAAAATGAGCGAGGAATTTATCGCGCGCGGAAGTACGTGCTCACAGAGTGAGAGAGAGAGAGAGAGAGAGAGAAGAGGTTACTACTACGCCTCTATCTCTCACGTAGGCGTATACATATATATAAAGCTCGCATTCCCCGCGAGGCGTATAGGTACGTACGTACATCCCGTTTAACCCGTTAAGCAGCCGCCGAAAAAATCTCGAGCAGCTCGTGCATCTTCCTTCTCTCCGTGCCATCGGACACACGCTCCTCTCGCGCGAGTAGCCGCTGCACAAGAGCGAGAGAGAAGATTATCGGATTATATCTCGGGGCGCTTTCTAAACGCTTTTTATCTTCCCCCCTGCGATGTGGTCCGTCGGCTTCCTGCACCGACGACTACTCGCATGCGAACTTTAACTCCTCTCGGGTATGTGTAGCGCCGCTGCTCTTTGATTTAGTGCTAGCTCGGCGATTAACTGCGCGCGAGCTTGGTGTCCGAAGAAGAAGCCTGCGTTGTATATATACGTTGGCAAAAAATCGGCAACGATGATACAAGTCCGCAACCGAAGGAGGGAAAAAACTTGTACTCCCCTGATTGGGATCTATCTGTGTCCGTATGACCAGTCGTGTCCATAAGTTTCGTAATACCGCGGTGCGATTTCGTCAGGAGCGGTTGACGCGGTTGCAGCAAGAGGCTCATCAAAAATCGTGCGAAATCGCGCGAGACCGTGCGAAACAAGGTGTCGCCGCCGCGAGCGATTGGGTGGAGTCTTGTTCTTATAACGAGTGTATATAGAGTTTTAGTTGGCCGAGTGAACTGCGCGCGAACGCGAGATGTCCTCGAGTTATCGCGATAATATAACCGACGAGAAGCCAAGCAGCAGCAGCATCCCGAGGACGAAGGGGCTGTGAGAGCCGAGAGTCTTAATAATACGGGATATATAAACATTCGAGAGATGGGATAATGATCGTAGGGTGGGTGCAGTGGAATTTTGCTTCGAACGGTAAATATTTTAACTTTTTTCCTTTTCGAATCGCATACACGAGCGATTCGACAGCTAAACGTTTTATCTTAATTCCCCGCTACACATGTTGAAAACCTGATAGCTGCGCTTTATAACTCGAAATTAATCTCGAGAGAGAGAGAGAGAGATCGAGGGAATTAAAAAAAACAATCGGTATAATCAGTTAAAGATTCGCGGTCAGAAGTCGACCTCATTAGCTGCTCTAGTAAAGTTAGAATATACCAAATGCCGTTATGTTCGGTGTTCCTCTTCACTGAAACGAAAGAAGCTCGCGCCAGGCGGTAACCGAACGGCAGCAGCAGCAGCAGCAGCATCAGGACGATAGCATCTTTTATATGCGCGTCGATCTTCGAATATTCTAAACTGTCTTCATCGCGATGACATGGATTCCGAGTGACGCGCGTAGGTATATACAGCCGATCTTGAAATATGAAAGTCCGCGGGCCCGGTGAAAATGAAGAAGAAACCGATTCCTAATCGCCTTTATATATATATATATATATGTATATATATGTGTGTGTGTGTGTGTAACGTACTCGATGAATTAAGATACAAACTTTATATAGAGCACCGGAATGAAGTCGTCGATCACCGCGAGATCTATCGATGCTTCTATGTATCGGCCTCACGAATTCTCTATGTCAACAGGAGAGCCAAAGTTGGGAATAATATTCGCCATTCCATTCATCCGGTAGCACCGCTTGCGCTCGGCTTTTGGTGTCAATGGAAATGGAAATTCATTGTATATCCTTTCCATCAACTATTTTCAACGTAAATATAAAACACGTGGGCCATAGTTGTATGTCTCTCTCTCCCCCTCTCTCTCTCTCTCTCTCTCTCTCTCTCTCTCTCTCGTTCTCTTCATCGATCTAAATTCATGAGATTCCAGGGAGAGAAGCGCGTCCGAATATTCACTTGACGAGAGAGCGAGCGTTAAATCTGGGTCGACTGATACGGCGGATCCAATTTCGTATGATGAACCGTTCGATCTCCTTCTCTGGCTCACCGCGCGTATACACACGCCACTGTACACTTCCTCTTCCCCTTTCTTTACGGGACAATCCTACCGCTTTCTTGGAATAAGAGAGCGCGAGAGAGACCTTAGCCTTGCGGAAGCGAAGCTAATTCGTGGACACGTGGAACAAGTCGTCCGAGACTCAACTGCGCGCGCGAACGGGATCTCTTATAGTCTCGATCGAGAACTGGAGATGTGTATGGAATAACGAAAGTACGTATTTTTTCCGATCGATCGTGCGGCTTCGTATTTTATGCTCCTCGGCAAAGAAGCGCGTTCAAGGCGGTTTGACTTTTTTGCCAAAAATTTTTTCCGCCCACAGCGCGCGGTGAATCATCATCCGCGTTTCTCACGGCCGCGGCGATCGATACGCTTTTTCGGCGTTTCTTTCGCTAAAAATAAAATTAGCTGCACTCCTCGCGTTCGCGCCCCGGTATGACCGAATATATAAATACTCGACTGACGTCATTAACAGTAGCACTCGCGGTCGATCCAAGGCAGCGCGCGTTGTCCTTTTTTCTTTCTTCTTTTCTCTCTCTCTCTCTCTCTCTCTCGCGCGCGCGCGATCGTATATTGGTCCCCGGCGAGAGGGCTTTTGTAACATCAATCACCGAATCCCCGCGCCAGTCGTCGTCGTCGTCGTTTATCCGCGTCTGTGAACCTACTCGTTCAGAAATTCCTCCCAGTCATCCTGACAAATGGATCTATACAGTCGATCGCCGGCGTCAATCAGTCGGGCACTTTTTTTTGGCATCGATTTCAATAAGCGGCGAACATCTCGTTTACCAATATAATACACGCGAGACTCGCGGCTAAATGGCCTCATCGCGGCTAGTTTGTGAATCCGAGGTATAAAAGCTCTTCGCTGAAACATGGATCTTCGATCTGGAAACACGTGCATCTCGGCGCTGTCGCGATTAACATATATTTTCGAAAATTAAGCGTGGACGATTTTTTTGTTCGCTCGTTCCAAAAATACGCGGCAGCCGAGATTGATGGACCGCGTATATACGTATAGTAATCTAGATGAATCGAACACAGAGTGATGAAAAATAATTCAATGAGCGCTACGAGATCGGCTTGTCTTTTTCTTCAACGATATACCGATATACGCGCGCAGTTTCGTTAGACGATTGTCCGAAACATAATAACGAAACGCACCGAATCAGTTGCACACACCTCATCTCTTTTTTTTCATCGTATTTACGAAAGTCCAAATCGGTGTACGTCGTTTCCCGGCGCGGTGATTAATATCGCGCGTAACAATGCGAGAAGCCGATTTGCGCAAGCAGAGCCGAAAATCGAAATCGACAAAAACACCGTCGCAACACTCTTTCTCGGGCATCGACGGTTGCTTTTTTCTTCTCTCCGCGTATATATACACACACACCGAGAGATCGGATATCTGTTCGCTCGTGTTCGCATCATCGCGCGCGGATCTGTAGAAGTCATCTCTGGAGAACCGATAAATCGGCAAAAAGCCGATCTCTGTTCTGGAGCGTGATGTATCGCGCGGTATACATATAGCTATGTGTGTGTGTGTAAAGGAAAAGGTGCGCAGGAAGGGAAGAAGCACACAGCGTGCAAATCTCCGCTCGCAACGCCAAAGGCTGTATTGGGCAGGGCGAGCGTTACCGGAGTGTATAATAATATCGGGGGTATCGATCGGTACTTGCGCAACACTTGTCTGCCGCCTGGAGGAGGAAAATTAGTTTGGAAAAATACTACTATGAAGTTTATAAATATATTTCGGCGTGATGAAGGAATTTCTTTTACATAATACAGAGTCATCCCACGCGAATCATGGCACACAGCGAGACACGGCCATAATAGAAAATCCGGTCCCACCTCGAAATCTCCTTAAATCGATGAAAAATCGTCCGGCTGCCAAGCTACTTGCAGATCGAACGACACTTGCTTTTCGAGCGAGTTTCACGTAACGCGACGCATTATATCCATTTCGATCGAGAGCAAAAGGCGCAGCGACGCCGATATTATTATACACCGTGCGACATAGCCCTCGAGGCGATGCCTCTCTCGAGCCGAGAGTAGTCCTAATCCATCCCGATGCCCCTGGGCTGGGAAAGGCGACGCTGCCTAACATGGAGCTCGGAAAAAGAAGCCGAGAGAAGTCGAGCAAACCGCCTCGCGACAACAATAAGCACGTAGGAGGAGAGCTGCACTAGAGAGAGAGAGAGAGAGAGAGAGAGAGAGAGAGAGAGAGAGAGAGAGAAGGATCGTTATATAGGCTATATCCAGGAAATGAACTTTCGAGAGAGGCGCCTTGTATCTGGTTTATCCTATCAACGGTATAGATCTTAATTGATTATCGTGGACATTAAACAAATTCTCCTGTACAAGTGGACGACGATAAGGGATCCAGTTTTAACCGATTTTTCGTGCGACGAGCTGTTTATAAATCGGTTGCGGGCTGCCGGTATATAAGCCGATTTTGAGAGCGCGTGTATATAAGTGGCCGCATTGTGCGTATAATATTGTCGTTAAGATTTCCTTGTATATACACACACGCGCGCGCACAGCCGCTGTCTCGTAATAAAAGAAAGGAAGATTTTTATAATTGCCTTGCGGTGTACATGCTTTGATGAATATGGTGTGTATATAGGTGCATTTACCTCTCCGATGCTCGTAAAGCACAGGCTGTGTTTTAAATGATTTTATTGAAATATGAATTTATCGCGTCCGATCGCTATTGGTACACGCTGGCGATTTTTCCGCGCGCTCTTTTCACACAGCGCATTCACTTTTCCGAAGCGCTCTCGCGCGAGTTCCCATATATATACATACCTACACGTACATATATCTACATTTGTAATCACTCGTCTCCCGTCGAAAAAAAGCAGCCCGCGCCACCACCCATATATATATATATATATATATATATATATATATATATATATATATATATACAACGTGAAACGGCAATAACTCTTCGATCCCCGCTCGCTCCGACCACACGGCATCGAAGAGCAAAAAAAAATCGCGCAATCAACGGTAAAGAATTTTTCCACAGCCGCATCAGCTGTAAAGGTCAAAGCGTCCGTATAAATTGCCTCCCTCCCCAAACCGAGTCGTATATACATACATACATATATAGCTACAAGCGCTCGTCTACTTTCTTTATGGCTCTGGGCGTTCGCTCTTCTTCCCTTTTCTCTCCTCGACTATAGTAGTATACAACTCGCTCGGGATGACGTTATGCAAATGGTTTTCGGACGACTCACGATAGAGCCGCTGGGCCTTTAGTTACCGAACTCAAATCGATCAGTTTTACATCAAATTACGTGCCTCGTAATTTTGCCCGTAGCACACAGTTTCTCCTCTCTCTCTCGCGCGCGCGCATTGTGCGCCTTATAGACATGAGGAATCTCTCTTGCGAGCGCTCTCGGGGCGCGCACAAAACCATCCCGCGAGAGAGCAACGGATATTTTACGTAACGACAGGCATACGTACGTATATATAGGAATATAACGACGAGGACCGATGTGATAGGATCGAAAATGTTTTTGGAAAGTAGTTTTCTTGTTATACTATTCCGATAGCTGTGGTAATGGTTATATTGATATGCGACGCTTATACGCCGATCCAGAACGATTTTGCGCTCGATGCAGCTTGTAATATTTTGACTTTCGAAAGAAAAAAAATTCTTCGCTTTTCAGACTCTTGCTTCGTTAGTTATGCAGTATGATGATGATGATGATGTGTGTGTGTCTCGTTGGGACTCGCGATCGATCTGATTAATTAGCAATTAGGGGACACGTGTTTCGGGTATATTTACATACACACACACACACACACAGCACAGTGTCGCGAGAGATGACGAAGATAAAGCCTTGAATAAAACATCGTATGCATTGATATAAAAGTGAAGAGTTGTTATAAAATCGCCCAATTAAAGCGGAATCTAGTATATATACACGTGAAGAAATCGTTATACCGTTTTCACGCATATGATGAATATTCATTCCACGCGATTGTCAACTTTCCTATATTACATCCTTATTATACTTTACTTATATATATATATATATATATATATATATATACGTTTCCTCGATCGGCAGCAAATCGAGAAAGTCATGCTACACTTCATAAACTTCGCACGGTATATTATATAGGTGTATGTATATATATATATATCTGTAGGTATATACGGAAGTGCAAGAACCTCATCGTCGGATCATCCAGCAGATTTGAATTACGAGGAGCTCCGAGGTCTTCCGGACGTGTATACACATATCTCTAAAAGCTGCGCAAAAGAAGAGGAAGGATAAAAAAATCGGCAGCGCAGCGAGAGATTTACGAAAGAGAAGAGGCCCTAGGGCCGACGACGTAACCATCCTCCCATACACGTGCATACAGATATATGTATATATACATAGTCGGGGATGTTGTCGGGGCGATAGCTTAAGCTCGCGCTCTCGGTGACGACAACTCGTGATTGCCCCAAGAAGGGAAAGGTGTGGCGGCCGCGCGCAGTCATGTTGCTGATTTATAAGGCTAAATTCTTGGCGGACGGCGGCCGATGCAGCAGCAGCAGCAGCAGCAACACGCAGCGCTTTCCACCGGTTGCATTGCGCTGGCCAAGTGTGTGTGTGTGTGTGTGTGTGTGTGTTGGTACACGCCTACGCTGATGGAGAGTGAATGCGCTCTCGCGCGAGTGTTTTTACAGGCCTGAAACACTTTTAATTAACTTTCAGTCTGGGTGTATTGTCCTTGCACTCGCGATGTGTATAATATATATTTAAGATTACGAAAAAAATTGTTTTATCATATACACACAGCAGAGAGCAGATGATAAATGAGGAGATCGATGCGCGCGCGGCCGGCACGTGAAAATCTTTCACACGGACGTTTTCCAGACGGTCGGTTTCAAAAGAGCACGCGCTCATGCGTCTGCGTACCTTCAAATAATAATTGTTCTTTCTCAAGCCCCCTGTACTCGAATTTTTATTAATGATCTTTGCGGCGCGAATCGTGTATTGTGTATTACATATATACAATGTCGAGCCGGTAGCCCTTGTGTCACTGATAAATCCCTCTCTCTCTCTCTCTCCTGCACACCGCGGATATTGATTATCGATTGAATTAAAAAGTGAGCGCATTACGACTTTCGTTCTTAATAGCGTATTAATATTTCGGAACAACAATGAGTGCACGTGGCCTTGGATATGCAATACGCGCAGTGAAGGCGTTTAGCGAAGAAATATAATGAACAGATAGGCGTATGCTTATATATATATATATATATATATATATATATATATATATATATATATATATAAGCGCCGGGCTCGTATTATCTTTGCACACAGCCCCGCATGAACGACCGGAACCAAGCCGCGTATAATAAGTATATATACACGTGGGTAACTGGGGCGGAGTTCGAGCCGTTGCATCACTAAATTCAACTAGGCTTCTTTCTTTCTTACAGCAGCAGCAGCAGCTTCAAAGGAGCCTCGTTCTCACATCCGTGTCAGAGTTGCGGAGCCAAAGGCCAAAGCCAAACCGGCGAGATATCTTATGTGCTTATATATATATATATATATATATCGTATGCGCGCGCGATGCGGTATTAGAGTATATACATATATATAGGCTAGAGAGCACGCATTCAAAAGCGACTTTGATGGAAATGATGAATTGTACAGTTGTGAGCTTGCAATAGAGACGGCTGCATGGCTATTCTTCGGGGTATATGTATATACCTATGTCGGATTAGACGTTGATCTTGTGATGAATTCTCTGAGCTCTCCTCGCGGCGAGAGTTGCAAAATTTTACACCTAATAATACACGCGGCAGTAAGTGAAATCCCGCGGCATCCACCGAAACGAAGATTATTACCCCTCGATCGCATAACCAGCTCGGTATTACATACATACATACATACATACATACATACATACATACATACATCAGAGCAGAGAGACTGGATGAAGGAAAAGGGAAGTTTTGTTTTGAGTGGCAATCGTGACCGCGCGCCAGGTCACGCAGTGGGCGTACTTTCTATATAGACACGTATACTCCAGCACGCGACAAGATCAAGCCAATGTATGCCTACGTTCTCGAGTCGAGTGTGCGTGTATACCTACGCAGATATATTCTCTCTCCTATGTGTGTGTGTATGTATGTGTGTGTGTGTCCTCTTGACTATTACACACGAGCATCGCGTATCGTCGCGAGCTCATAACGTATAGTATATTTCGAATCGAGCATATCACAGTCGCGGCTCTCTGAATTAAATCCTGCGCGCGCGATATCTGAGGCCGCGCGAGGAATAACGCTGTATCCTTGATAGAGGTAATACATCTTCTGCGCCTATGTATATATATATATCATATGTATTAAAAGATGAAGAAGAAGAAAAAAACAGCGACGACCGGCGATACGATCAAGGCGAACAAAAAAAAATAGGCAGAAGACAAATTGCAGATGTTACGTAAACGGTGCGCGCCGAGTTTCAAGGAAATAGAGTATCATCGCGCGTCTGCGCATATATGTATCCGCATTAAAAGAGAGAGAGAGAGAGAGAGAGGGAGAGAGAGAAAAGAATATAACTCCTAGGCGTGCCCTCGGGCGGATGGCTCGATCTCTGCTCTTGTAATCGCTCGTGGTTTACATGAACAATGTGTATATATCTGAAAAAACATGTCACCTACAATACAAGCTGTTTGTTGTTTGTTTTGCATCTTATATATATATATATATATATATATATATATATACGGCCGTAAATCAGACGCGCGCGCGCAATATGCATCGGAGTTCCTCGATAATTTGAATAAAGCGAATATGTATATACGAAACGTCGTCGTCGACGTGGCAAATTAAAAACCTCGCGGAACGGAGAAAAAAAATAAGCTACGACGACTTTTCCCTCGACATGTATATGATACATAGTCGCGCGCAGTCGAAACGAGATTCTCGCGCAAGACACACACACGCGCGCGCACGCAGCTTTGCATGTGAGTAATCGGCCGAGAGGAGTCTGTCTCTCTCTCTCTCGTGTATATAGTTGCGCAATGCGCGAATAGAATTATGCAGATCGGCATCGTGTGTCGCGAGCGTTGTAACGCTTACCTTTGCTCTCTCGACTCGTGCACACACACATACACACAGAGATATATATATAACACTGCATCATAGTCGCGGCTGGAAACGACAATGCACCTTTGCGATATCGCGTTCGCTCTCTGGGTGTAACCAAGAAGAAGAAGAGTGTATATTAATAAAATGTATATACGCGCTCTTGTACGATATTACGGCATTGTTTTGGAATATTCCCTTGCCACTCATCGTCTAAGTATATTATGACAAATGAGAGCGATGCTAGCTCCGGTCTACACTTGTATAACGCACGAAATTTCTCAACCTAACGAAGTTTCGCGTAGGATTATCGCGGACGCGCGCAGAATCTGGTAAAGCTTGCACAAGCGCGTGTACGTATATATATATATATATATATGTATATAATACAATGTTGTATATATATATATATATATATATATATATATATATATATATATATATATATATATATATATATATAGAGAGAGAGAGAGAGAGAGAGAGAGTCCGAAATCTCGGGGGAGACCCTGGCCTACTGCTCCATATTTCTATTCATCCTCAAATATGATATTGTTTTCGTAAGACAATGCCGAGGCACTCCGCCGCATCTGTATTGCTTCCTTCTATATATATATATATATATATATATATATTTATACATGTAGACAATGCCACCGTGCTCTCGAAAGGTCGCTGCGTGATTATAATTTTAATCTCTCGCGTTATGTATTAGCCCGAATGACTAGGCGTATATATGCGCTTTCCGATTCACTCGTGGAAAATAGGAGGCTAGTGAAAGGATATGTTATAAGTCCCTTATAATACTAGAAAAAGCGCGTCTCCCGCGGTCACACAAAGGCTCATAATCACGCCGAAATGTACGCGCGCATATACAGAGAGAGAGAGAGAGAGAGAGAGAGAGAGAGAGTAACGATATAGGTGTGCTTTTTTCTGGAATACCTTTTTTACCGCGATCAACACCGTTGCAGGGAGTCCGAAAAAAGTCGGCTTTCTCGCGAGAGAACGAGTACGTGTACATGTACTCGGATAGAAAGCGCGGGTGTAAAGTCGAGCTAATAAACACGAGGGCAATCGATCTCGTCCGGTAGCCGCGCGCGAGAAAAGTTGTGCGTGTCTCGAGGAAGTTTAGATGCATTGTACGGCCGGATCTCGAGAAAATTCCCGAACAACGTATTATACTATCCCTCGAATGCGAATAAGCCACACGTACCAAACTCTTGCACCTAAATACACAGAGAGAAAGAAAGAGAGGGAGAAAGGGTTATCCCGATAACCCTTCTGTCTCTCTCTCTCTCTCTCTCTCCTGTATCGGATAGCTCCAAATGCTCGTCCATGTATACATATAACGTTATACGGAAACTATACATATATATAGAAACTATCTCGCTCGCGCACATGTGTGGTGTAATAGTAGCAGTGCACAGAGAGCCAGCCGCAGCCGAGTCACATTGCAGTAGAGGACACGCCCCGGCCGGCCTGATAACACCCACACCGCGAGAGATTATACGTGTCTGTGTGTGCGTCTAGTTGCAGCGACGCTGCTGCTGCTATTTCACAATGATCCGTTGGCCCCCTCTGCATATGTGCTCGAACCTTTCTTTATTCCATTCTCATTCCGCTAATCAATTCTCCGAGCTTGCTGCGCACACGATCTTGGGCTTCAATTGCTTCATTTGCACGCTTCGACAATCGCGGGACGCAGAAAAACGCGGCCCGGGTGATAAGATCGTATTACCATTGTTTTCCGCTCGGCGGGCATTTTTTTACTGTGCTCTGTGTGTGTGTATATGTGTGTGTGTGTGTGTGTGTGTGTGTAAAAAGGGTCAGACGGCTTTTTTCGCTCTGGATAGATCGCGGATTTTTCGTTCGAGATACGAGGAGGAAGTATATGTGCATCGAGAGGAAAGAAACATGGATCGCGTCTCCGTTACCATACTGACGCGTGTTGCCTTTCGGTAATATACAACGTATCGTAGAATCAGTCCGAGCGAACAATTAATATTCCCGAGAATTATCGTTATTATTATATATGCGCGTATAACGAACACGGCCTAATGAGCGTTATCGGTCCGGGCATCGCGCGCTACACGATATTAACATCCCTGCCGTGGAGTCTATATACATATATTTATATACATAAACGGCTGCATATACAATACGTCAAAGTGCCTTTCTCGGGACCGCCCCGCATATTGCTTACGTAAAGCGACTGGAGCAAAAATGACGGTAATCCGAATTACTCTCGGACGATATGTTCCAGAGTAGCTATATATATATATGCGGCAACTAGCCCTCTCTCGTCGTGTTTCGCAATTAAAACTCGTTATTTCGTTATCGCGGGCGGCGGCTATTACCGTATGCACGCGGCGTTTCCGCGTGCACTTGTCTCTTTCACCGGCCGGTTAAGCTTGCGCGTGCGTGTGCGTATATACCTATATATACATGAGTATACAGGAGATTATCGTCGGGTCATGCAGCGCGGCGACTGATATTCGCGCGGCGGCGCGATACATTTGACACGTCACATTAAGGCCCATATCTCGCTCTCGAGCGAGCATATATACATATACACGCCCGGGTTATAATATGCAAATCGGCGGCTGCGTAGTGCTGCAGTCGTTGTGTATACGGGTAGGCGTCTGTGTTTTCAGCGGACAAATTTTTTCGACGTCGAGATTCAGATATATCGGCAGTGTCGGTGTATAGGCCATATCGCGGCGGTACTATGGTTGCGTATAAAGCGAGAGCGTATACACATTGTGGCAGCGCGATAAGTCGTGCGCGGGGTTATCGGCAAAAGGAGCAGCGAGAGAGGATCCCCTCTCGAGTGTATAACGGCGAGTTACACGCCGATTTAGAGGGAATCGCAATATAGGTTGTATCGCGGGCTTCGATCTCTCTTGCGGCTTTTTTTCTTTCGCTCGTAATCTCCGCGTTCGGAAGACGAGCCGATAAGAATCTCTATATATAAGGAGAGATAAAGCGGAGCGTTCGCGGTGAATTATGAATCACCGCGCATTTTTTGAATATTTGCGTGTACATATGTATACGAAGCTCTGATGCAAGTGCGTGCAGTAGATGTGTGTATGATTGACAAGAGTCCGCGATCGAGATCTATAAACACGCGATCGATCTTCGTGAGGGCGCGAGAATTTCCTATATATATACCAGAGTCAACGTCGTCAGCACTTCGATCACACAGGTGACAGTTGTAGGCTGGAATGAGAGGAAAAAAAGAGGTTTGTTTACGTAATGCGTGGGCTAATGGAACTTGACAACTGCTCTCGGAAATGTATATATATATATATATATATATATATATATGTGTGTGTGTGTTAAAACGCGCATATATTGTAATACATTTCGTGCGAGTCATATTATACTCTCGAGCGCGCGACAACGTCTGTGCTATACACGTGTTACGAGTATATTCGGGAGCGACTTTTCCATCTTGCTTACGCTTATAATGGAATACGCTCGATTGGACTTTTCGATAATGTGTTTTGACGTTGCGCTCTTATGAAAGCGAGAATGTGTGACTGCTGTATATATATACACACACACGCACGAATTTCACGGGCTCATTTTTTCGCAACGCAACGACAGCTGTCGATTTTTACCTCGTAACCACGACGTCGAGCCTATAATAAGCTGTTGCACTACTAATCGAAGCTACGTATATTTTATATTATACGTTCTATATATATATATATATATACATATATATATATATATATATATATATATATACATATATATATATATATATATATATATATATATATACATATACCTGAAAGAAAGCAATTACTTTGAAAAACTTCCGCAAACTCCCATAAAGGGCAAAGCTCGCGCGCGCTACTATATACTCGCTAAACGCAGCAATTACCTCTCTCTCTCTCTCTCTCTTTCGCGAGCAGCTTAATAGCCAACGGCTTCACCGTTGAACCTGAACTTGGGGATTCCATGCGCTATATATATATATATAGATATACACACATACACCGCGAGCGTCTCATACACGGATTAACCGCTCGATGATTTATCGGCCAGTCGTAATTCGTGGCAGCATGAAGATATCACGCTGTCGATACAGCGCCGACCATCTCCTTCTCTCTCGTGCGTGCATATCCAGCGCAGTTTATTACGCGGAGGCACGCGCTACGGAAGATGCTGCTGCGCGTATATATATATATATATATATATATATATATATATATATATGTTCGTGGATGTATTAGTAATCTGCGGGATTAATCTGCATATTATGAGCTTGTAGCTCTAATGCGGCTTGAGATACGGCTTTCTGAATTATGCCCGTTTTATGAATCTTTTCAATGATGCTCCCGGCTATTAATTAAGCTTTATCTCGGTGCGAGAGAGAGAGAGAGAGAGCCATAGCCCATAGGGCGTCGAGACTTTCCGGCACGTGTTATTATTAATATTTTTCGATATTTAAAGGACACACGGATAATTGTAATATCGCAGGCGCGAGGATTTCCCGATAATTAAATAAGCGCACGTGTCTCCGATGCGTGTGCGAGAGCAGCCTGCTAGAAGCTGAATACACTATAAAGTTTGCGGCTGCGTATATATGTATACTATGCGCCAACGCTTGTTATACCGCGTTTCAAAATGCGCGCGCGCACGCTCGTTTTATGATGCAAATTTTCATTGCTTATATCTCGCGCGCGAGTATAAATGCCACTGTTACAATCAATAACTTCGAGAGTATATGATTTAATAAATTCCGAGGAAACGGAACGCGAGCGTTAGTATCAATTAAAGCTAACAAGTATTATAAATGGGGATATCTTCATTTTCTCCGCTCTCGGGCTTTGATATGCAAATCACATATTTTTACTGCGTGTATATAGAAACGTTTTGTACAATATTATATTCGCGCGGCGAAATGTGGGTCAGCGCGGGTTCGCGGACAATAACGATGCGTATACAGTGTTCGAACCGATTTCGAAGCTTAGTCAGATGCTCACATAGCTCTCCGCGCAAGTGCGTCGCGTCACAGGATCGGCTGATCAATGCTGCAGCCTTGCTTTGATGCTCCGATTCAGCGCTTCGGTATTTAAACCTTTGTGTGTTCGTCTCATTAGCTGCGTTGTATATATCGAGATCGAACAGAGTGACAACACTTTTTTCCATTCCTTGTATATGTACTTTATATTACTTATCGTTCAACATAAGTCACGTATATAGTGCAACGTTGTATAATAAAGAAAAGTTTATTACACGTATATAGACGCAGCTGCGGACAATAGATCATCCGTATCTAGTCCACGAAAAATCCCCTTCCGGACCTAATTAGCCGAAAACCGGGTCACACGCATTATAATGTTACGATCCACATCCTCCTCCCGATCGCGCGTGGAGCCGCTCAAAACTTTATTCTATATATATACACTACACGCACAGCTCTAATATATAAAGACACACAATAAAGCATCTTTTTACGAGAGATTCACGGGCTTTACGCTCACTTTCTCGCGTAAAGCTTGACGAGCGATTAATGAACGATTATTACACGCGGCCGTGTATATGTGCGTCGATTTTTCTATAGAGCCTAACTATACTCTCGACACGTAATTACACGCGTTTTATTTCCGCTTTTATTTTTTTTTCTCCACCGCTAATTCCCTGTCGCGCGAGTTCTCAGCACGTGTATGTATGTATGTATATATATATATATATATACCTACTCCGCGGCGGTCAATCTCGTAAAGCCCACAGTTAGTTACGCTCGTTAGCCGCCGCGCGCGAGATCTTCCCAAACAAATCGTCTTTCACTCTGCGCGCGCGCTTATGGAAAATGAAAAATTTGTTTTCCCCATTCGGAGTTATTTATATACCGTGTGCTTCGTTATACATGCTGTGCGGCTAATGAAGGACCGCGCAGTACTTGGCTGCTTCTGCATCAGCGTGTTTATGTACACGCGGTGATAAGTCGCAGATCGTGACGATTTTATAAACGCCTGTTTATTTATATATTTATACCGATGCGATTTGCCGCGGTAATTGAATGTTGGAGGTAAAATATCGTAGAAAGTTTTTGAAATTATCGATCGACCGCGATATTATGTATCGAAAGAAGTGCCTCTCTCGTCTTTCAATTATCCGATATGCGCGCATATACTATACATATAAAGCGCCGCGGAATCGATTTCCAGCTGTTTTGTAGGGAACGATGTCATTAAAGGGGGCAGCTCCAGCGAAATGGAAAAAAAGCGTATCGAGAGCTGGTTTTTTTTTTTAAATAAAAGTAGCCTCGCTCGTTAACCCGCGGCACCAACGGGGAGTAAAGCTCTTAACGAGAGAGCGACTCGAGAATTGGGTGAAAACCGCGTCGACATTTCTCTATACATAATGCTAATCGAATTACTTAGTTTCCACGCTCGGCGCGCGGTCTCGAGCGCGCTCGATTGATTGATTACTCTATTTTCGCGCGTTTCTTTTTCCCCCATTAGCGGGGAACCTCGAGCGTTCGTTTTTTGCGCCCGCGTCGGGTTATTCGACCTGTTTCGGCGCGGCTAATCAGCGGCTAGTTTCATTCATCCCGCGCCCGGATCGGTGAATATGGATTTTCATTCACGCGAAGATTTATGTAAGCTGAATATGTATATATACATTCAACGAATTTATATAGATTCGTCGGAGGCGTATACGCAGGCTCGGTTGGGTATATCACTGCTATTCTGTGTATACGCGTCCGAAGATGCGCGTCGTGAAAAGCTCGCCATAACTCAAAGGCTCTCGCGTGTAGGCAGATAATGAGGGATACATAGGCGCACACGAGCTGGATCATGCAAATATGATATACTAATGCAGGAAACGCCAGAGAGACAGAGCGAGCTTCTCTCGCTCTCCTATGCATCATTCGCGTCCAGGTGCTGCGTATGCGTGTATGTAAGTACGACGCATAGCTGCAAAGCGCGTATTATAGTCATTGTGTGTCACGCGTCGTCCTCACTTTTTAAGGCGAGTAACTGACTGTCCGTGTGTGCGTATGGCCTCGTACGCCCTTTCGCGTTGCTATGATTCTCTTGTTGCGTTGGAAGGCCGAATAGGGATAGTTTGCGAGTGCGCGCTTTGTTGGCTCGTATTCCGCGAATCCACTGCTGCTGCTGCTGCTGCTGCTGCTGAGCAACGAAGACTCGTTAATGATTCGTTTCATCGCGACTTTTCTTTTTTACTTAAGCTTCAATTGCGACGTTGATAATTGGATTATAAAACGAGAAAATAACAAGTCCGCGAAATTCATACCCGTATATATAAGTCAATAAATTCCCTCGCACGCGATCACTCGAGCAATTACACAAGCAAATATCGCAGCGCAGCTAGCTGTCGAAGAGGAACAAGAAAGAAAAGCGCAAAACGCTTCATTATAGCCAAATCAATCCTCGGCCAATTATACCATTCCGGCTCGCCTCTAGATTATGTCGCCCCGACCATGTCTCATGAATAATATGATCCATCCGCGCGAGTTTTCCTATACAGGCTCGCTCAATTTTATTGCCACTTTCTCCTTTATAAAGGAGTGCTCGCGTATTAATTGTGTCGCGCTCGCGTGTCAATTATCGTATACGCGCGACAATTTTCGATCTTGCCGAGCCTCGAAAGTCTTTGTCGGCCGGGGAGAAATTATATCCGGGATTCGTTCGATGCGCCGATATGCGCATAACCGAGAAACAAAGTTGAAAACGGGTGCCGCCCTTATATTGAAGATAACGATGCGTCGCAGTAGTTGATATACTTTACGACAGCGAGAGAGAGAGAGACAATGTGCGTTTACAGCTTTTTCCGCGTAATGACTTTATGGCGTATGGGCGCGTGCGCGAGAGAGGGCTTGTTGCATAAGTCGAGATTGCTATATATACATATATATACACACCTATGAGGCTCGACGAATATTTCGTTATGTAAGATATATATCGCAGTTCGATGCCGTTACGGTTTTTCATTTGAGAAACTTGAGAAAAAAGGTGTTTCCGATGTGCGTCCGCGAGTAAACATGATTTGCGTGAGATACATTACGCGTTCGTTTCGGCAATAACTCACTATATATATGTATACACAGCCACGGAGAGCTATTTATACACACGCCGCGCTATTACACTTTCAAATTATACGCGCGGTGAGGTGTTAACGTTTCATAATTTCTCCTAAAAAGCTCAGACGCGCCGCTTGGCTTCCGTTAACCTCCGAATCTCGGAAAATCATCGCGTTAGCGGCTATTTGAATACAATCGCGCCGTTTCGCCATTTATACGTGTACTTTTATACATTACGCTCATCGCATCGTCGAGTCGGTAAATAAAGTAAGCGCGCGCTCAATTAATCCAGTAAAGTTATTATTACGATGAAAAGATAGTCGTCGTCGCGGCCGTGAATTTTTCATCGTCAACTATATAACTATTCGCATAATGGTGTGCGTCGATCGATCGACGAGCGAAATTGGAATCGATCCGATCTCTCGCGCGTTTTTATATATTGTGTTTGTTCTCGCAATCGGCCGTCGCAAATCAATCGGCCCTTCCCGCTGATGCAGTAGTCCGATGTTCATGGGAATAAAGCGCGCATTAATGAGAAACAGGTCGCCCCGTTGTTATCCTAACTGTAGAAATACGTATATATATATATATATATATATATATATATATATATATATATATATATATATATATATATATATACACACGTAGGATTCAGTATAGGCCGATCTTTTACTCTTTTCTTCTCGATTATTATTATTATTTCATGCACTTGCGGGTGTGGAAGCCTTATAATGTCGGCGAAAGTCAAAGGGAGCTCGCTCTATATTCGTCATATTTAATTACCTATAAATTGCGCGATAGGCTATTACAGAGGGATAGATGGATATCGGCATGTATATAAGAGAGAAAGAGTCTGTGCATTCAAAATGGCCCCACCTTCTGCAGACACACATACACACAGCGAATGCAGTGTGTCTTGCAGTCTCTCCATAAAACCGTTTGCGAAATTTCCGCGAAATCGGAATCCCATAAAAGCCGGGATTCCACCTAAGCAGCCGTATCTGGTCTCTCCCTCTCGTTTTGATGCTTATACGCGAGCATTCCACGGTAATAAGCGCCCGCGTATATAAAAACCGATCTCATTACACGCCGCGCGCGCCGATTTAATTATACACTTACCGATCGAGCTTTCGGTGTTTATTACAGCCGGTATATCTGTTTTTAGAAAACGAAACGCCTGTTTCCCCAACGCCCCGACTCGTGAAAAAAGGGGGCTGCCAAAGCGTGTACATACAGCGTAGAAAAACAAGAGGGGGAGTGGGGAGGGGAGAGTCTTTGCATCACCACACGATAATGCGTGACAAGAAGAAGGATTAGTCGAGCGCGACGCTGCGTTGTCGCGCAACTTTCTCGGATTGAGTAAAGAAAGCCGATCGCGAAAATATATAAATAACGAAATCGCGCGCGATTGTCCTCAAAGAAAGTCCGAGAGAGGAGGATCGAGCCCAATTATACCGCGGCGATCTCTTATATGAACGCCGATTTTATGTAAACTACGCCCTATAAACATTCGCCGAGACCGGCATCTTTATCCCCGCAGTTAAGTTTTACACGCGCGCGACTTCCGCGCGGCTTAAATCTCGCTCGCTCTTTCTCGTCGCGCAATTGCCGAGCTTTTTGCATTTCTGTGCTATGGGCGCGGTGTCGAAAGCCCTACATTGTATATATATACTGCCGAAACCTCGCGCGATGCAGTAATTTCCCGCGCGAGATTTCGTCGCGAGTTTCCGTGACGCAACGCGGTAGGAGATAGCTTTTTGCGCGCGCTACTTCCCTGTATCGGTATTATCTATATATATGCCGGGGCATATAGATATAGATAGAGATCGCGGCGGATGCGGCCCGAGGCGATAAGTGTGTAACCGATGAGGGGACGCATGCAGTATATATAAGCGCGCGTCTTTCGATGTCATCATTTATGTACTGCCGGGCGATCAATTCTCTGCGCCAGAGAGGTGAAAAAAAGGCGACGGATAAAGGAGAGGAGTGCGTGCTCGGTTCACTCGGTTTTTTGCGGGATTTATGGCTTTTGAAAGTGTTTTATTTCTTCATGCCCGCCGCGACGTAAACAATGCCCGGTTGGGATCTCTCTCTCTCTCTCTCTCCCTCTGTCCGTTCTTGCGATCGCTGCCTTTTTTTCGTCCGTGTATAATACAGCTTAGCTTTGTATACATAACGAAATTCAAGAAGTTTTCGATAAGTTCAATTCGATGATTGACTTTACCGCGCGGTTTCGAGCCTATATCTCCGAGCGGGCCGATAACATTTCTTTTGCCAGCGCAATATCCAAGGAAATACACCGGCTTCTCGAAATAGATATATATAGACGCCGTGTATAAATTAAGTAATAATTACATAAATCTCCGATCTAAAAATAGAAGCCACAGAGAAAACCGCGTAGGTCCATATGCAGAACGACGTATCCGCATCAGAAGCGAGTGTATAAGAGAGAGAAAGAGAGAAATAACGGGTCCCTCGGCGGTCTCTCTCCGCGGAATGAATAGTCAGAATAGCAGTGCAGGGCGGCCGCTCTCTTAGGAGGGAAGCGGCGCTATGTATATACGTATATATATATATATATATATATATATATATATATACCACCGAGCAGCTCGTCCACGAGAGAAGGGGGCCGTGATATAGCCGAGCGTTTAGAAAGTGAAACTGAAAAGCGACCAAGTCGGATGCGAGCCCCACCCTGATCCGCGCGCACACATCGCTTCGTTTTTCTCTCTTGTATTATGTATGTGTGCGGTGTACCTATAGATATAGACGCAGGTACGCACACACGGCACTTTTCGCAGCACGCGCGGCAAAAAGCTACGAGCTTGAGCTTTTTGCCTATAATAACGCGTGTATAATGCGTACAACGGAAAGTAAAACCGAATTAAACAGGGGACTACTCCACCCTCCCGAGTTTATATGCAGATATCCTACGCTCGTACAGATACGAGCGGCTGCCGATCTTCGCTATGTGGGAAAGAGATCGGCAACGAATCAATCACCGGGACCCGCGGCCATTAGCTCGCGAAACTCCGGCTATTATCCAGCGAATCGTCGTTTTTCGCTGCGCGGCGCGAGCGTTTCGATAAGTGTGTGTGTGTGTGTGTATATATATATATATAAATCACACGATGCTCGTCTTCGTATATGGACTGCGGCTGAGAGAGGCTTTTCAGAAGGAGGAACTCCGTGTTTGTAAGAGAGCGGAATATATAGATATATACATATTCGTTGCTCGCGTACAGTGTTTGTCTCCCATAGCGATCGCAGGTGCGAATACGGGTCATTCCTTTCCCAGATTATACCTGCGTATATATGCGCGGATCCTCGTCATAGACGACGACGCGACGTCTGTCCTCGCTATGATAGGTATACGTGTATATGTATATGTAGGTATGCAGCTGCTGTAACTTCCGAATACGCATGCGTCCCATCGTTCGCGCTACGAGCTTTATATTGTTGTATACGCACGCGGTGTTTCGAAACCCGAGAAAATTACCCATCGATTTCGTCAATAACCGATCCCTAACGACGTAGTTTTTCTTGAAAGGGATGTTCGTTGGACGTCTCGTTACTTCAAAATCCTCCTCGTAGAATCTCAACGACATCCGAATTCTCTTATACAGCGAGTGTACAAATTGCAGCCTATCGGACTTGCAAATTCCTGCGCAACTGTCGGAAAATTTGTCGTGCCAGTTCGAAACCTCGAATAAGCATAACTATATAGCTCTCGCGCGCGAAAACGAGGAAACAACTTTACGGGGCGGCGAAATTCTCCCGTAAACGGTCGGGACGTTCTTGGGGCCATACAAGGCCCGTCTGCACTCGGCATATCACCACTGCGCATCTATATATATATATTCTACATACGCACGCGTGTGTGTGTATGGGAAGCCGCCGCGAAGAAGATAGCGCGTAGTGCAGCACATGATTAGCCACAACAAAACGGCGCCGATTACACGACTGCGGCGCAGATATCTTCCTGCTGCTTCTCACGCGCGAGAACGTATGCATTATATATAAAAGCCGAGTATCATCCTGTGTATACATATGCATCAGACACACGTGTGGGTACATATAGATGTATATGTATATATGAGAGGTTCACTTTCCTTTTCGAACGACGAGTTCCGCTATACATATATATATACATACGGCTGCGTTTATATATGGGTGTATATATGCAGAGAGCTAGCCTCGGAAGTCGTGGTGCTCTTATTTTTCGCGTTTCTCGTTGCACTTACTTTGGCTAATTATTCGACGTCTCTATATGCACTCACTTTCTCCAGCGGCGCAACGCGCATCTCTCTAATTTATGCAGATTTTCGTTTTGCGCCTTTTATCGAGCTGTATACACGCGCGATTTTTCCGAGATCGACAGTGTATATATATATATATGTGTGTATGTATGTATGTATGTATGTATGGAGCTTTGTGAATACACGCGAATTTTTGTTTAATTAGTCGCGACCTTATAATCCGCGCTCGCGCGATGACTCTTTGTTAGATCTCTCTCTCTCTCTCTCTCTCGAAGAGCGACTCAGCTGCGCCATTAACGTATATATCGTACATATATTGCGCCCGCTAAGGTTTAATAGGCGAATCGTGTATATATATACGCACCGATCTAGCCGCTCGAAATGGAAGTGTTACGCGCAGTTTCATCGGACAAAACCGCCGCGCGGTTTCCCGATACAGCTGCTTATGTATACCGATTCTTCTATTATATTCTCTTCGTTATTGTGTATTTACAATCCCTCTCCGGCGAAATTAACGATCGCGCCGTTAAACTTTAACTGCCACAAGGCACAGTGTGTAAAAGTGTCTTTTTACTTGCAGCCGAGGAAAATCGGTAAACCGATGACACGTTTATACATTGTAAATATCGTTAGCGCGCTCGCACGCTCGCAGCCGTGTAGAAAAACAACGAAACAGCCGCGGCCGTTGCCCAAGTCCGATTACGCTTCTCCGAAAGACAATAATCTGCGGTCGGAGCGTGTAGAAAGTGAAAAATCACATTTCGATAATTGTCATCGTTCCTCGCTCGATCGATCGGTATCGATCGCGCCGGTATATAGTTGCAAAAGCATCATCCGCACTTGTCACTTTCCCCCTTCACAATGTATATAAGCAACGTTGGCCCAGTTAGCCGATAATTACCGAACGATCTCGGTAGATTAGGACAAAGCGGAGCAGCAGCGCCAGCGGTGGGTGGTACACCGAGTCATCGTCGCCGCCGTTGTGTCTTGCGACACGCGCCGGGCTTTCCAACTTGTACACACATATACACGAGCGCACAGCCGCCTGTACGTGTATAATACTCTCACACAGACAGAGAAATCGTATAGGCCCGCGGGCACAATAATTCCGCCCGGACTCTCTGCATCGGCGGCCGCGCAGAGATATTAATCGCTACCGCACAATTGCGACGATCGTAAAAAAGAGACAAGCTTGCGCGGCGAGTGTTTGGATGCTGGAGGCTCGCGCTCACGGGGATATCGAAGTATATATGCGCTGCCGGGCGAAAATATCCTTTCGCTTTCGTCCGCGCGCTCTTTATCTCGCTCGCTACATCGTCGCCCGCGCCGCCGCGCGTGTATTATGTTACGCTCGTCTTTCTACCGGCTATTGTTATCCTGACGCGCTTCTTTTTCCGCTGCGTGTACGATCATTAGTACAGCCTTCACCGCTGGCTCTTTTTTCAAAATTACACGTACGCGCGACGAGTTGACCAATGGGTTAAACCCGACCGATTTTTGCTGTTTGATATGGGCCTCCGCGAAGCGTGTTATAGATATATATTATACACGTGTGCGGTTACGATCGAAGAGTTTCTAATGAAAGGAATTCGATAGAGAATAAAAAAGAGAATCGCGCTGATTTGCGACATTGTCAGCTGTCGATCTCATTTGAATTCCAAATCAGTCGTCCGAAAGAAATCGTTTGAATTAACAATGAAAGCTTTACTGCCTATTATCACATCGGATATATATACTTTCGATCTAAAATAAGAAAGCTTAAAAACCGGGTGAATAGAGACATTATATTGGAGAAAAACGAAAAGCCTCAAATAAAGCAATCTGCTCTCGGATATATAAATAACAGTATACTGACTCCTCACGCGCTCGTATAATCCTTGGCCACCACGGCGGCGATTGATGACAGTGTACCGCACACGTTCACCTCACTCGCACCTGCAGTATTCTCGAGAGCGTGCGAATTCATCTTATGCCGCGCAGCGACCTGGAATTCTCTCGACGGAGGAATCTCGGACGGCTCTTCGTATAGCTATATATATATATATACATTATATGCTATACAGCTCGTAAAGCGTATTAGTATTCTCGGTTCGGCGCGTTGCAGCGATCACCTTGTGGATCACTATGGAGCGTACTTTACACGCGTAGTGCTCTTTTCTCGAGTTGAATGAAAGGCGTCGACGAAGAATTTCTGATATCCCAATAAAATCCATCGCGTAATTTATTCAGTCCGAATTTTTGCCTCGAGACACAATACTCCGAGAATGTCGCGTATACGCGCGACTGCGCCTCGAATTGTACGTAGTGAATATATATACTGCACGTGTAAGAGAGAAAAAAAATCGTCGTATATATAGTATTATATAGCCGTCTGAAATTTAATACAGAGATCACTGCCATTCCCGCGCAAAAGCGCGTGACATCGGACGAACATCGATTTCCGCGCGAGCATGACAATCGCTTATAACGACACACAGCGCGCTGACATTATCATTCACGCAATCTCTCACGTATACGCAAACACGCGTATCGAGGATAATCCGCGACAAACGAGCATCGTTCCCGCGGAATGTGCGCACCTGGCGTAAGCGCAGCGCGAGAAAATCATCCATCTATCTCCCCCTCCGGAAAAATATGCCGGCGAGAGACTCGCGCATGTATATGTATATGTATTATGCATGTCGCCGCACGCGCATCGTATATTTGTGTATATATGTTTAGCTTTCCGTGAGAGCTCCTCCTACCGCTCGCTTGACCACCAATCCACGGACGTTACGCGCTCGCGCGCGCATATGTTAGCCCCTCTATATTACCGAGGCGCGCTTCTTCTCTGTATAGCGACGCTTCGCTGCGTTTCGTTCCGCGTGTGGCGGCGATCGGTATATAATGGTGCCGATCGCCGCCGGCTATTGTTGCCGTCGAGGTGTGAATTTCGTAAAATGGCGACGATACACAGACGTGCGAGTACTTTTTACTAGCAACGAAAGAACACGCTGTGTTGAGCGTACTTTCAATTTGTTTTTTTCCGATCCGAACTGAAATCGGTTGTCGCTTGTGCAAAGATGTCAAAGAAGGGCAAGACAGTCCCAAGCTCTCCGACCCGGAAAAAAAATAAATAGAAACATTAACCCGGTATTTAAGAGCCGCTGGGAGGATTATCCCATCCGCGTTGTATAAACACCGAACTACACTATCATATGGCTGTATAGAAGGCGACGTCTCGCGAGGAGGGAAAAGCAGGGCGCGGAGGTGAACGATCGGCAGTAAAGAATCCGTGAAATTACGACTTGACGAAACAGCTGAGAGATCCGCGCTCAGCGGCTGTTGCACTATTGGGACACATCCCCGGACTCGTTGGTTAATCGGCGGGCGCCGGGCGGCGATCGGTTTTACCACCGAAGCGTGCAGCCATTCTGTCGCGGCGAGGACCGGGTGGACCGCGCGAGCGCAACAACAAAAAAGAACGAGAACTCGATCGAGAGCTGCGAAATATGCGGCTTTACGATTCTCGAGAATTGCGATCGGCTCTCTTGTAATCGCCGCGGTGTGAGGCAAAAACGGATGTTTCCTCAAAACTTTGCTATTTCGGCGACGCGACTCGTGACTATTATATATCGCACGTGACATAATGACGCGCGTATATACATACGCGTACGTACGCTTGATTTCTTAATTTCATTCTTCGCGCGATGATTTGCGCTTTCGCGCGCGCGCGCGCGCAAGAACACAATGATCGCTACTCATCAATCGAGAGAGAGAGGGAGAAAAAATTTGCCGATTTTTTCGCATTCCACTTTAAACATCGGCATTATATCCCTTGGGCTAATCCCTCCAGACACCTCTGCAGCACCGGCGCGCGACAATATTGCGCAAGTCAATGGGTGAAAGAGAAAGAAGGAATCCGCGAGAAAATGAGGATAGTGTCATAATGGATGCTCAGGGTCTCGATACATTGTCACGCGCCGCCTTTTGAATTAAAGGCGGGTCCCGCGTGTCGCATTCTATTCTACTACGCCGCGCATCGTCGCCGTATCATTAGTCGCCCACGCGATATTATGAGAATATAATCGTATAGAGCGCGATGTGTCAACCGGTCCGCGGAGGACCTGTATGCACGTCGAACCGGAAGCGATCGATCCCCGAATTTCGCAAGGGTAGGCGGATAGATGAGACACCGTTACCGATCTCTGCTTCGTGGAGACAACACTGCGGATGTCTCTCGGTCTTTACGAATCACCGCGCATATACTATACGATTTTTATGCTCGAGGAAGTTGTTAAAGTTTAATCGTCGATTGCTTTTTACGTCTTATTATATTGTACAGATGGTAATTATTCCGCAAGCTATACCGATCGGTTCTAAGGTCATTTTCCCGCTTTGCGCAAATAAGCCTCCTTAGTCTTCTTCCTCAAAAGCTCGCGCGAAACTACTGTAATCAATTAAAGCCGGCGTTTCCGAGAACTGCACGGGGCTAAACGAAAATAAAAAACAACTTAACCACACGTCCGTAAAATCCTCTCCGCTCGTCAGGCCACACGCAGTTAGCGATGTTTAGCCGCGGAGTACATAGTATAGTATATAGCGAGCGACAAAGGAACTCGGCTCGAGTAGCGCAGAGTATATAGGATCGCGCGTTCTCTCGAATTAACTCCTTCGCGCTAATTTCACAGCGGCGCATTCTCTCATTATATCCCTTCGTCTCTTTCTCACTTTGCTCTCCGGCGAAAGAGAGGATCCTAAGGTATCCCGAACCGACGTTTTCCCTGATTAAGTGCGAGGCTCAATTTACACGGGCCCAATTAACCGTTCGCTGCCGGAGTCGGCAGACTGTGTACTGCAAAAACCGGCGAGCTATGATCGCTGCGAGAAGAATCCTGCCTCACGTTTCCCGGGCTTTTTATCTCTCTTGGAGGAGACTACTGCAGCGCGCGCTGAGTATACGCCCTGTTCTCACTGTCTGTCTCTCCGTATCTCGGATGGTAGCAGTGGTACACCGGTATATATAGGCTATAACTGTGTCAGGACTGCAGCAGCAGCAGCAGCAGCAGAAGCCCGGGTTGTGCAAGCTATACAATATCAGGGGGGCCGCCGAAGCAGATCACGAAGATCCGATGCTATGAGAAGTCTCTGTTTCTTATTCGAGAGATCGGTTATAGCTTCTCGATTTACTCTCGACCCGGCCTTTGTCTCTCGCGAATCGATCAACTCGACGACGATGAGTAGTTTCACTCTATTGACTTTCAGGACGAGCTCTGGTCTTCTTCTTCTTCTTCTTCTTCTTCTTCTTCTTCTTCTTCTTCTTCTTCTTCTTCTTCTTCTTCTTCTTCTTCTTGTTATTACTGCCGGGACGAGAGGCTAGTTACAGAGGCGCGGACGTAAAAAATCGGTAGCTCCGTTTCAAAACAACACGAAATTTCAGACTACTCTCGCCGCGAGTCTCGCCGCGCCTGACTCACTCTACTGAAAAAGGATTTCCTGCTGCTTTTTACGTCAGCCGCGTGCAGAGGTCACTTTTTAAATCGATCTCACCAGAGGAAAAAAAGAAACAAGCACAGCAAACAACCGTGTCAAAGGAACGAACGTCGCTCATCGGAAATATCGGCTGCTGCAGAAATCGGCAAGCGGAAGCCGGTGAGAAAAAAACTCCCCTGAAATTAGTCCAAGGAATCAGGCGATCTCGCAGCAAGCGTTAGGGCATCGAAGCAGAAGCAGCCATACGGTAGCGGTGACGACAGAGGCGCGCAGGGCGAAACCGTAATAGCGGTCTCTCGGGTCCTAGAGGACAACGGTGAGGTCCGCCGGCCGAGAGCGCGATATATCGGTATACAGTTGCAGCAGCATAGCGGTGCAGAGTATGCTCGGGGTGGGGATATACATATATATATATATATATATATATACGCGTTCCGCTCCCGTGTGCATGGACTCTCGTACTCTTTCCTTTTTCCTTTCCTCACGGCGCGGCTCATAAGCATCGCGTGTATACATACGACGGTGGGAGTAGGCCGGACACCTCTCGGCGCGCGCGCGCGCGAGCTATCCCTACTAGACTATCCACACGCGCCACGTGACTACACTCGCGCGCGCGCTAACTTTCTTCTCTGTCTTTATCTGATTGCGCGCCGGCTGTTATTGATTTTTCCGATTGTTTATTAACGCTGCGCGGATCGTAAATCGGCGCCGTTTTCTCCTTTCGGAATACAATAACATCTTTACCGCACAAGCAGTATAATCACTTCGTTCCTCATCCCGATTGGCCCTATACATATAATATAGAAATCCCATCGGCGAGCGGTACCAGCTGGATATACTATATCTAGGAGCCGCGAACGAGGAAGGAAGCACATCTCGCGTACAGATTAGAATCGTCGGGAGGGGGCCAGCTGGTCGCGTGCCGTTGCGAGAGAGGATCGCCGGTGTATATATCCGAGGCGCGCGAGTCACCTACCAACCTACCTTTAAGCTTCGGCGCTGCCACGGGAGCCGGCCAACCTATACGAGAGAGGATCATGCTCCCCGCCCATCGACGGCGCCCCCCGGCAGCAGCAGCAGCTTCGCCTCGCGCTACTCCCGCTTTTGAGATTGCTCACTCACTCTTACTGCGCGCGCGAGCGGTGTATACCGGCGCTCTGCTCTGCTCTCCGCGACGTCAACCGACCACTTACACTCGCTGGCCAGCCGCGCGCGGCCGCAGACACACGCGCGCTTTTCTTCTCGGCTCTCGCTCACTGTGTCATACATATATATGTATATATAGATCGATCCGCCAACCCGTGTATACATTCGCTGTATATCGGTACTAAATATACATCGCACACACGCAGTTCGCCGAGGATGGTCGGACGGACGTTGTTGCCTGCGACGTGCGACAAACAGGCTAGTGTTCAGTGTTGACAGCCCCTTTCCCTTTGATACGCTATATAGTATCAAATTTTCAAAAATTTTTTGTTTGGTGTTGGAAGATCGCGGTACATACATATCGACTGTTCGCTATTTTTTCGGTGCTACTGCCAATCGTCCACGAGAAGAAGAAGAAGAAGGTGACTATATAAGTGCACAAGAAGAGAAAGAGAGAGAGAGAGAGAGAGAGACTTCAGGGGTGGAGCGAGAGCAGACGAAGGCGCGTCTCTAACAAGCACGTCCTGAGCGAGGAGTCGCTGCTCTCTCACGGAATATCGCACAGTTCCCACGAGATCTTCACCTTCGCCTGAGTCGACTCGTGGAATGACAGAGAAGGTAAATACGCCGCCAATGCTGCTGCTGCTGCTGCTGCTGCTGCAGCCGCGCCGATGTTACATAGTATATACTTACTTTCCCCGCGCGCGCTCGGGGATCCACTGTGTATATGTATACAAGCGCGCGCGATTCGAAACTCCCGCGCCGCCGCCGAGCGCACGCGCCAAGGAATATATATATATATATATATATATATGCACGCCTGATTAGATTAGAGCCCGCGGGATCGAGAGTTACGGAGTTCATTCACGGGACACGTCGATTCTCGAGTAGAGTAGAGGCGAAAAGGTGTTTTTTTCTTTGCCGTCGAGCGCAACATCCTCTGGCGAGAAAAAAAAACGCTGTATAATAACTCCGCGCTGAGCAATCGCAGATATTCGCACGCTCATTGGCGAAATAATCGGCAACCGCTTAGAGTCCCTATAATAGAGGATGTGCAAAGCAGAAAAGAGCGGAAAACGAATTTCAAAGCGCCTATGTGCGTTATTTCGAAACCAGTTCCCCATCGGAGTGCAATACTAGAGAGAGAGAAAGAGAGAGAGAGAGAGAGAGAGAGCTTAGCCCGGACGCACCCACGCTCTCCTTCGTCGAGTCCTCTCTTCTCTCCGCGCGTATATCCTCTCCTGCGCTCTTCGTCGGAGCAGAGCTTGTTTCGAGCTCGCAAGAGAGAGAGAGAGAGAGAGAGACGCAATCCTGATGCAGGCTGCTTCTCGTCGTTTCCTCGTTCATAAATTTCAATCCGCGCCGACACGTGAGAAACGTTTAACGTTCCCTCTCCGTATGTACATATAGCCGAGCGAACGCGTGCCGGCTGCTTTATGTACTTCTTTCTCTCTCTCTCTCCCTCTGCGCAGCCTTAGGGATCGCATTATAGCTTCTTTTGTGTACACTCGCGGGGCTGACTGTTTTTTCGGCTAGCGCGCGAATTATCGAGTCACTCGAACCGGCTATTTCCACGCGGGTGTAGTGCGAATTTCAATTTGCAATTTACTTCGATTTATCGGGGGCACACGCGTGTATATGTATGTAACTCGTCAAACGTTAGCATAGTCGGGCGCAAAAAATAAAATGAAGGAAGCTACTCCCGTGTGGAAAGTTGTTATGCACACGCACTTGGCGCAGATACCGTTACAATCTCACCGAGGAAAAATTACAAATCGTCGCCGACGCCGCGTAACTACACCTGCGTGAAAGCTGCGAGCGACGACAAAGGTTTGCCGCGCGCCGAGATTTTTCGATAGAGACTTCTTTGCGGCTGTATACACACACACATACTTGTCTTGCAATCGTCGCTTAGCCTCAAAAGCTGATGAAGTCGCTGCTGTTCCTCCCTGCGTTCTTTTTTTTCTATCCTCGTCTCCTCCTGCGGTGGTTGCCCAACGGGGCCTATATATATGTATACATATACACGGAGAGACGAGTCGGCATATTTGAATACGCGCTATTACGAGAATGAGGAGCAGCCGGACAATTGTGAGAGACTCCCATAGCGAGAAACAATGTCGCCGTTTACTGCACTGCACTCCGGCATACCGACGCCGCCGCCATCAAAGGCGAGCCGCAAAACGGTAATAAAACGCGCGCGAATGTCATGGATCAAATTTTCTTCTTTGCTGGTTATATTTCGAAAATCGCTGCGAGTATTATATTCTTAAGGAAGTTTGTGTGCGTGTGTGTGTGTGGACAGAGTTTGCCGATTTTTCCGCGCTACCATTGTTCGCGATCAGCCGCTCGCAACAATAGTCAAATGCTCACGCGGTGCACAAAGAGAGAAGTATTTATATCGGCTCCCGATCCAATTGCCTGGTCACTTCCCGTTAAGTCCTCTCTCTGTTTGTTTGTATATATACATACCCGCCTACGACTGTATTTGGTCGCAAGGCAGGAATTTCCGCGCGAGCAGCTGCTACCGATCGCGTCTCTGGCCGATTATACACGCTATTAAATATAGAGAGTACAAACAAAGACGGATATCGTTCGGTCTTGACATTTTTTTCTGCGCCGACTCCGCGGTGTGCTTGCCACACGATGAATGAAAAATCGCGATTATTTTTACATGAAGCCTGCACACTCCGTCGTAAGAAATCGTCGCGATACGATTATCGCACGTGATCGAACGGTCGATAAGTCGGCTATATGCACGCTGAGATCTGTATAGTGTGGTATATATAAGGGATAGAGAGAGAGAGAGAGAGAGAGAGAGAGAGAGAAATAAAATTTTTAGGCCGCAGCCTACATTCGTGATGTAAGAATGAAAATAACGCCGATTTGGAGCAGCGACGGCATATGCGCGCGGCGACGACATTCAGCTGCTGCATATTTAGTAATAATTGAGATAGCCGGTAGACATTGAGAGATGTTCTCGCGGCTATACTTTTTATACTTTCAACGTTTTCTGCGCGCAGGTCTGTGGTGTAGTTCTTAATTTCACGCGACTGATATTAAACACAACGATTAATCTGCGTGTATGTAAAGTAGCAGGTTTTAATATATCCTATGATGAATTAAGCAAAGGTTACAGCTTATCGCTGAGCAATGTAATCGAGGCTCACTCACGTATGAAAATCACAGCCATTACCATGAGTATTAAGTTATACAACCCACGTATTATCGTCGTAATTATAATATATTGCGCGCCGATAAATATATATATACGTGTGTTTTACGATTATACGGAAAAATAAAAGCTTGTGTATATACCTATATATATATATATATATATATATATATATATATATATATATATATATATATATATATATATATTTAATGCGTCACAGGCATTTATGTACCTCATATGCAAGCTGCGAACATTCGTTGGTTCCCCATAGATGTGAATTACGTAAACGGAATACGGATTCGCTTTTATATATACGGAATATATATGTACCGCACTGCGGCGAAAAGAATAGCGCAATTTCTTTTGTTCGAGAGCCGTATGTACTTACGCACGACGAAAGAAGAAGTCCGCAAAACCCTCGAATAAATTTTCATTCTCCGCATATGCAATGCGTTTGGCGGCGTATCGGCCAATTGGATCGATGATCATCGATCTCGGCCGTGCGAGAAAGTACGTACAACCGTGAAATACATTTTTTTCGCTCATAATAAAGACATCGAGATCGCCGTGCGTATTGTAATACCCAAAGGGTTCACGCGCAAAAACTGTATATAACGTATAAATATCCGCGGTATACATTTGACGTAACCCTGCGTATACACATCACACATATACCTGCAGCAACGGCGGCCGAAAGTAGGAGATGAAATGCGGCTTCCTTTTTCCCGAATAAATTGCCTTTCTCGAACTGAGCGCGCCGGTGTTGGGAGGAATGTAAATTGGTGTATGTGTGTGTGTGTATTTCGCGGTGCGGTGCATGCGAGCCCGAGGACGTGTCGCTTTTATTGCAGCGAGAAGGCTCTTTCACCAATTACTTGGCGCCGCAGAACTGAAATTCGCTGCGCGCAAGGTTGTACGTGGATATATAATATTCAATGATGCGCCAAAGCGAAGGGCGACGCGCGTGTAAGCTTCGACGTGGATTGATGACGAATTTTTCCGTCGCATGTATATCGTACGAAGAAACGCTTTTTATATATATACGTGCATTATGCGTTTCCGCGTTGTGCTCTCTCGCGGGGACAAGATGCTCACGATCGATCATTAAATTTAAAGCAGACGCGAATGTGTCACGTATACGTATATACACCGAATTTCAATTTCCGATTTCACCTCTTTCTTTCGGTCGCGCAGATTCGGCGAAAGAAACGTCCGGTCAAATTAATTGTTCCCGAATGTATATATTATAAAGGTCTGTAAACACGTGTTTTTGCCTCGCGATCCGACAAAAAGATACCCCGTGTACACGCGTACACCTACTTATTAAGTCCCAACGACGACGACGACGACGACGACGGCGGTGTATATAAAAAGGAGCCGTCTCACCGTGTGGGTCCTTGCATTCTGCTGCGCGCACGACTGGTTCCGCTAGAACCGAATTTCTTCCTCGACATCACGTTCCTTCGATCAAGCGCGATGCGACGCTCATTGTGCCGTGTGCGTGTGTACTTCTTCTTTCTAATGACTCGGCGTTTTCGCGCCGAGGAGGAGAAAAAAAAATTGGGCTAATTGAAGTTTTCGAATTTCTCGCTGCGACGGGGGAGGAGAAAACATATTTGCTTTTTGTGCCCCAGCGATAAGCGGAAATCGAGGGATCATACGCGCTTCTAATGAGTATACATCGGGAGCGATTACGATGATATCGGTATAGATTTATAGAAGAAAGCGGCGAATTAATTGGTCCAGCGCAGCGATTTTGAAAGCGACAGATCGCGCGAGTGAAATGATGCCGTATAATTTCAGACTGACTCTCGCGTGCGCGTTGATCTCATATAGAAGTGACGACCGATAATTTCGCATTGACACTCGCGCGCTTTATTTGAATTATAAAAGAGATGCGACAAGTGGGTCAAAGATCGATGTGTGAGAATCGGATAAAGTAGGCGTATGCAGCAGTCGCTCGGCTTGGCATTTGTTTCCGAAAATAGCTATACGCGCGTATTACGAATGCTCGGAATATTATATAAGAAGATAGAGTATCGCATCTCGAATTTTAAATTTCTCTCTCCCTCGCGCGACTCGATGTTTTATTCAGCTCGTCGGGGTTATGTCGGTTATAAAAAAGCGTCCAAACGACGAGATTGACACGAGCCGCGGAGAAAATTTTCAAAACTATGCGATTATACGCGTGTCCGGCTTATGTTCTACTTTACGACACACATGCGGTTCGACTCTTTATTCGCTCGCGCGCGGTACGTTGGAAATCGAATAGACGCGAAGAAAGAGAGGCAGAAGAAGATTACGCTTGTAGTCTCGAAACAATGATCGAACCGCGTGAATATTTCATGAGCTAGGCATCTCTATTGGCCGCGGGGGAGAGATGATGCGCTTCCGGCGAATCGGGGCGAGGTTTCGCGGAAAATCTATGCCGCGCGGATTATATCGAGAGGGATAATGCATGCGCGCTCGTACATGCATATATACATATATATAGAGCTTCAGTCAGTGCGTCTGATCTCGTTTTACCGTTCTGTTTCCGAGGGTACACGCATAATGATATAGCGTATACTTCTCGGTTTCACTTGTCCTGGATGCTGCACCGGCTGCCCTCGAGTTTGTGACAGCCGCGAGAGTGTCGAATATTAGACGCGACTGTAACGTTAGAATGGACTTTCCGATGGATATTTCTCGTCCGTCGCCTCTGTATTAGATGTGAAAAATTGAAATGTAAAAACTCGCTCGGATTAACGGGCCGTTTGTAGCTTGTCAAAACTTTGGATGTATGTAGTCGGCGAATCGGTGGATTTCCCTTTGATCTTCGCTCGATCGAATAGAAATCTCGGATACTCGTTCTGACGTTGATCCTTCGTTTGATTTTGAAAAAAAGTTTCTCTCGCGCGCTGCGCGCAGTCCAGCAGTGCGACTGAAAAGTGTGAAATCTTTATATTGGAAAATACTCCAATTCAGTCCTTTATCAAACGGCCGCTCTCCGCGTGTCAGCTATGTATATCCTTTCTCCAGAAATTTCACAAGCTCAACCGGAACACTCCCGTGAGTATTTTATCGTAAACGACCTATCAACTCGGTATAGACACTTTTCCGCGTTGGAAATTGCTTCACGCACTTGCGGACCACAACTGCATATAACAACAATACATATTCGCGAGGACGATCCTTGTCTCGTCGCACTTGAGATAGATAGAGAGAGAGAGAGATATTTTTCTCTCGGCATGTTCCTTTTTTTCCTCGTTACACATCGATCTCAACTACTATACGCTTCCATTACAGAGAACGCGCCGCGCGCGTTTCATATTTGTTATTCCGATTAAGTCGCGAGCGCAGCCGCTGCGCTTTTTGCATGATTTTTCAAAGTCAATTTTCCAAAGCTCCGATGCAGCACGTCGGCTCCCTACTGCCGCGTTAGAAAAATACTATTTTTCTATCGACGATCGTATTAGAGGCTGCTTTGTGTTTATTTTGTATTCAGACGGAATTACACAGTCCCTCGGAAGAAATAAACAACCGATTAGCTCTCGAGAAATCGGGCGGCGGGGACGTACCGGAAAAAGGAGAGCGACAGATCGCGGGTCAGGGCTCACAGTTTCGCTTGGCCAGAGAGTCAAATGACTACTCGTCGTTCGCGCGAATTGCTCAATAACGATAGAATCTACGTAGCTACAGTACTATGCCAATGGTATTACGGGCGGGAATTGCGCAACCGATCTCGCCGATTTTTCCCGGCTGTCTATCCCGCGCGGGCAAGAAAATCCAGCGAGATGGAACTTTCTTCGGTAATCTTCGGAAGAATAATAGACGCGTATCGCGTTTAGCCTAATTTCGACAGCGCCGCGCTCCGATCGCTTTGTCAATCGGAACAATCCGATCGCGCGCGCGATTACGACCGCGCCTCTCTCGTCGTGCAAAAAACGCGTAGAAACTTTCTCGATAAAATCCCGGAGTCGAGTGTTTGTCGAAGATTTCACAAGTCAATTACAAATATTTCCTTTGGAACTTTCGAGCGAGCATAGAGCTTCTTTTTCCCGCTCGCGAGAAATGAAAACAAAAACAGAGCATATTATACCTGCGCGGCGCGCGAAGTAGGTGGGATGAAAAATAGCCGCAAGCATAACATTTACACACCGCGCGTACATCGGGCAGATGAAGCATCATCATCATCATCATCATCATCATCATCATCGTATAGGACTTATAGCCTCGCGCAACTCGATGATTTCCATTCGATTATACGCCGACTAGAGCGCGAAAAAGCAAACATTTATAATCGTTAATCGTCATCTATCGCACGTCTCTGACAGCTCGTCTCATTGTGCTTACCGGTCAAGAGTTTTCCGATCGACACTTGAAAGTCTTCTCTCGTTCCAATATATACGCACATATATATAGAAAAGTTCCAACAGAAGAGAAGGACGCGGCCGGTAGAGAGAGATAAAAAAAAGAAGAACAAGGCGCAGCGAGAAGGAATCACGGATGACACGTTCGTTTACCGCGAAACGTCGTTACGACGCGCATTGTTCATCGCTCATATATATATATATATATATAATACGTGCACACACGTGTGCGCGCGCGAAAAAGGCCACGGTATACCTCCCGGAGGTATCCTATTAGGGTCAGGACGTCTGTAAAAGTGGCGGAAGCGCATCGATGGCTTTATATATATTCTTCTTTGAGCTCGCGAGAGCGAACAAGGACGACGACGAAAAAGAAAAGGCCGATCGGTATAAAGGCCGATTATTTTTCTTGAGGCCGAAAAGTAAATTGTGACACACGTGCACAGACGAGATATCGATATTATATTATATGTGTATAATCCAGACGGGATATATTTTGACGATGATCGCGAGACACCTTACGTGCGATATTCGGAGAAACAGAGGAGTGAGAGCCCGATGTGGTGTGCAGCGAGATCCTCTTTGCTCTTTTTTACTTTCGAGCGGCTGCTCGTTAACGGTGCTCTCGCCGATCAAGGATGAGAGTGTATTTATATATATATATATTTGTGTCTACCAGAGAGGCTGACCGTAGCGCGCACTGCACCAACGCCCATGTGTTCGTGCAATATATATATATACATCGTGCGACGAGCGATGATAGGAGAAAAAAATAGCGCATAAGTTAGAGATAAGTCTGGCATAGAGTCGCGGCTCTCCGTGTGTATAATCTTATCCGAGCTAGCCTCGATCTTTGTATTTAAATTGCCGCATCGGGAACTATAACGTGTCGCGCGCAGCTGAGATCGTTTTTCCTGATTATATGTATAGCTCTTCACGAGCACACACACACACACACACACACACACACACGACGTTCATTAATACTCCATCGGGAATTTATGTACAGTCGAGCATTGTGAGACACATTGCAGTCGATAACAATTAGATACGTCTTAGAATGTATATCGACTTTTTCAGTGCGCAAGATCCTCTTGGAATCGGCATAAATGCCGATCGCTATTGATAGGTAATAAAAACCAGTCTGATGCATTCAAACGCCTTGTCGTTTTAGCAGCTCAATGTGGAGCAATTAGAAAAACAAATGCGAGTATATAATTATAATATAGAAAAAAAAACGATCAAGTCGATTCCGCGGTGTCTTCGAGGAAGCGCAGCGGACGCTAATGAAAGATTACGCGCTCACACGCACACCGCAGAAATTGAGATATTATATATATATATATATATAAGTACCTCGACTCGACGCCGCGCAAAAAGAAATAAAGCAGACACGACACCGCGCTATACAAACTGATGCCGAAGAAGAATAGCTCGGCATTATCGAGCTTGTTCGCGACTTCACCGCGGAATGGATATTTAATGTGCGCTCGTCTGCATTTGCATGCACCGGTAGCTATATATATATATATATTTGCACGTATGTATACGTGTGGGCCGCCAGAGGATACGCGCGAGGGGACATCTCTCGCCTTGAGTGTATATACACGCATACTATGCGTTGGCTCGTAAATAATAATCGCAAGGAGGAGCGTGCGTTTTTCTCTCGCAAGAGGAATCTCGTGCATCGCAGAGGAGAATTATATTGCGCGCCGATCTTTTTTTTAATTGCGATCAACCGATCGCGCGCATAAACGTTGAGGCAAAGCTTACGTCATTGTTTCGTTGGGCGCAGTAAGTGGTGTGATTTTTTTTTTGTCGAAAGAGAAACTCGCTTGCAGCTGCGGACGAATTAGAGGATTTGAATCATCGAGAGAGAGAGAGAGAGAGAGAGAGAGAGAGAGAGAGAGAGAGAGAGAGAGAGAGAGAAAGAGTGCTAGAAGAAGACAATGGAAGGTCTCATCAGACATACGAAAAAGGCGGCTTAAAGACTCATCGCCGAGAATGGCATACACACGGCGACGCGACGACGATCGAGTTTGATGCGTCAGAGAGATAATGATGAGTCGATCTCCGCGCGATTCTTGGAAGGATGTGCCGACGATGATCAAGAAAACACCAGACTCATCAGCATGGAGATACTCTTCGGATTGTTATTTTTTTTCTGTTTTCGGCGATTTGTATGAAAATGGACTGGACACGCGACTTCGCAAAGTCGATTTTCTTCCTCTCGAAATAATCATCCAAGGAGATAAAAGCAGCCTGAATTTTTTTATTCCGCCGTTCTCTCCGAGTGTCCGTCAGCGGAAAAATGAAAGGCTGCTTCTCGCCTTACGAAGCTATCCGACGAGCTACGCTAAAAAGGTGGTTCCGGAAGATCGCCGCGCGCAGCAGTCCTTGCATCGAGGCCGTTTTTGAATACACACGCGCGCGCGCGCGCAGCAACAAGGCGACAACGCGAGCAATTCTCGCGCGGAAAGAAATCGAGAGCGCCGGCGGCATAAAAGAACGATTGAAATCTTCTTTGGTCAGCTGCAGTGCCACTCGTTTGACAAGGAGTAGCCTCTGCTTTCAAGAGTAATGAGCGGTGAGCGGCGAAAGAGAAGGGCGCCAGCAGCAGCTCTCTTTCCGATGAGCAAAGGCGTTCACTCGCGCATTGCAGCCGAGTCATATATGTATATATATATATATATATATATATATATATATATATATATATATATACATATATGTATACAGACACAGCTGCAGCAGCAGCAGCAAGGACGAGATGCACCACCCCGCGCGCGGAATCCCGCGAGAGAGCAGCTTTCTAGAAGCCAAAAACTGGATTTCTCGCGCGCGAGCGGCGAGTAGAGGAGCGCGCGAGCGACCTGCCTTCACTCGCGATTCACGTAACCCTGAAATCCAAGCCGCCTCGCCTTCGCCGCCGCCTCTCGTAATGCGAGAGATGGTCCACTTTAAGCTTTTATTATTATATGTGCTGTGCTCTGTGTGTGTGTGTGTGTGTGTCGAGGACCGAGTTCTTTTTTCGATAAAGCATATATACATGTATGCTTCTTTTTAGCTACTGTTATATAGCTGCGTTAGCCGAACATGGACACGCGTGCGTATAATTCGCCAATTGACAAAAATTATGGGATATGCGACATGTCTTTTATAGAAAATGAAAAGCAGCTGAGAGTATGATGTATATATATAAATCAGAAAATTAAAAGTGCGCGTGTGTATAGACGACCTGCGTACTTTCGGATTTCTCGTTCATCCGGATAACCGGTAGTCCTACTCCTCTTTTTCTTTGCTTCCCTCGGAGGCACCGTACGTACCGGTATATATATATATATATATATAAGAGGACGAGCAGTAGTACAGCTACCGGTCTCGGGAGGAGTCGTTGCGCGAATCGAGGTTGAAAGTGGACGCGCGCTTTCGGAAACCTTCGAACTTTCACACCTTTTAAGCAACAGCGTGTGCAACGATCGCGTGTATATAATACACCTTGAAACTGTATCGATTTTCTCCCACGCTCGCTATTATTCGCGCGCGCGAGCTGTTAGGCACGGATATCTGCGTAAATTTGTCAGAGGTCGAGGGGGGCCGCCGCGCAACTCAATCTCTTTCTCTCTCTTTCTCTCTCTTTCTTTCTATAGGTATAATACACCTATATATATATATATATATACATAGACGAGCGCAAGGGGGCAACCGTGGGAGATGCAGTCGGCGAGATAGGCGATGAAGACAGCTGTAAATCTTGCGCAGTGTGCGAGCGAATTAGCTCGTAGTTTTCGATAAATTGCGTTGCGCGAGTGCGCTCTTACAAAAGAGTACATAGACGATTGTGCGTGTGTGCGTCACTCATTTTATATACGCGATATAATATAATGCGCAGAATTGGCGGATCAGAAGTGTATATAAAAGTAGCGTATAACGGTATGGCGGCTCGACATCGAGATTCTAAAAGAAAAAATAAAGCAATAAACCCACTGCGAATCCATGAATACCGCGCGCACATCCGCATCTGCATCAGAAGCAACCGATTTTCAATTTGACGCGGTGATTTACGTCCGAGCAAATCAGGCGCACGCACCTCTCTCGACATTAAATATATACAGATACATCTCTCTAAAAGCCCGCGCCTCTGTTACGAAGATCCTTCTCCTGTGTACTGCATCGCATCTCTCTCTCTCGAGAGCGTATATATATATATATATACGTATCGTCCGCAACTCTCGGACTGCAGCAGCAGGAGTGGCCGGTCGGGAGAGAGTACCGTTGCTTTGCTCCAGTTAGGCGCGAGGCATCCTCGGATGCTGCTGCCGCTGCAGCCGCCTCTATTTCTACTTATACTGCTGCGGATGAAAGAGAAATTTATGCTCGCGCCGGCTTATCTCGCGTCTTATCTCTCCCGCGGGCGAAGCTTGTATATATACGGAAAGGAAGGACTGGCTGCTTCTTCTTCTTTTTCTTCTTCTTCGTTTTGCGCCTCGCACACCTTAGAAAGAGAGAGAGAGAGAGAGAGAGAGAGAGAGAGAGAGAGAGAGAGAGATGCCGGAATATAACAATATTGAATGCTCGATCCGCTATCGACGTAGCGCTCAGTATATTATAAGCTGGTTTTACGCCTTTCGGAGGATTTCGTTCTTTAATATTTGTTCTTTCTTCTATACGCGGGCACCTGTCGACAAAAAGATTCTGTATTAATCTCAATCGCGCGCGATGAAAAAATCTAATTAATTTATAATTGAAACATGCTTTTTTCCAGGCCGTAAATGCGCACTTTTTCAGCTAGAGCTACGCTACGTAAAAAGCATTACGACAGCCGTGTATAACACAGCTCTTATAGCCGTGATTGATTAACCCGTCTAATGTACCGGCCGCGGATTAAAAGCTCGCGTGGCATATGGACTCTATATAGCCGCGTTATACAAAGAGGAAGATACTCTACACTCGTGTACACAATTAACGATTCTTGCCAAATTAAATGACACCTCTCGATTATTGTTTCGTCACGGGCGAGCGTGTGTTTAATTCGTTACACGCGTCGAACTCGTAATAGTCCTCTCGTGTGCGTAACTTTTGATTGCCGGCTTTGCTTGTAAAGAGAGTGAAAAAAAAAATAGTTATCGGATGCAGCGGGAAGATAACCGATCGCTTGTGAAAGAGATTCAGGACCGAGTGTCGTTGAGTTATTGCTCGCGGTTGAAAAAATTGTAACATTTTCGCGTGGTGTCATAGAAGTGTATTGGGTTCCGCTTGTGATTAATTACGCGTAAAGCTAATCTGAGACGGCCTGTAAAAACAGCATACTAAAAGCAACGAGCCAAACATTTTTTTCGCAAACGACTCCTCGATGGCATTTCACGCCAAAAGGTCTTTACGTAACGCCCGATGTATACATGAGTGACAGGAGCAGCAGAAACTCGTCTTCCCGAGATGAAATAAAGTGCCTGCTTCAGGAGCGGCTGGAAGAGATGAAAAAACGCTATTAAACTTAACGCCTGTTTGGGATCTTATTCTTACGTGTATCGTCCGCGTGAGCGTGTGTGTATAATACAATATATCCGCACACAGGCCGTAATTGGTCAAAATGGTCTGACGGCCGATATTACCTTGCCTACCTCGAATCATCATCGCCGTCGTCGAATCATAATAAACTTTCCTTATTCGGTCCGCCGTGCGCGGCATCGCGATGCGCATTAAGGCAGATGCAGCTGCAGTATATACAGAACCCTTCCTCGAGTCGAATGTACATAGAGACATCAACGCGCGCGAGAAACGCGAGACTTCGATGCGCGCGCGCGATAATTTCGCGCTAAGCTATAATGTCTGTTCTTTCTCTCTATTGCCTTTTCTCGGTAATTTTAGGTATCTTCCTCGGGTGGTTAGTTAGCGAGATTACACTCCTGCCTGCGGTCGTTCATTAGTTTTGACAATTTACGCTTTTTGCTGGAAGCTGTATATTTCACGTTAAGTGAATATTTTCTTTTGCTAACAGGATAGATATATTATAGTCTTGATGATGACAAATTAATTAGCATTCAATGGCTGGATTTACATATGGATAAGTCTCGTTAATAACGTATTACGCGCAAATCTATATTAAAATGTGTATATGTGGAAGAGAAAGAGCGCGTGTGGCTTGAGCATATAGGCAATTATATATTAAAAACTATTACGCGCGCGTCGTCGCGACTGCGTGATGAATAGCCTCTGCCACTTGTTGTCGCTCAAATGAAATCGGACACCACTCGAACACCAAATTGATGAGCGCCATTATTTATTCCGGAATATGAGCATTGAATATAATTTTGTGTTTACACAACGCGCTTTACGAAAGAATATATATATACATATATATATTCTTGTATATTAGCAAGCGTCGCGTCGAGCGCATAATTGAAAAGAGAGAAATATATATATATATATATATATATATATATATATATATATATATAATGCGTGTAGGACGACGTCTTTCCGTGGAGCGATTGGCCAGATTAAACAGGTGCGCCTTCGCTCCAAATTCGTCTATGGCACAATATACGTCATCTCTCGCAGTCGCCCGAAGAGAAAGACGAGACGGGCAGACGTTGCCTACTTTATTAGTCGCTCTCTGAAATCGAGAGCGCACCTGTTTCGCGGAAAGAAAGTTTCGAAACGAACCGGAAAAACCACTTAAAAATCCCGGGACTCCGCTAATTAATTTTAAAAAGAAGCAAGTATAAGCAATACTAACGAGATTCCCGATGCTTTTGTGTGTTGCAGCAGGTCGGCACTTCAACGGTTGCGCAGGAACGCAGCGGCCTCTGCGGCTGATCTCGTACCGCGGCTTGTGCGCGGCCGCACGTGTGTGATGAACGAGTACCTCGGCCCGAGCAGACTGTCCCCATCGAGGAGCCCTGCGACCGCAGCAGCCCTAGCCGCCTCGAGCAAGTACCCACCAGCCATGCGCGAGAAGGACTCGAGCCCGCGCAAGATGCCCGGCCACATCAGCCCCAAACAGGCGAGCATCTACCCGCTGAGCGTGCGCCAGGCCAGCCAACCCGAGCCGGAACTCCCGGAGCTACCCTACGACCTGAGCGGACACGCGCGTGGCTCACCCTGCTCCAGCGGTTCCCGCTCGGCTGCCGACCACCACTCCTCGTCGGCCTCCTCCCAGCAACAGCAGCCCCACATGAGCCCGGCTTCGCGGCCCCAGCAGAGCCAAAGCGCCGGCCGCCTCGACTTGGACAGCTGCGAACCCCTCGACCTGCGTCTCGAGCACAAGAAGGAGAGTCTGCGCGACGAGAACCAGAACGAGATCGAGGCCCTCAACCAGAACGAACGGCCCGCCGAGCGTCTGCCCTACCACACGGTCCTCTTCCCCCAGCACCACGCGGTCCACCCGCTCGTCCTCGAGGCGATGTACCGCTCGCATCAGCAGGTCGCGCCCGTCCCAGAGCTGCCCAAGATCCAGGTTAGAGCGTTGCCTACCATGGTGCCGCTGCCCGGGAGTCGGTTCGCCACCGCCTCGCCCGCGGCCTCTTCGGCCTCGCAGTCCACCACGAGAGCCACGAGCCCCGCGGCCCAGGCCACCCAACCTAGCAGTCCCAGCCCCACCAACGCGAGTCAACAGCAACAGCAGCAACCTAGCAATCCCAACAGTCAACAGCAGCAGGCGAGCAGTCAGCAGAGCTCGAGCCTGCCAGCCTACTCGATAGCGGTGGGCGCTACGTCGACGGGTCTCAATAATAAGCCGAAGGACCGCTACTCCTGCAAGTTCTGCGGCAAGGTATTCCCTAGGTCGGCCAACCTGACGCGGCACCTACGGACCCACACGGGCGAGCAGCCCTACAAGTGCAAGTACTGCGAGCGCAGCTTCAGCATCTCGAGCAACCTGCAGCGTCACGTGCGCAATATCCATAACAAGGAGAAGCCGTTCAAGTGTCCGCTCTGCGAGCGCTGCTTCGGTCAGCAAACAAACCTAGACAGGCACCTGAAGAAGCACGACGCCGACGGCCCGACGATACTCGACGAGGTGCGCTCGAGGTATCATGGACAGCTGCCGCGTGCCGCCGAGGAGTCCTACTTCGAGGAGATTCGCAGCTTCATGGGCAAGATAACCTCGCGAGGCGGACAGGGGGCGCTGCAGTACTTTCCAGGTTTGCTAGGCGCCAGCGCCGAGGAGCGGGCCGCATGGAGCGAGAAACAGCAACTGCGACTCGAGGAGAAGCGCTTGCAGACGAACGCAGGCGGACAGGGCGACTCGTCCTACTTCAGCGACCGCGACAACCTGAGCTCGAGGTCGAGCAGCAGCGCCGCCAGCCGGCCCGAAAGTCTGCACGAGGACCAACAGAGAGACGTGGCTTCGCCGCCCCTATCGCCCGGCAACAATACCTGAGACAACTGTACTTATATAGATGAACGTATGTACCTCTCTCCAAAGGACCAACCGTCCTGCAATCATCGAGCAAGCTACGAGACCACACACTGCCAGCGGACCGCCGGCGAGCGCCGCCACAAGTGTATACGCGGTCATTCGTTTCGGAAATTAGGGATTTATTACGCGTCGACGAAAGAACTGATCGCTGCTGGCGACCGGTATACAAAAGGCAGCGGCCCGCCCGCTGCTGCTGCTGCTGCTGCTGCTGCTGCTGCAACTGCATCTTGATAACCGTTAGCGCGGGCACATTCAATGTAAATAAGCGGGCCGGCCATTCGTCTCGACTGCCAAAAATCGGTATAGGCTACGCTGGATAGGAACGGGGAGACTATATATACATATATATACTCGCGGGAGTCGAGAGCTGAGCGTTCGTTTATACAAATTGGTCTCGCGCTGATTTACGATCTCGGCGAAAGAAAAGAGACTGACTCTGCCTGATTCTGCGTTCCGCTTTACACGTATATATACTCTTCTTTCTCGCGCGAGAGATCGGCAAAAGGCTTCCCCGAACTCTTATACCGATTATACTCGCCGCCGTGATCCTCTCTGGCGTAATAGAGTGTATTATATACACGCGGGGCTGCGCGCCTTTTTTTCACGAGATCGATCGGGGAAAGCTGGGCGTCGGTGTCGAAAAAGACAACGAGCGAGAAAGAGCGGTGCGGAGGTGGCGACAAAAACGAGAACCGATCGGCCGCCATTCGTTACGGGCAGGAAACGCCGCCGCACGGCAGCGACGGAATTTTACGACCTAGAAAGTGAATTTAAGTTACGTCGACCCAGTAAAGCTACGACGACTACGTTACCCGCGGCCGGCGGCGGGGACAATAGCGAGCGAGGATGAAAATTATTAGAAATCGGCAACCGATCTCTCGACTCGATGGCTATCCCCTCGCGGCTGTACAGCCGATAAGAAGCGAGAGTCCAATAAACTCGGCGGCGCAAGAGCATAACGATCGCCGGTGAATTTTCGCGGAAAGGAAGCGCGCCGCAGCGCGAAGAAATACCGATTTCCCGGAAACCTCGCCTTATGCCCATCAGCGAACGGGACTATACCGAACTGCGCCGTAAAACACAGCGAGGAGAGGAGCGCATTACACAGTATATATATATATATATCTCGGACAGCGATCGGCAATTTAATATATAAAAGTGTGTGTATATACGCCGTGTGATTCGGTATACCGACGCCGCAGCGGCGGCGGCGATCGAAGCACATCGGAATCGGAATCGATCTTACTTTCTAACTCCGCATGGGAGCTCTCGTCTCTCGCGCGCGAGTCGAGTGGAAAGTCCAGTTACGCGTGTGCACTCGCGTAGACGAGGTGAAAATGAAGCTCTTAAAGATCGTCGTCGCGGTTATAATCCTGTGTACAGCTCCTATTTCTCCTTCGCGAGACAGCGGTGACCTCGCGGTCCTGTTGCGTTACAGTTTTGCGCTGCGAGCGGCCACGCCCCGGGCTCGATCGGGCGCATCGCGCGAAAGTGAAACGCAATAAAGAAGCAGCCGAGAAGCTGCGCGCGCGCGCGCGATCGATCGCCGCTGCCTTCAATTATCCTCCTTTCTCTCTGCCTCGCTCTTTTCTGCGTCTTTTTTTTCATTTCTTCTGCACCGATCGCGACTTTTTCGACCTTTCTCCGCATACGCGTACTCTTCTTTTTTCCCGATCGGGCCGCTCAATTAGCTTAATACATTTCGAAAGTGCTGCGCTGCCCTTTTTTCCCTCGTTTTGCAAAGAATCGCGAGATCCTCATTAACCGAATCGGCGAGAGCCGATTAAAATGATTTACGCGCGCCACCTCGTTTGTCATTTTCGGACTTTCAGTATAGGTCTTGTCTTCCCTCTTCTTATTCCTCCTTTTTTATGCTTCTCGGCCTTGCCTTGTACATACAACAGCCTCTCTTGTGTATATAGAAAGGCCCGCGCGCGATTTTTATCGAAAACGAAAGTGTCGTCGCGATATTTCGCGAGCGAGCCATTTATTTCAAACGTACAAATCCAACGTAATGCACATGCACCGACTGTGTTTTTCGCCGTTGTATACTGTTATACGCGACGGGTAGATACGTGGTCCGATAATTTCTGACGGTAATTTACGGGCGTATGTAATTTTTTTCCTATACGTTGCAGTCGCGGCTCAAAACGAGAGCGCGACAATTTCGTCTCATTATATTCTCGCGGTAAATTTAATACCGTTTCTCGGATCTATTCCCCATTCTCCCATTATACTTCGTATCCCAATATCGAATATGAAAAAAAAAATCACGCTAACCGACCAAAAAGAAAATCCGCAACCAAAAAATAACATCAACAACGTCGCAATCGCTCGGAGATCCGCACGTGCAGGCGGCGCGCATAACCAACTCCCATAGAACTGCAGCTCGCATACACGTACGTGAGAAGAAGCCAGTGGCAGCAGCAGCTTCTCCTGCTACGCCCCGATCTCGCACTCACTCACACACACACACACACATCACATATATATACACAGCATCGAGCGCGAGGTGGTTCCCTTCGCCGTCGCCCTCCTCGCGAAAGTGGAACGCCATAAAGGAGCTGCTGCTGCTGCTGCTGCTGCTGCGCCAGATGAGCCGAGAGAGAGAGAGAGAGAGAGAGAGAGGAGATCTCTTGCCGATTACGCTCACGTGCCTGAAATCGTTTCTTTTTCTCCCACGCGTCCACGCCTCGCGTCGCGGCGGATCCTTTCGAAAGGGGATTACGCGAATCGCGCGCGAGCGATTATGATCCAGTTAGCGCAACTGCGTCCGAAGAGCCCACCGTGGGCCTAATTGAGAATCGCTGCTACCGTTTTTCCTCTCGCTCGAAAAAGAAGAGTACGCGTATTATATTATGTGTGTTCCCCAGGAGCGTGAGATATTATATGCGCGCGAGTACCGCGCATTGTGGAATGATGTCACCCGTCGCGTGCGAACGCCTAATTACGCCTCCTTTCTTCCATTAGGGAAGCATTAGTAATTTTAAGCGATGATAAATCTGTCCCGCTTATCTCTCGCTCTTATCCTACTCGGATCTGAGTATTCTCTTAATTTATCGTGGGCCGTTTGTTGTTGAAAAAAAAATCCTCGCGCGTTTACGTATATATTATGTAAGCGCGGCTGGAAATTAATAATCGAGTGGCATCGCTCCAACAAAGCGCCGGTCATCGTGAGATAAAGATTAAACTACACCGTTCGGCGAATCTCGTCGACGATTATGATTGAGTAATTCTTTTATTTTTTGTCAAAAATTTCGCTCACGACTCGCTCCCGCGTTGTGTATTACACGACAAGACGGCGCGCGTCCGCTTGCAAAACGTTAGAAGATCTCAAAAAGTCGTTGCGACACACGCAGGGAGATGTATAGATCAGAGAATTCTTAGACTCGAATCGCGATACGGCTGCTACTGCCGTCGACGTTCTTATCGCGATTGGAGAGGAGAAATTCGCGGGAGGACAAAATCTCGAGCTTCGAATTTAATACTGTTATGTTATTGCCGAGTCTATATGTAAATAAACGTTGTAGAGAGTGAAACAAAAGAGTTTATTATATATACATAATATATTTTACGTTATAATACTGCTATTATACATTACGAGATCGAGGAAACGCGCGACTCGCGCGCGGAATTCTCCTCTCTGTGCGAACGACACACGCGGCTCTTATTGTGTATAAAATATATATGCGACAATGTAGTGATGAAAAAAAAATGTTGAGGAAGAGAATGAAAATGCTGTACAGGTCTTTCAAGTACCACACGAGTCCTCTGTAAATATATATAGAAGATGTGAGAAAAAAAATCAAGTGACCGATGTAACACGTACGCTATAGCATAATATATACATATAAATATACATAACATTCATATGCATACACGTAACACGATGCGACTGCGAAGAGAAGAAAAATATCGTTGTATTCGTTTGTTTGATTACAGCAGAAAATTAGATTTATAAAAGTCGGATACAAGGTACTCACTCACCCAACACGTTATCTAAAAAAGAACGAATCATGTATCTGGCAAAGCAAAAAAGCGCGACGAAAGTGTCATTTGTCAAAGGGCCTTCGATCGAATATGATTAGATTCCCGTGCATGTAATAATACCCAAAGAAGACCCCCACGTCGTCGCGCGCCCTCATCGGACGCGAATCTTCGAGCGCGCATAAACACAAGTATATATATAGTTATACACCTACTTTTCAATATATAAGACTATAAGACACTCGTCGGTGCGGCCGCGCAGATACCGATCTCCGATGGTTTCGCGAGGAGAAAAAGGGAGCATTCATCATTCGGCTATATATATATATACACACTATGCTACCGCTACTGCTGCTTCCTTTCTATATATATAACGGCGCGGATAAGTAATGGACCGGCGTTTGCAAACGGTCTATGTATACTATACCGATGTAATTCATGTACAATGTATATACTGCACAGAACGTCGCGTAAAAAAGGGCGTTATCTCTTTCTCCGAGTGCCTTCTTTCCTGTCGATCGATAGCTGCTCGTCTTATACGCGTCGAGATGAAAATGTCGTTCCTTACTCTCTATTATCTCTGTACATTGAATAGACGCGTCTAGCTACTTCCTCCTATTTACTGTACACATATATCGCTACTCTATAGTTTTTTTCCTTACACGTTCAGCAGTAGTCTTCCGTTTCTCTCTCTCTCTCTCTCTCTCTTTATACCTCCTCTAGACTAACACTTGAATCCCGATGTATCTATGTTCACCTATTCTATCTATATACATTTTTTCCTTCAGCCTGTCACACACGAGATCGAGTTCCGCACGCGGGAGAGACGATCCCACCGACGATTTTTTCGTTTGTAAAAAAAAAGTGAAAAGTAAAAAAGTGAATGCGTCTATAGTTACCTATAGTATAATACACTGCACGTGTCTAAATTATGCATATCAAGCTCCTTCGGCGGTTCTCAGCTCGCGCGAAAGCTCGCTATATACGCGTATTATAAAGCTCCTCTCCTCATCTTTCCGTTTGTATTTTTGTTCATTTGTAAAGCTAAAATCTAGTGCGAATGTGATTTCATCGAGGTTACCGATATATACGTACCTAACGTGTTACTCGAACGGCGCCGTGAGCCGAGCGACAATAAGCCGAGCGCTCGTTACCTTTAGTTTGTACAATCTTAATTATACGAGAGCTAGTTATTAAGGTCAAAAGTTTTAAGCTCGTACTGACGTTCATTCTCCTATATACCCTATACGATCCCGATTATTGTGTCCTCATACCCATCATGTTGTACAGAAAGTGTCATACATACAAATATAATATATTTTTTTGCGAGAACGAAAGACGAGCCTTAAAGATGTATATACCGATCGGCGATCGGATGAACTGCGAGCTTGTATAAATTTCATCTGTGTTTATTTTTCTTTTCGTCCGCCGTTCTTACGATGGTCGATCGGCGCATCCTCATCATCATCTGTCTTAACGTTTAATTTTAGCGTATAGTCGCGTGTTGTGTAGCAAATACGTATAGTGGTGACTGTATATATGTCGATATGTAATATTCGATGAAAATACACTAAAAACGATACGTTTGGAAAAAAAACAACGACTGCTTTCTTCTCCCCATTATCATATCCACAGTCTGATCCTCTGAAAAATTCATCTCAACAGGAACACGCGCCAAGGTAAGAACGAAGCCCGGCTAATAAGTAGCTTTAACTCGCATTGTCCTCGTAACAACGAAAAAAAAAGTTGAAAATTTCTAAAAGTTTGAGGACGCGAGTGTCCGGTTCTCTCATGCGAGGTCGAAGTGCATGCGAGTAAGGGGGAGAAGAAGTACCACGTGCTCCAGAAAATATACCCGAGATATATATATATATATATATATATATATATATATATATAGATAGAGAAAGGACGATGGAGACATTTCCTCAAAATTAAGTCTCGACGCGAGAGCCGACAATTAATGTGGGAAAGAGCGAGTTGTCCGTCGCGTATATAGCATAGGGTCATGGAGGTGCCTGAGAACCGGAACGTAGTTGTCGCGAGCGGCTACTTACCGCGAGAGCTGGAAAAGAGTAGTGTAACGGAGAAAAAAAGAGGAGAAATAAAGACGAGGCGACGACAGAGAGAGAAGCTGCTTCGCAGACGTGACCGAGCGGACAAATCGCATGCTATGAGTGTATATTGTACAGAGCGATATTTCGGCTCCTTTTTTGCGCGCTTCGCAGTGAGTTGCGGAATGGCCGGACTTTTTTTTTAGAAATTCGCGCAGCCGAGTTAGTGTTTTGAGTCGGGTATAGCAGGTTTCGCGTATTATACAATAGACGCGTGTACATAAATCATTTGCACAATTGCGCGCGCGCGCGCGCGTTATTTTTCTCAATTAATTATATGAAAATTAAGATTCTTCGTGTATCAAGTAGCTCACGGTGTAAAAACCATTTTTTTTTTCGCAAAGGGAAAAGTCTAATCACAGCTGAGAACAAACGCGTCAAGGGGGGATAGGTCGGAGAAAGAATGTCTTTTTTTCACCCTCGTCTCGAGGTATAATCTCGGCGAGAAATCTCGAATGGCCCCAGCAGCGGCAATGGCGATTTAGCGGTAATAGAAATGCACGGAAACTGGTTTTCTAATAGCGCGAGGTGCCGGCTAACATGTGTGCTGCACTTGTCTCTCTGATCTCTTGCGTATTATTGCTCTTGTTTCTCGCTGCAGGTTTTTCGCGTCGTTAGAAAGTTTCGAAAAAATCGATTGAAACGTCGTCCTCGTCGTCGCTCGAGAGCGAGAAAAACGATGATGCGCCGTCCGACTATTACAGTACGCTTATATACATAGAGTTTCACCAAAATAGCAGCGCAAGTCCGTGAGAAGACCTCACACAGAGAGTAATAGCGCGTTAACGATACAGATCCATAAATAAACGGTTGCTCATCTCGGTCATACTCCTCGGAAAATCGAAGAGGATAGAGCGACTAGAGGACATGACTTTGACCCAGATGCAGCAAAAAGATCCTAAGGCGACTCTCCGCGCGTTTCACGCTCCGAAAAATGTGTCTGTGTGTGCATATATATGCACTGAGCAAATTTCCAATCGTTTCCGAGCCAAGTATAACGTATCTTTGTGTGTGTGTGTGTGTGTATTGTATATACTTAGAAGACAATGCAAATCGCTAGGAAATGAGTGTGTATACGTACACAGCGTCGAGAGAGTCGTGAGTCGCCCGAGGCAGGGTCGCCCGCGCGCGGATTTCCCTCTACGTCGATAAATCGAGTAAGTAGTTACTTATACATACATATAGGTATACACCGTGGTGAAGGAAGAGCGGAAAAATCGAGGAGACGACGCGACTACGACCTTCGCCGGGAGCCTCATGTTTGCCTATATATATATATATAAGATGATCGCTGGGGTGAAAAAAAGGAGAGGAGACCTTGATCGAGATCGGCGCGGTGTAATTAAGTCGAGCGTTTAGAGAGCTATTGTATAGAGAGAATCACTGCGTAGGATGCTGCGCGCGCAAAATCGGCGATGCGATGAGGCCGATTTCAATTAGAAGCTGCGCGTTATTCTCATCTTTTTTTCTCTTCGATGCGCTCGCCTGTTGACACGCGCGAAGAAAGTGCGAAGTGAAACTTGCGCTGCTCGACTTTTGCGGCGCAGATGTTTCTATAAAGAATACGTAATCGCGGCAGTAGACGCATTAATTCGAAACGTGTCATCTTGTTTAATTGAGGAAAAAATCTGCAGCGCGCGCTCTCTCGTATGCAAGTAGATGAGCGCAGGCTCCGATCGGACGAGGCGAAATCGCGGAAAAGGTGAGCGACGATCGAATGAAGCGTTGTGCGATTCCATCCGACCGATATGAGAGAGAGGGAGATAAAAAAGATCGAAAACGCAGCTTTGAAAATCGCTCTTGGTAATGTGACGAATTGGAACGCGTATATATATATATATATATATATATATATATATATATATATATATATGTATATACTCGGATGCGACCTTGTTCTCGATATAAGTGCAAGACTCGCGAGACTACTTAACGCTTTTAACATTGAGCGAGCTGGCGAGCGGTTAAGGTCAGGCGCGGTTCAACAACTTCGAAAATCGAAGTTTTTATTTCGGAGTAATGCCATTAAAAGATCGTTAAGGTTTGCTCGTTTCGTGGATACTACATGTAGCCTGCGAATTCGAAAGGAAGGAAGCAAACAAACTATATACTCTTATGTCTTAAATATATATGTATTTGCATCTGTCTAATAAAGCTAATTTAAAATGTATATCTATATAATAGTAAATAATATTGCACAATAAATTCGCTAATAATAATACCATGTACATATATGCGGAGTATATTCTGATTTATAACAATAATAAAGTAAATGCTGATGAGATTGCTGCAACCAAATCTTATTTAGAGCAATTATATAATTGCTAAAGGTTGCAGCTTGGACTAGTATCGTAAAGGAAGTTTGTACTTGGCGTTCTTATATAGTGCCTTTTCTTTCATTTAGCTTAGTATTATTTAGTAGGTAATATGACACAATTTACACAACGATATTCAACGATATCTATAAAATATTTCATTGGTTTATGCATTTTTTTCTTTGATTTATATGCGAGTGTAGTAGGAATCATTTGCGATGAGACAAAGCAATCGTAGTTTTGCATATATCGTTGATTTCTTTATATATATATATATATATATATATATATATATATATATATATATATGCAAAGTCTTATGTACGTCTGTGGAATGCAATTCCGTTAAAATGAGCGAGAATCCAGACTATTTTCAATGGTATATAATATATTGACATACGAACTGCGCGTATTATCCATCAAAACTATTTTATATACGTCTATCGCAAGGCCGCATATTACTTGTCACAAATGGTACAAGTTTGAACAATGTTAAACTTATTGCAGAATATATATATATAATAAAAGTCAGAAAATAATAATCTCGCTGCGAGATTTGAAGGTGTATTATACTAGACACCAACAATCAATGCATAAAGTGAAATTAATTTCTCGCTAAACTTAAACAATAGATCGACTAATGTGTTGAAAAAACAAATACTGCTTGATTTCTTAAAATACCTAGCGTTTTTAGTTTTGAAAACCTTAATAAAGATATTGATCATTTTCGTTTGAGCAATAGTGCTTTGATGTAGAGTAAAATCATGTATATAACAATGTAATTGATAGATGTGTTCTTATATCTTAATCTTACAATAATTACGCCATAAAATAGAAACTCTATATCTTGGACAAATATTAAACTTTAAAAATAAATTTCTCTAGCTGCATGTCCACAGACATGGCTACTGGATACCAGTAGTGTATGATACACAGTTTCTTCATTAAATTTCTGTCATCTTCATAAGAAGACAATCACAAATAACAAAATACTAGTCGTCGAATCTCATAAAATTTCAATATTTGATTCTTTTTAGCTTAGGCATAATTATCACGTGCTTAGAGTGAATTTGTATATATTGGCAAAAATACTATCACAGCCTAATTCAACTAAATTTCATTCTCTGTGTCTATGACCATTCTCACAACCTTCTGAAACCTCATTACTTTTGTACATATTCTTTGGTTTCGAAAATTCCTCTTCAAGCATATAATCAAGAGTTGGCTTTACTTTTGTCAGAGGACATTTCGTCAAGAAAAAGTCCGCCCCAATGTAAAAGATTTTGTAAAGTAAAGGAATTAACAGCAGTTGATGACAAGTCGCCCAAAGTCGATAATTTTGTCCCTCGAATGGATCCAAAATAGCAGGACACAACATGTGGCTTAAATTTACTTGCACAAGCTTGAACAGTTAATACCTTGATTAACCTATTTCTAAGAAGAAAGATATTGAGGACATTTATAATTTTCACTTACCATTCCTGCAAATTGTAATACCCAAAAATGATATGCCAAATTCAACGCATAACCAAATATCGACCAACTCATATCACACAATGGTTCTAAACTGTATGCACCTGTAGAATAAAAATCATATACAGATTCCGTCTAAGCTTTCCAATCCTAACTCATGATATTTTAATCACAAACCTCCAAGTCTAGCAAGATAATAAGGAATCACAGCCATCAAACCATGTTGAATGTAATATACAGCTTTATCTGCAAACATCTACAGGAAGAAAAATTCTCAATCGTGATTCTAATGTTGAATTTATATAATCATGCGATGTACAAGAATCATCGTTTATAAAACTTACCGGTCTGCAATCAGTTTCGGGAAATACGTAGGCTAAGACTGGCCCATTTAAGCCTGACACTACCATTCTAAAGGTGGCCGTTATCATAGGGCTATTTGGTTCAGCAGCGAGCAAATAGATCTTAAGGAAAAGCAATTTAATATTTTAACTTACAAGCTAAGAAGTAATTTCCCGATCAAAAGTAAAGTAAATACCTCAGCAATCGTAATAATATGACAAGGGTTCAATATGTATACAAAGGTTCTTCCCGAAAGTTTAAATCCAATCTCAACTCCAAAGACTAGAGACATCATAGTGAGTAAAATTATTTTTCCTCTTCTTGCTTTTTGTACATATGGCACTGATTTGGGTAAAGTCATCCTCTTTAAACTCCATATCATCAAGAATGCAATATAAATCGAAATTAATAAAGTTTCAAAAACCCGTCTTTTCATCGACAGGTAGCTGGCGCATTCTGGTCCAACATTTCTAGGAATCGATGCATTGACCCCAGTATATGCCCACTCGAACATGGTGAAAATTAGCTAAATTTTGATGAAACTGAAAAAAAGATATCAATATTTTTGTAAAATTATACCTTTCTTCTTTATATAGTCTAGTTTTTACAATATATATTTTAGAACTAACATCAATACAATTATTTATTATATCATAATTACTTATATGACACTACATATATATTGGGAACGATTTATCAACATGAGTTTAAAGGTTATCACAAATACATAATGCATTTATATCGATTACACACCTTCCATTAATTGAAATAAAAGCAGTTAAAATAGGATCGATTACGATAATTAATTAATGTAATAATTATTTATTGAACAGAGGTTATGAATATCTAAGTAGAGAAATGTTTGATGTGGTTGGAAGATTATAAAAGCACGCTAAAATAAAAATCGTCGTTCTTTTGTACTTTAATTTATCTATTACCTTAATTTCAAAAATTAAGCTTCCCCGAGGAACGACCGCCAAACTATCCACTGACGTTCTGCACTACCCGCTATTATATCTCATATTTGTAATTCACTGGTTGCTCAATGTTTTCTGAAAAGATCTAACAGAATTATTCTGTTTAGATTTCCGTGACTACACTGGTGTAGTGCTACTATAACTTGTATCTATAATGTCAATATATATGGCATAGGTATATATAGTGAGATATATATATATAACATAATAGATACACGCTATAAAAAATAAAGTTATAACCGAAACGTAATACAATAGCAAATAAACAACATTTTTAAAAGTAGGCAAATTTTGAACATTGTGAAAATCGATAATTAAAGAAAGTCAAAACGGCTATAAGGTATTAATATGACTAAAAAATCTTCATTGTTACATTGATATTATTTTTTATTGAAAAACGTTAAGGACATTGATTTTTTAACATCTTGTTTGTTTATTAATTTACAATTCCACTTCTTTACAAGCTTATAATTCGATACGTTCGTAAAGATTTAAAGGTTAAATTAAAAATAATTAAAATTCATTAACTTCTTCCTGTGACTGTATAGTACAAAAAATAACTGGATTGTATTACTAATCAAGATAATTATTTTAAAAATAAACATGGTAATAATATATTTAATGTATAAATACGCCAATTTAATTTGATTTTTAATATTGTAGCACCAACACTACAAAACAAATATTACATATAGATCGATATAATAGAAATAAATTTAGTAGCTTATATAGATTTCATTTCTTTTTCAAAGGACTTCACGCATTTTTGTTTTCGTCGACTTCCATTTTGTCAGTCTTATGACGGTCATTCGTGAAGCAGCACGAAGTATATCACAATTTAATTCGTAAGGCCGTGTATGGTAAAATGGGCCTTTATCAAATCACAAAAGTCATAGGTATATTAGATATATAATTATATGTATATCAACCAATATGAACTTTAAAGAAAAAGAAACATTCCATTTGTCTTCGTTGAAATTGTGTGATAAACACTGAATTAAAATTAAAATAGTTCAAGCTTTAGTATTAAGGAAGGGAATGTTGTACAAAAAATACAAATCTTTTAAATAAACAGCATTTCTTCAATGCTTGAAATTTCGAATGTCATAGTATCGACATTCGTGCTCCTTCATATCAATCATTAAACAAATCTTCCATTTAACTAAATAATATTTGGAAATGCAACTTCTAAACAGTGGGAGACTTATTACATGAATAGTTAAGATTTTCAAAGTTACAGTTTTTAAATTGTAGAATATCGATTTTATCTACATTTTCAAATAACCAGAGGAGAATAGAAAAATTTATTTTAATATAACACAATAATCATTAATATTAACAGATTAATCTAAGCCCTGCTTTTATAACGAATTGTGGCGATATTTTTAGCACTCAAAACCAAATTTCCATTTCATTTTAATTAAAACTAAAAACGCCTATTTAATTATATATAAAAAGGGCTTATAATTATATGGCTTTGATATTATTACAAATGATTGATTTTTTCCTTTTTTTACAAATCCAATATTCACGACTTGAGCAATTATGGTTAATCGGAACAGATGAATTCTTAGTGAGAATCAATATGTTTTGGATACAGAATTCATTCAAAGAAATATTAGTTTAATTATATAAAACGTCAGATGAAAATCTTTTTTACATGCTAAGGTAGCCTCGGGCTAGGCTACGTCTGCGACTAACGAGATATGCAACCAAAACAATCACCACTAAACCTGCTAATGCACAACCCACTGCAATTGGTACCACATCAGGTGTGTCAAATGCACAATCCTCAGCTACAAGAAAAAAAAATTTGTTAATAAATTTGAAATATCACATTTGAATTTTCTTCATGGAATGAAATAAATATAAATTTACCAAGACCAAAACCTCCTTTATTATTATTTTCAAATGCTTGGAATCTAAGATCAGTCACTTTAGCTACACCAACCAGTGTCTTATTATCATTTTCCTTGGTCAAATTGAAATGTTGTAACCTAACACAACGATAAGAATTTCCAACAGTAGTGTTGAAGTGTTCATGAGCATGAACAGCCTTGAATGGGGCACCTATAATTAAAATATTTTTATTATAATTGGTACCTTATTGAATATAAATCAAATTGCATAATTCAACAGTGTATACTAACTAAGACCAGATTTTGGTAATTCTTCTGGAGCAATTGAAGCTTCAAGATGGCTAAGAACATATGTTTTTGTCGTATCGTCACGTTTAAAACTGAACGAGACTACATTCTCCCCATTCTTAGTGGCGTTCCAAGACAGCACCAATGTCTCATCATTTTTGCCAAAAGTACCAGTTACTCGTGTTACGTTCTTATTTGCTGGAACATTTATTGGTACATTCCATGTCTAAAAAATAATATAAATATATATTAAATATATTGATTTTTCTCATGCTATGCATAAAATCTAATAAGTATAGATTGATATATGTACCTTGTTATCAGTACCATTGTATGTAATAACCAGCTGTGTGGCTAACTTTATAATAATGACATTATTATCTGTTCCATTAACACTCCATGTATTTGTCTCTGGATCTTTTGGTGTAGGAGGTGCAACAGTGGTAGTAATTGGAGGAACAGTTGAGGTTGTTATTGGAGTTGTACTCGTGGTGGTGGTAGTAGTAGTGGTAGATGGAGTAGTTGAAGTAGTAGTTGTAGTTGGTACATTAGTTGTGGGTGGGGGTGTTGGGGATGCGGTTGTACTAGATGTGATTGTTTTTTCTGTTGTAGATGTATTTTTCTTAGAGACTTCTTGACCTAGAAATAAAAATAAAAAATGTTACTGTAATATAACTACTTCTACAAACACATTTGTTATAACCTATGGACTAAATTGATAGTTTGAAAATGTTTTGCTGATTTTAGATGGCATTTAATTTTGTTTGACTGTATATGCCGATCTACCAAAATGGTCAAGTTCATCATTCTTTTGTTTCTTCTTGACATGACTCAGAGTATATGCAGATAAGCAGTATGTAAAAACCAACTTGCTAACACTAGTTATCATATGTTCGAAGTCAACAAGCACTTTTAAAATTAAATTATTTATTATACAAAAATATTTTTTGACAAATACAATGCATGGAATTTGCCTGCGGATGCAATACGTTTCACTTATCTAATGCCTACTACGAACTGTGTAATTCTATATCCCTGCTGATATAAAAAGACAGTGAAGCTCAACTTCCGCTAAGTTAAAATTTTACTGCTTATCATAGTTAGTCATAACATAATTAAGGTTAAGCTTTCCTAATTTAATTGGAGATATTATGCATAATTTATATGGTTGTTAAAAATATCACAGCATAAAGTAATACTCAGTGTCTTTCAGGAGAGAAAAAGAGGAAAAAAATAAAGATAAATCATTTCATTATACACTAGAGTAACCACAAAAATTATGTATTATTTTAAACTCATGAATCATTCTTGCCTCATGTTTAGCCAAATCTTACTGCAATCTAGAGGGTAAAGTTATTTATCTCTACATTAATTGCAACAATAACAAAAACCAGAACATGTCTATAGTTTCATAAATAAGCGCAACATTAGCGAGTCACACGAGTACAGTGAAATGTAAACACGATCTCTTGTTTTGTTTTTTTTATATACGCTGTAAGCATCGGAGTGAAAAAAATATTCCATATCAAACCAACTCGGCATTCTCGATTTTTTTTCGCAAATAACGAGTCACGAGTTCTCTCCGCGCAGCATTTTATCTTGGTGCGTGAAAGTGCAGCATAAGTATATTAGCATAAAAAAAAGAGTCGTCGGAACAAAGAAGGCCAAATATCTCGTATCTCGAGCTAGAAGTGCGTATTTACTGCCATCGGAGCTCTAGACACTCGGCAATGGCTGAAAATTTTCGACGTAATATAGTCGCGCGCTGCAGTAAATAGCCCATCACTGTCGTACCGCGTGCATATATGTTATGGAATAATGTGTACTCCTCGCGGGCACAAAGAGACGGCAGTAGCAATAATCGAGCTTCATTAAATTCTCCAGTCTCCTGCGGATAATGCAACGTCACGAATGTTCTAAAAGGCATTGTGTCAACCATATTTCTTGTCTATCCGCGCGAGAAGAGAGACGGAAAGTCCCACGAGAGCCTCGGGGCTCTCATGCGGCCAGACAAGGACGGAGACACACGGATATTGGCTATAACATTACTAACGGGGCGAGTGCAAAAAAAAATAATCGCGTTTCTCTCTTACCTGACACCAAGACCAAGGCGCAACAGAGAATCAACGCCGTGCTTTTCTTCATTTTGGAGCAGAGTATGTCCGGCCGCTCGACTCGTCTTCTCGGATATGATGTAGTTGACTAACTGATGATTCGCGAGTGCCTCAAGATGAATATAACGCGTAAGCGAAGAGTGTATACGCAGATTCCGTTCCCACTGTAGTCACGCAACTGTACAGCCCGATACTAAATCGTCGAACTGCCCAACTCGGATTTTGATACGAAAATAGCAGAAGAATGCTTATAGGCTACCAGTATGTGTGCACTGAGACAGCGCTATATAATATATACCTCTACATCAGCGACTCCCGCTACGCTGTTGCCTGCTGTTTCGGAGCAAACTACTGGGCGAGTTCACATGCGAGCTCAGCTATTCACATGAGTTGAAGCAAACCGATTGGCTAAGATGAGAGAATTGGAATGAGTTTTTGAATCTTAAAGCTGATGCGATAGAAAAATAATTTTATTGTGTAAACTTTTTGTAAACAATTTTCACCGATGCAACATTCACAAACATTTTCTCGTCGACGCATTGTATAAAACTATACTTTCTACCTATGCGTTAGAGTAAGTAATAACTTAAATTTAAATGTACATTAAAGCAACAAAAATACGCATGGAAAGAGGTTTATGTTAAATGATCTAAATCGATTTCATTGAAAGCATCGTCATCCAGATCGAGTAAGTCTTTTAAGCTCTCTGAGCTTGTTTGTAACTCAACATTTCCTGATACGTCTGCGTGTGAAGTATTCAAGGACGATTCCGTGTTTGAACCAGAAAATTCCACAAAATCATCTAGACTTTGTTGATTTGTCATATCTGGCAATTGGTTTGTTACATCTGCCTTGTCCAAATCAAAGTTTTGATCAAGTCCGACTTCATTCAACACATCGATTTTCTCCTGTATTTTAGGCCACAGGTAATCATCGACTGTATCTTTTGCTAGCAAATACCGAATGACCACATTATCCGTCTGGCCTATCCTGTGTACTCTGTCTTCTGCTTGACATAAAATCTAAAAATTGAATATTTGTTTCAAAAATTGATTATCATTATATGAAAATCACATCAAAACTATGTATATTAAAAATAAAAACGTACACCTGGGTTCCATGATAATTCTGCAAATACCACCAGTTGTGCTGCTGTCAATGTTATACCAGCATTAGCAGCTGTTATTGACAGAACTGCTACCAATACATTTTCATTCTCTTGAAATGTATCTACAAAATGTTTTCTCTGCTCCGAATGAGTTTTTCCATCTATCCTAATAAACCTAGATACAAAATTGTGGGTGAGATTTGACTACAAAATGTACATCAACTACATCAATCAATGATACTTACAGAACTTTCTTCGATGTCAAGACATTACAAATAGCATCAATCATATTTTTATGGTGAGCAAAAATTAGGAATTTTTGTTGATTCTCAATCAAATCAGTGACGTAATTACTGTAATTAAATAAATTTAGTATGTCATACAACTTTTATTATTCACGACCAAATAGATAATGATATGCATATTACCAAACTGCTTTCTCTTTAGCTTTACTTGATTCACTATAATACTGTAAAAGTGCACCATGCTTTTGTGCACCTGATAAAGTTTTCTTTTGCATTTGTTTAGAAGCAGCTTCCATCTCTTTGCTTGCAGCCTTGATCATATGTGGATCAAGAATGATTTTTTGCCTAGAAGAGAAATTTTCATATAAATTACGAGAGTAACTTTTTAATGCAATGACAAAATATTATCATGATTTTCCAACCTTATTTTCAATGGCAATTGAGTCATCACATCACTTTTCAGTCTTCTGATCAAGCAACATGCTTTCAGTAAAAGTTCTAATTCCTTTAAATTACTTGAACCAGTGAAATCCCAACCAAACTTTGTTTGTACACCAGAGCAATACCTCATTCCAAAATCTTGATAGCTTTAAATAAATAATAAATGCATTCTGCTTGTTTTATATTTATTTACATTGTTAAATCTATGCTCTATCTACCTCATGAAATGTTTCATTAATAACTTGATTTGTGGATATAACTCTATGGGACGTGATAAGGCTGGCGTGCCAGTTAAAAGAATGATGCGCTTAGCATGAGCTGCTAATCGTTGAACTGCCTTAGTCCTTTGGGTTTTTGCACTTTTTAAATAATGAGATTCATCCTAAACATGAAATATCAATTGAAAAACTTGTGAGAACTGCTTTCAATTATTTTTTGTAGACAAAGTTCTAATCTTACACAAAGTATAACGCCAAATCTTCGTGCTGCAATTTCATCGATTCTTCTTGTGAGTAAATCATAAGATAGAATTGTAATTTGACGATTTTCCATATAATCTTTGGTACTTGAAAGATGTTGTATAGCATGTAATGGTACAGAATCTAAATTTTCAATCACAGCTTGTGACCATTGGTATCTAAAAATAAAAGTAATATAGAATATTTTTAAGTTGTAATTAGCTATGTACTTCAAACTGTCCTACCTAACAGAAGATGGAGTAACTATTAAAAGAGGCCAATCACTTCTATAATAGTGTGCTATACCTAACGCTTGTCTGGTTTTACCCAGTCCCATATCATCAGCTATAAGACATTTTCCATTTTTTGATATTCCATATCTAGAATTCAAAATTAATAAATTTGATAGTAAGATATAATTAAAAGATTTAAAGAGTAATGCAATTTTTATACTCTATTCCTTCTTTCTGAAATGGATACAATGATTTCATCAATGTGGCATCAATGCTTGATGTATCGATAACTGGCTTTGGTTGGCTTTCTTGATTTATCAAATTTTTGAAAGTCTAATAAAAAAATAATAAAATATAATAAGCTAAAAACAATTAAGCATATACAAGTAAAGATTGTATCTTACATTTAATAAAAAACTTGGCAGTCCTTTGAATGTAACTTCAGCACATTTCAGACTAATCAATTTTTCATAGAACATATTGTATTCATTGATGTTAAAACTCCATAATCTTGTTTTTACATCTGCAAATGAAAACGGAAATGATCTATTATGTTAACAAAAACAAGAAAAATTATATATTTACCATAAAGCCTGCTGGGAATTGTTTTAAATAGATTATTTACTAATGCTTCATTGTACTTTGATAATTCAACAGCAAAACGATTAGTACTTATCATAGAACATATAAGTTCACAATTTTCTACATTTCCATAAAATTTAGTTGGTATACACGCAATCGGATTATAACGGTTTGTGGAAGTCTGCTGTTTAATCGCACTTTGTGATTTGTTTTGAGAATATCCATAAGGCTTATTGCTACTCAAGTTTGGCGTAACATTTTGGTTTGCTCCATTACTCGTATAGGATGTACTATTTTTATTTGAAAAATTACTCATAAAACTTTGCAAGCTATTCGCAGATGCTGTACTTGGCAAATTAGAAGATGCTGGTACATGTTGTTTCTTGCGCTCTAAAGCTTGTTGACGTTTTCTCTCGATTTCTTCTTTCGAATACATGTCTGAACAAAAAATTTGCTTATGTTATAACTTTAGTGTATTCTCATAGGAATTTTTGAAACATTTTAAGGTTTAACATTCAATGTAACTATGTATAAAAACCTACTTCTAAACTTTCTAATTCTGGCAAAAAATAAAAGTTATATTGAGCAATCAAGCTTGATCGCATTATGTCGTAAATTCCCTGATAAACTTAATTAAAGTTGCATTTTTCCTTAGAAATTTTTATAACATCAAAACAAAAACAATCACTTTTAACCTAGAATTGCATGTTGTTGTGTTTCACGATCGACAGTTATGAAACATATGCCTTCCCATTCCATTGTTTGTACCTATCTTTACCCGACTTGTCATCTGCAATAGGTACATATACACATAAAATTTATCACAAAAAATAAATTTGGTAAAAAAAATGTCTTTCAAAAGTCTGTTGTTAAAATATCTTTTTTATGTATATTTCAAACAACTGTTCGAACTAACAAAGAGAATATTGAAATAGTGCGATTCTTATCTACTGATTTCGCGGTATAAATTTGGCAACATTGTATTCTATATACACATATATATATATATATATATGTACTTGCACCGTGCATATCTCCACGAACGATATATATAAGTATATAGTTAAAAGCCGGTCGGGTATATTTTTACTTTACTATAATCACGTTATACTTTATTATTTATTGTTTTGACTAAATTTATACATATAGTAAAGTATGTAAATGATCTTTCATTCTACTACTCTGTTACGATATAAATGTTCAGCACAAATTTGTTCAAGTATTAGCCTCTAAATTGTTGACAACACACTGTGGCAACATTTTGACGTTTGTTCTTTATTTTTGTTGGCTGTGGTAAAATAAGTTTTATTTATTATATTAAGTTTGAGTTATTTATTTTAATTGATAACCATGTCATCAACTGCAACTGAATCATCTGAGTTTAAATTACCTCGTAAGACAAATCTCATTATTAAAATTATTTTTTTTGTACCTTTAAATAAAATGTTGTTTTAAAGTACCTCCAAAGGAAAAATTTTCCATCATAATTCCAGCTGATCATGAATTTGTTGAGCCAAAGAAAGCAGTCAAAAGTCCAAATGATATGATAGCATGGCAAAAGTCAGAGGCATACTTTGTAAGTTTATTGTTTTTCATAATTAAATAAGTATGTAGATAAAACACACTACTCTAGTTTTTCCTTACAATGAATAATATTCTTCAAGGAATATTTTGGTTTTCTAATGGCTATCAATGATGCTGTCAAAGGAAAAGCCTTTGATTCAGTATATCCATGCTCATCAGCTGTGAATAAAGTTATAGAAATATTGCATAAGTTCGATAAATGGATCGATGAAATACCCCCAACAGATCAACCTCAACGTTTTGGAAACAAATCTTTTCGGGAGTGGCATGAAAGGTTACAAGCTGTAAGTTATATGACAAGAAAATGTAACAGATTATTGAATAGTTTAAGTTTGATTTGTTCAATAAGTACTTTGCATCATTTTTAGTCTGCTGTAGATGAACTAAAAAATATATTACCCGACGATCTTTATCGAGCTATACCAGAGGTTGTTCAGTATTTACTAGAAGGCTTTGGAAATCCAACACGTATAGATTATGGAACAGGGCATGAGATGGCTTTTGTCATGTTCTTATGCGCAATGTTTAAGATAGGTGTTTTTGAGATAACTGACAAAACAGCTGTTGGTGTGAAGCTATTTGTTAGGTAAAAATACATTTAGATTATCTGCAAATTGCTTTTCTTTATAAATTACACATACTCATGATTATATACATGTCCTAAGATATCTTGAAGTTGTGCGTAAACTCCAGTTGACTTATCGAATGGAACCTGCTGGAAGTCATGGTGTATGGAGTTTAGATGATTATCAGTTTGTTCCATTTATTTGGGGTAGTGCTCAATTAATAGGTAGGTACATTGAGTAGTAAAACTGGGAACAAAATTTGATATGCTTATCAGTATACATTTTTTAGGTCATCATCGTATTGAGCCCCAGCACTTTGTAGACCATGGAATTGTTGAAGCTAATAGCAAACAGTATATGTTTCTTGGGTGCATTGAATTTATCTCAAAGGCACTACTATAATAGTTGGATTTAAATATTTTACAATATTATCACAATTTTTATTTTACAAATATTTTATAACTTTTTAGGTAAAAACTGGTCCTTTTGCTGAACACTCAAATCAGCTGTGGAATGTTAGTGCAGTAGCATCCTGGTCTAAAGTTAATAGTGGGTTAATTCGAATGTATAAAGCAGAGGTAAATTAACTTATATTGATAATACTGAAAAGAAATTATTAAAACATTTTAAAAATACGTATTGACAGGTATTAGCCAAGTTTCCTGTGATACAGCATGTACTTTTTGGCTCTTTATTTTCTATGAAACCGGTACCAGACAGTATGAACTTCAAAACACCCCGAGCTCCACCCAGCTTGACGCCGTCGGATCCTCGCTAAAAAATTATTCTAATTTTAAAGAGCTACCAAGTAACTTTTCTTTATCAATTACAAATATATTTTATATTTATAATAAAATAATAATTAATTAAAAAGCAACATGATTGAATATTTATTAATTTCATGGCACACTAATGACTTATTCCTTAAGAATATCAATATTATTTATTTTGTTATTTTCAAAAATTAATTAATTATTATTTTGAAAATTATGCATAGTTTGTAATGATTTTTCTATTTAGTTTGGATAGTAAACTGAAAGTATTGTCCATATGCACAATACCCTATCATTATATCATTCCTACGTTTCTTAGCCTAATAATAATAATTATATATATATATATATATATATATATATATTATTACACTACTTATATCAACCAGGAATACGGGATACTACCACTTCAACAAACAGTATTTGCGATTTCTGCATTACCTACAGCAGAAATGATCAACCCTTATACACGGGTATGATAGATCCTTGCCGCAAGTATACTGGTTACAGCTGCTTATCGCTACATCCCTTAGATGGCGACAAACATAATTCATTTAATTGTTCTATAGGACAAGCGATTACAATAATTTTTAACTCCGAAATCTTAAAACCCGTCTATACAATGAATCTTCAACGAGGATTCATTGAAATCTACGAGCTAAGCTTCATTCATTACGATACTTTCAGGGCACTCGTACGTAAGCCCACTGAATTAGAACCAACAGTCCGAAATCGTAAACTCAGCACCGCAGCGCTTTCCCTTCTGTCAACGGCGTTACTACACAGCTCGAAAATCTGTACAGCATCAACGCGCGTCCTCTGCAGCAGTATGACATACACGGGCGAATAAGTCCAGGCACGTATGCGCGTCGACACGACGAGGACAGTCTGCGCGTTCGGACGTCCCTTCGGTGTGCAAAGAGCGCTGCGGAGAGAAGAGAAGCGATAGCTGGCACTTTTCCAGCCCGAGCTGCATATGTGGCATATGTATAGGATACACTCGCGTGCACAGCTGCTATATAGTATCAAGTCGAGGAAAAATACTTCTTACTGTCCACTTGGACGCGGCGAGTCCTCGGTGCTCAAAGTCTTACCTCGCGATGTTTCATTATCTCTTCAAGCGAATGCCGTATATATATACTAGCATAAATTGCGTAGTTAAAAAAAATTCTCATCCTTTGTTACGGCGACGACCTTTATGCTGATTAATCGCTCGCCATATACAGCATATCCTGAAAGGAAACATCCTCGGATAATTTTTTATAATTTCTCCCTCTCCGCATAACTCCGATCGGAAGCCGTATACCGGAGCGGCATAATGCAGGCGCATCCCCCTTTTTTATACTCGCGGCGCTCCGGATTCTTTCAGCGAGCTCGAAGGATAAAAGAACTTTTCTTATTTATCAAACTCGAGCTCGCTCTCGCTCTCTCTCTCTCTCTTCCTCTCGCGCATATATATATATATACATATATATATATATATATATATATATATATATATATATATATATATATATATATATATATATATATATGTATACACATAGCGCCGGCGCAGGCGCGAGACTCTCCGCCTCCTTTCTTTCTCGCGCGCCTCCGCGTATATATATATATATATATATATATATATATATATATATATATATATATATATATATATATATATACGTACACTTTTATACTGGCCGCCACCGGCAGCGTTATATGTATATAGTTAAAAGTCACGCGGGAGTCACGTCGTGCACGCTCGTACGCGAGTGCACGTGTGTGCGCGGGTAAAAATTCGATTTTTACGATGCGCCCGTATATATACACCGCTCCCTCTTTTACTTTATGAGCCGACGCGTCGCGCGCTCGGCTCTCCTTTTGCGGCTCTACTGATGCGCCTCTTGAGAGCGCGCGTGCGAGCCTGCACTGTATGCGCGGCATTTAAAAAAGCCTTTTTCTTCGGCGTATAAGTAGAAACTGCCGGATACGGTCAGCCGCGTAAAAAAGTGTATTAGACAGCTGCAATCAGAGCCGACCGAGCGTATATATGTATGTATGGATATATATATATATATATATATATATATATATATATATATATCTATATATAATCGAAATCGATTCGGCAAATCGACTGGCCGACTGCATAACGGAGTAATTGGATCGGAGAGAACGCGAGCGCTCGCTCGCGCGATGATTGAGTGCGCGCCGAGCGTTTTTGAAAAACACACTCCGATTGAGCGTAGCGGCGGCGGCGGCTGCGGACCGAATCGATGAAGCTTCGCACGGTATAGCCGTCGCGCCGTAGCGGCAATTTATCGACGCGCGAGCGGCAGGCAGTCTCTCGATATATATCGCGCAGTCTTTGCGGCTTGCGACAGATCCATTAGGGAGCCTATACTTACTCTCGTTTGACTTTCGTCATTGTGTCGTGTACATTACGAGTGTGTAAGTCTTCCTCTCGATTGTGCAATTAAAATTTCGCTTTGGGATGAGCGCTATGTATTATCTATATATATATATATATATATATATGCGCGAAATTAAACGTCGCCGAAAAGTTTGGCTGAAAAGTTATGCGCTGCGCAGTGGTGTCGGAAAATCTTGGCTCCTATTCTAATATATATAGCATCAGGGCTACGCACAGCTGCGGAGTTGGGAAGAGCGCAGGCGGCGACGGGAGGTCAGGCTAAGTTGGAGGGTTTTCCGGGTCCGTCGTGTAGCGGAAGAGAAGTCTCTTCCTCTTCTCGCTCGCTGTATATCTATGTGTAACGTTCACAGAGCGGGCGCGTGTGTGTACCGCGTATATATACGCGCGTGCTGCTGCTGCTCGGGGGGGAGATCGGTTTAAAGGCAAGGTTTGGGCGCTAGCCACAAGTGTCTGCCCGGGCGGCCTCTCTCATTAATTCTCCACCCTCGGCCCGCTTGTTAGCCGACGCGCGGGGATGGCGCTGGCACTTTCTCTCTCTCTCTCTCTCTCTCTCTCTCTCTCTCTCTCTCTCTCTCTCTCTCTCTTCCCTGCTGCTTCGCTCTTTCTCGCTTCCTCGTCCTCCTCCTCCGCCTACTGTACATATATCTTCTGCTGCTACTGCCGCTAATCTTTTCTCTCTCGCTCTCCACTCTACGTCTTATTTGTCACTTTCTCCCGGGGCGTAGTATGGTAGAGTAAGTAGTCGGCAACTAACTGTCTCTCTAATTCTCTTATCCCGCGCGCGTCGTTTGACCTCCAGCCAGCTGCGGGGGAAAATTATCGTCCGAAAATTAAGCTGAATAATGAGCAAGCGGCTGGCTGTTATAATATATATATATATATATTTATATTTATATAGAAGATCGAGGCGACTGGAGCGCGAATTATCGCGTTTAATGAGTTCCGAGGACGATACAGCGAGACGAGAGTCAACGAACCTTTCAGCACCGCTTGTTGTCGTTAGTTTTTAAAATCAGATTTTCATGCGCATATAGGCTCGCTCGCGTGAATCATCCGCGCAATCTGTGCGCAGCGTCGCGGGAACCTGTTACATAAAATCATCCTCTCTATATAGTAGTCATTTCCATACGGTCGGGCCTGTCTCTCGATGCACACGCGCGACTGCCATTCGAATATACATCTCGCGTATACTGCTCGTGCAGACTGCGTTTTCGAATATTCTTTAAGGATTCGCCAGTCTAGGCGCGAGCTTCCCATAAATTCTTGTACGCTCGAGAATATGCGCCGGCAGAGAGTTTTCTTATGTATTATCAAAAAATGTATCAATATACAGAACGAAGTGCCTCTCTCTCTTTCTCTCTCTCTCTCTCTCTATATATATATATATATATATATATATATATATATATATATATACATATCTAGAGATCAAAGGAAGACCGAATAAGAAAAAAGCTCGCTGCACGCATGCGCGCACTCTGATCGCCAAAAAGTTTCCGCCTCGAATTTATTATATACCTCGAATCTCCAGCTCTCTCGCGCCATATAGCCCGACCACCCATCATCATGCATGCCGCGTATCTTCTCTCGGGATCCCTTTTCGCTCGCTTAAACAGCGAGCATTCGTCGGTCGCTCGGTCCCTCTCGATGCAAACGAGCCCATTCTCGGCGAGCGGTTCCGAGAGCGAATTAAGGAATCCGCACGTATATATCCCCCCCCCTTTTCGAGGCATCTCTCTCTCTCTCTCTCCGGTCCGGCTAGTTCCAAGTCGTCCGACGACTCGCGTACGTATGCGTGAGTATACGTATGTGTGAGAAGCCTGTTATCGAGCCGCTATCTGGCCGGCGCACGCCTCAGGTGCGGAGAGAGAGAGGATTAAGCCCTCGAGGTTCCGCGAACGGGACCTCGCTTTGATTGCGCCGCCGCGAGTGGAGTCTGCATTTCAGGAATCATCTATATATATAAAAAACTAAAGCGTTCGTATATATTTCCCGCTGCTAATTGAGAGCGAGATGTACAGGCGCCGGGAAAAATCCAGGCAGATAAGCCGCGGAAAAGCGTCTTACACTCGTGCGGCCGAGATAAGATTGTCGCCACCGCGGCGTCGTCGAACCGGCCACTCACTGTATATTGTATATACATATATATACTCGGCAGTGGTGTACAGGGATGAGCCTCTATTATTAGCAGATGGGAGATTATATCGATTTTTTGTTGGCAACTCGCTACGCTCTTTCATCCATATATATATATATCCGTCCCTTCACTCGATCTCTGCGGCAATATATATAGCAGTCGGCTGCAGCGCGGCGCTTTATATACCCCGATAAACGCATTCCCGCACCAATTACTCGGCTGCGGGGTGAGCTTTTCGTAATAATTGATTTTCGCCGCCGATAGCGACGCGCCGCTGCCGCACGTGACGGATGATAATGCGAGACTTTAATGATACGTTCGCGTTATATACTATAGGCGAACCATCGCCCCGGCGGTTTTCATATGACTTTCGAATCGCTCGCGGCACTTTTTTCACCCTTTTCGAATGATTCGGTCCAACTCTCGTATACATATATACATAAAGCACACACTCCTCCTATCTCTAATGCGTAAACGTATACATGCCCCGTGTATAACGATGAGGAGCCAATTAATCAGCCTCAAAGCGCTGCATCTCATCGCTGCTGCCGCGGCGAATCGAAAGAAGAAATTCGAATTAAATATCACTCACGAAAATTGAAAATACAAACGAACGAAGAAAGAGCTCGCTGCCGCCGGGGCGCAGTAAACAGTTAATGCGGCTAATCCGGCGAAAGCTTTGCCTCCTGCAGTCCTGCGCTAAACAGCGCGCTTCTCTCTCTCTCACTCTCGCGCGCGCAGAGCGAGTAGCTTCAGGGGCCGGCGATCGAGGCTGCATGAGCTGCGCAAATTAATCGCAGGACTCGCTCTACTCCGGCGCTCCCCGATATTCCTTATCGCGCAGCTCTCATCTCTCGCTGCTGCTGCTGCTGCTGCTACTGCGCGTTTTACGTTCGCGCTGCAATTAGTTGATTGAACGATAATTGAGCCGAGAGATAGCGAAAGTAGGGGATAGAATAAGGGGGATATTGTAGCTACTGCGCAGGGAGTGCGCTGTGTATATATACGCGCACGTGGAAGAGGCTGTGCGATGTGTTATATATACGTGATCGACACAAAAGAACTTTACATGTGAGTGCAGACTTCTATATGTGTATATATATATGTGTGTGCCGAAATGCGTTCGCGGAAAGGGATTAGTCTGCGAGCTTTATCGGGAATATAATTTTCAAAGCGAGTTCGATGTATAATACACGGACGCTGCAGTTGTCTAATTATCAAAATCCAGCGACGGGGAAAACAGGCGTGTACAATCCAGCATAACGCATCAGCGGAATAAGAGCATCGATCCCGGTTAAATCGAGCACACGTCGTCGTATAGCGTGTGCGCGGCGATGTTCGGGGCAACGGTCCTGTGAAAATACGTTGGTGACCTTCCCGACTCTGTGTGTATGCCTATATATATACGTACGCGGCAGGGAAAGCGGCGGTGGCCGGAGATCGTGATTTCAGCGCGCCTCGGGCCATCATGGACCGAGCGCTCGCCAGCAGCAGCAGCAGCAGCAGCAGCAGCATCCCCGTTCATACATATATGTATATACAACAGGCCGGGCGTCGCGCACCCTTGTGTGCACTGCCTCTCTCGCTCGCGCACACTTTTTCCTCCTTTTGCTCGAGGAAACTTGTTTCGAGAGCTGCCGGGGCTCGAATTATTCAGCGGATCTTTGATGTATGTATTTTTTCGCAAGATTTCCCGCTATACGTACGCGAACTGCGTGGAAATTGTGATGAATGATGCACGGAGGGTGAGAGAGAGGGATCGAGTGTAGTTTTGGGGGGATAATTGAGAAAAAATTGGGGAGTATAATATGTGAGTTTAGCCTAGTGTGAGTGCGGTCGAGTTTGAGTGAGAGCATTTATAAACCTTCGTATATTGGTGCTCTTTTAAAATTGAAATAATTTTCAGTAATTACTGTGAGGATTCTTTCGGTCGATCATTTTATTATTTTTCCGGCTTTCATAACCGTTGAAAAAGAGATAAGCTTTAATGAGCTTTGACTCAATAGTATTTATTTATTGTTAACTCTTTTTGATACTTATACCTTTTACGGATAGAAGGCTCGTTATGTTTTAAAAATAATATATTAAAGCGATTTTTATAATCCATAATAAGCGAACTGAGCTCCTTCATAGCATCGCGTGTGTTTTGAAGGAGAACCTAATATATACCTATAGTGAAGCGATAACCATATAATAACGTCGATTCCGGGTATACCTATACCTTGTCTGTAAATTTTTGTATACTCCACATCCTCTACACACACACACACACCTCGTAGCATTGAATACACCGCGAGAGCACACACTTAATTTCGCCAGCCACTAATCAGCCCGCACGTACTGTGGCTCTCGCACTACAGAATCCCGCGCAGTCTAATACCCTCCCTGCACCATATACGTATATATATATAGTACATAAGCGAGCAAACGCGCGCGATCGGCGCCATATAGATATACGATATCTATATCCAGCAGAGAATCGCATTCGCACGGGCGTGTGTGTATATATAGATATATATATATACGCACATACGCGTGTATCTTTATTTGGGCTGCAGTAGCAGCGACGGGGGAATATGTGTACAGCAGGTCGCGCCAAAAGCCCGTAATCCCGTTAGGGGAGAGTTGAATCACGCAAAGCAGCGATCCACGCTCTCTCACTGCCGCAAATATGTACGTACGGCTGCACGTCCGGCCGGCCTTAACCGTTCTAATTAATATAAGGCCTGCGCGCAGCCGGAAAACCGAGAGCGAATCTCCGCATGTATATGCGATCTACGCATACACATACATGTATATATAGTTCTATATTATTTAGCTCGATATCGAGCTCGTGTGCACGTAATAGTGGATGCAGTAGTAGTACTAGTGGTATATAGTGCTCTTCGCGAGTTCGTGACAGACCGTCCGCTCTATACAGCTTGTTTGCGCCTTTCAAGTCGACTAGCTGAGCAAATTTGCGAAGCTCTTTGAGAGTTAGCCTTGAATCATTAAGTGCTTCGCGAGAGAGTCGTGTGCTTGAAATCGTTAGCTTCGCGCTCGCTCCCTTAGCGGCCCGCCAACATCAGCATTCTCCTCTCCCTCTCTCTCTCTCTCTCTCTCTCTATCTCTATCCACATATATATGAAAAAGCTCTAAACCAAAAAAGGAATCTATATATATGGCTATATAGGTATAGCTTGCCCGCGTGCACATAACTCGCGGCGGGCTAGCTGGGAGAGCCCAATAATGCAGCCAATAAGCGCGTGCCTGCGTGTACACGCACACGCGCGTCATGATACTATATACAGGTACACAGCCCTGCGAGCCGTAATTACATCTTCATTAGCGAAGCGCGCGACCCCATAATACACATCGCGATGCGGTCGCGCAGGCGCTTTGCATTGACGCCGCCGCCAGTCGTCAGCGCGGGCAAGACGCGATATTAAAAAGCCGAGAGTATGTGTGTGTGTGTGTGTGTGTGTGTGTGTGTGTGTGTGTGTGTGTGTGTGTGTGGGTGTGTGTGTATACAGAGAGGCGGCGAAAGAGGGAGCAGTAGCTGCCGACGAGTGGCTGCTCTGCCGCTGCTATGCTGTGCAGGCGGGATGAAAAGAGGGATCGATGCGTCGCGCCTACACCCTTCGCCGCTCGTCCTCGTCCCTCGAACTGACACCGCAGCAGGCGTTTTCACGCAAGAGGGATGTTAAACTTGCGCGCGCTCTCTCCCGCCCGCCTATGTGCCTGTTTCCCCCCTGATGTATATATACGTATATAATACATATACCGGCTTGCTTGCTGCTGACCTCTCTCCCCTCGTGTATATATATATATATATATATTGATATATATATACACACACATTCTCTACTGTTCCCTGTCTCGCAGAGAGCCCTACGGCAGATCGATGAATTCTGCTGCTCCTGCTGCTTCCCGGATTAATAGCTCGCTCTTCGATAAACGAGCCGATGCGCGGGCGCGCGGATGGATATATAAAAATAACGCTATACACCGTATGCGCATGGATGGACTGCTGTGCTGCAGCTGCGTATACTATGATCTTTGCAAAATGCCCAATGAGTCGAGCCAACTTTTTTGCTACTGCAGTTATACTACTCCGTGTGTGTGTGTGTGTGTGTGTGTATATGCGCAGATATAACTCTCCGCTGGTTCGAGCTAAAACGCTAATGGCTGCGGCTCTGATGAGAAACTCGGCTGCTACTCGTCGGGAATTATGAAATACACGAGACGCTCTGTATATATATATGTACGTACACAACGGAACTAGCGACGATTATTCCGATCCGCCAAATGGCTCGCCTCGACGTTGGCACGAAACAATCGCCGTAAGCTCTCCGAGATCGGACGAACGACCTGCGGAACCCGACACATCGTCGAATCTACTCCGGTATTGCCGCCTATATATATATATATCATTCTGTCTTATGTAGGAGGGAGAACAACGAGCTCGGACAGCCGCCGGGCAACAGGCAAGCTCCGCTGGTAGAAAGCTAAGGACGCGCTTTCGTGTATATATAGGTATACATGCATATGTATATATACGAGCACACGCAGACACAGTCCGAGCGAGTGAGCTTTAAACGACAAGATGTCGCCGGCGCGCGGACACGTCGGACCGCGCCGGCACACCACTTGTTGTTCAGCGCGCGTCCGAGGCTTCAGTGTCGCGTCAACTCGAGTGTGCGTGGGAGTATGAAACTGAAATCATATTCCGCCGCGAGGCGGGAAATCTCTTTCGCCCTTTTCACAGCGCTCGAGAGCAGCCGCGTATGTATTATATACTTACCGTGTACACAAAGAGCGAGCGGAGAGATGTGTATACCGCTCATTCCGGCGTTCATAATGCGGGCCAGCACAGCGCTGCATACGTGCGTATAATCGACGCATTTCTTTTTTTTTGTAATTTGAAATCGTTTAATGACGCCGCATATCGAGGGGAAAATAGATTATCGTTCGCAACTCTGATGCGTATATATATGAAGAAAAGTCGAAGGGAGAGAGTCGTGCCGAATCCGCAGAGACTTGAAGAAGCAGCAGCAGCTCAGCTCGCAATAAGAAGGTTGTTGACCAAGTTGTTGGGTCGCGGCCTGTTCACGACGATCAGTATAGACGAAATGAAACTTTGTCGCTCGCGCTCTCTTTCGGCGCGCATGGCGAGAAAGAAAGGTCGCGATATATATATATATATAGTAGTCGAATATATATTCCCCCCGTATTACCGATGGGAGAAGAAAGAGTAGACGCAGGGTTCAAGCCTCCGGAATATACAGTCAATCGTGGAATCCGAGATTGGGGAGCAGTCGATATAAGGGGCCGTGTGCAAGCCCTTCCAACGCGCGGTGCACAGCTTTCTGCGCTTAGTACTTCAATTGATTTTTCCCCTCGGCGAACTCCATTTCCTGCCGCAGTATCAGTAGATGTATATATGCGCGTCTTCGTCGCCCGGACCGCCGCGTGTAATTAGCCGATTATATATACCGCATATGCTCCGGAAGCCTTGAGCTTACACACACACACACACACCCACATATATATACGATTCCACGGAGCAGAGAAAGAGAACGAACTGTTTACTCGGGCGTCTGCAGCGTCAAACTATTTGCGCAGGCGAGTGCATCGTGTGCGCGCGCGAGAAAAGGAAGCGAGCGACGATCGCTAATGCAATATTTCAAGCTCTGTCCGTGACAAAGAAGTAGCTGCAGAGAGCGAGAGAGAGAGAAAAAAAACGGACAAAGAAAGCCGTGCACAGCAGCCCGTGTCCCGGCGTATAACGAAATCAAGAGTGTAATGGCTCGAGCAGTTGGACGTTATAGCAGTATAGCCAAGAGAGGAGGAAATTTTCAGTGGCGGTGGCGATGGCTTTGACGCCGTAAAACCATTACGCGATTCCGAGCTCTCGCTGCCTGCGCGCCGCCGCAGTATATAGAGCCAAAGTCCGTCGACCCACGCACACACTCTGCTACTCTCTCACGTATATATATATATATATAACCGTCGACGTCGAGTTAGACGTCCCGCAGGAGGGTAGAGTCAGGCAAGTAGCTCGAGCGCGAACTCCGTGGCAAAGCGAGAGCTAGTCATGATTAAGGAATGAACGCTCCCCGGCTCTGCGCGTCGAGGAAACTGCCGGCGTCACGAGAGAGCGAGAGAGAGAGAGAGAGAATTTCTCTCGCCGGCGTATAGTCATGCGCGAGCAAGCAAGCGAGCGAACGAACGAACGTTTCCCGGATAGCTCTACTTTAGTATAGCGACTCTCGCTCGCTTCTCTGCGGCTTTGCCAAACAAAGCTCGATTCGCCTAAGCGAGAGAGAGAGAGAGAGAGAGAGCGAGCTCGACACCCGAGAGCTTGATTTGCGCCGATACTTGCCGAGCTATATAGCGATATGTTTGCGTAATGCTGCTGCTGCTGGTGCGCCGATCAAAGATTTTAGTATCTGTGCAAGTGCCCGCGATAACATTTTCTAATGTATTATATATAGCATTGATCAGGCGCAAAGCATATACCGCGGGCATCCTCTATAATCTTTTTCTCATTTTTCCCCGGCCCGCACGGCGAACGTAGCTCACGTGCGTGTATATACCCAGACGGGCGGGAAGTTTTAGTGGGAGAGAGAACTGCTGGCTGGCTGGCTGGCGCTCATCCAGCTCTCCGAGGCACTTTTACCGGAAAGCGAGCAAGTTTTAGCCAACATAGCGGCGGCACACGAGCAACATCGTCTCGCACTCGTGTTCGCGGCGACGGGAAGCTTCTCTCGTCTTGCGCGTGTAAGAGCGAGAGCGAGAGAGAGAGAAGGAGAGCGTAGCACGTACACACGGGCGGCCCGATATCCCCTGTGCTCTGCCACTGCAGCAGCAGCAGCAGCTTCTCCTCTCTCTACTATTCCGGTAAATGCCCCCCTCGCTTTTCCTTTTGCTCGCCGCGCGCTACTCGCTCTTTTCCTCGCTCTTTTACTCGCTTTTCTACGGTCGATGTCCCTACCGCAGCAGCAGCAGCAGCTCCGCTCTCTGTGCCGCTTTTTCTCCCTCTCCCGCCTTTTATTCCGCTGCCGCTGCTGCTTCTTCGCTGCTGCTGCTGGGACGCTGCTATATACCGCAGCAGCCTTGTTTACTGGAACTCCCTTTCTCTCTCTCTCTCTCTTTCTACCGCATGCACAGGCGGCTTCCAATGATACGAGCCCTCTCATCTCTGTTGCGGCCGCGCCCGCTATATATGCTTCTTATACATGCGCGCACGGAGAAATAATAATAGCCTTTGTGTGTGTGTCTGTGTGTATATATAAATGTATATAGTGCAGCTGTGAAAAAGTGCAAACGCGCCGCGCTAAATTTGCCCGCTGCCGTCCGCAACGATTAGCACCCAATGCCAAAGTATTAGATTGAATAAAGAAACGATCCGCGTGTATTTATGCAGCGGGTTCCATAGCTGACCTATACTTCATATATGTATATAGCCTATAATATATCATCTCGTTAAACGAGCCGCGGCTATACGGCTGACGATTGATAATCGCCGGCGGCGGAGCGCTATATAGCTGCACTTAAATAATTCGAGGCCAATATACATATATATAGCCGACGCGCGGCTGCGGCGTTATAGCCGATCGATTCGCTATGCCACCGTCGCCGCGCACACCGACTCGACGACGACCGACCGACAGACAGACAGACAGACAGATAGACAGACAGACAGAGAGAGAGAGAGAGAGAGAGAGAAGGGTGGGAGGGAGGGAAGATCCGCCGCTCTCGTTCCGCTTTCTGGTATCTCGATATCCCCGGCCGATAATTTTGGCTCAAGCTTTTATTCCGGGGATTGGATTGGCCGGACGTGAAAGCGGCTATACGCTGTTCGCGCGCCGAGGGGATATCCGCCCGTAGGACTCCTCTCTCTATATATATATATATATATATATATATATAACACACGCCACGGGAATATGAAGCTTCGAGCCGTAAGGTCGAATCGAAGCGGCGGCGTCTCGCGCGAGGGAGAGAAAGTGAGATTGAGCCCGCAGAACTGAGAGAGAGAGAGAGAGAGAGAGAGAGAGAGAGAGAGAGAGAGAGAGAGAGAGAGGTGGATATTCTGCGGGGGAGTAGTAGTAGTAGTGGTAGTAGCGGCACTCGAGGGGCTGAAATGAACACGCTCGCTCGCGCGCCGAGAAATCCGACGGGAACGCTCGACGCGTTTCTCTCTCCTCACCCTCGCTCAACGCTGGCTCTCGCGCGCGTATTTTCCGGCCCAAGGAAATCCTGTTAACTTATTAATAACCGGTTCGTGAGCATCGCTGCTGCTGCTGCTGTTGCTGCTGATGCTCGTGTTCGCTCCCCGGGACCTTATATATCGCTCAAGTCTGCCTGCCTGCTACGGATTTTACCCTCGAACGGCCGATGGAATTGCTTTTTTCGACGCCGGCCGCGTCGTGTAGCTCGCACCTCTTTTGTAATTATTATATACATATATACGTAAACACGAGAAAGTGCGACGCGGAGACGAAGCTCTTGGGGACGCGGTAATTGCCGTAAAGAGAGTTTTCGGGGCTACTGTGCGTATATACTGCAATCTGCTGCCGCGCTGCTGAGGGGGTTGAATTTGTATTTCCGCTCGGAGATTGAAAGGTCACGGGGTTGTGTGTGTGTATGTGTGCAGCGTTGAGAGGAAGATCGGGATGAATTGACCTACTTCTCTCGCGGACTAATACGCCGGATTGTATATAGAACACTGCAGGTGTATAACGTGACTTTTTATCATTTATCGTTGGCATCGGGACGATTTTTATACGTTTTAGAATGTGTATATGTATTTTGAAAATGTGAAAAAGGTATGCACGACGATTAGTCGTCAAACTTACGAAATGATCGTAAGACCGACACATCATCGGATCTTAGAAACGACAAACCGACATTCATCCGCATCCACGCAGTTGATATATGATACAACCGAAACTGAAAATAGCTAAGCGGACCGAACAAAGCTCACCGCCCACTATATGTAGTCTATGCTATACGCCTCATTAAAATTGAGCAATCAGCCCAGCGATTTATCGAATTTAGCCGTCTCGAGGACGTACGTCGCACCCTCGACTATCGCGTTCTCGAAAAATGAAAAGAAAAAAGTGCGCAACCGCATATATATACAGTATATATACACACCAAGCGAACGTGCAATGTAATGCCTATACAGGATCGATCGGGCCGACTACTGGCACTACTACCACTAGTATAGCTACGCTGATCGTTAGCCGCGCTCGCGCAACGGGCCAACTGGCTGCAACTGATTGCGCGCGCGTGAGTGCAAGAGAGAGAGAGAGAACAGGTGGCGAAAGAGACGGCTGCACAGCAGCGCGTATAGCGCATATACATATATACGTGTGGGAGATCGTTCATCGCTATACCGGTAATAATTATTATACGCGCGCAAGCTCGTTAATGCAGCGCAGCCCCGCGCGACTACGAGCCGTTTGTTCGTAAATCCGCTGCGCTGCCGCCGACGGCAAATTCTCTCTCGTCTCTGCATCAGTAGTATGTGTGTGTGTGTGTGTGTGTATGTGTGCCTAGTGTCGGCCGTATGTGCTGCTACTGCTGCTGCTCGACGCGCGATATATAATATGCCCGCCTGCGGAGAGAGAGAGATGCGAATTTCGGTGAGTTGTCGCGCGCGTATATAGGTGCAATATATATATATATATATATATATATATATATATATATATATATATATATATATATATATATATATATATATATATATAGCGTGGTTATTATTCTCTCAGTACGCGACGGTGATATTTATTCTTTTCCTCGATGAGTCCAAGTGAAATCGTCGCACCGATTCGATAAACACCATCGCAGGCGTCAACTGATCGTCCCGCGCGCGCAGAAACGATCCCGAAAGGGCGAGATTTAATTATTCAATACTATATAGGCGACCCAACGCACGCCATTATATCACACCCACCGGCGGGAAATAATATTAATTCGCCGTAAGTGCTATTAATAACAAAGGGTGCAGTAATAAAAGCACAGCGAGGCTGAGCGCGTTTGATCAAAGCGCCCGCTGTTTGAAGAGTAGGCGGTGATAAAATCGCGCAGTGTAGCTATATAGCCCGACTCCGTCAAAGAATCTACTCCCTATATACACGAGCCTCCGCTACCATATATATATATATACATACATATGTATATTACCATACTATACACTCGGCCCTGTTCATCTTCGTCGCTGAGTAAAATCCCGCTATATAGCGACGCCGGCGGTAGCTCATTAGCGAGTGATTAATGAAAAAATTCAAAAGTGTGCAGCGCGGCGCAGCCCGAAAACCACCGCGCGCGTTTATTACGGGATAAAAAGCCGCGGCGAGAGGGAGGACGGAAAAAGAGCTAAATAAGCGCTCGGAATATGGAAGAGCATGCGACACGCCGCGGGACGCGTTAATTCGGCTATAACGTACGACACGGATGCATATATAGCCTGCGAGACTTTTTTTTTTTTGTTCACGCACACGTGCGGTACAGACCCGCGTTCTTTGTCCCGTGATGGCTCGCGGCCGATCGAATTAACTACTTGGCTGCGGTGCGCCGTTGACGGAAAAGCGAATGCGATGTGTTATATATGGTATAGACGTATATAGACCCGCAGGATTTTGGAGGGAAAATTGAACGACATTGATTCGAACTCGGATATATATAGTGCGAAAAAAGCTCGTAGCGTCGAGACATTATATCAAGCGACTACGTATATATTTCTCGCGCGCTGTATAATACACGAATGAAGAAAAACGCAATCGTGCCCCATCGTGTGGATCGTGTCACTTAACAACCTCCCCCGCGATGCTTCACGCATATATCCCTGCAGTCGTCGCCGTCGCGTTAATCGACCGGTTCATTGCATCCGCTCGACTAAAGAGCGAGAGAAGCGACGGCGCGCATACACATAAGGGTCGAGTCGCTCGCAGTAGGGGCTGACTCGCGTATAGCTGTATATATAGGAGGTATATAGCCGGTGGTGGGGAAAAAACGAAGAGCCAGAGAAGCCCTGAAACTGGGCGTCCCTAATGACTGGCCGGTCAGGTCCCTCGCTCTTTCTCTCTGTGTGTACGCGATCATTACAATCGATAGCCGCCGAGCCTTATTCTCTTATCCTTATTGCCAGTGGCGGGACTGCGAGCGAGAAGAGGGTATTTTTTTGTTCTCCTTTTGCGGATAGCGCAGCCCCCGAGTTATGAGGGTTTATCAAACTAATTTCGTTTCCTCTGCGGCGGCCTACTGCTTTTTTCTTTGGATTATTAAGCGAATCGATTCGAGGAGGAGAATTTTCGTCTCTCTGTATATATATGTATATACACGAGTCGCTTGATAGAAATGATATTCGAGACGAGGCGACGAAATCGCAAGACGACGATTCTATGGCTCGGAAAATAAAGAAAAAAAGAGGAGGCGCGACATACACACACGTATATATATATATATATATATATATATATATATAAAACAGTCGAGAAAAGCCGCGGCGTCGTCGCTTCGCGCGACACAGGGAGTGAGAGAGCAGGTTATGGTTATATCGTCTCTTTACAAGCTCGTAAGCAGGCCGCAAGCTCGCCACCTCCTCTTCTTCAAGGAAAACCACTTTGCGGACTTCTCTCCTTTATACACCTCACACACACACACATGCAGTCGCACGTACACACGCGGCGTTGGAAGGCTGCGCTCGCGCGCGCATTGATCGCACCGCCGCCACCGCGCATATATACCCGCTTCAAGGATATGCAGCAGCAGTCTGCCGGTATATACATACATATATATATATAGTCAGAGCCGCGTTTCCTCCTTCGCCTTGCTTGCTCGCATGTATATAGAGCGAGACACGTGTGTAATACTACTAACGCGCTGCACACAGGAACGACAGCGATATCCTACTCCACTCCTGCGGCCTCGTCCTCCTCGCTCGCCAAAGGGGGACACATTATATCGGGCTTTACGAGCCACGCATCGATCGAATTTATCCTTATACCGACACCCTCGAGTCTGTGCCCTGGCTCTCGGCTCATCTCTGTATAATGCTTTTCATTCGCTTCTTTTTCGCTTATATATATGTAGTATACACGTTATAAGTGTCCCGTCCGTAACTAGAGTTCGATTATATGTACCCGCACCCAGCAGAGCCTCTCTCTGTATATATATTTATACAGCTCTCGGATTTTCGGGCGGGTGAAAAATCGTTGATCCCTTACGTATATCCGCGCGTGCATATCAACGCAGGGGACACGACGCGACGAGAACCCGCGAAGAGGGGGAGGGGGGGGGGTCGAGCGGGAGAGGAACAAATTAAATTTAATGGGGTGAATTAGTGGCGGGCAACGAAGCGGATAGCGCGCGAGCGCGCGGAAATGGGAAACAAGCGTGTTTGGCATGCGCCATAAAACGCGACGGTGGCACAGCGCAGCGAGTTAAGAGCAATAATTATATAACGGCGAGCGCCGGATAATCGTAAATATTTTTAACGCGATGAGGCGTGATCGCTGAGCGCCGAGAACATTAACACGTATATATATATACGCGCGTGGCTGATGCTCTTGTATTTTTCAGTCAGCCAGTATAGTATATATAGGTACATATACTATGTTTTACGGATGAGATTTAAAGTCTGTCGACCCGAAAACTATGTATATATTATATGCGCGCGCAATTATTAATCGAACTATCTATATATGTATATCACAATCTCCGTTCGCGTAATCGCCGTATCTATTATATATACGTTTCGGTTAACCCGCCGCTGATCGATTGATTCCCATAGGGGATAAAACTGCCGTCACCCCGAAATTAGCTTTCTAAAGCGCTGCGCGCGCGTTCAAAACTAACAATCGAAGAAACATCCACGCGCAGCCACCACCGAAGCGTATAACTGCCGGCGCTCTATACACCAGCGTTTATATACTATATATATATATCGGAAGCAAACCCACACATGCACGAATAATACAGAGCTGCAGCAGAGAGACACACAAGCGCATAGTCTCACTCCCCCTCTGATGGCTGCACGAAGCAGAGCCGCTCGGCAGTAGCGGAGCTGGCGGGACAAAGCATATTAGCCTACGCGACACGGTGATATAATGGGCAGTCAGCCGGCGGATATCAGCGGCCTGTATCGCTCTCTCTCTCTCTCTCTCACTCTACGCGCGGCATATGTATATATAGGTATATATACGCGAATGTAGTATATATAGGGGGGAGGGATACGGCGTTCAAAGCTGCTGCTCCCGAATTCGGTGAACAGCGACGCGCACACGGACAGACACACACACACACGCGCGCGCGCATTGCCCTCGGCTCTACTGGGGATATAAGGGATGAGACGTGTGCAGGGGTAGGGTGAACTGCTGCGGATTCGTATATCCCCAGGGCTTTACAGCTGTCGCGTACCCAACACCTCTCTCTCTCTCTCTCTCTCGCTCGTGCGTCTCCGTGTGTACGTGTGCGGGTGCGGCCAGGACACGACGATCCTTTTCACGGCCCGGAGGCGTACAGGTATACGTATATACATCTATATAACGTATATGTATATAATCTACGCGCGGATGCAGGCCGCCCGCGCGTAAATTAAATATACATCGCCGATAAAAATGCGCATTTATACGGAGAGAGAGAGAGAGAGAGAGAGGGGGAGGGAGGGGCCACTCGAGCGAGAAAGCGGGAAACGCAAGTTGGATTTTACGCTTACGTGCGCTCTCTTCGACAACCCGCAGGGGGTGTATGTATATATATACGCGCACGGAGTGAGAGGAGTCCGAGTAGATGACGCGTAGATTGGAAATTCGTCGTATGGGGATGAGATCGAATTTTTTTTAGCTTCACGCAGATTTGAAAAATTTGCAGTATACGGACGATTCTTATTCCTCTTCCATCGAGGCGAATAAGTACGTATACGCGGTAATCGATGAAGACGCTCGTCAAACTCGAATTACCGCATGTAGGCGCTGCGCGCGAAATACACAAGCCCGTGTGTGTCCGCGTATCCGACGATGAAAAGGTCGGCAGGGGAGCCGCGCATCCTCGCCTCGGGGCCCTCCACTTATTCGCTTATTGATATTCCAAAGCTATCCGTCATTCGACACGAGCTCCCCCACACACACGCGCTCGCGGACAGGACTCTCCATCAATCCACTTGGGCGCCAGCCGCACACACACTGCGAACGACCGGAGTATAGGGGAGGATCTCTCTCGTGCTGGGGGTATATATATATATATACATACACGTATGGTACAGTATAGTACGGCTCGATCCCCCGGGCCGACGCGAGCCTCGACCACATACACAACGCGTGATATGCCGTACGTGTGGGCGCCAAAGGCCGCCGCCACGTATATATATATATATATATATATACTATATGGGAACCGGATTGTAATGGGGCTCGGCGGCTATGGGATTATCGAGTACATGGCTTGAAAAGTCCCGGGACTTTAGTAGTATATAGTTGTTGCCGAGAAAAAAAAGGAAAGTCGCCGTTTAGAGGAAGAGCCGGAATTCATATGTATATATATGCACGCATGTGTGTATCGATCGTCACTCGATACACTACTGACTCCGATATATATATATATATATATATATATATATATATATATATATATATATATATATATATATATCCGAGCGCGTGATTGCGACGACCGCTCAATTGAGCCCAGAATATCAATGGGTATATATTGCGTGTCGTATTCATTCCCTTGCGACTTTAACGCTCTCCGGTGAATAAAATTTCTTATATTGGATCGCGATGACTTATGCGCGCGAATCAATGCACGAATGTTGATTTTCCAATGGAGAGCCAACTACATACAGCTATGGGATTTATTCGGAAGCGGCGGTGGCTTTTTTTATCTCGATGGAAATTTGTTTACCGCGAGAGACCGGATATATACCTTTTTTTCAATTTAGCCGATATTTTTTTTCAGCGTCGCGCCGGATTACTCCCGCTATATCTGTCAATATTGTTACAATGTCGAGCGTCGCGATTTTTTTCACTTTCCGCGCATTCATTGGCTTTTATTTGCCGCAGCGATAAAAACGCGCGCGCTCGCCCTCTTTTACTATTTTTTATTGCTGCCTATACATACATATATATATGTATAACAGCTGCAATGAGAGTATCAGCTCTGATTAATTAATCAGTCGTCGTAGCTCTCTGGCGTCGATTGTAATAACTTTTTGCTGCGGAGTAAGGCTTTCCTAACGCAGACACGCAGCTCGTCCCGATATAAATCGAGAGGGAAAGGATACTCGACAACGCAGAGAGAAAGAGAGCATTGTTAAATGATACCTGGAATAATTCATCTCCGACGCAGCCATGGCGAAATGGGAGGAAAAGGCGAGAGAGAGAGAGAGAGAGAGTGGGAAAGGATACGAGAGATTTATCAAGTTTTTCGTATACGTAGAGACTATACTGCTGCAGAGGGCGAAGCTTCGCGATGAATCAAAATTAAAGTCGCTTTAACGCGAGTTTCTCGTTCATCCCGACACGAGAGGGAGAGAGAGAGAGAAGAAGACTTGCAGAAACATTATGTGCGGCTGAGGCATGGCTCATCAAAAAATAGTAAACCACGTAACGTCCTCGTATTTTCACATCCTCCGCAAAACCATATGATCGAACGAAAGAGACCAAAAGAATGTATTATATACGCTTGTGACGTTCCGACCAATGCTCGCCGACCATTTGCGTGCATAAGCGAATATATATATATATATATATATGGTGGTCTGGTGCGTCGCAACCCCATCACGCACGCGACGAATTATATGAGCGGCAGCGTACACACGTCGGAGCCACGTCGAATCGCACTTGACGCACGCTCTATATATAATATATATGCGGCTATGTGCGTTGCGGGCTCGCTCGCGTAAACGTGCCGAGGAGCCGTCCGGGCGTTGGATTGTTTCGTCTGCAGTGCAGCAGCTCGTCGGTTAATTCGCTGCGCAGTGGTGTCGTAATGTTTGGTTATACTGGCGTACAAAATAATAACGTTATAATTCCATCTCTTGCGGCGTAGTCAAACTCGCGGGCCCCATTTAGCAGTGAGAAGACGTCAGCAAGATCAGAAAATCCCCGGGTATCACGGATAAATCCCTTATCTTAATCTCCTTACGCTTTCTCTCGCTCTCTGCCCGAATTTACGCGAGTAGCGGCGCTCGGCTGTATATATATATACGCCCCCTCTCACACTCCCTCTCGCTCTCTCTTCTCCTGCATAATCGCACTAGCGCCTTGTCAACTCGCTCTTTGCACAGCCCAGACAGAGTCTTTCTTACCGCAGCGCGGCTTTGTTCGTCCCTCGCAGCCGAGGCTGCTGCGTAATTACGAAAATTCGGGGGCTATGTGCAGCAGCTCGACCCACCGCGCCACTACACGAATTGAATATGCATGCTCATATACAGAGAGAGAGAGAGAGAGAGTCAGACAGACAGCTCGTCATAATCCGTTATGCAGTTCGGGCCGCGCTCAGCCGAGTGGAAAACTCCGCTACAGCTATATACATATATAGATGGCATAGGATCGAGGGGGCGTTTGCCCACGGCTCGAGTTGGCTATATATACTGGTCCGTGCTACTGGTGAAAATACGCTCGCGCGCAATTGAACTTTTCTCTCGCTCGGCGTTTGCCCTGCGTCTGTGTGTTGAGAGAGAGAGAGAGAGGTACTCGACGCTCTGAGATAGTAGTGGTGCCGAGTCGTAGTCGGTCCTTTGTCAACGCACCCTCGCAGGATGCTGCCGCTGCCCCCCTCCACGGCCACCGCCACCGCCGCATTCCGTCATCCCTCAAAGCCTCGTAAAGCCAGAACGTCCGAGAGTGGTGGCGGTGGTGGTGGTGGACCCCCTAACAAGTAGGCGAGTCGGCGACGGGGCTTAGCGGCGTGAAGGTGATAAAGAGAGGGAGAGAAAACGGTGAGCGATGTCGGGGAATCGCTTGGGATTCGCGGCGCCGTTTCGATGAATACGTTTGCCAATCCGATAAAAAAGAGGACGATCGCCATCCGGCCGAGCAGCTAACTTGCGACGCTATACGTGTTGGATTATATTACCTATATATATATATATATATATATATATACGTACGGGATGTTTTCGCGCTTTTTTTCATCCCGAAGGGTGCAGATGAGGAAGTATATACACTGCAGATACATGTTGCAAAAAGTCTTGCTGTAACTGGTTTCTTTTCGAAGGCTTTTGTGTATCGAAATAATGCAAGAAACTAGGCCAACCAGTATGCGCTGCACTCAAGCGCGTGTACGTATAATATATATATGTATATATATATGTATATGTATACTGCAACGCGCGCGGGTCATGTCTATATAACAAAACAACCGCTAAAACTCGCTTTCTAAGTAGTGCAAGCGACTTTACGCTTGAGCTGCCTTACTTCCGGAGACGGCTTCTCGGTCGTATAGCCGCTATTCCGATACAGGCCGATCGGAGTTCCCGGAAAGAAAAATCGTTGTAAATAAATCAATTACAATACGTCAAGCAAACAAGTAAAAAAACGCTTGTAAACAACAACGAAAAAGCCTCCAGGCAAAAAATACATTCTGCCAAACTACCAGAAATTTCCACACGCCACTCCGATCAAGCCTTCGAGCAGCAGCAGTACCATTTCGATTTCCCCGTTTCATCTAGCCACTCTTCCCGCAGCAGCAGCAGCAGTATAGCGAAAAGTCCGGTCCAGCAGGGGTGAAACAATACGCAGAATCTCGCTTCCGCCGCGGCTTTTTCTCACGCGCTCTTTCTCTCTCTCTCTCTCTCTCTCTCTCGTCGCGATGCGCTATATACGCTGTCCACCATCCCCCCGTATTCGCCGATGAAACCAGAATCTCACCTCTCGCGCAACCCCTTCTCAATATCTCTCTCTCTCGTTTCTAGCATCTCTACTACGCTTGACCGTTGTCCAGTTCTCAGCAGCATCATCCCTCCGGATCCCGTGAGAGAATGTCCGAGCTGTAGAGAGAATAAGAAAAAAACTGGTCCAGCGCGCGAATCTCGCGATTTTTATAAGGGTGGGGGCAAATCTCACTCAAGCCTCGCACTTCCGACTGGGCGATGCCTCGCTCATTTGAGTTTCGACTTTGGTTTATTTCGCTTCTCCTGGCGCTAACTGCGCCAAAGAGATTTTTATCGCGTTGTTGGAAGGAATTGGCAATTTTCGTTGTTCGTTTTGGGTGGTTTCGGTGTGACCTGCGGCGAGGGCGGACGATGCGACATTTTTCGCAAGTGTTGATCGTGGACGTGAATTCGAGTGGAACTGTGCGATGGGAATGAGCTTGAGTTATTCCGTTTTTGTGCGCAGCGATATGATAATGGATCGGAACCACCCGGAAGATTTTATTCATGCTGGTTTACGCGCGTAAACTTATATATAGCATGATTAAAATCGACATTCGGGATTTTCACGAGAGAAAAGTGACCGATAAGCTAAGCTTGTTTAAACTTAATTCAATTTTACGTTTCGCGTCGCGTTCATTTTTTTCTCCTATTTCTATTCGATATAAACTACACTACTATCCTCTGCTAAAAGTGTTATTCTATTCATCATATTCTCCGCTATTTCGTGTAGTTACGTTTAAAGTTCAATCTATCCTTTCACATCGTGAAATTCTAATACCGAACGATTATATAAATATACACGAATTCATTTATTTATTTATCTATAATTACTCGCGAATACCGCTCGAATCGAAATCATTCGTTGAGAATAAAAAAAATACAGCAGTAACAAAGAAAACGGGTTCCTTCATCCGTCCGCTCCTAAATATCCCACCGCGAAAACTTATTTTCCTTCCAGCACCATCCAAAAAAGAAAAAAAAGTATATATACTCGCATCATCGACAGAAACCGAGATTCTTCGCGGCGACACATCCGCGAGCGATCCTACACTATACTAGGCAAACTAAAACCGGGCCAGACGGGAGGGAAGAAGGGGGGAAAGAGGATCGACTCGCGGGGGTGCCGTGCGGCGTTTAGTGTTTCAGGGCTTTCAGCATATACAGCTAGAGACCGGCTGGCTGCACTCGAAGGAAGGAAGCAAGCAGCAGGCGGCGAAGGAGAGCATGGAGAGGGAAGGAGAAGCTTTTGATCTGCCGGAGCTTTGGAGCCGAGCCAAGGAACGCAGCCGCCGCGGCGCAGCTACTGCGGCAGCTGATATAGGATACAGGATATAGGATACAGGATACGGGATATACGTGTATACCCATACACACACGCGCGGGCGCCCAGGAAGAGTAGTCCTGCGCCGCAACGCCACCGACACGACACCGGCATCGCTAATAAGCCAGCAGCAGCAGCAGCAGCGGAGGCAAAAGAAGACGACGTCTCTTCTTTTTATCGATAGAGTAAGTAAGAGACGTTTCCTTTATTTCTTTTAGTCTCTCTCGCTGCTTCGCGCGCAGGCCAAGTCGTCCGTAACGACGTTTTCTCTCTCGCTCGACGTGACGCCAGTGTCTGGTGCTGAATTCACCCTCTCGCGCTTTGCTCCTCTCCTTCTGGGTTTTGCTCGCAGCTTTATTATTAGATGCTAGCGCGCTCTTCTCGAGCAACGCTATATAACTGTATATACGCGGCAACGACGAGAAGACGTATCAGTGCAGTCGAGAAATTGCTGCGAGGAGAATGGGATACGTCATAGGGTATTCCGTGTGATCTCTAATGGCATTATATGCGAGCGAGAGCTTTGCAGATCTATCTCTCGCACACTGCTCTACACTGCGTGTATATATTATATATATATATATATATATATATAGAGAGAGAGAGAGAGAGAGAGAGAGAGCCGAATGTGCACACGCAGCGTGAATTCGACCTGCGATTGTCAGATGCGCATACGTGAATCCGCTCTCTGAATTCAATGCGATCATTGCCGACGCTTGCGCAGCCTGTATACACTCATCTAATTATCGAATCGGATACGCGAGACTGCGATCGGCCGGGAAGATAGTGGGAGAGAAATATATGACGCCTAGCTCGCTTTTGCGGCAGTGAGAGAGAGATATATAAAATTGTCTGCTCTCTCTCTCTCTCTCTCTCTCTCTCTCTCTCTCTCTCTCTCTCTCTCTCTCTCTCTCTCTCTCTCTCCCCGACGACAACGACGACTGAAATAGGCAAGTAGTATATAGCATCGAACGTGAACCGGTTTTAAAGTCTGCGACTCAAGGCTGCGTCGCTGCCTTTTATAAGGCTGCGGAATATGCATAAATATCATATTTAAAGGAATAAAAACTCTCGAGAAAGTCGAGTGCGCGCTATATATTATCCCTGCTTCGCGAAAATCCTGCGATAATCGAAGCCGAAAGGCTAACTTCTCCTATCCATTCTCAATCTTCCGCGTATATATAATGAGCTCACTTAGCGCTAAAGAAGCGCGCGCGCGAACTCGTATATATGTATGCGCGAGTGCCAGCAGCAGCCGTGGGGTGTCGGTGTCGGTGTATATATAAGTGCTCGCTCGCGCGCGCGCAGACTCTCCCGGGGGGTCCTTAAGCAGCCAGTCCGGCGTATATAGCCTCAGGTAGTCGGGGGCACGTGTTTCTTTTGCGGCGCGGCACGATCTCCCCCCCCCCCCTCCCCCTCTCCCTTCTTCTCGCGAGCCTTTCTTTTTGCGGGCCACCCGGCCGAATGTTAAACATATATGCAAGCGTGCGCGCGTGTGTGTTGGCCAGAGAGGCTCGACTATATATACGGGATGACCGAAATCACTTTGCTGCTGAATTACAGCTGCCGCATGCCGTCGGCCTGCTTTTTTTCTTCGTTGCTGCGCGCCGGGAATTTTATTGTGCGGTTGGATTTTATAGTGGGTGATGCTCGTTTGTAATGTAACGAGATGGTTTGTATTTCGGTGAGAAGGAACACACGGAGCTGTAGGTATATAGACTTTTTCCTTTAGCAATTACATATAGAAACTTTTTTCCCGGTCTGACAAAGCCGACTGTTACCACTTGCTCAGACTCCGCGGCTCGTCTCTTCCCGCGTCTATAAATATAAATCCAACTTGCTCTATATATACGTCTGACTCCGGTCGGTTTAATTGATAAATTCTATAGCGCACGAGAGAGATAGAGAGAAACAGATCCGTGGCGATTAGAGCGCGCTTTGTCTATAACGACGATTAATCCCCGGGGTTAATTTCGTCAATTGCCGAACAAACGAGACGGAGAGAGAGAGCGCGCGCGGGAGCCGCAGGCGGAGAAGTTTATTAAGGCGACTACGTGGGTACACACGCACACACACACACACACGGACACGGACACACATACAAAGTCACGGGAGTGAATCTCCTCCTCCGCTGCATAGAGTCTGGCTGCATATACAGTGCGGTGTGGCGACGACGGAACACTTGAACTGCGCCGTCGCCTGCACGGAAAGCCCAATTCCTCGCATTGCTACGTAGACGCTCCGAGGTTTCGGAATTCCTTTGTGCGCCGCGACGTCGTCGAGTATATAGCAACAGCTGTGTATGTGTGTGAGCTGCTGCAGAAAGAGAGAGAGAGAGAGAGAGAGAGACTCACCGCACACACATACTCCGCGAGGCAGCAGCGCATTCGCGAGTATATAGTATGCAGGAGCCTGTTTCGCAGTCGAAATCCCCCTTACAGCCCCCGTCGAGAGAGAGAGAGAGAACAAGTCGAAAGAGCCAAGCAAGTGTATATAAGGATATACAGCACTGCAGCAGCAGCAGCGACGACGAGTTATTGGATTCGCCGCAGAGGTAAAGAATGGGCATTAATTGACGCCAGAGTCGAACTGGTTGCGCGCTCGCATATATACACACGCGCGCTATATACGTGTGAGAGTCATTTCATTAGCGCGCGCCGCTGCGTATCGCGATGTCGGCTGTGGCGGCGGCGACGACAGAGACAGCAGCAGCAGCAGCAGGCTGCTCCGTTGGCGTAGTAACGCCTGCTGCTCACACACACATACACACACACACACAAGTAGCATCGTCGTCGGCGGCCCCTCTTGCGCAGCTGTGCAGTTCGGGCGGCGAGGGAGCGCAGAGAAGAGAAGGCCGAACGAGCGCGCGCGCGCGCGCACGCGACTGTGTGTGGCCGACGCGCGCCGAGAGGTACACGTGCGCGCCTACTAGTATGCGTGCGCTGCTCCCCCACTATGCTCTGCTCTCTTCTCTCGCTGCTGTGCTCCCTCTGTTCTCTCTCTTCTCTCTCTCTCTCTTCGTCGTTCGTGCAGCACAGCTCTCTGCCACACGGTATTATAGCGCAGAGTTCGCTCCGCGCGGCAGAAGCGAGTCGTGCCGTTGACTGTAGCTCGCGCGCGCGATAGTGCGGTCCCGGGCCGCATACATATAGTGTCCCATCGCGATCTACGGTACTACAACAACAACCGTGCAGTGCCGCGCGCACGGAGGAGCACTTTCCCCTTTGACACTTGACGCAGCAGCAGCAGCGGCGGCAGTAGTATTAGTAGTCGCGGCGGCCGTCGCACCTGATCCTCGCGGGACGGCCCGCGACGTGAGCAAGAGAGAGAGAGAGAGAGAGAGCGTGCGCACAGACGCTCCAACACGCTCGGCTGCCGCCGCCACCGCCGACGTCGCCTCCCCCACTCTCGCTCTCTCTCTCTCGCTCTCCGGCCATCCAGTTGCGGGACCTCTTGATTGAGCGGGATTAGCGCGCGCGCCGCTCTGCCACCGACTCCGGAGAGCAGACGGCAGCCAGTCGCCGCTCCGATCTCGCCCGCCGCCGTCGTCGACGACGTCCTGCGCGCTCTCTTTTCTCTGGCTCCTCTCTCTCTCTCTGTGTCTGTGTGTGTGTTTTGTGTTAGCGATATTGCGACTACAAGGAGGCTCTCCTCTCGCAGCGGACACGGCCCGTCTCGTAAGTTTTATTTTCGACTCCATTATTCTTTTTTCCTAAAATCTAGCTTGAATTCTTCATCGATTATTATCAATATTACTATTAACGCGTATATAAAGCGCGAGTTTTCTTCGACTGGCGCGTTGTAATATAGAAGCGGCTGCCGCCGTCTCGGAATCCCGCGAATCTCTCTTTCGCTCGCGCGAGCTCCGCAGCACTGGCACTTTACTGCGGCTCGTTAAGTTTTTACGGGCGAGCGGCCGCAGTGGTTGGGCCGTCGACGCGGACACGTCTCTCTCTCTCTCTCTCTCTACTCTTTCTCTCCAGTTTATACTTTCGGCGTTTTTATTTAGCGTGTCGAAAAGTGCAACGCGCTACTTCTTTCTTCTAGCGGGTCGTGATTGCGCATTTCGCGCTGTAAATTCTCGCCTGCTTAACTAGCCTCTCGTGTGTGCTATCTCCCTCTCTCGGTCTGTTCGAAGGGGGAGTGTGCGTATATCGTAAAATCGTGACGGAATTACGGAAATACTGCACGGCGGCAACGCGCGATCCATCGATTCCCCGCCCTCCGCGCTCTCTCGGTCTCCTTTTTTATATGCGCCACTCGCGGGCCTTTGAGCGCGCCGCCGGCCTTTCTCTCGCATCCTCTCCTTCGCTCGACAATTTACACGTATATATACACTCCTTTGCATCGGTTGGAAAAGAAAAAAGTCGCACGTGATCAGCAGTCCCCGGTCAATATTACGCGGTGTACATCGAGTCGAAAATCTGGCGTCTATATAGAGCCGCCTACGCCGCGTGGAAAACGAAAACGGCATCGCGGTGGCGGTATATAGAGTGCGGGAGGAGGGGGAGGGGTAGAGTCGAGTCGAGCGAGAAAGTAGACAGCAGCAGAGGGGGTGAGCGCGGAGAGAGAGAGAGAGTAGTGCATCCGTTCCGGTGGCCGGCGCGGGCCGGTCGCCACACCCGCCCGTTTGGGAATTCAGCTTTGGCAGCTTTAACGGCCGACTCGTCGTCGCGCGCTCCCCACTCTATATATATTTTATTTTTATTTTTTTCGTTCCGGTCGCGGAGGTAGTGAAGCGGAGGCTCGCGTTTTATTGTTTGCGCGGCGGCGGCACACGCTGTGCGCGAAATTTCTTTCGCCGACGCTTTTTTCGAGAGGACTCGTTAGTGTACGGTTGTTTCGCTTTGTGTGCGCAGCCGGGAAAGTTTCAAGCCTGACTTTCTATACGAGTCGAGAGCTCCTATACTCGCGGCTGCTCTGTGTGTTCTGTCGTATGAATATTGATGCGGCTGCAGTCGATCCTTTGTAATTAAACGCCGCGGTGGATATATATGTTTATGTATATATGTATATATAGTCGTGAAAAGGAGCGCATAAGCGACACTTGGCAGGTCTCGCGCATCCTTCAAAATGCCGCCGCGAGCGGAAGCGGCGTTATTGCATACGCGCGAAGAATTATATATTATACACCGAGGCCAGAGCGAACGGATAATCGCTTCTCTCTCTCTCTCTCTCTCTCTCTCTCTCTCTCTCTCACCTTATATTCAATTAATCCGTCCCGCTGCTGTCCTTGATATGTATGTACACAGCAGCTCACGGTATGTATGTACATATACAGGCTTGACTCTCGGCTTTTTCGATGCAGCGCTGAGAGAGCGCTGAATGGGGAGGGGGGCGAGAATTAGGGGCTGCGCGCAGCGGTGGTTAAGAGCCACGACACATTGATCCCGAACAATGACGGCTTATTTCACAGGCTCGGCGCGTACATATATAGCGTACAATGCGCTACACACACACCACACGAAATATGTAACTGCGAGCTACAATCTATATACATATAATACGGGGGACTCCCGCGGTTATAATCGCGGCGGCGGCGGCGGGAGAGAAAGGGCTTCTTTGAAAATCGGAGGGTTGTGCAGCTTGCGGGTGTGTGTGTGTGTGTGTGTGTGTGCGTGCATGGGAGCGGGCACACCTACGTCATTACATCGATAACTCGTGTCTCGTTCTTTTTGTCGCTCCTCTCGCTGTGTTATTCCGCATGCGGGCACACACATACTTATATATATACACCGCTGCGGTATGGATTTTCTAGCCCCGCGCGTATAGGCTAATGAGTCCAATACCCGCCGTGTGCTATAAATTCGTTGGTGTAATCGTGAATTCCCTTTTCTTTGTTTGCAGAGGGGGAGCATGAGTTGTAGCGGCGGACTATCGGCCCAGGAGCGAGTCCAGCTTAGCCCATCAGTGTCGTCGTAGAGACTCTCTTGAGAGAGTTCAGTGTGAGATAGTGCGGCGTTGGTGAAAGTAAAAGTTATATGCACCGTGTGCTTCCCGAGAACAGTAGATACGTATATATATATATATAGAATAGACAGTCCGGGAAAACGTTCGTCCAACCGAAATTCTGATGGCAACGGCGACGATGGGCCTGCGTCGTCGCGTCCAGGTCGGCAGTAGCAGTTCCTCGTCCTCGGTAGGCCAGACAGGGAGCGGAGGAGGAGGAGGAGGCAAGCGCACGCGCTCGGACAACAACAACAGCCCGTCCCAGGGCAACCTCAACTCGCTGAGCGAGCCCGCGCCGAAAAAGTCCCGCAGCAGCTCGCGGGCGGCCGCCCTCAAGGCCAAGGAGCTCGAGATGGCGAAGAAGAGCGCGATCACGGGTCCCCCGCACTGGTCGGACCCACGGCCGTACGCCTCGATCGCGGGACTGACCCTCGAGGCCCAGCGCGCCCTCATCCCCGAGTCGCTTCCGTCGCCCATCGCCTTCATGTCCACGTCGATGGCCACCTTCGTGGGGAACGCAGCGAACCTCGGCAAGAGCCCCGCTGTCTCCTACCTCGACATCAGCAACATGACGGCCCGACCGGCCGGCTGGGACGGCGCCGACGGCAAGAACCCCCTGGCGGGTCTGCCCTTCGCTCCGAGCTCCCTCGCCGGTTCCGGGGCATTCAGCTCCACCGCCTCCAAGCCCAACAGCAGCAGCAGCGGCAACAACAGCAGCAGTAGCCCTACCACGGCCACCAGCACCGAGAGCAGTACCGTACAAGCGACGCCTTCGTCGACCTCGACCTCCGGCCAACAGCTGCCCAAGAACTTTCCCAACGACTCGATGTTCAACGCTTACCAGCCGTGGGTGATCAAGACCTACGGTGATCTCGCCAAGACCAAGACCATAACCATCAAGAAGTACGCGAGAATCCTGAGGACCCTCAGGGGCGAGGAGGTGAACAGCGCGGAGAACAGCAAGTTCCGCTTCTGGGTGAAGAGCAAGGGATTCCATATCGGACAGCCCGAGGGCTACGAGGCCAAGCCCGCAGACAGGATCGTCGGCAGGCACGCCGTCACTAATCCCGGCCTCGATCCGCCGCTTTACGTGCCCACTCAGCCGCCGCACAATAAGGTGAGTCCATTGTATATATATATATATATATATATATAAATATATATATATATATATATATATATATATAGGTATTATATCCCGGATATACCATATCGATCTCGTACATTTGTTTCTATATATTTCATTTTACAATATTATACATTACAAAGCGCTAACTATAGCCCAAAAACTGTCCTCCAAAGTCAAAAGATCGAAGCGCACGCATATATATATAATACACTCCATAATCGTATTTCCGACGAGCATCTGATGACTCCCCGATGCCTGCGGCGCGTCGGTGACGAAATTCAAGTCGACGTCGTCGTCGCCTTTCGTAAAAATCGATGAGCGAGCGAGCGAGCGGCGCGGTCCCTTTTGTGCAGCAGTAGCAGCAGCAGCAGCAGCAGCAGCAGCAGCAGCAGTAGCAGCAGAGCTCGCCCCGCATATTTTATTATGCGCCGCCGCCGAGGCTGTTAACGCGCTTCAAAGGGGCCATAGGATCGCGCGGCGGCGGGCGCCGCTACTGCAGCAGCACACTGTGTACTGCGAGCGAGTAGCGAGTGCGCGGTGAATTAATCAGGTCTGCAGCCGTCGGCGCGCAGAGAGACTGCAAAGGCTGCAACGCGCTATCTCTCTCTCTCTCTCTCTCTCTCTCTCTCCTTCTCTCGGTATGCATTTCACTCGGGCTACGAGTTTCGCCGCCTTTCCCGCTTATATGGCTCTCTTTCCCCGCTATATATACTCTCTCTCTCTCTCTCTCTCTCTCTCTCTCTCTCTCTTTCTTTCTGCACTTGCAGCCAAGAGAGCGAGAGAGACAGCAGCGTTCTCTCTGCTACTTGCGCAGCAGCAGATAAGGTGTCCGCTTCATTACGCCTAATTATACGCGCAAGCGAGTAGCGTGTATTCGCTGCTGCTGCTGCTGCTCGCAGATGGCCTGGGACGGGTATAACAGCAGCAGCAGCAGCAGCATAGCAGCGGGAGAGGAATAAAGAAGGGGGGAGAGAACGCGCGTGCACTTGCAAATGCGAACTTGGCGTGCTGCTGCTGCTTCAGCCTCGATTTACGATGCGCTTACAGCAGCGCAGCAGTGCAGTACCGCCTGATTTTTGCGTGGAATTATTATTGCGAACGCGTAGACTCTCTCTCTCTCTCTCTATATATATACATATATATATATAAATAATATATACGCGTTTCACTCGCTCAAAGAAACTTTCGATATATAGACGCGCACGCATATGTTGGCTCGAATCGAGAACAAAGCTCTGCATACTTGCCGATAATTTCCGAGAATAAAACAGCGCAGCGATGAAAATTGCGCTGCGCGGAGGGTCTCTCGTGAGTGATTATATTCCCGTTGGCGCGTTGCGGGCCTCGCCTTATTAGTGTGTAAAGCGCCGAAGGAACTGGCCCGTACAGAGCGAGGAGAGAAGAAGATAAAGAGCGTCGGGAGAGAGGGAGAGAGAGAGAGCGGAGGTGCGGAGCTCGGGAGCGGCCCATACTCATTTTTCACGGTTGACCGTCGACGGCGCGAGCCAATGCGCGCGAGATAAGAATGGTACGGCTCTCTCTCTCTCCCTCTGCTATCAAGCTACATGGCCGCGTACAGTTGCCGGCGGCTGCACGAGAGGGAGCGAGAGAGAGAGAGAAGCCAGCCGGTCATTAGTCACTTTCCGAAGCAGAGCCAGAGCCGTGTTATGCCTCTATAGGTATACTAGCGCGCGCTTACACATCGGATGCTCTATTCTCTCCCTCTCTGGCTCTGTGCGATGCTCTCGCTGCTAAGCGGCCGAGCCAGGCGCCGACGTCGCGCGCAATTCTCGAGATGGAGTCAGCCAACTCTCTGCCGCCGCAGAGAGGGAGAAATTCCGAGAGCGCCTGCGAGTGTTTATCTCCTTCTTCTTCTTCTTCTTCGTCGTCGTCTTCTTCGACGAGGCCTCTTCTCCATATTCTCTTTTTTTCTCTCTTCTTTATTATCCGATTCTACCCGCGCGCGCAGCGTCCGAACTTTTAGCATTGACGTCTTTTCTACTTTTTCGAAGTATATATCCCCCCACGGAGCGTCTATACATATATATATTCCTAAGCCTGCGCGCGCCTATCTTGATTGAGAGAGGGAAGCATAGCAGCGCGGGGAACTTGTCATTGATCGCGACGGTATATACGAGCGCCACTAAAGGTCCCGTACAAGTATACGGCCGGCATTTTTCCCGCTACTGTCGGCGGCGGTGGCGTGATAAACCGCGAGAGAGAGAGAGAGAGACTTTTTACATGAGGGACTATATAATATATGCTCGAGGATAGGATTTTTTCTCTTTCGGCGGCGACGGCGGCGGCAGCACTTGTAACCTTTTTTCTGATTAATGAGGACGAAAGTTTCAGCGGCGGGGCGAGCTTTAATACGCTAAAAGCCGCGCGCGCGACGATGAATTATCAAAAGGAGCTCCAGACTGTCCCGAGATTTATACGCTCGAATTTTCAGAGACAGAGAGAGAAAACGCGCATATTTAACGCTGATAAGCATACATATGCGTCTGTATTTCAGTCTCTCTTTATCTCAGCGGAGTTAGTTGAGCTGCGTCTAGTCTGGGAAATTAGTCCTCTATACAGTATACATCCGATAGAAGATCAGCTGTACGGAGCAATAATATATCCACGCAAGCAACGAGCGCCGAAAGCCGTCTGTCCGTGTAATTTCAATCGCATAAAAAGCCGCGCCGCGCGCTGATTAAAGTCGCTCGCGCGAAATTAGTAGCCTCGAAAGGCCGACCGCAGTTCGTTATATTTATATATATATATACCTATATAGATATAATAGCCGCTCGCGCACAAAGCTCGTGCGTTAATCGTCGAGATATATCCTTGTGCTGTATATATAGTTATATATAGCGTATATACAGGCGACGAGTCGGGGGTCGAGAGGAAGAGAGAGAGAAAAAAAAGGAGAGGCGGCAGGTAAACAGGCCGAACCTCCCCGGAGACGAGCTAATGGGCCGCGCCGTTGAAGGTACTTTATCAGGAAGGACGCTTGCGCGCGCGAGAGAGACCCTCGTTACCGGCCGCCCGCGCGACAACACTATGTGTACCTATATGTATAGCGTATTCTCCTTGCTCGCTCGCTCTCTACAATGTGTGTGTGTGTGTGTATGGGCACGAGGACGTATAGCTAAAGGCACATAGGCTTGGGAAATTCGAGGACGCCGGGGAGGAGGTTGCGGATGATCGACCGATCGGAGACTTGGCCTAGATCATCGCTCGGCTATATACAAAAGTGCTATACACAGTGTGTACTCCGCACACAAAAGAAGTCTCGGAGCGAGCTGGAGGGGAGAGGAGTGTAAAAAATTTGAAAACTTCACTTCTTCTCGCGAGACACGCGAGATATATCCTACAGCTCTCTCAATCAGTTGAATTAAGAGCGGCGCGTCGATTCGTCGCGGATCGATGACGCTGCGGGAAAAAAAGAGAAGCCAAGAGAGAGATCCTTGTGAAATTTCTCTCCATCGCGCATCGACGATGGGAAGAACGCGCCTCGACTGGAAGTGAGCGAGAGAAAAAAAAGAGAGCGCGGCGAGTCCCCGTTATCGTCGTCGTGTCTTATAACGAGTCGTCGTCGTCGCCGGGCGCGCGTGATGGAAAAACAAGACCGAAAAAAGCTATATATATATATATGTGTGTGTGTGCGTACGCAACAAGTAAATCTCCTTCTGAAATGAGAAATCCCATAACAATCCCAAGGCCGGGGTCCGTTCGTTATAAAGAGTCCTCGTCGTCGTTGCATTCCTGCGTAAATTTGCGCTCGCGCGCACCATGAGTATATAGCTACTGCATCTCTCGCGCGGCGGCCGATCTCGAGAACGGGCCGCCGGCAATTAGTAGCGGGCCACCGCACCGCCAAGGGAACGCCGAGAGACCACGTCCGCTCTTTCCTTTCTCTCTCTTACTCTCTCTCTCTCCCACGAGAGCGCGAGAGAGAGAGAGCAGCAGCGCAGCCGCCGCTCGAGGCAAGAGAGCGCCGGCGAAAAAAGAGGCGCGCGCAAAAGCGAGTAAAAAGAGAGCCGAGAGAGGAGAGAAGCCGCGGGCTTTTTGTCCCGCCAGCAGCAGCAGCAGCAGCCGACACAAAAATAGATCCTTCACGTCTTTTCGCCTCGGCCCTTTCCCGTCTCTCGCTCGCTCTCTCTCTCTCTCTCTCTCTCTCTCTCTCTCTCTCTCTCTCTCTCTCTCTCTCTCTCTCTCTGATCGTATAGCAGCGGCGGCGGCTGTCGCGAGGTTGTTAGAGCGATAGAGGCGGGGAGCAGAGGAGAGATGAACGCGATAGAGCACGACGCCTCTGACTCGTGATCCCTATCCGCCTCCTCCTCTTCCTCCTCTTTCGCACTGCGTATAGCCAGCTATACACACGTGTGTGTGTGTGTGCATACGTGTCAGGCTATGAGGACAGACACGGGGCAAATCGCCGCGTACGTGTGCGTATATATATATACGTATATCGACCCCATCTTTTCCCCCGCCGCCTCGGTTGGCTATCCCGAAGGACTCGAGAGCTTTTTTCCCGCTGCCACTCGCGCGCGCGCCACGTCCCAGATCCGATAACTCGATTTGCGCCCAGCTTCCGGCCAGCTTCCTCTTTATGTCTACGCGCGCCTCTCTGCGGATATACGTATATATCTATATACGTATACAGCACTACTCTACTCTTTTTGCCACACGACAATTTCATCTTTATTCATGCGGCACGTGTTCGCTGCTATGTGTAATTGACGACGGCCGCGCGCGGCCTGTATATGTATATAGCGCAGCAGCAATGGGATAAGCGAGAATATAAGGAGAGAGGACGAGCCGCGTCGGTTTCTCGGAAAAGCTACTGCGCCAGCGATTATCGCGTGCGCCGCGGCTATCCGTTATGGAAATCTCTCTCTCTCTCTCTCTCTCTCTCTCTCTCTCTCTCTCTCTCTCTCTCTCTCTCTCTCTCTCTCTCTCTCTTAGCGTTTGCGAAAATTATGCAATCGCGCAGCCGACCTCAAAACTCGTTTTCCTGCGCGTAGCTATGCGCAGTGCGGGAATTAAGCGTGCGATCAAAACTCGACGAGCGACGAACTTTTTTTTCCCGCGAGATCGAGACTTTACGTAAAACGAAGGTCGCGTCGGTATGACCTTCCGATAATTGTCAGAGCGAGTGCGCCTCGTTTTTTCTCTCTGCGCGTTGTATATATATATATATATATATATATATATATATATATATATATATATATATATAATACTCGTATAACGAAGAGAGGCGCCTTAATCGACGGCGCGTAATTCCGAAATTGATAAGGTAATTCGAGCTACAAACGAGCTGGCGGCCGGGCAATATTCAAATTAAAAAGCGAGCAAGACCGAGCTACAAAGTTGGCCGTGGATAATTGGAGGGTCGTCGTCGTCGTCGTTGTCGTCGTTGTTGGAATCCGCCTCGAATATAAGAGAGGAGGCGAGACACTCGGCTGCTGCTGGATAATGGAAAGAGATGAATAGATCTCTGTCTGGATTATTCGGCGATGTTTGCGTGCGCGAGAGGAATAAAGGCGGCGCCGCGCGGCAACACGTACACACACGCGCGCGCGCGCGTTGGCACAAAAACCCGGAGGATCTAATGAAACAGGTTCTTCGTGTAATGGGCCGTGTAGGTGCGAGGTTTCGCGTGTGAAATTAGATTCATCTCGTTCTGTCAGCCGTACGCGGGAGACTCTTTTTGTCAACGTAATTTACACTCTCAGTCTGATTGGCTTTCGGCGTTTATATGCGCGATATACTATATATATATATACGAATTCAAACGAGCAGCGCGAATTAAATACTTTGCGGAGCTTTCACCGTGGAGATGAGCAAAAAGGAAAGAAAGTCAGCGATCCGTCCGAGAGAGGAAAGCTTATTATCTTCGGCGGCGTAAACTCTCGCGGCGGGACGGTGTTAAAAAGTAGAAGAAGAACAAGAAGAAGAAGAAGAAGGAGCAGTGCGGAAGAGGGGAAAAAGCGCAGCGAGTGAGAGAGAGAGAGAGAAGTCGGCGGAATGAGCAAGTGGGAGCTGCTGCTGGTGCTGCAGCGGCGCGCTGGGAATTACATCGAGTTTGAGAACGAGCCGCGCCGCGCTTCGAGTATCGCGCGAGTTTCCAGACTTCCTGCTGTAGTCGCAACTTTTTCTCTCGGCGTTTGCAACCTCGTTTTCCGGCCAGCCTCTCTCTCTCTCTCTCTCTTTCTCGTTCTCTCCAGCCGCGTGTGTCAAAAGTTGGCTATCAATAGAAGAAAAATATATTCCACAGACACACGCGCTGCTGTATTAATCGCAGGCTTCGGATAAAAATATCAAATTCCCAGCAGCAGCAGCAGCTAAAAAGTCCGAGAAACGCAAGATCAGCCTCGATAAAACATTCACAAACGCCCGGTGCACACACCGACACTACTTCTCTTCTCTTCTCCCTCTATACTCTTCCACGTCGGCGGCAGCCGTCTCTATCTCCATCTCCCAGCTCGGTCGCTCTCCGCGGCGGTGTGCTCTTTCGTGTCTATATCAGCCGGCTCGCATGACGCTGCAGCAGCAGCCGAGATTATTATCGCCTTTCGAACCTGACTACCGCGACGTAATGGCATCGCCGCGCGCGCACGCTCTGATCAATGAGCCGCTATATATACATATATATATATACTGTATATATTCGCGACTTCTATTATATGCTCTATATCAAGCGTGATGCGCTAATCCTCTCTATGTATACCACTGCAGTTGTTCGGAAATAAACGTCGTAATTAAGCGCGTCGCTGTGTGTATATAGATAAATAAATTCACTCTCTGCGATATAATAATATGCACGCACGTTGAAACGAGGAGTTTATTTTAATATATATCAACGCGCAGCATGAGTAACTGCGCGCGAAGCCATCCACGCGCGAGAAGCTCGGGATTAAACGGCTGAAAATCACGATTGGCTTTCTACCGGGACGCGCTGCTGCTGCTGCTCTGCACGCACAATGGCACGACAATTCCCCGCCGTTCCGTAGCAGCAGCAGCAGCAGCAGTTGCTCTGCCCGTATATATGTATATATATACATACATACCTCGTATATGTATATACCACCGCGACGAGCGAGAGCATAAGCGTTGAATGCGCACGTTCTATCTGCAGGCCGTCACGCCGATGACACATACATACACACATATATATACACATACAGACTGTTCCATCGGGTTATTGTTTATATATAGATATATCGGACGCTCTGACGCTCGTGATGTATTATTTACGTACGCGCGATATATTCATACATCCTTATTGTATTTATACTTTTCTCTCCGATGCAACGTAATCTTCGAAGCATCGGAACATTTAATTCGAGAAGATGTATATATATACGAAGTAGACGTCTGGGAAGTTGGCGTTAATCTACTAATGATATACAATTCCGAGCAGCAAAGGGGTCGGAACGAGCGACGACGAGCTTTAGCTTATCTTAAATGAATGTAAATCGCGGGCATCACGTACGTGCGCGTATATAGTATATGTATATATGCGACGATGCACAAAGCGCGCGTCGGGTTATTATAACAAAGAGCCGAACGAGGGAAACGTCGTGGAAATATAGTTACTCGTTGCTGTGCCCTATAGCTTCCATGTATATAGCAGTAGGCAGTCGGGTAAATGATGTATTTTACTGCGGCAGCTTGCGGGAGTATAGTGTATAGGGAGAGAAGAAGTTTGTTAGTCTCTCTCTCTCTCTCTCTCACTCGCTCTCTCGTACCGGCTTCTGCTAGCTCTAATAGACCAATAAACACAGCCGCGAACTCGAGATTACCCGGAATCTGACTTTACGATCGGTCGGAACACACTTTTTTTTATGAATACACGACGAAACTATTCGACACGGGAGGAGAGGGAGAAAGAGGAAAAAAAATCGATCGTGTCGAGGGCTTATCGAGCTAGTCGCTCTCGCGCCCGCGATGCTCGTATACCTATAAACGGAGGGGTGAAAAGGTATATATATATATATATATATATATATAGGAGAGAAAGAGAGCGGGAGAGAGAGAGCAGGGTGTGACTAAAGCAAACAGAAATCCGAGACGACGACGACGACGGCAGCGGCGGCAGACTGTGCTGTTGACTGCGGATCACCACCACCACCAAGCACCACCCTCTTGGCTTCCTGTGCACGCCGCGCGCGAGGAAACGCGAGCCCTTTTCTCACAATGGAAGCCCTTTTGCCGCTCTACTCCGCCTGTCGTCGTCGTCGGAAAGAGAGAGAGAGAGGGGGGAGGGAGCATGAGTGAGAGGAAAATCTCTCGCTCTGCTGCAGTAGGTAGTTCTTTTCAACGCTGGAACCATTAGCGCGAAATACACGGCTGTAATATTGTAATCCTCGAGAACTTATACAAGATGGGTATGTATTCTCTCTTTCGTCGACTTTCCGCATTTATATTCACTTCGCAGAAGTAAAAATGTTTCTCGGACTATAATGAATTTGTAACGCGCGCTAATTAAAGCGCTACACACACACACACGAGTTCTCGCGCAGGCATATCTCGCTCTCTTGTTCCTTTTCCCTCGCACTCTCTCATCCGGAGGTTTTTTCTTCCTGGAAAGATTTCTGAGCGAGCCGGGGGACCCGCGCGCGCACGCTCTCGGCCATTCTCTCATCCGCGCGCGCGCGCACACACACACGTTGTTGTGTGTATATATATATACGTGTGTGTGTATACCGTGTGTTCCCGCAGCATCAGCAGAGTCGAGAAAGTTTGAGATGCCGAAGCAAAGTTCGGACCGCACAGCGATCATCTCGTTCCACTTGCAGTGCTGTCCCGTTCGCGTCTCTCTCCCTCTCGGTATATACGACTTTTAAGCCGTCCCGCAGAACTGCCGTCTAGATATACATCTCTCTCTCGCTCCGAGTCTACGACGACGACGACGACGACGACTGCTGTGGGGTATATAACACTCGTGTTCCCTCTCGTCGAGACGACGGCGGCGGGAAGAGCGATTAAAACGACGAGGCGCGCGAAATAGCCGTCCGAGAAATGGGAAGGATTCCGCTTGCGGAGACACGATCTGTCACGATCCGTAAAGAGCGGGAAATCTCTCTTTCGTGAGACACATGAGCTATATACGTGAAAAATCGCAGACGGCTTCTCGCATATATTCCGCCTCTATTTCCGTCTATCCGCGCGAATTTCGGAGAGTCTGCCGCTCTCGCTAGTATTGAAAGAATTGCAATAAAACGAGAGGAGAGAACCGCCCCAGCCGAAGAAGAGAAAAAGAAGAATATATAGAGGGGGCCGCCGCCGCCACAGTCGCCCGCAGCGATTCCCAGTAAGTCTCTCTCTCTCTCTCTTTCGCTCTGAACGGTAAGGAACGAAGCTGCAATAATTTATTCAGTTTAGGCCTGCTGTCAGAGAGCTGCGCTCTCTTTCTCTCTCTCTCTCGTCGTATGGTATATAATGCCACAGTGCGCGCGTGGATTCCTCTCTCGCTCTCCGGTATATAGCAGTCCCGGCGCGATCGTCAACGGTAATGTGTACGTGGAAGTCGCCCCCTACTACTCCTTTACCGCTCCGGGCTCTATAATAGGTGCGGAATTATTGCGCGAGAGACCGAGCGCGTCTGCCTAATTTAGGCTCTCTCCTGCGTGCAGCAGCGAGAGAGACCTTTGCTGCCGCCTGACTGCGGAGAAGCGTGTGTAATGGAGAGACGATCGAGCGGTCGAGACTAGGCCTTTAACAATGTCATTATATGCCGGGAGGGATACGATGTCTGCTGCTGCAGACGATATGCCTTATCAAGCTGCTCGCTTTCCTCTCTCGCTACGATGTGATATATTATATCGAGTCTGGGAAGTTTATTCTTCGTTTCAACAATCCCGCAGCGCGCGCGCGGATAGTTTGGCAAGTAGCCGCGCAATCGATATGGCCGCTATCTCGTTGGCGTTGAAAGAACGCGAGTATAGTAAAAGCACTGCATGCAGTCTCCACTTTTTTGTCTCTTGTCCCGTCGCGGGATGCGGAGCCAGCAACGCATCAGCAGCAACTCCGGGTCGTCGGCCACTTAGTATCGATTCGTCCTTTACACCACACACATACACACACACACACGTATGTATCCTCGGAAATTCACACATACGCGTCGCATTATCGGTTGCCGATAATAGTCTCTATCTATCGGCGAAATCCCGCGCGTATACGGCAACCCTTTCGTCTCTCCGGCACAGCTGCGGCGCATAGAATATTTATAGCCCCGCGGCGGCGGACTTAATTGTGCCGCAGGGTATATACCCGCTCGCTCGCGCGCCTTTATTCTTTCACGCTTGTCGCGGCTTTCTTCTTCCCGCGTATACCGACATCCAGCATAGCTATATACTCTTAATTGATCCGGCTTTTTGATGTCGTCGCGCGGCAGCCGTTAATAGTTCGGAAAAAATTACTATATATATATATATATACAGTATGCATATGACAATAACAAATAATGGAGAGCTCTCGCGTCAGCTCACTATATATATATACGCTTTTACTTTCGAGTCGGTGGCGCTTTTGACCGAACGGGAATGTCCTTCCTGTCTCTCCATTCTTTTCGTCCCGGCAGCTCACACACGTACACACCCACAGCGTCCGCGAATAGCCAGAAAGCGAGGAGCTATATGGGTATTAAAGCAGCGGCAGCAGCCCGGGCTGACAACATCCCGCAGCAGCAGCAGCAGCAGCAGCACTCAACGGGGACTGGTCGTTTATCTAAATGGCTACTGGGTGGTCCAACTCCCTCCGCAGCTCTCCTCTTATTTTTTCTCACTCGCGCCCGACTCTCTCTTGCTTCCTTTACACTCTCGTGCGCCACAGTCAGCTTCTCGGTATATATATATATATATATATATATAAGTATAATACTGCACGTGTGCCTGTGTATACCTATCTATATATGTATACAGCAGTCTGGCCTCTTTGTTTGCGGGCCGCGCACCGAAACTAAGCCAATCAACGCTGCAGCTGCATATACGCGCGCGAGCAAGAAAGGATCACTTAGCTTGGAGAAACAAACGCGCTGATATAGCTCCACGCTCCGTATTGAGTTGTATTTGTATGTACCGTGCGTGTGGATCCGTGTGAAATAGTATAAACGCTATTATACGTTGGATAGAGATAAGCGTGAGCGCGTATATAGGGATGAATTTTCGAAAAAAAAATATATATATATATATATATATATATATATAAAGATATACATGTATATATGGACGGGATAAAAATGGGTCAGCGAGCGAGAGCGGAAAATAAAAGCAAGAGAGCTTTTATTCACCTCCGCTCGCGTTGTACACGGCAAGAGAAAGAGCCGCGCGAGCGGGTACAGCGATCATCGATTACATCGGCGGCGGCGTGTAAAAGGCGATCGATGGCACTTTCGCGACGGGCCGCGATTTTATCTCTCTCGACTGCCGCGGGCCGTCCAATCACTCGGCACACTGCCGCCGATAATACGCGCGCGTGTCTGTGTGTGCGCGAGCAGATGGACAATGAGCTGCGGGAGGGTAGATCTTATCGTGTCCCTCTACTCGTCCTCGCGCGTATATACATATACATATACATATATACATACATACATACACTGATGCACACACAAGCGATGTATATAATATGCCGAGCTGTGTGCTCGTCACGCCGGAAGAGGAATCTCCATAATCTCTTAACGATGCCCCGTAAATCTCGCACTAATGCGGCTGAACCACCGCCACCTGTGTGTGTGTGCGTGTGTTTTAGCCTCGTGATCTCTCTCTCGCTCTCAAGTCGGTGTGTCTGATCGGGCTTTGATCGACCGCTTGTGTGAGCCGACAGCAGACTTGCGGTGCTGCCGACTTTTTCTCTCTAAGGTTTTCTCGAGGATTTGTCCGGATTTTCTATCCGCGACACGCCGCCCGCCGCAGTAGCTTATATACCTATATACATTTATACATGCGTACCCTCGTGTGACATCTGGCAAGTGTTGCGTGTATTGTTTAATCGATGATAGTGCGCCTTATCGTATACTATATATATATATATATATATTATATGGAGATCGCTCGCTTTTAACTCGGCAAACACATATCGCGAGAGTGCAGTATGTATATATATTTATAATGGAGAAGTCCGTGGGTGTAAATTGAAAGCAGAAGTTGAAAAGAGAGTCGCAGCTCTGAAAAGCGTAGCATAAAAAAGTCAAAGCGCGTACAAATTTAGCTTCAAGCCGACGACGAAGCTCGTTAGACGCGCCATTCGAATGACAGGCGAGTATATAGCGTCAAACCGTCTGATGATCGGGCGCGCGCACGGATTTGTCCGTCGCCCCCTTGGCTTGTAAGCCGTAAATAGGTACACGCTGCTCTATACTCGCCCTTTCTTTCCGTTCCCGTCCGCCGTCGCACTTTTTTCTTCTTCTCTCGTTTTACCCCTATCGATTTTTTTCTACTCTCTCTTTTCCCTTTTTTTTCTATTCTCCATATATAACACACGCGAAAGGTTAACCAAATCATATCGAGGCTCGCGGACCTATAGATGTAATCGCCGCGCGGTTACTTAGTTCCGTTCTGCCCGGGCGTTCAGTCACCTTTTTTAAGTGCCGCCAGGGGGGTAAACGAGCTGCTGCCGTCGCTCTCGGGAGCCCCATTAAAAGTGTAATCTACGCGGTTTTAACACCATCTGTTCGATAAGTCGTCGTTCGTTGCAGCGCTGTATATATATATGTATAGCTGATTCATGCGGGTTTACTGCGCGTGCACTGCGCAAATGAGCTGACTGTTTGTTTGCGGCTGCCGACCGATTGACTATTGTTTACACCCCGCATATATATGCACAGGATTACAAACCGCTCTCTGCAGCCTCCGGTACGTTCATACTGTATATATATTTACACCGTTACATTATACGACGATCGTTTTCCTGTATAAAAAAGAGAGAGAGAGAGAGAGAGAGAGATGCAGATGTAGAAAAAAATAGCAGCGGAAAGTGTCGAGAGAGAGAAAGAGAGAAGCATAAAAGAAAAAATCGATAAGAGAAGAACGAGTCGAGAATGGAAGGATTTAGCGCGGGCATGCAGCGCGGAGAAGAGGCGAAAGCTCTCGCTTTCGAAGCGCCGCTAATGGAAACAATGCTCTCCTCTCGTATAGAGGATCGGCGTCGTTGTCCCGCCTGACCACAATCCCCTAATCAAAGAGCAAGCACCAGAGCGCCGAGCTCGCGCGTCTATGTCCTCCCCCACCTCTCTCTCTCTCTCTCTCACTCTCTATATATATTTGCACGAGTTCGCGCCGCCCGCCCTTCAACAGGTGTTTATAGGGAAATACAATAATGTCGCGCATGCGTCGTGAATTTTGCGAAGCCGCAAAAAGTCATTGGTAATGATCCGAGAATTGTATAGAGGGATTATGATGCGCTTTTTGCGCTTGGGCCGGTTTCCCTTTTTGCGTACTACACGTCTGAGTATACGTAAATATCAGCGCTAGTGGTGTTCGAAACAATTTTTTGACTTATCGCATTCGATAAATATTCCAAAATATTGAAAATATCGATCATAAGATTGTTGGCACTCTCTAACAATTAAAAAAAAACTGGAATCATGTCAAGCCCCCAAACAGATAATTTCCTTCGCAACGAAATTCACCCCATCTACACTGAGAGCGAGTAAGGGGAAAAGCAGAGTCGCCACCTTATCGACAGTGTGTGTACTTATCATGCGTTGCGCGTTTCTAATAGGGTAAGATTTTCCAAGGTCGGTAACGCAGAAACTGTATACCTCGTCGGTAAATAAACTTGAAGCTTACCCTCGATTTCCCGACTAAATTTACCCCCCGAAAGATGTCGCTTCGAGCGTCCCACCCCCTTCCTCCCCCTGTATAACGGGTATTATCCCTAGGTAGATATGCATAACTTATTCATACATCACGAGTGATTTCAACGCCTCGAGTTGTTAATTATTCAATGAATATCAGAGCCCACACGAATGTCATAACTAACCTCGTCCCTCTTCTTGCTCTATGTTTCAGGCTCTAAACGGAGCGGAGGGTACAGTGCCACCGGGAAGGGTCTACAAGAAGGTCGCCATAGTCGAGAATTTCTTCGACATCATTCACGCTGTCCACGTCGACCTCGAAGGTCGTCCCGGAAAGCACGCAGGACAAAAACGCACTTACAGAACGGTGAGTCCTTTTTTTAATCGCAATTATCGCCTACCATACTGATTGCCACTCAACAGCCCTTTTATAAAATAAAAAAAAAAACAACGAATCGCATTATTTTGCATTCCGCGTGTTTTCATCTTCCTCGATTATATCCGTTTACCCCACACCAGTGTGCTGCATCTCAATCTCCCCTCCCACCTCCCTCGCGCGCTCGACGCGCGATCTGCTTGTGATTCAAAACCTCAGGACACTTGTTGCACACTCTGGCTGCTTACTCACACACTCGAGCGAGCGCGCGCGCGCTGAAACTGTTTTACGTTAAGTCGGCGTTACACGGCCGCGCGCAATTCATCGAGCCGAGGATCCCTCGAGAATCCGAGTCTCATCCCCCCCACCCCCTGCCCACCTACTCATTCGAGAATCTCGTCGTCACCCCGTGTAACGCGAGTCTCTCGCGCGTCTTCTTGCCGGAAATCAAAATCTGCATTGCAAACGGAGCTTCGAGAGAAAGCGCGCGCTAATCAAACCGTCGAGATAATTGAAATCACGCTTTAATTTGTGTGCGACGGGTTATAGAAGTGCTGCTTGAATTTATTATGGCTTATTATGATCGATCGGCGTCCGACTGTGCGCGACTGTTTCTACTTGAAAAAATATTTCCTCGCGGAACATGCTCGCACACAATTTTATTTCGATACTTGGAGAAGCAGATGTATATACATAGTTAAGCGACGGCTGCCGCGACGCGTCAACGATTTTCGGCCGGCTGGCGCTTGCGGAAACTTTGCCGAGGACGAAAGTTCAGTAACGGCGTCCCCGTTTCACACCGAGCTTCCCCGAGTAAATCTTATCGAATTACCTATCGCCCTCTGCTTCGTGCGCAATTCAGCGCCTTCCCCTCTCTCTCTCTCTCTTTACCCTCCGGAATCTTAATTAAGTCGTCTCCGTAGAGCGGGCGAGTACATAACTGATCTCCGCTTTTTGATTTCAGATCACAGAGACGTATGCGTTTCTGCCGCGCGAGGCTGTCACGCGGTTTCTCCTGGGCTGCACCGAGTGCCAGAGACGACCCAGAACGCCCAGCCCGACGAGTCTCGCGGTTTCGAGTCCAGCGGCACCCGCCTCTACGCCTACGCCTACGGCGACGACTCCGACACCGACTACCGCTGCTGCTACTACTACTACTACTGCGGCGACGACCGAAACTGTAGAAGTTGCCAAGGCGGAGTTGCCGCCTGCGGAGAAGCCGGACAGTCCGAAGCCGGCCACGGCTCTGACGAGCCTCGAGGCTGAGACGAAGGAGAATAACGGCGAGAAGCCCAGGGAGGCCAGTCATCCGCCGGAGAGCAAGAGCCCCGCTGTGGAGATCGTCGAGACGAAAGTAGAGCCCAAGCGCGAGGAGGAGCCGAGCGTCGTAGCCACTACTAGCCAGCTGTGTAATACGTCGACGGAGTCCGTCAGTTATGCCCCTAGCAGCGGTGGTAGTCAAGTAAGCAGCAAACCGAAGATCAGGGACGAGAAGTACAATCCGCTCAGCATAACGAATCTCCTGAGAAAGGATCCACCGGTCTCGAGAAGACCGCCCCTACCCATTATCACCACCACTTACCAGCACATCCCGGAGCCGCTGACGACCACGACCACGGCGACCACGACCGCGCCGACGAGCTGTCTGTCTCCTCCCACGACGAGTCACAACGGCTTGACTCACTCCGAAAGTATCAGCAGTCACTCCACGACGACTACGACGACGGCGACAACGACGACTACGACGAGCGTCGCTATTCCCAAGAAGCATCGAATCCTACCCGAGGACCACGTGCGCAGATCGACGCCGTCGCCGCGAGCCGCTGTAAGACCCTGGAGTCCGAGCGCCGAAGCTGGAAAATGCGCGCCCATCGATTACAGCCGACCCGTCCTTACCGCGTCCTCGTATCTCAAGCATCAGCAGGCGGCCACCGAGCTCGTCCAGAAGACTGCGACGGAGAGCTCCGAGAAAGCCGCGAAGCCAACCGAAGCATCGATCAAGGAAGAGACGGCGAAACCAAAAACGGAGAGCGACAGCGAGAGCGAGGCGGACGAGGACAGAGGCTTCGCACCGGCAGCAGGTCTCATCGACACGAACCTCAACCTGCTGGCGACTATCCAGCAGCTCCACTGCCAGGTCATGCTCGCCCTCACCGAACGACTACGTCCGCCCGTAGCCAGCAGTCCCTCGGCCACAAGCCCTGCTGCAACCGCCACCGGCAGCGGTAACGGAAGCGCCGCGCAGGATTCCTGAGAAATACCGGCGCCGCCGTCGCAACCCCCGCCAGCTTCGAAGCGATGCAGCTTCAGCATTGACGCTCTTGTAAATAATAAACTGTAAAATAGATGGCGAATCGGAGGAAGAGTATGAGAAACGGGGAAGGCGGCGAGCGAGCGCTCGACATTGTAATTAATATAGAGATGAAAAAGAGGAAGAGGATGAGGATGAGGACGAGGAGGAGGAGAAGGAAGAAGATTGAACGTGGGAGAGGAGAGGAAAGCGGCGATTTGCTCCATTTGTTAGCTGATGTAGAGAGATTATGTCGTAACGTAAAACAAAATGTAAACATATGTATGTATCGCGCACACACGACCGCATCGTTTCCAGTGATGTACCATTGATTATATAATATATGACGCTATATTTAAAGAATTGCGCATGGGCCTCGAGAGGTGATATGAAAATATATGAAAGTAAAGACAAAACACACACACAGACACGTTGTATATGCGTACGATTTCATCCCTCTGTATAGCCCCTCGATGATTCCCAATCCCCCGGCTCTCGCTCAGTCCTTTAAACCGGGCGCTAAACTGTCGCGAATAATGAAGACATCTGCGCCTCTATTCGTTCTACTCTCTCGGAGTGGGGGGTGGATAGGTCTCTCTCTCTCTCTTTCTCCCTCTCTTTCTCTCGGCGAATCGATTAAAGGGGACACCCTTGAGCGGCGTGTATGTACTCTACCCTCCTACGGCGCGCTCGCTTCTCGCGTACACAGCACAATGAGCATATTATCGACGTTAAACCGGCGTGACTCCATTCGAGCCTCGATTTAGGCATTTAGCCCAGTGGCTTGCTTTCGGCGGACATCGACCCTTGATTCCTCGCTTGAAAATTGCGAATCGTACGAGTTTCTTTTCGAAAACTACTTCTTTCTCAGATAGTGCCTGGAAAGACCGAAATTATCCCCGCGAGGGTAGCTGCTACGGCATCGCGCACGCGATTCGCAATTCGTATATTGTATAGAGGCGGCGCCTGGGAATCTCTTATTTTCTCGTTGTGCGCGCCGACGACCCCCAAGGATATAGAGCTGCTGCCACGCCACTAGAATGTAGGGGATCATTTCGGAGATAGCTCGAGGTTCTCTTCTCTCTCTCTCTCTCCCTTCTTCTTCTTCTACTTCTGTGCTTCATCCCTCGGTCTGGCTCTCTACTACGTAGAACTTGTCGGATACTGCCGCCGCTGCCGCTGCTGGATGAAGGGCGAGAGGAGTAAGGTTTTAGGTAAAGGCGGCGGAGGTACAGCAGCGGCAGCGCAGATAGCCGAGGGGGGTGGAGTGGAGTGGGTGGCTGCGCGAAACGGGTTCTGGCAGAGAGCGAGCGAGCGGGAAAGAGAGAAGCCGAGGGGGTGGAGGTGAGTCTGCAGAGTCTCTCTCTCTCAGGAGGGTGAGTTTGGCGCCGAGGTGTCGCGCTCCCGCCAGTCCCTCCCCCTCATCTCTCTCTTTCTCTCTCCCCCTAGCGGCAACCCTCCTGTGCACAGCCCTCGGCCTTCCTTCCTTCCCGCTGCGCTCTCGCTCGCCTGCCCCCGACTCCCCATCGCCCTGCTTCTCCATACTACTACTGGCGTCTCTCGCTGCTGCTGCTACTGCTGCTCTCACCCCCTTTTCGGATCCTCATCTGTTTTATCCCTTTCGCCCTGGCTTCGCTCGCTCCGCGTTGCTGCCGCTGCTACTGCGCGTATACCTCTACCTACGTATACGCTTTATCTCCGTCTTCCCTTGCTGCTGCACAACTCTCGATGCAAATAAATAATCCGGAGGAGGATTTTTATTATCCGGCGTTGATTTGACTTTTTTCCTCTCAACTCTATGTATACATAGAGACGGGCGCACTGTATAGGCTATACTGTGCCGATGCAGTAGTAATCAGGTGGTGTACTTAGCCCGCGCGCGGGGCAATCTCGCAGAGCAGCCCTGCCGTACGCGCAAATTAGCTCGCCGGTTATGTGCGGCGCGAGCGCTAATATCCATTAGCGCAACACAACGGGCTGGCCACTTGGTTAGAAAAATCAAAGCAATTTACGCCGTCCCTCCGCTCTTTTCCGATAACGACGCGACCTTTAAATATACCTACCGCAATTATACACGCCTTTTTTCCCGCGTTATACTGCCTACATACATATATATATATTTATCATATCGAGTACGATCGAGCGCAGTGCAGTATAATTATTCGAGTATTAATAGACGTCTCGTCGCGGCGACGATTAATTCCACTCGCCGCAAGGTGGATTAGGCTCGATGTAGAATTACACGTCCCTTTATACATTCCCTATATACCCTTTCCCTCCACACTCCACCCGAGGGATGTAAAGAAATAATGCACGAGCGCATAGGTATAAGGTGCACGCAGCGGCAAAGAGAAGTTGTACAGGCGCCGAATGGGGTTACTAATTCCAGCGTATAATAAAAGGGATGAGGCTCGAGCCCCAGTTCGTCAAAGAGTTTCTCCCCCACTCTATACATCGCTTTGTTTGCCTTTTATTTCGTGCGCGGCCTCGAGGTATACTACCTACATATATATATATATATATATATGTGTGTATATAAAATACTGCACCTATATACCCACATGCGTGATGCGATTGCAGCGAGATTACCCTTCGATGTGTATACAGCCCCACCCTATACGTACGCGATGAAAACCGCCGCGTCGAAAAATAAAAAGGCCATCCGAGCTGTCACGTTCCACTTGTTTTTTCGCCGGTGCGCTCGTGAGCCGGCCTCGTTCAAGGCCGATTAGTGGTGATTTCGAGGATTAGACTCTTCGATAAAACTGAATCGAATGCGCGTGTGTATATAACGTTTAGAGCATACATCGCACGGAAAAAAAATTACCTTTTCAGCCTCGCATCGGTGTCGCGGTAGTTTCCGGATTCGCGGTGGACTCGCGTGTAGTCTTTGTACTTTTCACTTTAACTAATTTCCAGCGCGAGAGTAGGGTGTTCCCGGCGCGCTTCTTTGATAAATGGCCTCGGCACCTTAAACTCTCCCGCCGCCGCCGCCGTAGTCGTGAAAAACTTTCTTCCGCAGACAAGTACCTGCGTTTAAATGAGCATTGCGTGGAGAGATGTTCCCTCTGTCGTCGTGTACTTCTTTGTCTCTCTTTTGCCGGGAGCGAGATACCGGATAGAGCTCGTTTGTGTACGATAATGGGCGAGGGATAATATTTGGGGAGGCTTTTCGCGGATTCTTTTTTTAGCGATCTGACGATGTGCAAATTAGTTTTCTCGAGGGGCTCGCTTGATTTGTGCGGATAGGAATGGAGTTTCTTTGTATCATTGAATTATTGTTGCTGGTTTTGTCGATGTTTGAATGAGAACTATAGAAGGAGTTTATTGCTCTCTCTCTCTCTCTCTCTCTCTCTCTCTCTATAGCTTCTGTCGCCTATTCGGGCAAATAATGCCGTCTGCCAAGAGAATCTCTCGCTGAAAATAGCTCGCATTTATTTTGCTAAACTGGCTCGGTCCGCGCGAAGTGCTGACTGCGAGAAAGCGCGAGCGAGTGAATGTGTCACGCTGTTCTCCGGAAGGAAACCATATTTATTAAGAACCGAAGCCCCAGCGTCGTTGCACCCCCGAGCGTTACAGCCGTTGCCGGCGCGCCGGGCGGCTTAACTTCATTTTCGAAATCAATCTTGAGCAGGAAACACTTTGCCTGATAATTCTGTTATTGACACGTCTACCGATTTCTCAAATTTATATTATATATGTATATATATACATATATATATATATATATATATATATACATATATATATGTATATATATACATATATATATATATATATATATATATACATATATATATGTATATATATACATATATATATATATATATATATATATATATATATATATATATATATATATATATATATATATATATACATATATATAGCGCGCGATTGCGGGGCTTTGTAGGCGTGTACTTTAAAGGGACATTTGGAATATTGCGTTCGTTTATATATATATATATATATATCTATATATATGGTTATACTCAAACTGGCGAAAATCTCTCGCAGCAATTTTCTGAAAGAGCATCGCGTGTATAATTACAGCGTCGTCCTCGCAGAACAGCAGCACCGGCGATGCGCATTTAAAAATAAAAGAAAGGAAAAGTCGAATTTGGCTCGCTCTGATGGCAAAACCGTATGGCATAAGGAAAAAGCAGCAGCGACTACGTCTCCCGAAACTCAGTCGGCGAACATCACCTGTACAAAGTGCAGTTGCTCGTGTGTATATACTCTCTCTCTCTCTGTCTTGCTTGCGCGCGTGTTCTTTGAAGTTGGAAAAGCAGCTCCTTCGAAGAAAAGGGAGCATAGTGGAAGCTTCTCTGCGAGGAAGAGCGCGGGCAGAAAAGGGAAAGGACGTGTACAGCAGCAGCAGCAGCGGGGTTGCAGAGGGATAGAGGCAGGCGGCCAACACTTTTCCTCGTATTACTTAGAGAGAAAGAGAAGCCTCGCTGCTGAGCGAGACAGAGACAGAGGATACCCACACACACACACTCGCAGAGAGCTTGCACACGGCTCCGGGGCTATATCTCAGGGTAGAAAGCACCCTCGGTGCGAGAGCGTATTATCCCCCTTTCCGCTGCGCGTTTGCTCTAGTCCCTCTCTCTCTCTCTCTCTGGCATTCCCTTTCCAGCACTGTGTGTCTACTACGTCTATGTGTGTGTGTCGGTGGCGGTGGCGTCGGCCCTCTTCCACCCCCGCAGCAGCAGCAGCAGCCCCGACACACTCTGTTTCCCCCAATTCCACCCGTCCACCCACTCGGGGGGGTGCTCTCGCTCTCTGGAAGGTGGGTGCGCCCTACTGGCGCCTGAATCATCCCGCCCGAGGCCGCTGGGCGGGGGCGGACACGACTCGCTTTCTCTCTCTCTCACTCGCTGCGCTGCGCGAGGCTTTCGGCTTTGGCATATTCGCCCTCTCCGTCTGGCGCCCAGCCGAGAGCTTTCTGTCTCTCACTCTCTGCTGCTGCTGCTGCTGCAGGAAGGTCGCTCTGCTGTGGTGGTTGGCCGGGAAACGCGGCTACGGGTATAGTATAGAGCTCTACTACTACTACTACCGCCACTACTGCTGCGTATAGGGTAGAAAGAGAGAGAATTCAGAGCTCAAGGTATACCGCTGCGTACACGTGAGCTTGAAAGCTGCAGCACACAGGGGTGCGCCGCAGAAAGAGAGCTGCCGAGGGAGTAGAGGCGGCCGTCTATGTGCCTTGAAATCGAGTTGGAACACGAGCGGGGAGAGAGAAAGAGGCAGGGGGGGAGAAGGTGCAGGCCTTCGTAAGGCTTCTCTAATTATTTTTTGTCCGCGCTCGCACGACAGGGGTGCGCCGCCGCCGCCGCGCGACTCGACTCAAATTAAATGAATGGCCGAGCGCGCTACATATAGCTTGCGCATAGATATGCTCGGCTCGTCATTTCGAAACTGGAGTAAAACTTTTCGCGCTCGTTGCTGCTTCCTTTTTATTTTTCATTTTCCCGGCTCGCTCGTTTTTTCCCCCTGCCTTTATTCTATTCCGGTCGCGCGCTAACTCTATTACGTAACGCGCCGCGCGGCACGAGCTTTATCGGCTTGCGCGCGATTCGCGCGGTATCGCTGGCTGATTTTTTTAGGAGAGTATCGCGCAGGTTGTAATATTGTTTTTTTTTTCGTTTTAAATTGCTGCCGGTGCGCGATGGAAAAAGAAAATAAACGTTGTTTCACGCGGAATCGGTTATCGCGCGCGTGTGACTTGGGGATAACAAATTTAGGAATTAGATACACAGCCGCGGCGTAATATATAATGACCTAGAGCTGAAGCAACTAGTTGTATTGTACGTTTACACACGGCGTTCTGTCTATGTGCTTGCATGTTCGCTCAGCCGGATAAACCTCGTGGCCGCAGACCTTTCGATTTCGGTGATACGATTTATAGCGCGACACTGGCTTCTAGTTTGAAATTAACGTATGGGAAGATTATCGTTCGAAAAGTTTGCTTGTATGGGGAAGTAGAACGAGGCAAGTAGATACAGGCGAAACAGTCAGACGTCGAGTGAAAGATACCTGTATGATATATTGTGGATGAGCGCGTTTTTTGTTGAAGAAAAAACACTTCTTCTCGGAGTATCGACTGGATTGAAAATATGACGGCCCGATACGACGATTTTTCACAACAGAGCACACGCACAGTATAGCCCCCGCTCGGATCTGAATAAACGTGCTCATCATTCTATCCACGATAATCCCGTACACATCGCGTCCCAGATTATAAAAAGTTCCTTTTTGCACTTCATCTCTGAAACTCGCTGGCAAGCTTCGGCACAGAGGAAGAGAGAGAGAGAGAACCCGACACATAAAGCCCGGTATAACTGCGCCGCGTTCCTCCCTCCCCGGCATTTTTCCCTCTCGCTCACTCTCTCAGAGCTCTATATACATAGAGTATCTATACGCAGAGAACCAAGCGAGTGAGCGAAGCAAGGGTACGGAACGACGAGTAGCGAAGGTGGGATGCTCTAGGGTTGGTTGGCGAAGTATATAGGCGCCACAGAAAGAGAGAGAGAGGGTGTGCGCGAACGAGCGAGAGAAAGCCGAGCGAGGGAGGATGAGGCGGCAGCAGCTGAGGAGGGTCGGGTATAACGCTGGAGGGTGAGAGAAAGGGTGTTTGTTCGGGAGGATAGTGTAAGACGTTGACGTGAACCCTCCTCCTCCTCCTCCTCCTGCTGGCAGCTCGGCGGCGCCGCTGCTGCTTCTATTGGAACTATAGCGGAAAGCTTGGCTCTGGAAGTCGAAGCTCGGAAGAGAATGGATGTAACGAAACCCAGGAAGAGAAGAAGAAAGAGAGGATGAGGAGGGGGAGGACTTTGGAACTCTGCACGGACAGCCGCCGCTACCACCTCTATCCCGATTATCATCCTTTTCTCTCCGAGCTTTCTCCCATTACGCCTATAAAGCCCGCGTATATATATGCTATATAGTCTCTCTTTTTACGAGGACTTTGCCGTATATATACACTCATACTTTTATTCCATCGAAATATACATATACGCGTGTATTGACACAAGCGAGAGCGCGGGAATTAGGAACAGTTTGAAAAGAAACGTTATTACGCGCATATACACATCAGCGAGTGAGAGAAATGAAAGGAAAGTGCGGGAAAAAGAGAGCTGATGGTCGGAGCGGAGCAGCACAGAGCCGCTGGGTGCGCTGGGCGAAAGGGAAAAAGGAAAGGCAGCTGGAGAGAAGATAAAGCCGTCTCTCTTGCTGCTGCTGTGTAGCGCGTTCATTTTCGTGCGAGCTGCTCCTCTCTCTCTCCGAGTCTCGAGCGAATTTCTGAATTTCTCGTTGACGAGTTCTCCGAGCCTGGAGGGAGTGAGAGAGAGAGAGAGAAGCGGCGGCGCAGGAAGGTACGATGTCAGATGCGGGTGTAGTCGGAGACACGTGAGGGGGTTGGCAGGCGAGTGGGTGGTTGGGTGGCTTGGCACTATGGGCTAGAAGCGACGTCGGAAGGAGCCGCGCGCAGGGGGCCGCAGTCGACGAGAGAGAAAGAGAGAGAGAGAGAAATAGCGGAAAGCGTAGCAAGAGAGAGAGAGAGAGAGAGAGAGAGAGAGAGAGAGAGCGAGACGAGGGTGAAAGGAGGATGAGGGGGTGGCGGTAGTAGTAGCTGCGCGCGGGGCTGAGTTACCGAGGACTCGGGATACAGTCCCCTTTTCTGGACTCACACCCCTGTTTCTCGACCCCATCCTTTCCAGTTCCGTTATCCGAGCGCCTGCCTGCCTGCCTGCCTGCCTGCCTGACTCGCTCTCGCCTTTCTAACCACCCCCCGACGACCCTCGTCCGCTGCCACCCCCGCGTTTCCTCGTTCCTTCTACCCAACCACCCACCCACCACCCCCGACTCCTCTTTCTCTCTCTCTCTCTCAGTACTGCCAGCAGCTACGTTCCAGCCCTCCTCATCGCTATATATACCGAGGCATATTCTACTATGCGCGCGCTCGCGCAGCCTTCCTAACGTCTCTCTATACCCTTCGCGTTGCCGCCGCTGCGCTCTTCCTTTCTCGGATATATATATATTCACGTGTACGTGTGCGAGGTAGACGCGGCAACGGCGGCGCGAAGCGCTCTTCAATTTTCTATAAACCGTCAGGCAGCAGCAGCAGCGGCAGCTATTATTATATTGCTCCGACTTTTCCTCCCCCGATGCGAGTTTTCGACGGACCGTCGCCGCCGCGTTGCCTCTTTTTGAAGCTCGTGTAATTACAGTACTCGGCTGTGTACTTTAATATTTATGACTCTTTTCGGCTGGCGCGATGTGCCATTATTTTCGAATTTCATTCATACCCTGCGCACTCGAATTATAAACATATTAGGCGACGACGAGGCAGAGAAGGTTCGCACACCGCTACGATGATAATAATCCCTGCAGTTACAAGCGCGAATCCAGAGAGTAGTAGACAGTCGACTAAAATTAGCATTATCGCGCGCGGTTGAATCGATCCCAAAGTTATCCTCGAATCCCCGCAAACTGCAGCGCGGTATATCCGAAGAAAAACCCTTCGCTCCCCGCAGGTCTACGTATGTATATATATTGCACAGCTATAGCACAGCTGACATCGTCAAACATTCAGCAGCAGCAGCAGCGGCAGCGGCGGCAGAGAGGAATAAAGAGCGTCGGTGCAGCGGCGCACAGGTCGCTAATCCGGAGCGGGCCGAGCTTCATTTCCCCTAGAAAAGTCAATGTAAACGGGCGCGCGCGCGGTGCGGTGGTGCAGCCGGTCGTGTCGCTCCGCGCTGCCGCTACCTATATAAAGAGCGACAGACGGACAGAGAGAAAGAGGCTCTCTCGCTCGCTCTTCTGACAGTAAATCGATCGAACGGTATAATTTATACCACCCCCTGTGCCACCTCTCTCTCTCTCTCTCTCTCTCTCTCTCTCTCTGAACTGTCGAGCCGCGCGCACTAGACACCTCGTCGGTTCTCTGTGTCCCTTTCCCGACTTCTCTGTCCGTGTGTCCGTGTGTGGGGTATAGGCGCCGGGCGGCCGCCGCCCCAAATAGTCATTGCCGACTTGTGTCGCGCATCGATTCCCCTCTACTGACTGCATGTGCACCGTTGCCAGTGGTGGATAATGGCCCGCCGCGCGTATATATACATATAATATAGGTGCGCGGGATGTGGGATGCTTTTACGGCGTGCGCGGCTCGCTCGGATAAAGAGCCGGACTCTCGCTCTCTGCGCGGCGCTCATACGCGTGTATCATAATAAATGCACACTCCGCTGCATTATCCCTCTCGCTCTAGCCTCGCACTAACGGCGTCCCCCTACTCTACCTATATATATATATATGTTATGCCTACGCGCCAATTCCTTTTCCGCGCGATTACGGCCTTTGCGTCCTATGTCTATGCTCTCTCCCTCGTTGTCGCTGTTGTCATCCCCATTTTCCCACTTTCTCTGACGCCGCGTGCTCGACCCCCTTTTTACCGAGCCGTGAATCTGCTGCTTCTTCTTCTTCTTCTACTTCTTCTCCTTCTTCTGCTTCTTCCTTATAGTCTCCCCTCCGCCGCTGTGATGCATTATACTTGCGGCGATGCGTCAGCTTTGCGAGCAATCCGGTTTATTGTGCTCGACTCTGACACGGCCTGTCGCGCGATGTGCAGCTGCGGGATTTTCACTTTTCTGTATACATATATATGTATCTATCTACGTTCGCCGAAGGGAAGGAAAATATCGACGAACGCGTGGGTTATATTGTAAGATAGCACAGGGGTAATAGAGAAAGAGAGAATAAAAATCGCGGTCGAGACCAACAATGGGTTACAAAGGAGCCGAGCTGCACTTGACTATAGATATATACAGTCGAGCAACTTGCGTCAGTAGTACGAGCTTCTTTCCGGAAAAACATTGTATACTCTCAAGATTTTGAAAACACTTTCAACTTTGTGTATAGCGGTGGTATAACGATGGTCAAGTCGAAACTTCTTCAATGACAGCATCGATATTACTTAGCTTTCATAAAAGTGCAAATGAATATTTGACTCCACGACCGAGAACCTTATTTAGCGCCTAACAAAGCGATTACAGCATACATCACCGACTCTCAGAATTCCATTTCGAAATACCACCAGCGAATTTCCCTCCCACGCGCAGTAAACTGCAAAGTAAAAATCGTTTCTTCTTAAAGAAGTTAAAAAAAAGACCATCCCCCGACTAAGCAGCCAGGTAAACCTGGAGGGCAGGACCTGCCGCTTCCCAACGGGCTAATGGCGTAAAGCTACTGGCTAAGAAAGGGGGATGGGGTGACGGCGGAGCAGCGGCCGCGTAATTATGAATATAAATCGATGGAAGAGCGCTGGGTTGCGGCGAAAAGTCGGGACGAAGAAAGATATAGAAACGGAGCAAGGGGGCGAGAGGTTGCGTCTTTTAATTTTAATTAAAGTAAGGTTGCCCCCTTTCCCCCTTCTGAGAGCGGAATAAGAAAGAGGGAGAGACGAAGTCAACTCGTTAAGTTTGAAGCTATACGCGATGACAGCTGATGCTGCAAGAGGGTGGCGATGAGTCGACGGATTAACGCTTCAGGGGGGGAGCCTCGTTTTTTCTTTTCGCTGGATTTCGTTGCGGTCGCATTAGTTGATTCGTGCGTGCTTATATCGCTCTCGTTCGATTGGGCCAATCAAATCGAATGTGGAATTGTAAAGTGCGAGCCGAAACACTGCAATATAACGAAGAAAAAACAGCCGCGCGCAGCAGATTACTCTCTGACAATCCTCCGGGCCGAGCAGAAAATTATTAATGCCCGAGCGACAGGAACAGAGAAGTAGGGAGAGAGACGAAAGTTAATCGCAGGGCGGAGGAGGCTCTGACAGCGCCTCTACGCTCGTAACTTTCCGCCATACTACATTACGGCATCAGGGTTATACTACACACAAGCGGCTTTTGCAGCCGCGCACTTCTAACTTTCCATAACGTCCCATTAACAATAACAGTAAACGCTTCTCTCTCTCACTCTCTCTTCCAAACACGCGCGCGGGCGAACCTTGAGTCATATTACAGTTCCTCGCTAATTTCCTCGAAAACTTTTTTCTCCATCTCCCCATCACAACACACACACACATCCCCACACATGACGATTGCAGCCTACGCACTTTAACCCCTGGAAGTAGTATGGGGTGCTCGTGCACACACGGGCCCTCCCCCGCGAAAGATGAGAAAGCTCTCGTGATGTGTATATACAGCGCGGCGGTGTGTCTATATATATATATATATATATATATATACATATAGCCATCCTGACAATCCCGCGAGCAAAGCGCACAAATTACCGATATTGAACGCAGCAGCTTCCAATATCGGCGTATAGCGATGACCGCGGCGTGATCGTGCATTTTGCCAATTGCAGAGATGCGCCCGGGTCATTCCCCTACCAGAAGCGTGGAAATTAATGTCACGCCGCGAGCTTCATTTTGGCTTGACTCGCTCTAGGCCGGCTTTTACCCGTACACACATACGCGCGCGCGCTATTTAGTTAATGACGATTTTATCGGGGCTACATAGCCGACTGACTGAGTGCAACGATCGTCGAGCGCTTTTTTTCGCCTCGTTGTATATATATATACGCGCGCTCGTCGATTGCAATATATATTAGCGGATGCAGTATAATTATCAATCGGCAAAGTGATTGCGGTGTATGATATACACACACATGTTCGTATATACGAGTGACGTTTTTCGAGAGGTGAATATAACCGTCAATTAGACGTGAATCAGCCGGTTTTCTGAACCCCAAACACACACACACGCGAGATAAAATCGAACCCGGCGATAGGTATCTTAAAGCCTCGCGATTGTGCATTCATAACGGATATTATGCGTCGAATCGTGTCGTGGATAATGCGCTGCCCATCTCCCGCTGCACTAGAAACTCTCCTAGAGGAGTAGCCTCGATATATAGGGTCGGCTATGTATAAGGTGGGGAACGCCGGGGCTCTCTCTCTCTCTCTCTCCATGTGCGATTATAGGAAAAGAGAGAAACAGCCGCAGCAACAAAGCAAGGAAGTATAACCCTCGACTCGGTGCGCGGACGACGAGGGGCGGCCAACAGCGGCGATATTGAGGGGGAGAGGTCGGCGCCGCTGAGATATCCAAGCTGCCGGCGGCGCATCGTCTATACTGATGTATATATATGTGGTAGGAGGGGAGGGAAGCTCGCCTCGTTCGCTCTGAATTACATCCAGAAAACTATTATTGGGCTTTGCGGGATGGTACTCTGCGATAATGTAAAAATGTGCTGGCGATGGATTTTTCTGCAGCCGTGAGCCGTTTCAGACGACGCGGTATAGCTTCCCGTACGAATTAACGCTGATAATGGGCTGTTGAATTGGGAATTTTGTCGCCCGACCACCGCCGACTGTCACTACTTATATTCTTACTCGTACGAAAGGAAAAAGAAGGCAGCACGCAGTCCGGCGGCTTACGTATTTTCAAAGTCCACACGCTCACCTTGGAGTCTTACCTCGAGCCGCCCACGTCGCTGTATATAGATATATACTTATACTCTCTTTCCCCGCTGCTGCACGTGTGCGCGTCTTCGTCTCTCGAGGCATATAGCAGCGGCTATACGGATATAGAGCGGGCGAAAGAAAGAGCAAAGCAACACCCAACGGGGGAATGGGCTTTTCAACCCGCTGTTCATCAGGGAATGCCAACGAAAATAGATTTCCCTTTGCCGACGAGTTCGCTCGCTCGCTCGGTCCCTCGCTCCTTTTCTTTCCGATCAAAGAAACGCTTCCATAAATACGCGAATGCAGCAGCCTCGTATATACGTGTTCTTCCTATCGCTTATATATATATAAGAATTATATGTAATTCAAATGAAGTGCATAATGTGTACTTGAACTTGCGGCGCCTCTCGAGTTGAACAAAGTGGAAGTTAAGCGCATTTAAATGGAAGTCGAGGATGGGCTGATTATTACACGGGGACAGAAGAATTTCGTTACAGCTAACGAGGCTGGTCTTCTGCTCGATTCCAGATGTTCCTATAAGCGTATAACAAGGCATTGATGAATCCTTGCATGCTCACGGTTCGGTAGACACCGCTCGTTAGATATACCTCTCCGAAAATACATAAGACCCAACCGTCGTCCCACACACGACAAAGAAGAATCCCAATAGCTTCGCATATTCTTACATCCCTCGCTTCTTTCTTTCTCTCTTCCGTCGGATAAATCACGACGGCGTTATTGCTCAAGACCCAGGACCGCGCCCTCGTCCTTCCACCCGTCCACCCTCTCTACACTCCAGTTTTCTCTCTCTCTCGCTCTTTCAGTGGGAGGAAGCGGCAACCCTCTAGGTTGAACCTTCATCAAGCGGTCCGTAGCTACCCAAGCAACCCCAGGCAAGCCGGAGCGAAAGCCCACCTTTATCAAGAGCACCCAGCCAACTACTCTCTCTCTTTCTCCCTCCCTCTCTCGCTCACGGTCTTTCTCTTTCGGCTTCACCTGCATCTCTCCCCCTTCCTATTTCTCTCCAGCGCCTTCTCTCGCTCGAGGGAACCCACCGCCACTCGGTCTTTATTCTTGTTTCTCTTGTTTCGTCGTCCGCCTCGTCCCTCGGACCCTAGATTAACAGATCCTTCCTGACGCAGAGGAAAAGGGAGTCTGCATCCTGCCGCCCTTTCCGAGACCCTCGGAGCCCACCACCCACTGCTGGAACCTCTGCCTCACCCCCTATCCACCCACGCGCTTCCATCCAACTTGGATGACTTGGCTTTCTCTCTTCTGCCACTGCTCTATTTTTAATCTTCTCGATGCTGCCGTGTCTTACGATTTGCTCTACTAGAATAGCTTTTATATATATATATACCGCTGAGCGAAAATTAATAATTACGACTATTATCGGGTGTCAGGCTATCGCTGGAAAGTAAGTGTTGCTATGAGTTAATATCTTTCCTCGACTCTGTATACACCTGTAACACTCAATACAAAGAATATTACGGTGTATATATATAGTTTTCTTACTTAACTTGTATATATACATGCTGACCGAGTACGGATCCAGTCATTCCGAGGGTAATCCAATTCCAAAAAAAAATCCATTGTCGGCTCGCGTTGGACGGAAAATTTTTTTTCATATCCGTCACAGGCTCTTCACGATCGAAGTAGCATAATGCCTCGCGCGCAGATTAATGTATAAATAGAATTTCGAAGTTGGCTGGGCATCGAAACGGATTCGAATGAAATTGCTCGAAACGTGTACTCGCGCTGATTGCATTTTTCGGATTTTCCGTTCGTTCGCGAGAAAAATACAAAAAGGAAAATCTCGTCCTTTTTTCCCCGCGAGTTCGTTATAATAGCAATATACACAGGATTGACACGCTCATCGAGCTGAGGAGAGACGAGGGATATGCAATCCACGAAGGGACTCGCCAATAAGTTACGTGAGCTCATCTAATTTTCTGCGAACAAGCCGTATCGATGCGGGGGTGCGGGCTCGCTTTTTTGCATTTCGATTCGTGACGGCGATACTCATTAATTAGATAGCGATTCTTATTTACATATTCGAGACAGCCGGCAGCAAGTATATTTTATGCCGAAGCATCGAGCGCGCAGACAGTTAAAACGCATCGCGCGCACAGTGACCCCGTTTTTAACTCTCCTCGCCCTATAATACACTCGGTCGCGAACGAAGAGGGGTAGTGTATAGCGAAGGGCTGATCGAAATGAAGATAATAGCGAGAGCGATGAGTATCGGCTGAAAAGTGAAACCGCCATATAATCGACTGCGCATTGAGAACTTCATCATTATCCGTATGATCTACTATATGCATGTATATATATATAGCTGACCGCGCGTCCGAATTAATTCAACTCAGTGCGCGGATCAAGCCCTCGCATATTGTGTGCTGAAACGTCATCGAGTGTATATACCGCACGATTAGAGATATTTGAACGACGACTGAGAGAAAAAGAAACCGCAGCTATATACTCTTCAGCCCCTCTCGTCTGTTTATATCTGTGTATGCACACACATGCACACACGTCCGTGCAGAAAATGACTGGCCAAGGGTGAAACGAACGAGCTGGTACGTGTGTGTGTGCGCGCGCGCGGTGTCGAGTATATGCGCGCGCGAAGCCGAGAAAGCCGCAGCAATCGTATCACGGAATTATTTAGAACAGTGGATGGTAGTCGACGGTGTAGTTAGGTGAACTGCGGTGTCCAGCAGCAGTAGCAGCAGCAGGCTATGTTCTCTCTCTCTCTCTGCCTCAGTGGAATTACCCCCAGTTCGTCTCAGTCAGTCTCTCCCAGTTTCGCTTTGCCCTTCGCCTCCTCGTCGTCGTAGTAGTTCTCTCGCTCCCTCTCTGGCTTAGCTCAAAGCAGCGGCAGCCCCTCGCGTGCTCGCCGCCTGCCAGCCATCCAACTAACCCAACGCTGCTACACCCCCTCGACCCAAGCCTCCCCCCAACGGAACGGCTCCGCAACTTCCAGTGAGTGAGCGGCGGCGGCGGCGGCGGCCACCCCCTCGTCCCACAATCTACGACTACTCGGCCACCCAACCACCCACTCTCTCTCCGACAAGCCGTCGTGTGCTATACTCTCTGCGCCGCAAACCCCTACGCTACTGGGGCTATATATACTGCTGCCGGAAAACACAGCTGAGCCAACGCCGAGCTAGCTCTGCGCCTCCCTCTCGTGCCCTCTTTCTCCTCTTCAGTTTCAGCACTTTTTATCATCCCTCGCGTATAGCCCGCGCGCAGCTCTTCTCCTTTTTTTTCCTACTCTACACCGCTGGCTGGGATAGCTCTGCCGTACTCGAGTATACGCCGCAGCCTTAAAAACACCTGGCGCGGTTTTCGAGCGAGTTTTTCATTTTTCTGTATATCCATACATATATATATGTGTGTGTATACAGAATAGGCACACAACGCACAGGGCTGACTCGAGCCCGAACGTACCTACTGACGAGTGAAGCTTTTATCATTGATCCATGAGCTCGACCAAATCTCAGCCGTCAGAGTGGTATCAAGAATTTAGCGACGCGCATGTACAATATACCGCGCGCTGCAGCCGTCGGTATACGATAATTACCATAGGCCCCACATTCGACGAGTATTATAGTCCGCGCGTCGCAGCCCATTGGTCATGCATGCGCTTACGCGCCTATAATTCAATCGCATATACTGCTAAGCGACACCCCCGCTGTGTACGTATATATATACGTATATGCGGCTTTCACTCGAGGAGCTATCGCTGCGCAGGTGTATATATACATATATATATAAGAGCTGTTGTATTCGCCCAAGGTGCAACTCTCGCAGACGCTTCCAGTATAATACGTATAACGCGGAGTGGAGGTCGATGCGAAGAGCGAGAGAAAGGCGTGCAGAGGGTCCCAGCGCGGCTGACACACAAACAAACGCGCTCGAGCTCTAAGCCACCCCCCGCGAGAGTAGCAGGTATTATACGTATACCAGCGCGCTTTGAATTACGCTGCGGGATCTACTCTTTGCGTATACATACTTATATGTATATACGCGTTGGCGCACCTGTGGAGAGAGAGAAAGGGAGGGAGAGAAAAGCTCGGCTTTTTTTCGGCCTCCACGGGGCCAATGTGTTGCTCTATATATACTGATTGACTCGATATGGCCGGATTGATAAAGGCTTTTACGGCCGGCGAGCTTTGTTTCCGAAGCGGGCAATTTTTTAACTCTGCGATGATGATTTTTTGTTTTTCCAGGGAAACGACCTTTTTTTCATTGGTAACTCGAGGCAGGTCGCATCGATCGCTGACAGCGAAAAAAATGATTTCGCGAGAGGAAAAAAACGTTCCCGCACGCACAATGCTATTCATTATATGTGCACGCACGAGTATATATACATGTGGGTAACATGTGTAGAGGAGTACAAATCCCCGCGCGAAAACTCGACCGTGCGTCGAAACAATATTGCCGACCGCGCGCTCTCTCTCTCGCGGATATAACAATAAGTGAAAAAAGGCATTATCGCACACGCCGGCTACCGCTCGATACCCCCCCCCCCCCTCAGTCACACATACGCACACACAGAGACACGTGAACCGTGGGCATGGATTTTGCATATATCTCTCGCGGCCGGTTTCAATGGCCTTCCACAGGCTGACCGAGTGGTATGGGGGGGAGTCGAGAGAGCGAACAGGGCACACACGCGCCGCGGCTGGATATGTCAAGCAACCTAGTGTACCTACCTGCGCTGCTGAGTTCAACGCACCGTTAAAGCGACCACACCTCTGCGCCGCCCTGTGTGTATCTGCACCCCCTCGTGCACACATTCGCTCTCTCTCTCTCTCTCTCTCGCATTGAAATGTACGCCTGCACCGATGCAGCAGCGGCAGCAGCAGCAACAGCAGCAGCACCAGGCGTATAGATATATGGACGTTATTGCAGAGTAGTAGCCTGTCAGCTCGGTCGGACGCTAATGGCCCACTTAGTCTATGGGCCGGCGGCAACTCTTTCGATATGTATAATTTATAATAACGACTGAGCAACTAACCGCGAGTCTAATACGTTTATTAGCTTACGTGTGTACGTAGTCGAGGGATTATAAACCTATAACGGCGGCGGAACTACTGTTCGCTGCCTTTTGCGCTTATGCATCACTAGAGAGACAGAGAGAACGCGCGGATAAGTCCCTGTTCGGGATGTGACGCAGGATATATATATGTATAGTATACACACGGAGCGAGCGAACGAGCAAGAGAGAGAGAGAGAGAAGGGCTTTGCAGCTATATAGCGCGACCCTTTCTACTATACACCTATATATATAGGATCCCTCGGCTACAGAGGGTCGACGACAAAAGCCTCCTTCGCCTCCTTTCAGAGCGAGCTCCCTCCGTCGCGCTTCTATCTTCCGATGTCTCTCACTATACATATATACGTATAGCCATAGGGCGGAACGGATCCGCAGTCCTGTAGCAGGAGGACGATTCCTGCTTTTCTCGTTTTCCCGATAGCGCGCGCGCGGCGGAAACGAGCTGCGCGAGAACATCTCTGTGCGAGTCTCTCCCTCTATCTCTCTTGCACGAGCTCGTTCGCTCTAAGAGCGAGAATCTGATCAGCAACGACGCAGGGGGACTGAGTTACAAGCTGTGCTGGGCTTTTTGGCTTGAGACCCCGAGCTCTCTGAAGCTGAAAGGGGATAGGCTGGTTTACAGCTCTCTATATATATACGTGCGTGCTGCTGGCTGCTCGATGCCGACTCATATATGAAATTATTATTACGCGGACTTGTGCGGTATACCGAATACGAATATATAACTATTATATCGCACAAGTTTATAAGCGTACATAGATAATGACTATTCTTACGACAACTTGCTTCCTCTCTCTCTAACGACGTTATTGTTATCATGAATTTTATTATTATCATTATTATTATCATCGCTGCTGCTGCGGATATTTTTACATCGTACAGAACAAAAATATATATTATACGATTATCTGTAATATATAATAAATACGAACTCCGCGCAAGCAGCCACGTACGCGCTGACCATCATACGGCATTTCAGCCGCATTATAATATAATCCCCGGTTCTCGTAAATCCCAGAATTTTCGTTAATTTCCATATACCTAGTCGTATATATACGTATATATCCACCTCCGCGGCAGCGTCGCTTTCCAAAAAGAAGCTTCTCTTTCACGCAGCTTCCTCCCACGCTCGGCGCAAAGCCCTTTGGCTCTTTCTCTCTGTGCCTTTGCCGCGCTGCAACTCTCTACTCACACACACACACATACCGAACTGCACGCGAGAAAGATAGCGAACGATGCACCGGAGGCAGCGGGGTATCTGTATCTCTCTCTCTCTTTCTCTCTCCGGGAGCAGCTATATAACCGGTCCGCGCCGCCGCTGGTAGCCGGAGTGCACACTTTTAATGAAGCTTTTTTTTGGAAGCGGAGAGAGAGAGCTGAGGAATTTGCCTAGGTGTATGTAGTATATAACTTGAGGTCGTTGATGCGTATGCACTACTGTGATGGTTGAAAGAAAAGCGTATTGAGGGAAGCTCCTCTCTGTCTCGCTACATATATATAGTATATATACATTATCGTAAACCTGCGGTAGATCTCGAGCTTGTAAAAGCTTCATTGCCGAATCGTCTCCGCGATAAGATCGCGTCCGCCGCTAATTTCCACGATGGTTTCCTTCGTCTTTTCCAGATCGACGAAGGGTCGCCGGCTCTTATATGTCAACGACGAAACTCGAGGGAGAGCTGCAGCTCGATAAGAGAAGTGAAACTCGAATTTATAGCATCAGCGGCGCTGTTCGTCTCTTATTCTCCCAGCGCTAGTAGGTAAACAAGATATCTCTATATACCGTATCTATACATACATAATCCTTTGCAGTAGCTTTGTTCCGCATTTGTATACGCGTATACGCGTATTCTTTCCGGCAGCAGCGTATAGATAACTTTGTTTCTTTCAAAACTCCCGCGCTAAATAATTAACATCTCCCTCGTAGGCTAACTGCTGCTGCCACGGAAAACCAGGGCCTGACCTCCTCCCACGCATTGTCCTGCCGTCGACTTTTCCTATACATGTATACACCTCTCTCGCAGCACGTATATTAAAGTTTTCCTCTGTACTCGTCCGCCGCGTCCACTAGACGCGTAGCTACATATATATAGAGCAGCTCGAGCAGAGCGAGAGAGAGTCGCGGGAGGGGCAGGCAGAGAGACAACACATATACGCGCGCACCTCATCCGCAGCGGCGGCAGCCTCAAGCCCTTCGAAATCCAGCGCGCACATATTGCGCTTCGTATATACCGCAAATGCGACGCGCTCTACTCGTATGTACCTATATATATATATACAGAAAGAGAGAGAGGGAGAGAGAGAGAGAGAGAGAGAGAGAGAGAGAGAGAGAACGAGCCCTGCACGTGAGCTCGCGTATCCTCTGCGAGCGCTCGCGAAGCTGAAATATGCAGAGAGCGGGAGATGTGACAGACACGGGTGACGTCGAGCTTTTCCTCTCTCCTATATATATGTATATACTGCTGCTGGTGCTGCTGCTACCGCCCTCCCCCTTTTCCAGCAATCTCTCTCTCCTACCGTATCCTCTAACGATTCGCTGCTGCGCGAGAGACCGATGTACTCTCTGGATTTGCCTATCGTCGCTCCGCGTATATATATACATATATATATATATGTGTGTGTGTGTGTATCGCGACTAATGCACGAGGGGGAGAGAATAACTGCACCACCTCCGCCCGTCACCACCGCATTATCTATAGAGTAACGAGCGCTGCGTTGTGCAGTCCGTGAATCGCTCTTTCTAACGAAAATCTGATGCGCGCGAAATAGACGGGATCGGATTATAGTACATATGCACAGAGAGGCCGGGAGGAGGGGGGGGGGTATAAATATTCAAAAGACACTAGCTGCTTCCCCCTCGTCATGTAGCATAAAATGCAATTTGTACGGGACGCCGAGCCAAGAATAAGAAGCGCCGGCGACTTTGCCTGTATATATATACACCCGAGAAGGAGGAAATTTTCCCTGCAGCAGCTCTCGCACTATATATATATATATATATATGTGTGTGTGTGTGTGTGTGTGTGCTATCTATCTGTCTCTCCGGCGAATGTTCGAAGAAGGCGGCGGCGGCGGCACTTGGCAACCGCGGCTCTTTCTCTGCACACGTATACATATACATATATAGATATAGATATACACGTGATGTGCGGGGGAGGGGGCAAGAAAGAAGTCGCCAGTGCGTCTGGACCCTAACAAGAAACTAACCCTCCCTTTTCGTATATATATAGCGCAAAGCACAACCCCTCTGGGCCTCGGTTATACGCTCCTTCCTTCCATCGTCCTTAACGTTATCTTTCTCTCTCTCTCTCTCTCTCTCGCGAGTAGTCTGCCGCCACCGCTGCCGTTTCCCCCCTATCTCTCTGGAAATGGGGTGAGGCGCCTTGCGAAAGAAGAAGAAAGGGGCTCTCTCTCTCTCACTGTGGAACTTGCGGAGCTCGGAAGGGAATTACTGCTCCGAAGAAAAGGGCGACGCCAAAGTCCGTCTAAAGTGCGGCTATATACGCTGAGGTGCGTCTATATATACCTATATAACTTCTGGACATTACTGCCGCGCGAACATGTATATAGGTATACACACACAGGTGCGTCGTACGGCTATATACGACGAAATCGTAAAACACAGAGTTTCACCAGTATATAGCTGTCCCGAAAAATTGATCGATTCTATACGCCGAGGTTTTTTTTTCTTCCTTCGCCGGCAAGCGACTGGAAATATTCTACCTCAATAAGCCGTATAGAAGTATGACGAGGGTCGAGTTTTCTATCCTCCGGTATATACACCCATGAAAGAAACATACGTGTGTGTGTCGTTGCTCTGATGCGTCCCTCGACTTTTCGACACACACACACACACAAACTGGCCACTGCTGGCTGCGAGTACCTATAGCCGCAGCCAAATACGTGTTTCTTTCTTCAGCGACGCTTCTTTCCCCCTTTTCGTGTCAGTATACACATGCGGGGGTGTATGTGCTGGCGGACGAAGCGCAGACAACGCGACGATCGATTTCGATTCTGCCGCTGCTTTCTTGGACAAGAGACCCGACACACACACACACACACACACACACACACAGCGACACATACACACACACACACACATATGCACGCACGCACAGACACGCGCGCGCGCTCTTTCCTTTGTCGCTCGTATCGCATAAAGACATATGAAAATCTCGGCTACGGAGATATGAAGAAATTAATAATTTCTGGAAAATCAAGAAACCATCCAAGAATAGAAACCCTCCCCATGTAGGTATAGTGTAAGAAAAAGAGCCGCAGCCTCGCGCGAAAGTTAGCTCGGACAGCTGGGCGCGCAGTGCAGGCAAAAGAACGAAATGAAGGATGTCTAAAAGCTCTCGGTGTGAGCTGCAAGAAAAAGTCGTCGTCGTCGCGTGCGAGGAAGAACCACCGCGACAGAGACGTGTATATTATATAGACAGGGAGACGCGCGGGGCCAGAGCAAAACGTCGTCCACCATCGGCTGCAGTTATATATATATATAACATCGGAGCGAAGAAAAAGCGAGAGATCGATGAAGGTGTGACTTGAAACGGGGGAGAGTTTCGAGACGACGAAGCGATATGCCGCAGCTTTTCCGAAGATACCTCGAAAATAATTAACCCCCGGAAAAGGAACGATTACACTCCGAGCGCGCTAGATCTCTGTCTCCGATAAGAGAGAGAGAGAGAGAGAGAGAGAGAGAGAGGACGGCGAAGAGTAGAATATGAAAACAATGGGAAGGAATAGACGCGAGTGCGCGGTAGAACCAGATAGAGATCACTCGTTTAAAGTTGGCAAAATTCCGAATGGAAAGTCAAGTAAAGTTTGCAGCTATATATATAGAGAGAGAAAGAGCCGCTTATGCATCAGTCTGCAGCGCACACGGAAGACTCGCGCGGAGAGGTGTATAGGGGGAAGATTAGGGTCAGAATCTGAGCCATCGAGCTGTTATATACTATGCTGCTGCCGCGCGGGGGCATTGAATAACCGGCTCTCGGCCGTTTGACGCTTCGCCCCTTTCGCTTTCAACCCCTGCACGTCGCGAGTATAGAGAGCTATAGATATATACACCTATAAGCATCGCTTTGGAATTTACGTAATCAAGCAGTAGTGAACTACTCGCGTATAATGTGTATAATACGCAACGACGACAGCTCCACTGTGGATCCGACAAATTCGCGAGTACATGATCGAGGGCTTGATCCGTATTTTTCTAGCTTGGCTGACTTATATACGATTATTCTCCCGCGCAGCTCGGCGAAAATAACAAGCTCTATATGTATATACATGCCTGATGATGCGCGAGAGGCAAACGAAAGCTTGTCCCTTTGTACTTGGGTATTACAGCCACCGTAGCATTATACACCGATCGTATCCGCTCGTTCTCCATTCCCCCTGCTGCGGCAATTAGTGCACCTTTTCCGTGTTCGCTGATGTATATATATATAGACTCGTAATCCGTCAAAGAAGCGTTCCCGAAATCAGCCAGCCGCACAATAAAACACGCGAGCTAAAAGAAACTCGGCGAGAAGGAAGAGGCGAACGACGAAGATGCTACAGTGTGTATATATATACATATATATATATATATATACATGTATACAACGCATCGCTCACCCGCACGTGTGTGCACATACGTATATATAAGAGAGATAGAGGAGGGTCGGCTACAGAGGGAAAGGTTGAAAGTGTGGTGGAAGCCAGGGGGGTCGGACAGAGAGTAGAGGCGTGGGAGGAGGTCGGGCACGTTGGAGCCTCGCGCAGAAATTAATATCGAGCTGCCGTTCTCCCTCTCTCTCTCTCTCTCTCCCGGTCTCCCTCTCTCTCGCTTTCCGCACGTGCACTTCGTCCTGCTCTCTACACAGACTCTGCGCTCTCGCAAAAACTAATAGGTCAGTGTGTGTGTGAGAGTGTCTGTATGTGTACTCGGTCTCTCTCTCTCTCTCTCTCTCTCTCTCTCTCTCTCGGACACGTTCCTCTTTCCCACGTCCTTCCGTAGCAGCAGCAGCAGCAGCAGCAGCAGCCCAAAGGACTACTCGCTCTCTGCAGTCGCCGGGGCTATACGGGCGCTATCTCGCTCTCTGAAGCTTCTCTCTCGGTGTGACTGCGGAGCGCGCAGGAGCGAGAGAGAGTAGAGAGAGAGAGAGGAGCAGCAGCGGCGTACAAGTTGGTTTCATCTCGAGGGCTCAGGTCGGCCTGAAAGGGAAGCTTTCAACCAAGAGGCAAGTGGAGCGAGTCGAAACGAGCTCAGCGAGCTACCGCCTCTCTCTCTCTCTCCCTCCGCGTCTCTACTCGTTCCTACTCCTACTATACGTATATAGAGGATGGCTACCGCTGAGAGAGAGAGACCGGATGGCCTGCAGTACTGAAACTCCCCTACTCCTTGTGCAGAGCGCGTTCCAGGCACAAATGTGTGTATCTGTGTACCTATATGTGCGCGAGCAGAGCCCGATATGTATACACTATGCTACTGCGCGCGCGGGCTTTTACATGCGCGGCCCTCCACTGCTGCTACTGCTGCTGTTTCGGAAAGTTTTCTTTTTCCTCCCGCCATGCGCGATATGTATGTATATGTACCTGTTCTGCAGAGAGAGATAGATAGATAGATAGATAGATAGATAGATAGTTTTATTATTGCGCCTTGGGGTAGGACCCCATCTGGCGGTTTATACATCAGCGAATATACAGAGACAAAGTTTACTTAAAACTAAACATATGCGAAGTACAACTTGAAACTTACGAATTAACTTACATGCTATAGGACTTACAATATAGTTAACTAAACGCTCAGTCCCTCTCTAACTATCCGAGCCTCCCAGTCGGCCTGGTCCCGGGCTAGTAGTTCCTTATAAAGCTTGCGCTTCACAACAGGAATGCATTGCTCCGAAAAATCTGTGATGCCTAAACTGTTTAATAGAGCAGAAGCTTGAACGCAAAAGGATTTGTTCCAAGCTTCCGTACGAGGTGCGGCATATAAAAGGCCCTGTGGAACGTTTCTAGCCGATCGTCGAATCTCTAGGTTGCTATCTAGAATCGTGAAACGGTTGATCAGATATGAGGGTGTTTTTCGCGCAAGCGCGGAATACGCCTGAACACCCAAGAGGTATTCGCGCCTGCGTTGCGCCGATAACCACCCGAGACCGATCCTATATGGAGTGACGTGAGCGCGACGAGGGATATTCCCCACTACAAAACGGACGCACGCATTCTGTGCTCGCTGAAGCTTCAGGGCTCGAGCGGCATCAAGGTCCGTTAGGGCCGGACTTACATAATCAAACAGCGGCAGGACCAGTGTTTGTGCCAGTTTTTTCCTTGCCGACATCGACAGCGCATGTTTATGGAACCGGAGAGACGCCAAGGAGGCATAAACCTTGCGAGAGATGTGTCTGGCGTGAAGCTGCCAGTCAAGATTTTGGTTTAACCAAAGGCCAAGGTTTTTTGCCTCCGTAACGTAGGGCAGTGCTTCCCTATCCACAGTCACGCTTGGGATATCCGCTAAATCTATTTCACGTGTATACGCGCAGCTGCCCAAGATCATGACTTTAGACTTCTTTAGGTTAAGATTTAAACTATTTTTGCGTGACCATTCGGCGACTGCCCGCGTGTCTCTTGATATTTTACCTATGGCCTCTGCTAATTCCTCTGGATAACAGTGTATGTACAGTTGTGTGTCATCGGCGAAGAGCATGTACTGAGAGAAGTTTAGCACGCTAGGCAGATCGTTTATGTATATCGCGAAGAGCAGGGGGCCAAGGACACTGCCCTGTGGGACCCCGGACGGAGCACGAAGCCACTCAGAGACGTTCCCACCCTCATCCACCACGGCCTGCAGACGGTCGGCCAGGTAGCCAAAGAACCAACGCAGAACCGCGTCAGCCACGTTGTACGATCTAAGCTTGCGGAGCAGACACGCGTGCGATATGCTATCGAACGCCTTTGAAAAATCGAGTAGCACCAATATTGTAAGCTTTCGCTTGTCGATAGCCCACCGCACGTCATCCAACACTCCGAGGAGAGCGGTTTGAGTGGAGTGTCCAGGTCGAAAACCCGCCTGCCGAGGGTCGAGCAGCCCGTGGGCTTCCAGAAAACCCAAGAGACGCTGTTGCACTATTCTCTCGATAATCTTGGAAGGCTCAGGGAGTAGAGCGATCGGCCGCGTGTCCGAAGTAGAAGACAGGGTTTTCTCTTTCGCGAGAGGTACTATTAGGGCCTTTTTCCAGTCATCGGGGTAAGAAGCCGCGATCAGGGAGGCATTTATTAATGCTGTGAGAGGCTTTACGAGGTCAGGAAGCGCCGCCCTCAGCATGGGAACCGACAACCCATCGAGACCAGTTCCTTTTGACTTTGCAGACTTTAGTGCCCCAGAAACTTCCTCATCGGAGACTGGAGAGAAGTGAAACGAAGAGCGAATTTCAGAGTTATAAGGGTGACTACACGCCTCGTGCAGATCGCTGGCAGTGAGTGGAGGGCTTTGGCTCACCATTTTCGCAAAATGGGTGTTTAGAGCAGCCGCGCTGAAAACGCTTAGAGGCGAAGGCAGGGCAGGCGCCATGACGCGAAGCTTCCTGAACTCACGCCACTGTGCGGTCAGATTTGGTGCCGAGTCTATTTTATCCGCGATGTACGAATTTTTAGCTGTGTCCAGCACGTTGGAGACCTCCGCTCTAAGGCGTCTGAATTTTTCATACTCGAGTAGACTATCAGATTCCTTTGCGCACCTAAATTGACGGTCGCGCTTCTTCATCAATGCCCTAATGGCCGGCGTTATCCATGGTTTGCGCTTTGAGCTAAGTTTTATCTGCCTGACGGGGGCTGCCGCGTCGTACGCAGATATAAGAGCAGATGTCAAAGACCGTTGGGCTGCATCTACATCCGGAGGCAAGACGGTAAGCGCAAGTGCCGGGCCATGGCTGGCATTTTCGCCGCTAGGGGCCAAAAGAAAAGCCGAGTTGAGAAAATCATTTTCACACTCAGAGAACAACGGTTGCAAGGCTGCATGGGTTTCGCGAGCCAGTGTTGCAGTGGGGACGCGGTCGAGATTTCGCGTTCTAATGACCTTATTCACGGTCGCTGGAATGTTTTGTTTTAGCGTGAGAGAGATGAAATCATGTCCCGCTATAAAGGGAGCCTCCGATTTTTCATACTGCACCACATTTTCGAGGTTGCTCACTAAAAAGAGATCGATCCATGTGTGAGAGGCCGGCGTGCGCCAAAATACGTGATGTGTGGGGTCCGACTGGACTAAGTGGAGAGAGAGAAAATCAATTGACCTCCGTAGGTGAGCAGAAGCGTCATTTAGTGTGGCCATGTTTATATTGAAGTCCCCAGTAATAATTGCGTTATCATAATGTGGGAGGAGAGCAGCCAGTTTCTCGGCGAGGACTATGGGATAGGCAGCGGTAGGTCGGCGATAGACAACAGCGAGTAAAGTTTTAACATTACCATATATTAACTCGTATACAGAATATTCCGGTGTGTTGTCAAACTCAGGGTCTGATTGCGCAAGAACATTTACAGAGTAGTAATCGCGAACGTATAACCCTATACCGCCACCCTCCTTTCCCACACGGTCATGGCGGAAAAAATTAAACCCATCCAGGGCGAGGTGGCTATCGGGTACGTCCGGCTGCAAGAAGGTCTCGGTAATTGCAATTACATCAAAATTCCCAGCTGTGCATTTGGCCTCCAGCAACGCAAAGTGCTCACGCGAATTTAGCCGATTAACATTGATATGCCCGACAACCATTACGTCCCTCGCCCCAACCTGGGCTGGCGACACTGATCCCACCTTTGCCCGTCATACACGGGCCGCGCCACGAGGAGTAAGTTTTTCCAGATCAGACTCGGCATATACCGGTATTGGAGTAGCGTCACGAGTTTCCCTGACACAGACAATCATATTCTCGACTGAAGGCCGAGCGTAATCTAGGTCTTTTGAGACCGCGCGAGCTTTTTTCAGCAACTTAAAAACGGACCTAGGGTACAGTTGATTTATAAATATGTTGCAATTCTCTTCTGTATTCAATGCACGCTTAAGGTTGACGGATCTCAGTCCCGGAGCTTTGCGCATCACGGAGTCACGAATAGTCGGCGAGGTAAATTTAAGAACATAGCTAAAATCCGAGCGTTCACCCACTTGCGCCCGCGCTACCGGTTGCGAGGATTCCACAGCATTCTTTGCCCACGGTCTATGCGATAGGACATGCTTCATTAAGTCCTCGAAGCCTAGTGCATGAAATATGCACGCGACCGCATCAAGAGGCGCGGCCGCGTAATCCGCCGGAATGCCCGAGACAATTACCTCGCATTCATCTCTAACGATAGCGGCACGAGATAACGCGGCTATGTCGGCGCGAACAGCGCTCAGCTCATTTTTCCGTTCAATGTCCGCGTTCGTGATTTTCTTCTCTATCGCTTCGAGACGATCGTTAAGTTTTTTCGCGGTAGATTCACTAGACTCGGCAAATCTCTCGAAGAGTTTATAGAGACTAACGAAATAAGGTGGAGCCCCGGTGAGGTCCATGGTGAGCTTATCGCCGTTGTCCATGCTCGACAGTGGCGGTGAGAGTGACACGACAGAACCGAGAGATTCGGTGGAGCTGTGCTTGTCGTCGCGGGATAATTTTGGTGTCGGTGGTGAGGGCGGCGTGATTTGCCTTTTATTGCACCCCTTCGCCGGTGTGCAGTCGTTTTGGAGTATGGATGTTCCTGGGGTGATTTTGTTACCGTCGTGATTATTGCTATCTGGCGAGATACAAGGGGTGGTCTCCACTGTGCAACAAACTATTGTATTGGAATCAGTACGCCACACATCCAGACAACAAAGCTCGTGGTAGGGCCTGCAACAGACCGCGCAACGCACTATCGAGCCGGCTGATTTAGCATTAACCTTGTGACAACGAACGCAGGATTTCCTATTCATAGCCGAATCATTTCTATAGTCCTACTCAACTCACAAGCCAGCTCCATTTATTTAGTTGCCACGAATATATAGCAGCCTGCGATCAAGGCGTGTGTAACAAGCGAATCTAAGTAGGCGCGAATTGTAAGCAGACAAGCCTGCTATGTGTGTCTATATTACCGGAGATCGCTGTACGAATGTAAACACGGTCCCGCCCGATCGCTATATAAACAAAAATATATACAATACGCACTGAAGACACCGAACCACTATATACACACGCGCCGAACACCTGTTTTCCAGGAAAATTTTCCAATTTCCGAAAACGCACGACTATTTTAGATAGATTTACTGTCCACCGATAAATAATCACATTGACAAAACTTCACCACACTTAACCATAAGTCGCTTTTCACTGAGTGATGTTCGCGCAGTAGCTTGACAGTTGACTTTTCGTCGTGGCTGCGATGAGGCGGATATGAAAAAGCAGGCAGTGGTCACTGTTGCAGTCCCAGAAGTTGTCTCAAATTCCCTCTGCGAATGGTACAAGGCGGCACTCTGCAGCTTCAGCGTCACAAGGCCCGTTTGGATAGATGAAAGTCCCTGGCACACGCCGAGAAATGCCGATCGATTCTCCGCGGAAATATCAGAAAGCAGACAATCACGATTTCCCCGGCTCAGAAGATGCAAGCCAAGCTGTTTATGCCCAAGACACACGAGCCAGCGGGAAGTCGAGATGCCTGCAAGAAGAGACTCAAAAAAAACCACGTTGAATAAGGTTTTTACACCAATTATTGCGGAGCCGACGTGAAACACGAGAGAGAGAGAGAGAGAGAGAGAGAGAGAGAGAGAGAACCCTTTTTCAACGTAGATATAACACGCGCGCCTTTATCACTTTGGGCTCGCGCGCTCGCAATTATATATCTACATAGTCGTCGACGAGAGACGGATTTTCTCATGCGAGCTGTAGATCTTTTTAAATCTGATGCGCGTTCATTTGGAGGATTAGCGACGAGGGATTATAGACGAATGTATCGGTTTTGTCGAAAGCCTCGGAAAATTTACATAAAAAGTTACGCGGGCGCTTATCCCAAGCGACCATCAACTCGATCTCGCGTATACAAATGTAACTTATTCAAAAACTACGTCTCGCACCTATATATACGTATCGAATCAACTGCAGTCAAACAACAACAATACACAGCGAGATAAACACACACGGCAATTTATTGGCTTTTCACTGTCATCATTCAAACGCGCACACGTATACTGCACACACACACAGACCGCACATCGCCGCGCTTATCTCTTATAGCGCCGATAGTAAAATCGTTCGCTTCGCGCAGCGATGCGCCTCTCCCCCTTATCGCCCTTCTTTATCGCAAGCCACTATACTCTTGTTTGCCGTAGCAGCAGCAGCAGCAGCAGCAGCAACTACCTCCTCCGAGTGTCTCTTGCGGGGTTTGCTCTCGTATATCTATTTTCTATATAAATCGCTCCCCCGATGAGGCAAGTCGCGCGCGAAGGACAATGGAGATTTCTGTAACGTGTATAATGTGTAGGCGACATTTTTGATGGTAGTGAAAAGTGTCCGTATACAGAGGTAGGGCCAGTTACGTAGGAACATGAGATCGAGCGTTTGTCTATCCGATAAGCTGCGGGTATTAGTCATTGAAGGGGGATGACGATGACGACGAAGCATTTTTCATGCCGATCTACATATACAATTTGTCTTATCGCTCGAAGCATTCAAAGATCGACTCGACATTTTACGTTTCCAGAAGCGTATATACATGCGTATAGCCGTCAAATGTGCGGCGATGACAAAAGTACGACCCGTTGAAATTTTCCCGAGAGAGCGAGCCTAGTAGTATATACGCCTGCATCTATAAACCAGCCCTGTAAAGTGTCTTAAAATAGTCGGAACAATTTATACATCCGGTTCGTCGCTGGAAGGGAAGGCTTATACACAGCATACATACCTCTCCTGCGGGTACTTTCTAAGCTCGCCGAAGGGTCCGACACCCGTAAACCTGCATATCCGCACTCGTACCGTGTCTGATAATTCCGAAAATATCTATACTGAAGTATCCGCTGCCATATACAACGATCGATCTTTGAACGGAGAGAGGGAGAGAGAGAAAAAGAAATAGTAAACGCACCCGTCGTAACAATCAATGACACGCCGGATGACACGGGAAGAGATTGCTCCCCCCGGTGGGTGTATAAAACATATATATACATAGACAGATCGGAGAGGAATATAGGCTGCGCGGATGCGTCGTTCCCGGGCCTGCGGGGGATTCCCTCCGGAAATTTGAGCTAGTCGAATTCCAACCAAGACCATCGGGCGCCAGGTATAGCCGCCACATATATACATGCATGCATGCGCGAAGGGGGGAACGAGAAAACACGACGGCCCAGACCGCAGTTCTCTCTCTCCCTCTCGCACTCGCGCGTATCTATCTATATATATACGTCGAGGTACTCCCATATTCGAATGTGCAAGAGTGAGAGAGGACTGTAGGCGGAGGCCACGTGTCCGTGACGGGAAGCAGCGAGAGGTGGTCTGCGGTTATTTCGGTGATTGCTTTTATCGCGTTGGCAACAGTGTGTGACCTCTCTCTCTCTCTCTCATTTCCCCCCTCGCGCGCGCGCGTGTGTCTGTATACTGCAGCCACCGCGCTACGGCCTTTTCCTCCTTTTTCCCTCGTTTCCATCGGCTTCTCCCCCCTCCCCCCTCCTTTCTATGCGCGCATATATGAGAGAAGCAGCAGCGGCAGCAAAAAAAGGAAGAACAAATCGACGAGGAGATATAATTCGCGTGTCGCTTTTTTTTCACACACCGCTGCTGCGGCAGCCCGTCTATGATTATTTGCGCGCTTTCGCTTGTCTCCCGTCGTTATCGTTAATTCCGCGCGCGCGCGGGGGCTGATTTTGCTGCCCCGAGGTGCGCCCCGTTCTGCGCGCACTGCAATTTTACGCAGTCCGAATTTCGTCCACATATATATATACATATACACGCGCCGCATCGTATTGATTTATGGGGGCTCATGAATATAAGGGATCTGAAAGTATAATCGTTATGATGTTGTTAGTGTAGCTGCGCTCGATCGGAGATTGAATTCGTTATTATTATTATCTCATCGTTCGTGTATATATACATCCGTGTACAGGGAGACAGTGCGTTTTAAATAAAACATGCGCGCGATCCGCGGAAATAAACTCGCTCGCTCTCAGGCTGTGTCTTTCAATTATGTACTCTCCGCGCTCGCAGTGTGTATATGCAAATGATTATAGTCGTATCGCTCTGCGCACAGTAGCTGCTCGCACCTCTATATATATTGTCCGCTAATCTGTATACACTGCTCGAAAATCACCGAAACTAAACGCCCGCGACCTCGCTGCACTAATTGTACATACATACGCTCTCTCACTCTCTCGGCATATAGACACAAGCTTTAGCTCCTAATCTTCACTCTCTCCCTCTCTCAAAAACCCACCTATCTCCCCCCGTTATCTCCTTCACAGCTGTCTCTCTCTTCCCACATAATCATTCGCACGTGATTCAAACCCGCAAAGAGAGACAGAGAGAGAGAGGGAGAGACAGTTTCGGTAGCCCGACTTTGGCTCGCGTTTTTCCTTTGCAGCACACCGCCGCGTTAGCTATCTCATTCATTCGATCGCTGCACTACTGCAGACCTATATATGCGTGTGTTCTCTCGGCACACTACTGCACCGGCGGCGGTGGCTTTCCCTCGTGCATCGGGGCTATCAACGCTGGGATTGCCGAGAATGCATTAGAGAAGGAGGAGGATGAGAAAAGGAACGTGTATATATATATATATATATATAGGAGGAGGTGGCAACGTGGCCGCTCGCTCCGTGCGCGAAGAGCTGCGGAGGGAGAGCTTCTTTTCCTGGGCTCGCCACAGCGGCGCATATCTGCGGCCTCGCCTCGTACGTTGCACTGTGCGACGACGACGGCGACACGACACTCGCCTACTCTCGTTGGCTCTCTCGCTCTTTCCACAGCAGCGGGAGAGGCTGATGCTCGGGGAAAATAACCCGTTTACGAGCGGACGCTCTGCTCTCCTGGAAATTGGATAGACGCGCGCGTTGCAGCCAGCTTCCTCCCTTAAGGCTCACGTGCGTACGTACAGTTACACCGAAAATATAGACGCATCGGATGGATTCGTAGGTACAACAACGATTCGGTGCTTGGCAAAGTTTGCCGCGCAGAGACAGCGTGTGAGAGAGAAAGATATCTTTAGAATCCATTAGTCGCCGCGGCGGGAGCCTGTCAGAGCCGGTGTGGTAGCGTTCGCATGAAATACGAATTTGTCTACCTTTGCTGCAAAGAGAGATAAAAAAAAAGGAGCCGCTGCAGCGTTCGCTCGCTGCAAAAAGGAAGAGGAGGCCGCGACTGCAGAAACGAGAGCGGCGCGGCTCTGCGAAAAGGGAGAAGAGAGAGTAAGAGAGGAGAAAAACGAGGAGAAAAGAACATGAACGTCTTACTGCGAGCGCGCGTCTACGATCATCAGAAAGCCCCCTCGAAAGGTCGAGCGCGGAAGAGAGAGAGAGAGAGAGAGAGAGGATAAAGGCAAAAAAGCAGCAGCGGCAGGAGCGAAGGCGGAGGAGAGACTTTTTGCAGCATCACGAGTCCACGATGACGAGGACGATAAGGGGGACCGCTGCTGCTGCTGCTGCTGCTGCTGTGGGCGGCGGACGACTAGCGAGCGAAGAGAAGAAGCAGAAGAAGAAGAAGAAGTAGAAGAAGAAGAAGAAGAAGAAGAAGAAATGGGAGGAGGAGGTGGAGGAAGGGGTACGTATATACCGCGCGCGCAGTAGTCAGGGAGAGGATGGGTAGGTATACGCGCGCTCTGCGCGAAAGTAGTAGTGGTATAAGTTGAGAGTCACTAGAGAAAGACCGAGCGAGAGGGGAACTCGAGGCAGTAAAGAGAGCGCCAGAGAGAGAGAGAGAAGCTAGGAAGGTGGAGGACGAGTAATGGCAGAAGAGGGTGAAAGGAGGCGAGAGCGAAGGGAGCGATGAGCAACCAACCTCCCGTTGCGCCCGTACTGGACTTGGCCGTTCGCTCGCTCGTTCGTTTCCTTTTTCTCGGCTTTTTTGTGCCCGCGCGCTTCTCTCTCTCGGCAAAGGGAGAGAGAGAGAGAGAGAGAGAGAGAGAGAGAGAGAGAGAGAGCACTGCGCTGCAGAGTATACAGCTCGAGAAAGAGAGAAAAACAAGCAAGGGGCTGCTGCCTCTCCTTTTTCTCGCTGCTGCTGCTGGCTCCCGCTCGACGAGACAGAAAAAAGAAGGCGAGCGAGGCAGCAGCAGCAGCAGCTCCGGAGGTGAGAGCGTAAATCCATATAGGGGTGCCTGCCCTGGTAAAGGGTGGCAGTAGGGGAGAGTAACACCACCACCGCCCAAGGCTTCGCTCTTTCTCTCTTGCCTTCAATCGCCCGATGACACACTCACTCTTTTCTCTCGCTCTGCGCCATAGTCCGTGCATGTATATCTATGTACTTATGCGTGTGCCGTGTGCGTACTATACACAGCCCTTTTCTATACGCGCACGAGTGCGGGAGTATACATAAGGTCGAAGGAAAAGTTTCGCTTCTTTTTATCGCGGTTCCAAGTTCTCTTGCGCGCGAGGTGTATTATACACCTATATATATATATATATATATATATATATATATATATATATATATATATATATATATATATATATATATATAGGTGTGTATGCGCGCGCGGGTGGGCAAACTGTTGCTGCTTAAAGACCTGCGCTATGTATGTATATATACATCAGTAGATGTTCGTTATCGGCGCGCCCCGGCTCCTCGATCAGTCTCGGCTTTTTCGGTGGTTTTTTGGGTTACCCCCTACTACCGCGAGCACTATATATACTAATGTACGCGGCGGTTTCTAATGGTAGATTAACTCCGGATCCGGCTTATGGGGGATTCGCCACCGACTCGCTGCGGGATGACTTTTTTCCGCCGCGATCATCACCACACATATATATATATACACGAAATTTTAATGCTCACGATGACGATTCGAGGGGTTGCCCCCTTCTTTTCGTCCACGTACAAATTGATAGTTTTATACGTTCCCGATACATTTAGCATATACATGTAACTAATATACTTACGTCTTCGATTTATCAGAAGAACAGCGCATTTCGAAAAACTGGCGTCTCCTTTCTCGGGAAAAAAAGGGAGAGCCGCCCGAACACGTGCACTCAGCTATCAGCGTATATAGAGCCCCTTGCGGTGTAGGCTCTGCGTGTGTGCCGTTCTCTCTCTCTCTCTCGCCCCCGCGTGACGCTGACAGGCCCTTGTACACACATATACACGCGCTCAGTCTCTCTGTACCTTGTAACGCGTGTGCGAACGAAGGGGGGAGCGCTGGAGGGGAAGGAAGGCTAGAGGGCACCGAGTAAGAGAGCGACCGGACAGAGAAGTGGTGGGGGAATCGCCGCCGCCACCGCAGCAGCAGCAGCAGCAGCAGCAGCGAGTTTCATTGCTGCCGCCAGTTCGCCGTGAGCGCTCGTCACGCGAGCTCACCGCATCCCACAGCGCTTCTTGGCATATACTGTTGTATCGCTTCAAGTCGACGGTCACAACTACTTACGTCGAGTCGCTCTTTCCTCGATATCATTGTGTCTGACCAGTGCGGAGACGTGACTACTATATATACATACATACATACTTGGACGGTGCGTCGATTCTATGCGGTCGTTGTGCGAGGATTGTCGTCGATCGAAAAAAGGATAAAAAAACAGTGAACATCTCGCGAGAGACCATCGAGAGTCAGTGGCTGAAATTCGAATAGAGGAAAAAATTAACGAGGACGGGACAGAGTGCGTGCCATGTGTTGAATCGAGGCGTCATCATTCATCGCGGATATAGCGATATAAGCGCTGAGCAGCGGCCGACTCGAGGTTTTGTTTTGCTCTCATCGGAAAGCGCGCGGCGTGCAAAGAGCGGGGACCGGCAACCGCGCGATTGGCCGGCAGCGCGCCACCTATTAGACGAAGCAAGCAAAGCAAAGAAGAAGAAGAAGAAGCAGCAGCAGAGGATTTTCCACTCGACTCGCGCGTGAGAGGAGAGGCCTGGATATGTCCGCGAAGCGAAAGGCCACTGCCATCATGCAGCACCACAAGGTGAGTAACGATCCTTTTTTTTGCTGCTGCTGCTGCCCCCTTCTCTCTTTCTTTTTAGTCGAGAGAGCGCGCCTTCCCTTGTACGGTGCCGCCGCCGACGTTTCAACTTTTACTCCACTACTATATACTGTATACCTCCCCCTCTCGCAGTGCAGTCGCTCTGCTCTCTCCCCGCACACACTGCGCCGGGCATCAGCTATCGCACGGCGGCTATCTGCTGATGCCGCAGCACTGACATACACACACACACACACACACAGGCCTCTTCTTTATCGCCGCCGCAGACGACGGCGACGACTCATTCACACAACTCACGCACTCCCACACACACACGCGTGCGAGGAAGAGAGAAAGAACTTGTGTATATGTGAAAGAGTATAGGGGCCTTGGACCGTCATCGGTGTGCGAGGCGCTTTTTCTCTCTGGGACTGCGGTGCAGCGGCGATGATGATTTTTAAGAGTCGGAGAGAAAAGAGGGCTTGGTGCGCAACGATCGGTTGCTTTTTTGCCAGAGGGTTTATGCGTGTCTCTTTCTCCATCGGAGAAAAATGTTATCAGTACGGCGTTGAGCTCTTTTTCATTGAACAATGTAATGTTTTTTTTAAAATCAGTAAGAGTACAAAGGGTCGCGCGCACTACGACTAGCTGACCCAATTCCGGCAAAACACAGATACACGCATAATACATAGCCCTCACCAGTCGGGGAGTAAGCTCGCGGAAAGCAATAAAGCGCGATCCAGAGCCGACCAAATTAGCCGGTCTCCGCGGCGAAGAAAAACAGAAAACAAAGTGCACACGGCCGCCGCGCCAATCGATTTCCAGCGGTCGCAGCAGCACTACAATAGGCCGTTCGACGTCGCGCTGATAAATTATCGATGCAACAGTTGCATTCGCGCGCTATATAGGTATACAGACTTCTATCTCCGTCACGCGCTCTCTCTCTCTCTCTCTCTCTCTCGTGTTTGTCGATTTGATCGAACGGCGCATTACTTAGAGCGAGTCGCCGCGTGCTCCGTTATCGTCGCTACCGCCGCCACGTGCACGCCGAACTCTCTTACGTCATCCCCCGTAGATTCAGCCCCTCTTTCCCCCCTTTTTTTTCTCACTCTTGGATCATACGGAAGCAATATACAAGGCAGCGCCTATAGGTGGTGATTTACTATATTGGAAAAATTGTTCTAGGCGGGAACGTATCGTGAGGTTATTATTGCAGAATATATAGGAGGAAACTTTCGAAAAGTATGCAATTAAAATCCATACTTTGCTGAAGTAGGTTCATTCACTCCGCGGGCTTATATTTATACACGTGAATCGATGCGAGAGGAAGAGAGCGAGAGCTGCAAAAAGGCGCGACTAAAATTAAGATCGCGCGAAGCGCCTCTCCGCGTGTATAGGTATATCTGACATATTCGGAGAGAGTAGGAGGGGGGTGGGGAGGGGAAGCGCCGTAAATACCGCTCGCGCCTAATTCAACTAAATACGAGTGAGAGCGGAGCCGCTTTAAATCGATCAAATCGCGTCGGGAATTGAGGTAGGTTCGCGTACCTGCGCGCCACCGCTCACGTATCCATTATTCCATTAGCCTTCTCACTCACTCACTCACTCGCTCGTTCACTCACTCTCGAGCTGTATGTATGTGTGCGTCCTCGCACTTTACCGGAGTTTGTCCCTCCTTCTTTCACGGGTGTGCGACTGCGTTCGCGAGTTTTCTCTTTCTCTCTCTTTCGTACGGTGCACCAGTATATATGTATATACGTCCGCTCTCTCGAGCAACGAGTTGCGCTCTGGAGGTACAGTCTTTGCTATATGTATACCGCTCTTTCTTTTTGTTGGTCAAAGTCGACGGCTTGCACAGCGCGTTTCTTTTTCTTTTAATTAGTTTAATTTATGCGGCACGTTTATCCACTTTGAGGTGAATAGTCTTTTTTTTATTTTTCGAGGGTGAGATCTCGAGTGTACTGCATATACCTATAAAAAATGCACTCTTCGATCAACTAGAATTTCAGTCCGAAATTCAAACGTCACAGTCATTAGAACAAAAACGTTCGATAATAGCACTAAAGCCCCAACAGCAGCAACATCACAGAAGCCTCGTCGACAACAGCTCACCGACAACGAAAGAGAGAGAGGGAGAGAGATGGTTGAGCAAGAGACCGCCGCATTCGTCGCCGTCCACCGCCGCCGCCGCTTTGACAATGTGTCAGCGAGCATTTGCGCGGTATTATTCTCAGCGCGCCGGCTATATAGCTTACATACATGCGTACACTCGCTGCGACGCGTCGCTGCACCGGATTTGCGAAATTTCTGCGCGAGACTGTACTCGTTTCTATTCAGGGTCGGCCGCTCGAGGCGGCGATGCCGTGCACCGGGATTGTTGCTTGAAATTTTTCAAAAAAAAAATTGCGGTGGGAGAGAAGAGGGAAAAACGCGGGTTTTCATCCGCGCGAGGCGCTCTTTACTAATATATCGAAAGCGTTTATTCGGAAGATTAGCCGTCGGTATAACGATCATTATACTGCTGCATGCAAGTGTTTGCGCTGACGAAAGAGCGGGAAACATTCTGAGAGAGTGAGGGGGGAAAAATGCCGTCCAAGGCTGCGAGAATGCAGTTTTCACGGGAGCTATAGTGGTAATGAAATCGTATGTGTGCGTGTGTGAGCGGAATTCTGCTATATCGGTTTTTTATTATGGATTTCGTAAGATATACGTATGGCCGTGAAATTGCTGCACATTTATATAACGGAAAACCGAGAGCTTCGGGGTTAAAAGAAATAAGCTAGAGAAAGCTCGAACGCGGAAACGACAAAACTTGTATATATATACTCCCGCGGGATAGACTCAGGCAGCGCGATCTCACTCTGTTGTGTTCCGACACCCACACTGTGTATACAATTCTCTCGTTAGCGGATTCTTTTTATCGCCGACCACAGAGAAACTGCAGCCGTGATAAATTACCCTATACATCTATTATGTAGGTCAAGCGATAGGTGAGACGCTTTTTCCATCGAATAATTTGAAAAGTCGCGCGCTGTGTAAAACAAGCCTCTCTCGAAATTTCGCATCCACATGCATTACACTCGGTCCGATAAAGGCACATGAGTCAGCAGCAGCAGCAGCAGCAGCGCCAGACGTGCACTCGATGACTCGGGTCGCGCGTGCATATATGTACAGTTGGTCGAATGGGGGTCCGGGTTCTCTTCACAAATGGGACGGTCGAGGGGTGATGACGAGAGCCCGTGAAAAATCGAAACATCGAGCGTGTGCGTGTATATATATATACACAAGACCCTTTGCCCCGAAGTGCAGATACAGGGGTTGCACTGACCGCGGACGACGAGATCAGGTATTAGGAATAATACGATGGTAGGACTGGGCGTATATAGAGAGACCGGTCGGTGGAGGTGTAATAAATAATGGATGGTATAGAGGTATTTTTAAGGCATTATAAACTCGTCGTAGTATGGCTACTGGTTTCAAAACACGCGAAAAAGAAGCATATAGGAAAGAGACGACTCAACCGCAGACAAAAATTTCACGGAATTCCGTCTGGAGCGTGTGCCAGTATATATATACATATAGTGAATAATTTCGCTGCTGACTCGCGCGCGGAGTATGCGCTAGAAACTGCGCGCTTTTTTTCGGTCACACTCGACTGCTAATTCCCAAAAGGAACCAGACTATACGCGCGGTTATAAACATCTAAAGTCAAACCCACAAAGTTAGTCTCTCTCTCTCTCTCTCTCTCTCTCTCTCTCTCTCTCTCTCTCTCTCTCTCTCTCTCTCTCTCTCTCTCTCTCTCTCTCTCTCTCTCTCTCTCTCTCTCTCTCTTTTGCGCGCACGAGGGTGTGCTTATCGACCAAGTGTATATGCACACGCACACCGACACTACGCTCACGCTGATGTCCGAGCTGCAACTACCCACACCGAAGCCACACCGTTCCCTGCGCATATATGTATATAGGTATATATACGCACACGGAACAACAGCGTCGCGGCAGCGGCCAGACTCACGGAATGCGTGAATGCTTTCTCTCTCGTCTGTGTATGTGTATACGTCCGATGTCCTCTTTGAGCGCATAGTCAGGCACAGACAGAGCGCGAGAGCGACGAGTAGGCGTGTGTCGATAGCGCAAGCGAGAGATGATGTTTGTGTGCCTGCCTGCCTGCCGTTCGCTGATTCAGGGAGCCATCCATGTCAAGGCGCACCGCATCGGCTCTCTGCTGCACGCAACGTCCTGTGTATATATATATTCTTTTTGCAATTGCTCGCGACGCTCTGCGTTCACGGACGAAATGTGTCCGCGCGCGCGTGCCAGTGTATTGATCGGGATCTTTCGGCTCGAGAGATATAAGCGCGTTTTAATTAAAATATTTCATTGGATATTTTCGCTGGGAGCGGGAAAAAATCGAGCTAAGACGCAATTGTTAGTGTATACAGAATTACAAAAGCGAACGCCGTAATCGCCTGCTCCAAAGTTCCCACATGTGTGTTCGAATGCATGCTGGCTATTGCACAACGCCGTGAACTTTCCGCTAAATATCTCTAATCTCTCCCCGGCTTGCTTGTAGGTGGATACCCCTATGTGTATCTACACACAACAATCGAAACGCACGAGTAGATGAAAAAAGTGGGTAAAAGTCGATCGTTGTACAATATCCCGCGAATTAATCATCCCAAATGGTAAATTAGCGCTGACGACGGTCCCGACTAATTGGCGAACGCTGTTTATATACCATCGCGTCCGATACATATATATAACATTATAGCATTATATGCAAGAGAGCCACTGCTCGTCTGGCCTGAAATTTACGATATTCTCGGAAGGCTTCTCTCCAGGTTGCCAAACGAGTATATGGCAATTGTGTTGCTTGCCGCCGTCGCGAGGCATGCGATTAAGATCGATCCAAAGATAGCGACGGCGGCGGCGGCTTCTATCTCTTTATCTCTCGCTGGTAGTACACGCGCTCGCAAAAAAAAACGTCGATGTTGACCCCTGTATGCTGTTGTGCACAGTATACATACACTCCTAGCACTTTCAGCGTGTAATTGGGACGCGCGCGAATATTTTATTTCTCAAATTTTTTTTTCTCCCCTCGTTGCACCGATAATACGATAAACAAAGCGTTTTTTTCCCGTCTCGCGCCCTTCCCATCGATAATCAAGCCGAGAGTTTTTGTCACACAAGTTCGGCCCGTCGCATTATCGGAGCATAAGTAAAGCGAACTCTATACTATACCTCACTGCTGCTGCTGCTGCGCTGGACGGATAGTTTATTCAACGGATTATTGACGGCTGCTGCTGCTGCAGTGCCCGGCTAAAAATAGCCCCCGGCGAAGGCCCGAGCGAGATCGCTGCTGTGTTGAGTGAACGCTGCTTCTCTCTCTCTCTCGCTTATATATATATATATATATATATACGTATATACGCTGGAAAGCTCGGTTAGCTCCCTCGTGTGACCATTTCGAATTTATTCGCAAAACAGTCGGCGACGAGGTCGAGCATCACACACACGCGCGCACGCTATATATATATACATACTGCTGTTATCGAAAAGCTGATACTATAGCCGGGCAAGCCCAGGTACCCGACCGGGCGCGGTTCGGAGCTTTTTTTCTTTCGCGCAATGAGTGTCATTATTGAGATATCGTGCATCGATTAGACGTCGATGACTGCCAGAGTAATCGAATTATCCAGTAAATAATACAGTCGTGCATATAATAGGTGTCGCGCGGAGGTATCAATATTGCCGTGTATATATACAAAATAAATCGTTTATGGATCTCTCTGTAATTGCCGGCAGTTCGCTACTGCAAACTTCCGGCCGGTCTATACGCGACCGCTAGACTTCCCCTCTCTCTCTATCGTACTTATACCGCACGTCGTAGGCTTGGCGTTTATTTTCCCGGCGATGACATTATGTATAATTTTACAACTATATATACGGACACATTATTGTATCATAATGAGCGATATAACCTCGTCTCTAATTTTCAATCGTCACGAAAATAGAAAAGAATCTCTCCTCGGTAGAGAGAGAGAGAGAGAGAGAGAGAGCGATCGCGCACGTGCGACTCGTTCCATTATAAGAGAGCGCGAACTGCACCCAAGCTCTCTCTGCGGTATATATACCTATATTATATAGGAAGCACGCGGCAGCGGCAGCACGTACGGCGCGCAAGTGCGAGATTTCGCGCGAATCGATAGCTAATAGCCGGCTTGACTGTAATTAATGCAACAAGTTGATACCTAATACTTATCCTGCGGTATGTTAGCTGCTCTTCGCGGAGTATGTATGCATATACATTTTAGAGCTGCTATATTCATTATATTCTCTCCTGCGAGACACGTCTTCCACATATCGATCTCTACGTGCGTCTCGAGCTTCTGCTGCTCCTCCTCGCTCTGCAGTAATTCAAAATTCATTTGCATCGTCGCTGTCTCCCTCCGAAAAAATAACCCGGCGCGCAACACGATTTCCTTTGTTCGCGTTACACAAAGATTTCAGTTTGACCCGGTCTCGCTCTCTCAAGCGCCGGTATACGCTCGCTCGCAGGATTTCACGTGAAAATATACCCGCGGTACCTATAAATAAGCCGGTTGGGGCCTCGAAACTTTCTTTCCTCCTTCTCTCCTGTTCATTATATACACCGCTTGCCGGCGCTCGAAATAGAACGCGCGACGCCCGCGCGAGATCGGGATGAATTTTTGTGCGCTCGCGCGCGGTATATAGCGTCTACTCCATTCATTATTCTCGCGCGCGCGGCGCTAAATGCAGATTGTGTGCGCGAGAGCAGCAGCAGCGGCAACGCCGGCTTATCGTAAACTCGCTACACTGCCGCTGGTCGTTACACGCGCCGAGAGCATAAAAGCTCGAATATCCGAGCGTTGCTGCTGCTGCTGCTGCTGCTGCTGCTGCTGTGGCTTGTTCAATATTTCACCTCGATGATGACGTCGATGACGGCGGCGCCGGAGGGGGTGGAAACGAAAAAAAAATATATATGAAACAAGCGCCGGCCGAGCGAGTTTCCGGGACGAGCCGGGCAAAAATCGTTATTTCCTGCCGCATGTACTTCCATCGAATGCTCTGTATGTGCGTTGCTGTATATACCGCGTATATGTATATACATAGATAGCGGGAGGAGGAGGAGGAGGGACAAAGAGTGGATGGCTGGCTGAGTGGACGAGCTACTGCTCGCTGACAACGCTGCCGAGGATTCCATGGATTTTTTCCTCTTTTTCATTCGCCCTTTCATAACTTTGTGCTCCAAAAATGACGGCGCGAGCGCGCGTGCGATGAGGTTTTAATGAATTTTGGCGAGTGGAATGCTGGTGCTGCTTCGTTTACGTTTTTTTTTCTGTTCCCTCTGCTGCAACACGCACGTTAACAGGGTTAGCGATGTTGATTGGAGAGGCGAAAAATCGGTGATTAAAGCGATCGAGAATTACACTCGTACAAAACGCTCTATATATATAACTTAGTATTACAGTGAGAGAGACGGGGGGAGGAGCGGAGCGAGGCTAAAGTTGAAATCGGTCACCGGAAACGCGCTCGCGCGTCTATTTAACTTGTACGCGCAGTAGTTATACCTATATACTCCTTTGCTGCGCAGTTATATATCTCAGTCTCAACTCCGTACGGCAAACACGTTAGCCCGCGTTCTCCCTCTTGGCAGTAGAACTTACCTTCGCACTGCCAATTCTTATAAGGACCTTCCGCTAGACATTAGACGCCGCCGACGTCGACGCCATTCTAGTCAGACCCTTTTATCCTCCCTCGTCGTCGTCGTCGTGCGCAGCTATATACTGCGGCGCTTGATGTTTCAAAAGAGACAGCCGCGCGCTACGACGCTGAAGCCTCTCTCCTCTCCAAACGGGACTTGGTCCAAAGTTTCTGGCAAAACGACGAGCTCCAGCTATTTCCTTTTTGGAGCCGACTGTTACTGCGATCGTCTGGGACGTTTTTGCCCGCCGAGGGAAAATTGAGAGAGAACTATTTTACCTTTAATTTCCTTCTTATTACGCGCTAACCGTTATAAACTCGTATAATGATAATAACAAATCTAATGATCTGTCTTTTTCATTTCTGTTGCAGGTAAGCGAACCACCAGTCGTATATATGAGGCGAGCAAAATTTAAACAATCGTGTACAAGGTAAAACGAGCCAAACAATTTTTACGAAGTATCGCAGCCGCAGCTAATTACACAACGTCCCAATTCGTTCGGCAGACAAACGCCGACTTGTCTCCAATTACCGCACCTTAAATCCGCGAAACATCGACGTCATCGAAAAAGAAACAAACAGGTTCTCTCCCTCGGTTAGTGTTCGCGTATATATATATATATATATATATAACCCCTGTATACAAACCACTGCTGGAGAACCATGTCGTACTGCAGCATCGGCTAATTGAAATCTACGACTTTGAACTTCGCGCGCGCACAGGACACAGAGCCGTTGTTATTAACGAGCGAGACGTCGCTTACACGTGAATGCGCGTCGATTAATCGACGATTATATATGTATACGTGCGGGGGCGAGCCTCGATGTTTCCTGGAAGCCGGGAATGACTATTCTGTTTTCCTAGAGCAGCTTCTTATCGATCGTTTCTCTCTTGTGCGCAATCGCGATCTCTTTTCTGGGAATGCGCTTTTAAAAATCGCGCGCAAAAAGTATATAAGCGGCCGCCGCCACATGTTGGGAGTATAAAGTCCGTCATTAGGCGTTTCTTAAAAGGCCGAGACGAATCGCCGGGATATATACACTCTGCTGCCCTCGATCATTTCTTGCGCCTGCTCTCGCGGTCGTTCTCACAGACGCACGTGTGGGCAGTTGCAGCTGTGAAACCCAACGCCGTATATATATATATATATATATATATATATATATATATATATATACGTATCTCTCGTATTAAAACAATGAAATCATATTGTAGCTATACATCATCGAGTTTTCCCCAAATTAAGACTATACGAACGCAAATTACGAGAACGCACTCGCTTATTTTGCAAGCGCGCTTGAATTCTTTTTAATCTACATACACACTGCGACGGTACACGTGCACATACATATACGCGCACGAGAGAGAGAGAGAAGGCGCGGTGACTCGCTCGAAGGTTATCGCTCGCGCAGCATCAGGCGAGATATACACAGCATCGTTTCCCTCGGTATTCCCGCGCGGCTCGTGCAATTTCCTATATATATACGACGACGCGAGTCATCTCTCTCTCTCTCTCTCTCTCTCTCTCTCTCTCTCTCTCTCTTTCTCTCTCTTTCTCCGGCCGTAGTAAAAAAGGAAGCCAAAAAATCCGCGAGGCCATTGCACAGAGAGCGAGTCGCTGCGGCGGGCAGACAGGCGCCTGAAAGTGCGCGCGGAGAGCGGCGGCCGCTATGTGCTTCCCCCTACTCTCTCGCATACATGTGTGTATGCAGCGGCACCTCCAAGAGCCGAAAGGAGGTCGACTGCACGATCGTAGACGCACACGAGGATATCTCTCTCTCTCTCTCTCTCTTGCTGGCCGTTACACACGACGACGACGACGACGACGACGACGCGTGAGCGCGCAATTATTTCCCGAAAGACCGGAGAGCAGCGCAGCGTATAGAGTCGCCTCGCGAATTGTGTGTCGAGGTCGGCCTACAGCGACTATGTACGTGCATGTGTATATATACGAGCGAGTGTCTTGCGGCTTTCTGGAATCGCGAGCGCGCATGCAGTATTACAGCGAGGAGATGGCGAGGAGATCGATACGCGGAGATACGTACTCGGGGTGTCGTTGCACGAGTGCTGTAGATGCGCGATATGGCCTCGGGCGATGAGCGAGCGCAAGGATAACGATGGGTGCAGTGCAGTGCAGCTTCTTTGCGTGCGCACGCTAGTCCGCTTTTACTTGGATTTTCGACGCTATTTTTAATTATATCGCGTACACGGTAACCGAGAGCATCTGGAATATCAGCCGGTCAAGGTATGCCATCGTCCTCAAGATCATGTCACGGGGGTAGTAGGTCAGAGCTGCGAGAGATTTTTGAGCTGCTTCGCGCATCTCCTTCCTGTGTATATATATATATATACTCTCACGACGCTCGCACAGCAGCAGCAGCAGCAGCACGTTTTATCCCGATGCGCGCGTGAAAGCGGGTCGCGCACACGTGCGAATGTTGGGCGCGTGCGGGACGAATGACCGCGGCCGCGAAGATTAATGGCCGAGCACGAGTGAAATTGCCGGGCTTTTTTTCGCCTCGTCTTATTCAGGTGCCTGCACAGATTTCCCGAAGAGAATCGCGGAGGTTGATGACGTCGGCTTCGATTGGCGGCGGCGAGGGTCACGTGGGTTATCTCGTATATATATATCGTTATATTGCACGCGTGCGCGTAAGCTCTTTCTCTCATTGCAGTCGTGTCACCTTTAAAGTCGGCGAGTGCGGAATGAGAATAAGTAAGAAAAATAAGGGGGAGCGGCGACTGACTCGCGGCCGCAACGAGCTCGCGGCTTTTTTCCTCGAAAAATATCTTCGCGCAGCCGTATGCGCGAGAGGAGAAGCGAGCTTTTTGTGTGCGCGCGCGTCGTCTTTTCGATCGACCGGCGGATAAACCGTCGCGTATCTCTTCTGACGCTGTGTCCGGTTGTGCATACTCGGTTGACGCGTGCGTTCCGATTATCGTCGAAATAAACGAGAATTATTTTCTCCATATTCGTTCGAGCAATTTACAAGGCGCGTCTTATCCAAACGCTCGGCGCGCAAGCTGCAATTTTAATTTCGAGTCCCGCAGTGCGCGCAGTATACGCACAGCGATTCCGCTCGGCTGGAAAGAAAATTTCTCAAGAGCGATAAAAGCCTGGCGCGCCGCCGGCCAACCTTGGCTCCCTCTCCATACCTCTCTCCCTCTGTACATATATATATATATATATATACACACACTCTTTGCTCTCTTGTGTGTGTATATATATACACAGGCGGCGGTAGCGGCTAGCTCTGACAGGAAACGAAAAAATGAGGCTTGATAAGACCGCGACGATCGCGCTCGCGCAAAAAAGAAAGCCGAGAGTGGCGTAGTATAGAGAATTGCGAAAGTGCGGCTATACGCTGCTATGGGCTATATACCGTCGCCGTCGTTCTCAAAGTGTCATCCTGGTGAGAGAGCAGTTTTAGCATCTATATTCCTGTTAAAGAGTATATATAGCGAACGGCTGCTGCCGTACTTCTCGAAATCGACGGGAGAACGTTCCCACGTTCTTGTGAACGGATTGCTGCTGTTGCTCTGTGCTATGTGTGTGTATATATATAACATCGACTAGTGTTCTAGTTTAAATGCCGGGACGCTGTGGATTATGCCCGGTGATTGAGTGTCGATGCGGTGTGCTCTGCGGAATTGATGGGGATTGACTACTGCCAGAGAGTGAGAGAGTATTTTGTGTGTGGATTGGGGTTCAGAAGCTGTTGTTCTCTCTGGCAGTGCTCGTTGATTGCGTGTATCGACTTTTTTTTACCCTGCTGCGGATATAGATATAGCCTATATAGTATGAAAGCTTGAATTTATACATGATTGTTAGTTTGTCCGTGAATATCGCGGCGGTTTATTAATTACAACAAAACGATAAAAAACATTTCCCGAGCGCGATCTTCTGTGTGTATTTTCTCATAATAACTGCGCATGTACATATATATATATAGACTTACAATAAACAAAACGCAAGCCGCGCACTCGAACGTGAGATGCTGATAATAACGGGCGCATTGATAGGAACGCCCTCTGACGAAAATCATCGGGACTCCGCGCGATCTCTTGCCGTCGGAGCAAACTTCGTATCACTGCCGATTATATACCTCCATCGCGATACAGCCGCGTTATCCCACTCTGCACAAAAAATTTTCGCGCGTATGAAAATCGGTGCGTGTCTCGAAAACGAAGACAAGAAAAACCGGGCTCGCCTACTCGAGATGCGTATAACGAGTGCGCTACACGCTCGCGAATTCGGAGAAACGCTTATACACACTGCCTCTGGCGTCGTCGTCGCGGCCAGTGCATCGCACGCATCTGTGCTGCGGCGAGTTTTATACGTTATTATACAGGAGAGTAGCGACGGCAGCAGACGAATGGGAGAGGACTGTTACACCCAATTGTCCCTCGTTGTGCCGGGGTCAAGTAAGGTAGAGTTGGACGACGGCTGTACTACTGCGGAGTGTACCGCTCTCTCAATCGTGCCTGATGGTTATTATTAAGAGACACACGCGCGCAGGCGAGCGAAAAAAAAAGAGAAATTAATAAGTCGCCGCGCTTAATCGAAAGTCTTTCCCCACGTGTCTTGCGACGGTATATACATATATATATATATACAATAACCTTGAGAACACGAGATGAATAATAGCCCGAGGAAGAAACAAAAGGCAATAAAGGCTGCGCTCACACACGCGCAGCAGGGGAAAAAAGGCCCGCGCGCGCAGCTCGTGACCTCCGACCCGGTTCGTCGGCTTATATATATACAGCCGCGAATGTAAGAAGCCAGAGTATAGTTCGGCTTAGATATAGCAACGTAAGTATACGAGACACGCACTGCCCGACGGAATTCTCTGCTGAGCGACAAACAATTGCCGCCAAGTGGCTTAATTGCAGCCAACTAAACAAATCTACCGCGCGCGCTATTCTCCTTCTCTTTCTTCTTCTTCTTCTTTTCCTCCTCTGATGCGTATAGTGCTGGCTCAGGTCAATCGCGCGCGCCTACTCCTCCTCGTCGACTTGTCGAAAAACAAAGTCGAGTAGGTGCACCGTCGGCTTCCCATTTATCAGGGCACATCCGCCGGAAGCGACGCGTAGGTGCGAGAGTACTCCGTGTCAGTGTATACAGCCTTCGCATATACTTATACGCGTACGTTTGTATATATATATAGTGAGAGGCTGACGCGGAGAGAATTCAGCGAGACGTGCGATAATTACAAAAGTCGATCTGTCATGATACTCCTGCTGCTGCTGATTCAGTCATCGATGCACACGCTGCGTTGATTCTCGATATATATAAGAGTATCATTATTACCCAGGATACGGAATATATATACACTATCCGCAGAGGATGTGACTGTTTCCGTACAACTATTTGCATACCCGTCGCTTATAAAACCGCGGTGTGCCTTCGTTCGCCTTCCATACCGTTACTCGTCGCGCACAATCCCAAAGAGAGAGAAAAATATACGAGCTACCTACTTGTGTATGTATTCCTCCGGTGAATGTCCACTGTATACACATACGGCAGTGCGTATGCACTGGAATTTTCGTAGCTGCTGTATGTATATATGCGAAAAGTTTTCGAAAATAGCAAAGTTGACAGAACCGCACAGTTTTCATCGCGAGGAAGAAAAAGAGATAGATAGAAGAGTATATATATATACGTTTATACATATATATAAATACAGGGAATAGTTATATAGCAATCCGCAAAGGAGGTTGCGCGCTTGCGTAACTGGCCGGCTTTTTACCGCGCGCGCTCACGATACTCTTTTCTTTTTTGCTTTTGTCTTGCGCACATCGCGTCGAACTCTACCTATATATATCCCCCTCCGAGTGTTTTGCACTTCTCGGGAGTATACATATATACACCGGTCGACCTTCCGACGTTGCGAAACCAAACTGCAGCGAGTCTCGAGAGAGATATGTGCTGCTGCGCCCATAAGAGCACCTTGCAAAATCATCGACGAGTCCCTTTTCCGCCGCCGCCGCCGCGGCGCGTTTCCTTTCATTTTATAACGATGAAAAGCGCGAGATGGACATACTATAGAGTGATGTTATTCGTGATCGTATATTACGCTACACTCGGAGATGACGCAGATTTTCGAGAAACGCTGCAGGAAACGCTTGGTATAATCTCGATCGAGAGAGGCTGTACTGCACAACAATCGATTCTTCTCTCTTTTTTTTTATGTAAATAAATAAATAAATACACCTCGAACAATAAACGGATTCATTCACACGTTGTGTGTATATACGAGATATATATTTAATAACGCTCGGCTATCTATTTGCATTGTTTCAGGAGAACATCTCGACTCCGGAGCCGGCCGACATATCGGAGGACGATCACTACTCGAGTGAGCACACCTTTCCATTATATACATTACTCATCCTCTATCTCGATATATATATATATTATCTCTATGTATATATAATTAAGGCATACCTTGTTTTCTTCTCCGCACTATTGCACCTTTTATATTTCTCCTCGTGCTGTACACTCAAGGCCCGTCTCGTTATTCTATATACATGCAAAATATTGTAATACACGCATATATATAATATAATCCCGAAAGAGGAAGCACGATTCGCGCTAGATTCAGCGCTTTCACCGGAGATTGCTTTTTTTCGCGGTGCGATGCGTTGCGCGCGGTACACGCCGGTGCAACGGAGACACCCGAGATGCGTATAGCTCGGGTATATATATATAGCAAAACCGACCTGAATTCCAACGCACCGGCGTATACAGCAGCCACCGAATATCGAATCATTCTTTCATCGAGAGTATCCATATAAAAAAAAAAAGGAAAACAAAGCCTCGTCATGACGTGTGCGTTATCCCCAGGCGTGTTAATGAAAGACGCGGACAAGCTAAAGCTGATGCTACTGGCCTGGAACTACAGTCTCCAGCAGCAGGCACAGGTGGCGGGTGGTGGTCCACCGGGTGCCGTGCCAGTGCCGGGTCAGCCCGGGCAGATTCCACCCACGGCACAGCAACCGGCACAGTTGCCGGTCACGACGGCGCAAAACGGACCCGCGCTATCGCCCAGCAGTACCACAGCTACCAGCAGCAACGGAACGGTCGCACCTGCGGTCACCAGCCAGAGCGCTATATCCACGGCCAACAGCACCGTCAACAATAGCACCATCACAGGTGAGATGTCTGCCTGTGTGCGAGATTCGGCTGGATGTGGTAGAGACGGGCCGAGGCGTCTTTTGTTTTATTCTCGAGTTTGCTCTATCTCTTATCGTGTCCTTGTGTATGTTATATACTCGAGCGTATAACTGTTATACTTTTTGTATGTTATATACGATGTCTTCTATATATGTGGCAATTTCGTCGCGAAATTCCAAGACGCATAGAGTCAACTGTCTCAACCCGTCTTCATCGCTCGAAAAACTCATATTTTCTCATCAAAACCCATGTACACTATGTGGATGAATATACTGAACCAAGGCGTGCCCGAATCCCGTGTGTTACAGACTCGCGCAACGGCAGCGCGGACATGAGCGAATTGAGCGCAACGGGTGGCGTTCCCGTTAGCGGTGTAGTGCCGACCTCGGCGACGGGCGAAGACATGGCCTCCCTCTGGGCCTCCTACACGATGGGACTGAAGAAGACACCACCCCCGGGATCCAGCACGCCTTCCAGGTCGGAACGCGACAGGGACAGGGAGTCGAGTCCCGGGGGCGGCGAGGGTGCCGGTAGCGCTCACGACGAGACCAGCAGCAGCGGGAACAAGGAGGACGAGGACGACGATGACGAGGACGCGGACGAGAGGCTCGACCCCCGACATCACGATCCCGAACGTCTCAAGGCTTTTAACGTGAGTTTTATTTATGCTCATATATATATATAGGTAATACTCGATATACGCACAGCTGGTTATAAACAAAACTGTATATACACATCAGATGTTCGTGCGACTGTTCGTCGACGAGAATCTCGACCGCATAGTGCCGATCTCGAAACAGCCGAAGGAGAAGATCCAGGCCATAATCGACAGCTGCACGAGGCAGTTTCCGGAATTCGCGGAGCGCGCGCGAAAGCGCATCAGGACGTATCTCAAGAGCTGCCGGAGGAACAAGCGGGGCCGAGAGGGCGCACCCTGGGACGCCGTATGTGTATTAAGCGATGCCTTATTTCTATAGCCAACCAGCTGACCGGGCGATCAAACTAACTCGACTCGTTTACAGGCGAGGCCGACGCCGGCTCACTTGACCTCGGTGCAAGCCGAGCAGATTTTGGCGACGGCCTGCGAGAACGAGAGCGACAACGCCAAGCGCATGAGAGTCGGACTCGAGCCGGTCTCGCAGCCCATGCCGACCTTACCCGCAGCCACGGTAAGCCGCGCTTCTATATATATATATATATGTAATATAGAGACTTGTTTGCAACGGAAAATACGCCGCTTGGCGGGAATCGGCGGGAGGTCAGTGCTGATAAGCTCGGGGTCAGCCGAGCACACCTAATATACTCAGCTCCCGCACCGCGATCTATACATGACACATCTTTCTCTACGTCTCATGTATGTGTGCGTGTGTGTGTAGTATAGCCGGCGATAGAGAGTAATCGTTTCGCAATGACCGAACGTTTGGGGAAAATATATACTCCTCTACGAGAAAGTGTGTGCGCCCATGATCGAGCTTACGTATAATATATATAGAACGAGCTAGGCTCCGCGCGCAGTCAAAGAATTTTTCTATGGCCGTTATCTAGCTTGAAAAATCCTACTAGTCGCGATAACCTCCCGGACTGACCCTCGCAGCTAAGTCTAACCCATTAAGCAGTCGTGTACATAATACTCATCTGACTGACACTCGCATGCGCGCCTTCTCATCTCTCTCTCTCTCTCTCTCTCTCTCTCTCTCTCTCTCTCTCTCTCTCTCTCTCTCTCTCTCTCTCTCTCTCTCTCTCTCTCTCTCTCTCCGTCGTACCTATAGAATTGACGTCAAACGAAAAAGAAGAACGACTCTCTGTGTTCTCTCGCTCTCTACTCCCTCCCTCATTGTCGTCGTTAAAGAAGCCGAGTTATCGGCGTCGGCGACGAGGAGCATCAGTAGTGTGCCGGAGAGCGAGCGAGAAAAAAGACAATTGGGAATTCCTCGCATCTGCCGGCGGCTCTCTCTCTCTCTCTCTCTCCTACGATACTGCTGCTGCTGTGCGTGTAGTGCTTCTCTCCCGTCGCAGTAATTGTTTCGCGCCGGGATAACTCGCTGCTTCTGCGTGCGTGTGACTCCTCGTAGCTCCGTTTCCACGACTACGGATCCCCGCGTCGAACATGATCGATAAGTAGTGTCGTACACACATAGTGTTTCTCTCGATACGCGCTGATTCGGAGTTGGCGCGCGCGTGTGTGGGCACTGTATACAAGATTGCTTTTGACGACGAGAACCGAATGATATTCTCGTAGAAAGAGAGAGATGAGGAAGAAGAATCTCAGAGTCGTCCACAAGCAGCTGTATCAGAGGGACGATCAGAGGCTGCTTGCCGAGGTGAGAGATGAGGTGTGTGGAGGCTGTAGGGTATATAGGTGAATCGATTAGAAAAAGAGTTGTATGGATACACGAATCAATTATACGCTGACCATTCAGCGTACACAGTTTGATTTAAGCGCGCGAACGATGCTCTCGCGACAGTCTATATACATAGAAGACAATTTGTCCGTATCGCGATACGAATCGGTGCCATCGTACTTTTCAGCCCCAGTTTATATTACCATTCCGGGGGATTCCCCTTCCCAAAAGATTCCCTCTCTCTCTCTCTCTACTATATATAGCGCAGAACGATGACTAACAGCTCCATATCTCTCGGCTTCTGTTCCAAAAAATTCCCAGCAAACGGACGTGCGAGCGAGCCTGGATCACTTTGCGAGCAGCACCCCGGTGAAGTCCCTTCCGATAAAGCGAGAGGACACGCCGCCGACAGCCTTGACATCTCTGGCGCCGCTGACCAGTCTAGCTAATCTGCCCAACAACGCCGGCAGCCTATCCTCGACGCCCCTCTCGCTCGCCCCTGCCTCCAAGCTGCTCAACAACTCCGACAGCGCCAAGACTCTCATGAGGTACCGAGTCGATCTCGTTTTTTTTTTTTTTTTCATTGGCATGAAAATCTCTATGTGAATGTACATTTTTTTTTCAATTCAACGATGATGATGATGATAATAACGATGCACGCGCGGTTGCAGCCAAGCGACGATAGTGAGCTCATCGACGGCGAACGGAATAGGAAGCGGAGGTGGCGGCGGAGCCGCTGGCGCTCCCACGGCCATGTACAGACCGAACTTTAGCCAGGCGTTCCAACGCGCCGGACCGACGCCGGTACTATCCGCCGGACTCTATCCGACCCAGAGCTTCACCTCCGGACTACTGAGCAACGGTACACAAAGTAATATTCTACACTGTGCTGTGTCTGCTTTCTTATGCATTATATATATATATATATATATATATACGCTGCTCTTTTTTGTGTCTTATTCGCGTTTCATTATACTTTTGGTAAAATTAATCAACGTCTCGAGGGACTCGAAAGTTATTCGATCGTATCGGACGAAAGCAAAAAACCAATATGTCCCGCAGAGCAAAAGAACTAAAGAACTGTATCATTTCCGTGCGTAGGACCGACAGACCTGAGCATGAAGAACACCAAGCCGCTGCTGAGCCACAAACTCAACGCCACGGAAATGACCGCGGTACGACAGCTGATAAACGGATACCGGGAGTCCGCGGCCTTCCTACTCAGGTCCGCCGACGAGCTCGAGCAGCTGCTACTTCAGCAGCCTTAAGAAGCCTATACATCGCCGCTCATCGCAACAGCATCACCGACCAGTAACCGCGACTACTCAACTTATATATGAAAAACCGACTACAACGACGACGATGACGAAGAGACTACCCAACCGCGCTCTGCAGCCGTGTTCGATCTTATAATACTTATATATGCACAAAAGCACTACGACATCGTTCCACTCAAAGGACGATTGCTTTTTCTTTTCTCGAGACGGACGCGTATTAAATGCAGCTCTCCTTGCGTAGCTCTTATACATAAGAATTATGCATGATGTGTGGAACAGACCGCGCGGCGCCATATTATAATAATATATAATATACCATTCGAAACAGGGTGTACATATACATTAAAATAGAGAAAAGATTTCCGAGGATATTTACTTAATTAACGAGATATATTATATATTACCGGGGGTATAAGGAGAAGCGTACTGCTCGATGTAGGGAAGAGATTTTTTTAAAATGATTTATATGCATAGCACTTTCGTTACGTTTATTGACGTTTTTTTTATATTGATTTATTATATATGCGTTGGAAGATCGCTCGAGATCGCCGTGAAGTTTGAAGCGTTACTTATATTTATATATTTATGTTCAAATTTCATCGTGTCTTCATTGCCATTACGTTTGTACTGTATTTTCTGTTTTAACTTCTCGCGCTTGTTCTTTATCGGTGTGCAGTTTTGCTTACGAACGCCTTAACCGAATCACCGTATTGGGATTTGAAAGATTTATTTTTTAAATTTTTTCGAGGCTCGAGCCTGAAAGATATATTATTTAAGCGATGACGAGCTTGTAATAGTGAAATACCGTGTACATAACGAGTAATATGTAGAAGAGGGGGAAAAAGCGTACAGCGTGCGAGTGTACTGTACCGGTTCCGGAAGATCATCGTCGACCGGAACGTACAAAGACACGCGATTGAAGGTGAGAAAAGCGAAGGTGATGGATGTGGCTCGGCTCCGTTAGTACTGCACATTGGCAGTGCGACAAGATGGCACAGGAAACTATTAAAATTAAGAGAAAAATATTCTGCAAAAAGTCAAATATTAGAGGATGGTAAAAATTGATGGAAAAAATTGTATTGCTTGCGATAGTGTGTCAATCTTGGTGAAAAAAAAATTTAGGTGTTTTTAATAAACGTTTGGAATAACTGTTTTGGGATTCATTCGGCATTTCGGCATATATACCGCTGGGACCATCTTGTCACGATCGATATAGTTAAGCGTACGTGTGCTTTCTTGGTCTCCATAGACATCACAATGCTACCAAAGAAACTTGCGAATAAATAAATAATCTATAACGTATATATTAATAAGTCGTTCGAGTTGACTCCTCTTCTTTTATCTTTGAATTCAAATGTTCGTTTCTAAAACGAGTTTTTGTTCGACACGTTTTTTTCTTGTCAATCGTACTGTATGTTCATTTGTTCGTTTGTTCGTTCGTTCGTTCGTTCATTCATTCATTCATTCATTCACGACGCTAAGAAATCGATATAATATACGACGAGTTAATTTAAGAAGAGAAAAGAAATAACATGTGCATTTATGCTCGTTCCTGTTTATTGTAAAATATTAGTACTTCCTTGATTAGCCTTCATTGCGAAAGATGCAATTGAAACAAATAAGGCAGTCTCGATCGACAATGAATGAGAGTTATTTTTATTTCTTATGTTGTTTTTTGTACATAGTTTATACGACGTGAAACATAGTTACGTGTATATTGCTACTATTGCATTAAGAATAATTATTTACAAGCGTGTGAATGAACTCGAGAAGAAATAAAAAGTACATATATAGAATGTATGTATCTACGTGTGTGTGTCTGGTGATAGATGTATATATAAATGTAAAATAGCTCTACGAAAATGATACGATTGTGATGCTCAATTCATGAAAGAGGAACAAAAAAAAATTTGCGGAGCACATTCCATCGTGAGCAAAGGAGTGAGAAGAAAATTAGACCGTACTCGTTTTTACACGAAATAAGAAACAAAGGGTCAAACAAGAAAGTCTTTAGGAACGAATGTGAAAAAAATTTCCGAGCTATTAAAAACTATTCAATAAGTAAACTAAGTACTGTAATAACGCAAGTTAATTTTTCGAAACTTACTCGATAAAAGAAACGACATGTCGTCGACTACTTTATTTTCTCATTTGCAGCAGCTTTTTGAAAAAAAAACTATATATATATATTGTTTACAGTCGAAATATTAACCAGAATCTAGTACTACACATATTACACTACGCAACCGAAGGCATACTTACCGATAACAATAGTCTTACAAATATGTACTATAATCAACGCTTCGTGTATAAGAGATTTTCTCAAACGCGTAATCGATCGTTTGCACTTCTGCAACGTATCTTGCGTTCCATCGAGTCACGTGGATTTTTTATGTTCGAAAATCTGCCCGATAAATACAATTTAGATTTTGTTCTATAAGGCTTGAAGACATTATTATACGAAACCTACGTTTTCTTTTTTTTTCTAACGCAATGCAGAAATGTATTTTTCACTTTTGTATACTTTTGCTAAAAAACTGATTCCGCCTAATTTTTAACGTAATATACATAAACTTAATTGACTATCAGCATAGGCTTACTCCGGATTCACTGCAGTAGATGTGTACTTGTTGATTGTTTTAAAGAAAAGCGCGAGCGTTCAATTTTTTCAGTCACACTCGCAGAGTCGTTTCTCAAGATCTTATCACTGATTTTTCTCGTACTTCTCGTAATGTGAGTGCCATTAGTGACGAGCAGAAAGATTTATCAACGCGAACGTCTATAGCTGTAATAATAATAGAGAAAAAAGAAAGGAAAAAAAGCTGTACCTCTGTGATAAAAACATTCAAAATAAAACAAGACACAATGTTCTTAAGGTGGCGCTTCGTGAACGAAAACAATAATGAGAAGATGAGAATATACGTTACGAATTTTTAAACGACATTAACAAAATTGAGCATTACAAAAAAAGTGCATAGGTAAATAATAAACTAATTTATACGGGCGCCACTACAAAGCCGAATGAAAACGTGATAATTTCACAAAAGATTTTACGTGTACAGAGAATTGACTAGATTAAAAAAAAACGAGGAATAATATATGCAGACGACAAGAGTAGAAAGAGAATTTTTTAATTCTTGCATATACTACAGCGCCAAGAAAAAATCGAAAGTTTCCGTTTGCACGCGGAGTACTCTTTAAATTATTGAAATAACAATAATACGCGTACGCGAAAATGTGAGAGAGACAAAATGAACACGTTCGCAAGTGTTGTAATCGCGAATTGATGTATATTAAAATAAAAGAATATGTATTTGTTCCTGAGAAATATATTAAAAATAATTAACAGTAGGTATAATAAACCTTAATATTAAAAAAAAAGATAACGATAAAATAATTTGATGGTACATACTTTTCTTATAAGTAACAACATTATATATGATAAACTAGATAATTATTATGAAGTTGGTACGGTCTTTGACGATGCCTTGCCTGTAAATGTAGTACCATACAAATACGTTGAACGAAAAAATCTTATTACCTTGTAAATGTTTTACCAAATATAATCAATTATGCAATACAAATGCTCGTGTCTTTTTCAACTCCATACCTAAAACTATGATGGTCAGGGCGTTGAACCAAACCCAAGTTACTTACTATTTCAGAATTATTTAATAACATACTTTGAAGAATTACATCGAGTTTCTGACAATAAATGTTCTTTTTAATATTCTTCAGTTTAAAATATTAAGCTAACAACGTAGACTCATTGACTTGAAAATACATTGAATAAGTTTCTTAACAACTTTTAAATATTGTATTTGTAAGAAGGAAAGTATAAATTATTTCAACATTTTAATATCATTTTGTAATGTAACAGTATAAGTTAATTGTGACGTATATGGTAATGATTGAAAATGCTCGCGTTGAACGTCATCTACAACTACGTAAACTTGCACGATCGCTCGTGGCAAGCATGCAGCACCTTTGCATGGGTTGTTGGAAGATTCTGAAACCATGCTCATCAAAAAATATGACCGATAGATATCTCTCTTTATGTCATCTTTTACTTTCTTCTTTTACTGTAAAAAGTAGACAACTACAAATAGAGATCTTGAGAGTAGGCCTGGTGAAGATGCTTTGCACGGACGAGTGAGCACCGAGACTCTATTTTGTACACGTTGTATGTATATATATATCCAGTAAATGCAATAAATGCGTATAGGAAAATCGAGGCCAATGCTTGTAGCTTATTTAAAAAATTCAGTACAGTTATCGCGTATATCAGGTGCTCGTCTTCGAATGTATACATATAAACCTAAAAGCCTCAGTTTTGATTGATCAGACTTGAATCGCAAATGTTTTTAACGATTTTTGCTATTACATATTTTTTTCAGCTTCGCTTATTTTTACGTATCGGTAAAGATACAAAAGTGTAGCAACGCTAATTTATCAAAAAACACGTGCCGAGTACCGTCACCAAGTCTCCAATCAGGTAGATGCCAAACTAATATGAAGAAACAAAAAAATAAATAAATAAAATAAAATCGCCTAACTCGTGTTCGCTAAGAAAAGCTGATGAAGGTGAGGAGGATATGAGATGATGATCTTACAGATTACATTGGAATTACAAGTATTTACCAGATGATGCGCGATCGGACGATCGTTTTTGAAGATTTCTCTGTGATAATATTAGAGCAGTACATCGACATCGACATTGACTCATTTCATATTGAATAAGGAGTCGTATACGGGGCTGATTAGGGGACGGGATATACGAGGACATATATCTATCATCTCTTGTTTACACTCGACTCTTGTTATAATAATTTAATAATCGGGATTGTAAATTCTTTGGCCTTCGATATTTATCAGACTTTTCTTGGCGATTTCTATCCGAGAGCTCACGACAGAAAATATAGTGCACGGGGGGCTGTGCTCTCAGCCCAGACAATCGTCGACTGTATATAGGTATAATAATAATTTATACGCCGGGGATCGATCTGGGCCGAAGCACGCGAATCGTGGGGGACACCCAAGGCCTGGATGGCCCCATCACGAGGGGGGTTTCATTGGGCGGCGCGCGCGCGGAAGAGAGCGATGGACAGCGCATCTCACACGAGAAAGCGATAGAAAAATATAGCGATGATCGGTAAAAGGATCGTTTTCATAGAACCAAGGCGATGACGATTGTTTTTTCAATCATACATATATGTATATATGCGTATATATTATGTACTCAATAATCGGGTGGAATGGAGTTGGATGCGTCGTTATAGGAGTTCATGGAGCGTAGCTGGAGGCGCCTGAGGTCCAGCACGAGCTCGAGCCGATGGGCCTGGGCCGATTTCGATCCGGACGAGGTTGACGATCGGCCGCCGGTTGACAGGGCGGCCGGAGACCGGCAGATCGGTGGGTAATTGTACCGGCCACCAGGACGCGGATGATGAATCAGGTCCGGCACCTGGGGCGGCCTGATGGCGATCGGCTGGCCCGGCCTGTACAGCAGCTGTCGGCACTGGTCGGCGCGGAACAGCTTCTGCGGCTGCTGCTGATGCTTTTGCTTCGTCGCAGCTAGTTGTGCACACAATTTTCTCTCGCAGATACGTCGCGTCTAAGCGATCTGCTCGTAGTTGACCTTGTTGATGTAGCTCGCTAGGCAGCAGGCAAGGAAGACGCCGAGCATCGGGAAGACGGCTACCCCCAGGGCACTGCCCGCCACCAGGCCGATGTTGCTCTTGATGAAGTAGATCACGCGGTTGTAGCAGCCCTGTGTCGTTGTTGTTGTTGTTGTTTTTTTTTTTTTTTCATGAAAAGAGAATGTTCCTCTTATTTTCTTTATACAACACGTATACCCTTCGGATATCAGAATTAAAAATAAACGCGTACACTTGACCAAGTTTCTCCGTTATACAATATATAGCCAGTAATCGATATACGGCGCTTTGTAATATTTAAAGACAAGTATATACCTGAGTGTAGATATCATCGGTATTGGTGGTATCGCACTCGCCCTCCTCGACGCTACAGCAAGAGCTGGGCACGATCCTCGGCGGGGACATATTGAGCCAGTCGGTGTAGGCTCTATTGCCGCAGCAGTGCAGCTGTCAACGGATAAAACAAGTTCAAGGCGCAGATCCGTATACAATCTCGCAAAGAGATGCTCATGTATAATAACATACCGTCTTCTGCATGATATCGACGTGGAAGCTCTTGGTGTTGTCGGTGCCGTAGGCGTTGAGGCTCTCGTTGAGGCCCCGATCGAAGCCCTCGATCAGAGTGTTGCGATACGTGTAGACCGAGGCACCGGCGCCGAGTTCCAGCAGGGCGATCACCGCCAGAAAAGCCCCATACTGCAAAATCAGCCCTTTCTTTGTCATACGCGTATCCGAAACAATGCATCGGAGACTTTTTTCCTTCCATAATATATAGGACGAGCGCGCAGGGAAGAAATGAGAAATGCCTCGGGGGGGGGGGGGGGGGGGGATACATGCTAGCGAGTGAGAGAGAGGGTTAATGGCCAGCGAACCCTCCTGACCTGAATCGCGTTATTTAAAGCGCAAACGGCCCGTGAATTTTTCAGCGGTAATTACTTGACTCGTCGAGAGATGCGTATACACAGCTATCGATTTCGGATGGTGAAACGCAAATAAAATATTCTTTTGCGAGCTGTTGCCAAGGAGGTGTAAAAAATATTGCACGCACAAGTGGATCAGCGCAGGCTCTAGTCGGACGCCGTTCAAATCTCCCTCCTATGAATGTGTGTGTGTGTGTGTTTGTGTGTGTGTGTGTGTGTGTGTGTGTGTCCCACACACGTCATCCCGTGATCCAGTTTGTTCTGGATCTCCCCACTCGCGTATATGCCACTACTAGTATCCGCGCGCGAAAATTCTCACCCCTTATCCACATACATTCCCCCGAGGGTGAAAAAGAAAAAATAACCTTCCTTTTTATATTAGCGTAATGAACTAACGTCAGCATCTAATTAACCCTCCAGCCCACTTTTAATCCAATTCATCAAGCCAACTTAACACTCATATGAATTATCCGCCACACATGCGCGAAGCAAATGATATCAGCCTGTCCCAATTCCGCGTTTGTTTTCAGCTCCACTCTGTATATATACACATACTCGTAGTGCGACGGGTCACGCAACGTCGCGCGATAACGGGGTCAAGCGTCTTGCGCGCGGGTCCATTGTCAACACAACAACGAGTCTGTCGCCGCGTAATACCGTAACGAATAAATGAAATATACACTCACGAGGTAGAGGAGAGCCGGATGCTGCCTAGTGGTGCAGCAGCAGGCGAAGATCCCGACGAGGGCGACCAGGGCGCCGAGGCAGGACAAAGCCAGGAGTGCAGCACCGCTGCTCTCGATGCCCACGTCCGCGTACTCTGCCAGCTGGAGCTTCATCCATATCCCCACGCACAGCATGAGGAGCCCCGAGCACTGCGCATCGCGCGATTGATTATATAGATGTACATACAAGCTTTTCCCGGACGATACATCTCAAAGTACTCACGGTGAAGGCGAAGTTGAAGAGCATGAGGAGGACCGTCATGCAGGCCATCGCCGCGACGCTCTCCAGCTGCTTGGCCATGGCTGATGAACAGGAGACTCGTGCACGCTCCGCTTTCTCTCGACCTGTTGTATTGTTATTCCTGTGCGAATGAGTGTCTCTTCCGGGTGCAGTGGTCTCTCGCGCGCGTCAAGGCTCGCGGAGGACTCGCGCAGTGCAGCTTTTTGGATCGATCTGACGTGCTTGCGCGCGTCTGGCTCCTCGCGCAGAACGTATGGGTGTGCGTGCGAGCTGCACACACACACGTACGGGGGTGAGATGGCGCAAGCGCGAAATCGCCACCCGGTTTCAAAATAACTCCTGGACTATATACTGCGCGCGTGTGTACACATCAGTATACACTGCGTATCCGCTTTCTCCGCCGCAGCGTGCGCGCATATTACACTTTTAGCGGCGCCACGCGGGATAAATATGTGTGTGTATGTGTGTGTGTGTGTGTGTCTTGAAATTGGGAAAGATGATGAAACTGTAGGCCGATGTCGATGTCTGCTTAATCGTCGGTGTGATTATTGCGCTGCAGCAGCGAACTTCCTCTGGAAGCCCATCATCATGATGCTGTTGTTGTTGATCTCGTCCTCGTTGAGCTGGCTCCTGCAGAGCTGGATGACACCGCCGCTGGCCGCTGCTCGTTCCTCGGAGTCGTCCTCCTGGAGCTCGTCCCCACTGCTGGTGTAGACGTTGCAGCCGAGCTCGAGTTGATCCAACTGCTCGCGGAGATCAAAGTCCACGTCGTCGAGATCGACCGCAAGCTCCTCGTCGTCGTCAAAGTCCGAGGAGAGGAAGTCTCCGCAGTCCAGCGGCGTCGTCCTCGGTTGCTGCTGCCGCGTCTCGCCGGTGTTTCCGCTATCGTTTCCATTCTCGCTCTTCGACCTGAGCTCGCTGCGGATCTCGCCGATCGTCTTGAAGTAGATGCTGTGATCCAGGCTGTAGGCCTCCAGGCAGTTGCTGTCCAGGTTGGCGTTCGACTTGTAGTTCAAGTTGCTCAGAGCGCAGCAGTTCAACCTGGTCTGCTCCGGAGCTCTCTGCATCCTGCGCTGTCCGAAACTCGGCGACCAGTTGTTCTCGACGACGAGCCGGTTCGTGGCTTGGCTGATGCTCCATCGGCTCTCCGGCTCGTCCTGCATCGTCATGCGTCCAGGGGAAAGGCGCACCGAGCGCAGCCGGTTGTAGCCGCGCGCGTAGGCGGCCCAGCGCTCGATCCTCTGCAGTACGTACTCCGTCTCCTCGTTCCACCAGACCGACAAATTTTTCGGGAAGGAAAAGCCCCCCGAGCTGTCCTCGCTCGAGACGCCCATGACGGTGCAGCGGTGCGCGAGAGCTGATGCGGACGGATCGGCTGCCCTCGAGCGACTGACTCGCTCGCGCTGCCAGTGCTTGTGACAGCGCCGATTACGAAGCACCTCGCGAACGATCGCTAACTAAGCCGCGCTGCACGCAACCCCAGCAGCGGTGCTAGCTTATTACTTATACGCTATGCAATCCCTGACCTTCTCCTCCTGAGCGAGAACAACTTACATCGTTGTGTCAGCTTCGCGATTCGGTAACGCAGCTGTGTCTATATCGGAATCGCTATGCGTCCGGCTGTGTATCGCGCGTAGATACACTGTCCCCGTTTTATTTTTTCGCGGATAAAAAGGGGGCCGCCTAGGATCGCGTGCAGCTTTTATCTTTTCACATATACCACTACCGCGGGCGAGAGGGTGTTTTACGACTGATCCCATTATACGCGCGCGAGCTCAAGGTGAAAGCGGTGCGGCGGCACAACGTCACGAGGTAGTATAGCGATGAGGAGGGTAATTTTGGCACGACTTGCAGCTTCGGTCATTTTGGTATCGATCCTTGGGAGGGTATAGTTCGAGGAATGCATTGTGTGTGTGTAGCGGATACTGCAGCGACGACTGCTTTTTAGGAGATTGAGAGGAGCGATAGTCCGACGCGAGCGTATATAGTTACGTTGGAGAACGTTTTTGCGCAGCATTGGAATCTTCGCGAAAACGATCTCTTACGATGCTTCGAGAACTAATGTACAATATAATTTTTACATGAATAATGGAGTATTAACGATCGGATTTTAAAGGCGTAAATTAATGATAAGTAGTCACGGCAGTGCTACGTGTGGTCAGACCAATCCGGTTTGGCGTGTTTTTGCGCAAACTTTCGTATGTACGATAATCCGAGCTACATTTACATGTTAGCAATTTAGCGAAAGCATTATTACATGATAACATCGAAACGTCAACTGCGCATTCGAGGTGTGGAATACTATGAAATCGTCAAAGAAACTGGTGCGAGGCTATTCACGTGGCGAGCTAGTGCATCAGCGATTGCGAAGCTTTACAAAAGTCCTGTCAACTTGTGCTTGATAAGATTCTAGTCGAGCCTACCGATTTACGTTGTTTCGTAATCGCTGCGCTTATATAGTACTTTTCTTGGAGGTTGCTCGATTCAGTGGACGGAAAAAATGAAATAAAATGCAATGAACAGTCCAATTGATGAAAAAAAAAAAACATAATATGCGAGAAATAAGCAACACAGCCGTCATGTGACATTATATGGTTATTTATTAGACAGCACAATTTTCGGTATACAAGATTGGAGTACTAGAATTACTTTTTATTTCGTATATAATGTGAAAAGCTTGTACTGTAGGTGGAGTAAATGATAATTACGACGAGACACAGCTCGTGCACTACCTGACCGCCTTCAAATCCTTCAACACAGCTCTCATTCCTCAAAGTGAATAAGGTACGTATTATATTAGGAAAGTTTTAACAAGAACGTTAACCCATTAATTGATACAATTCAAAACACAAAACTATTTACAATATATAATAGAATTTCTATGAAAAATAATTGCTAGAGCAAAATATTTATAAAACCAACAAAATTCGAAAACAATTCGAAAATCCTAACAGACCGTATATTTTGCAAGTATACGCGATACCAAGAGATTGAACTTGATAAGAATATTTACAAAGCAAAAGGATTCAACAATTTTGAAAAAATATAAAATGCATGTCATAAATTTAATTACCAATAAAAGCTTTCTGTAAAAAGAAAACAAAAATTAAACGAATTCATAAAGTACATATGCATATAATGTTAAGTAGACAAATATTTTCTTCCATCATCGATAATAAGATTTGACTTCGAGTTGGATTGTTAAGAATTTCTTGCCTCGGATTTCTAATCCCGTCTGAAATTAACACCTTGTACAATTATCTATCTATGACCTCTCCTATTTACATTAAAATTTTATCTTGTAGCAACCGCAGACTAGAAAGAGGTAGAGTACTAAATATTTATAAAAATTGTTTGAAATTTTTGTTGTTCCTCGGAACGAAATAGAGTACATAAATTGGTATTCAATCTGCGCAACGTGACAAATCAATCGTTATTCAAAATTCTTTTCAGCTTTCCCCTCAATCCACGTCTACAATAATCTAATAAGCTATACAAACAGGGCGCCGCGAATATTCAGCAGCAACGCGAGCTAAAAAACAGTTTCCATCTTGGTTTAGAAAAAACAATAATTTCAAGATGGGATGATCAGTCTCAATACTACGTACGTACAGAATATGAAACTTGATTAACCTAACTCGTTTCTCAAGTGCACTAATTTTGTTCAAATATTGTAGAAGATTACAAAAATAAAAGTTGGTTAGCAATATGAGTCAAATTGATTGGATACAAAAAGGTGCAAAATACTCTCCATATCTTATCGTCATTATATACACTCGCAGATATTTTCTTGTACGCAATATCATATGTAGCATTAACATTTTTAGAACTCGCGTGATCGAGTTTTCATGGATTCGGATTCATTTTTTGATCTCTACATAACATTTTTGTCTTCTTCCTTCGATACAAATGCAATCGAGTTGTAGCTTTCTTAAGTTTAGACGTTGTTAAGAAAAGGCTAATAGCCATAAAATGGTAGCAAAACACGCAATGAAAAAAGTTATGTTTAGATCAAATTTCTGTCCCTGTGTGCAACTGTTTTTGTTTCCTGGAAATCTGTGTACGCGATTTAAATTAAACATCAACAAGGTATATACAGTAAAGTAGTTTTTTATGCATTAATCTAGTCAGCGTAGGGGAATACTACTTTCAAAATCTTTTCTACAAAGTAATAGAAAGAAGACTTATCAGTCAGTTGAAAATTCATGGTTCGTAAAGATAATTTATAGATTTTGCGGCGTATTTAAAATTTTAGACTTCAAAATCATTTCAGATTATTCTGAAAGTAACAGACCCCATAAAAAGACTTTCATATCAACATTATAAACTCGTGTATCCAATATTAATAGAAAATTACGTAAGTATTTTTTGCGGCCGTTTGCCATTTTTTTTCTTTACCTTTTTCATGCTAAACAGTTAAGATTTATGATAAGTAGTGGTTTGGTACAACACAATAAACTTCAGTATTAAGTATGATGTTGCAAGATGTAAATAAATATAGTCTGTAAAAAAATCTTTCTTCATATTCAAGTATCACTTCTATTTAAGATAATTAAAAAAATTGAAAGTACTGTAAGAATATTTGTGATAGCCATTTCAAACATTTCATTATTTACATAAACTTTTACATATATCTAATAAATTCATAATTGTTGGTTTCAATTAACCCTTTAAGCAATCGTCCAAATATGCAGAAACAGTAAAGATCACTCGCAATTGAGCTTCATTATTGTATGTCAAGTGTTGTAAGAAAACAAGTGTTATAAACAAGAAAATCAGATTGAAATAGAAATTTCAGTCTAGAAGAATGCTATCACTGACAAATCGAGAGCGAACTTCAAACTAATTATAATAAAAAATTTGATGCATAAAGTGCACATCACGCAAGGTAACCTGAGCATTAGAAGTTTTATATTTGTAAGTATCCAAAAAAACTAACTACGACCATCAAAAATCGGTCAAATTTCATAAAATCTATAAAGATGTTATTCCCTAAATAAGCTTTTAGTTTTTAAGTACTAAACCAATGGCGGATAATCACATTGTTTTTTTGTTCTTAGGGCTTAGATATCTGTTTGCAATTAATAACTACACTTGATTAAGATAGACGTTGGGAAGCATTGTATGCTTTGAGTTAGACAAAGTTCTAGTGAAATGAGTTCAAGTATAATTACATCTTCTGATGAATTATCTTTCAACTATCTATTATAACTTTAAATATAAGTTTTCGAAATTGTTTTGCTCAATCATTAATCTAATTGACAACTCACATACTTGATCTCTATTCCACTGAAACTTTTTAAGATTAAATCGATTATTCTGACTGTTGGCTTATAGTTTGTCAAGGAAAATATCCTCTTATATAAAATAAAAAGTATCATAACCCAAGTTTTGGGATATCTAGTGTCAAGACAGGTACTTGTACTTAATATTGAAAAGTAAAATAGGTCAAGATTCATATATCAGACGCTGATAGTGTGGAAATATTTCCCACGTTGGAAGGTGTAAACCAAATTCGAGTGCTACGAGTACTGCAAATTCTGATGTCAAGAGATCCTTACGATTTAATCGTAAAACACTCTCTGTCCTCTGAAATAAAAATATTTAACTTTAGCGCCCCTTCCTACGATTAAACAATTAGTCAAACACTCGAGGTACAGCTTTTTTAAATAATTAAACAAACTATCCGATCAATAAGTCACAACAAAGAGGTTGTTGACGTACGTATAATTATTACTCTAAAGTTATTTATATTACATACCTCTATAAGTGACTTTAACACTTGTCCTTTAACATCATTTAACTTAGCAGCAAGCAGTAGACAAGCGCCAGCACATAGCTTGCGTGTCTGTTTTGTCACTACATTTCGTAGAATTAATTTTTCAAAATATACATATGCCATTGCCACGGTCAACAAGTCCACTCCACTTTCCATTTTGGCGATTTTCCTCATTTCTCGCTTCAAACTAAAAATTCATCATATATTAATATAATAAAATCAATTTCATTAATATAATATATTGTTTGCACATTACCTTCGCAATTTACTAAGAGTAAGCTGTACGTGCGGGAATTTTTCTTGAAATTTATCGTTCAACTCTTTCTTTAAGTCAGAAGGCCGTACGTAATCAATGACTGACGCCTAATAAACAATCGATGTTATATTAATTGTTTGAAAAAATATTTTTTAAATATATTGTATCCAATCATTACCATATACGATGTAAACGTAAGTAACGTTCTGTGTTTTCCAGCTATTAACTCGGGATCATCGAGTAAGTTAGGATTGTATTGTACTTGGTCATCCCAATCGTGAACTGAAACGTCATTTACTTAAAGTTATGTTCACTTATTTCATCAAAGAATTCCAATTTAAAAAACTTTACCTTTTGAATCAGATCCCAATACTACTGGCGGTGAATCAGAGACATGTTGCATACGATTTGCTGCCATATCATATGACAAACACCTGAAATCACAATCAAACTAATTAATAGCAAATCTTTTGTAACAAAGGCTCAAATATAACTATAAATACAAACAAAGAGAAATGAGAGAATGACGTTAATTAAGAAGTGTTATTATATTTAATGAAAATCGTTGAAAATATAGTTCAAACCCGTCATTTCTCCATGCTTCTGATATTTTTATTTTAATGACGTGTACCGACAACTAGACTAATGGTGCTACAAGATAATGTTATCGCGATTGCATTCACAAGTGTTTATAAATTCAAATGATATTTAAAAAATGCTAAATATTTTTAAAACTATATCATTACAAAACACAGAGCTTTGTCAACGTACTTATAATGCAAACATTTCACAGTTAAAAACAGACAACGCTAAACTTAGTAATCAATTTGCAAAAAAAGCCTTTTCTGGTAAGAGACACGTTTGACTAATACATCTGTTATCCACCTGTCCGCGGCTTTAAAACTGCATAGTTCAGAATAATTCTTTCTTCATGGTAAAGATATTTAACATTTTAGAATTTATGTGGATGATTAATGAGAAAAGACAATAATAAAGTTAAATTGTCTACATGTTATATTCAAGTAATAATTCTAGTTAAAATAAATATATAGTATACATTTTTACATAGAAAATGATAAAAATGGAAATAAGTTTGAATATATTTTAAGGGAACCGCGAAAAAAAGTTATAAAAATACCTATAAGAAATCATAAAATGAGATTAATGTATTATATGTTGTTATTTACCTAAATAGTTTAAATTAATCAAAGTAATACGCTACAAATATGTTTAAAAATGACTCTTCAAAATCAATAGGACGTCGATAAAATAGAACTTACATGCGCCTTTAAAGGCGATAGAGCCGACGAAGGTAAAATAAAGCGGATGTAATGAAAAACTAAGACGCACTATTTGCGCCGTACATTATTTTCGAATATTAAAAACGGCAAATTTTACGGAAATTCAGCAAAATAAATAAAACGTATTCAATTATTTTTCCAATTTCTTTATCGAATGTTTTAAGGCTATTAAATATTATTATAGTTGTAAATATATAAATTAAAAATCGACGTTTTATTATGCAAAGTATATAACCATGCAATCATTTCATCCGTCTTCTTCGTTCTTTAAACTCCCTCGACTTCTTCGTAAAAAAATGGACAATATCAACATGCAAAAATCACGTTTACATAATCAAAATGACATTTCAGTGCTCATTTATCTTTCACCCTGATAATCCAACACCCTACTTTTCATATATGTATATATAAATGAACGACGGTTTTTATTTCTTTACCACTTTCTATGATCCGTGTTCCATGTTATGGTTTTCGTCCTGTAATTATTAACAAACCGGTATAAGTAACATTTTTCAGATTTCAACTGCCAACTCGTGCATTGTCTAAGATTCCGGTTATTATCGCAAAATTTTAATAGAAAAATATAAGGAATAAATTAAAAAGATTTTATCAAATTAATAATAAAACGTAAACTACACCATCAATCATGATTAGATTGATTTTGTATGTTATAGGAAAAATTTACTTTCGAAAATGACAATAAAGTGATAGATGTTCGTGAACATGAATCAGTCTTAAACAAATTGACTATATACATGTGGAAAAACGATAAACGATAATAGTCACATTAAAGCAGACTGTAATGTTGTACCTTGATACAATGTGGTGTTTGTTATTGGTAGTGGCGTGCATCAATTCAATAGCTTCACTGTCACTCATGTGCATTCTTCTGTCTTTCTGAAAGTGTCTAGACGGTACAAGCAATGCTCCATAAGAAATTTGTTGACCGTCTTGGGCTCGTTCGATTCCCAGCAAGCCAAATGGATCTAAGTTATCATTGATTGACGACAACGGTCTTGAAGTAATCGTGTTTTTCCGACGCCCTGCATCTTTACGAAGCTCTGACCTAAATACAACATGAAAATTAGTCTTTTACTCTTTAATTATACATTTGGAGTGCTTATCACTATGCAATTAATGTTCCATCAACTCTTCACATTATATATATATACACACACACACATATATATTGACCAAAACTGGCATTATAACAAATATTAAAACGTGAGTGATAATTGATTCCTAATTATCATGTGAAAGGTACAAGAAATCTATCTACGAAAATCGTTAAATCCTACTAAAGTTAGTAAGATACCTTTTCAAAATTGGGTAGGTCACGGAGAGATTTTTGAAGACAGGTGAATTACTCGTAACATTTTGTAAGCTAACAGTAATAATAATATATTCAAAATTCTTGTATTTTTAAGAATAAACGCAATCAATGCTTTTTTACGTCACATGCACATAATACAGTCCATAAGTACAGTTACATAAGTGGATAATGTCATTACTAACCAGCTGGTACGTTGTCCTTTGCTATAAGGAAGTGATGAAAATACTAAAAATGGTACTTTCTTAGAAGATACTAGTATAACTCTGTCATCTGTAAATTTATGACCATTGATTGGCTTCTTCATATAACGCAGTTCCTTTGCTACTTCTGGAATTATTCCATTGTTCATACAACCCGACTGAACGCTATTCAATGCTTTGACCTTAGACTTTGAACTTTGTGATATAGATTTTGATCTCAATGATCCTATACTTTCATTGCTGCTGTTGTATTGATTTTTTATATCTTCTGATAAAGTTGATGCTTGGTGAACAATTTTACGCTTGTAATGCAATGATCCAACTCTTCTTTCTTTCAGAGAGTACTCACTGCCGGCTGTTCCAGCACTAAAATGAATTAAAGAAGTAGATTTAGATTGACTTATCCACTCATAGCAAGATCAAGGGCTAATTTTTATATGACATTGTGGAAAGCAGACATGTAACAGGTTTCCGCATATAAAATTCAATTAGTTTAATTAAATAAGAGTCTACCCGGAACTGCTATTTCAATGAACCGAAACAGAGGTAAATAATACATTTATACTTTGAGAATTTCAATGTTTGAAAAATTTGTAATTAATAATATAACAATTTAATTTTGAATATTATGTAATAAATGAGTAATTTGTTGCTAAAGTGTTACTGAATATGAATATGCCAAAAAATAAAAGGGATTTCTTGTTTACCGTTCTCTGAAAGAACCACCATGATGAGATGATAGCAGATGTGGACAGTTCTGTCCTTGCTCCGATAAGCTAGCAACTGCAGCTTTGGCTGGAGTCACAGTTGTTTCAGAATCAGAGCTGAATGAGCGATCTGGTATTTGGTTCTGTACTGCCGTAGATTGTGGTGAATCATTTTGCCTCCCACAATGATCATTATTTTCATCACACGAGCCATCTAAAGCATCGTCCCAAGAGTTTTCATCTACATTGGCTCGGTTATTTTTAGATGCAGCTGCCTTAACTTCACTGAGTTGATTATTATTTAGTACTCCATTGCGAGGTAGTAATACCAGTCGAGTATCTCTATGACTTCCATCAAGTGAGATGTTGGAAAGAAATGTGAATGCAGCTAACCTTCTTCGGGAGTGATTTTTCTTCAAGGCTGCTGCCATTCCTTTATAACACTAGCGAGTCAACAAAATTTCCTGTACGAGTCTGAGAAATAAAATGAAAAAATATGGATTTATACAAAAATTGATCTTAAATAGCATTGCTCATTTATTCAACACCTTTTCCAGTTAATAAAAACAAATACAGCCTGCTGTGCTAAGCATAGTATCAAGTTCTATATTGAAAGTGAAAACCCAAGCAGAAAAAAAAGCAACACCGATAAAGAGCAGAGTGTAACGTTGCTCCAAAGTAACTCAAAGCTCATTCCAGAAACAGAAAATCATATTATTGTACTGCCTAGGTAAAAAATCCCCTGCCATTTTAGCCTACTCGGCCGAAAGATATAAAAATATTGTGACATAAGAGGCCGTAAGTGGTTATAAGTAGCAGCTTCTTAAAAAAGAGAAGCGGCGCACGGCCTTCGATGTTTTCGCACACTGTATAATATTATCTTCTCTCCCCAACCCATACATATATAACGCACACACAGGTATACATAGGTATATAAGTATGGCAACGATCTTGCACCTGTCAAGTGTGTTTTCGAGAGAGCCTTCGAGGACGACGAGCTGCAGGAGGCTGCAGCAGTATCGGCGACGAGCGTAGAAGGAAATAAAGACAGCTCGTGCAGAGAAGAACGGGCCGGAGCACCCGCTGAGGGACGAAAACTAGGATCACGATTCATGTTCACTGAAGGACACGCACTTAGTTCTCGAGTTTGTGAGACTGCCGAGAAACCACACACACAGTAGCGAGCCCTTAAATTCCGCTGCCATTGTTGTTGCCTTTGTTTTCATATGATAAATCGCACACACTGCACCAGAGGCTATACTCCGTTATCGAGCGCGAGCGTTTTATACACACTTGTACGTTTATACTACGCAACACGATAGCCCATGCTCCGATCGCCTGTCCGAAACTGAGAACGATTTGCACCCGGACGACACAGTCGGACACTCGTCGTAACAGCACGCACTCACACACGCGAACGGGTTTCTTCTTTCGCTCGATTTTTCTCCGCACCGCGGCACCGCCAGCCGCTCTGCGATAATCGACTACTTATTCACCGACAGGACACATACATACTCGCGACTATTTGGCTGCTGCTGCTGCTGCTGCTCTGCTGCGGTGGAAAGTGATCTGACTTCCAAGAAAGAAGCGGTCTGCTAGTTTAGTGGCTTTCGAAGACAAGCCTACCAAAATCACTATACAATTATACCTATACATACATCGCCGTGTGAAGTAAGGCGCAGTATAAGCAACATCCCTGCTCGCGGTTCGAGTTTGATGGTAGCCGCGATGTTGAAATTCAGAGAAAATAATATTATCAACTATTGTAGCCAAGTCTTAGTTAGTTGTAATATTTTTATAATTTGTAAGAATGTACAGAAAACTTAAACGTTAGATGTAGTGAAATCGGCGACTTTTTCACACTGTAGCTAACAGGCGACCAACTGTAGAGTGTTAAATGTCCTCATCGGGTTTTCGCATTTAAAAATGGCGATCCGAACGCATACACGCGCTTGAATTCACAACCCTACGAACATTTAGTCAAAACGGTACAGGTATTTCACCTGTGGATATACTGCTCCTTAATTCCTTTCAAATGAACGACAATGTTTAAGCACAGTTTGCGCCTGTTCAAGTATTTGACCAATGTTTATTGAATTTTGAAGGTGAACGTAGAAAGAGTTACAAATATGGATTGTTATAAAATTTTGGAGTTGTTAACCAAATTTGACAAAGGTATTTAGGATTTATTTATCAATTAAATCATGTGCAGGCAGGGTAATGCGAAATTTATTAAATAAACGTATAATACCTTTTTCAGCAAATTTAAGCATTATTACTGATCAACAATTAGAAGCCATACTGGAAACTGTATATTCCTTTATACCAGAAGATATTTTAAGGCAAATCGCAGAAGATAAGAGTGTTATCAGTGATGTGAATGACACAAGGTAAGCTAAAAAAACAGCTTGAATAAACAATGCTCTTGTACATTACCTGTAAATATTTTCAATGATAGAAATATTGCAATATTATATTCAAGCTGGCAATACCTGCACCTGATTTTATACACTATCAAGACACTTTGTAGAACAGAACTGGCTCAAGAAAATCCTTTGTTTACTGTTGACCAATTTAAATCCATTAAGACAGCTATTGAAGCATCAGCGTGTATTGGGATCATACCATCTTTATTACCTCAAGTTAAGACTCATGCAAACTCAATACGCTCTAGAACTTTCAAATTAAAACTTGATAATGACAGTATAACAGAGGTGAATCGCGTTAAATTTAATTTTTAATACTTAGAAAGGATATTCTTTTAATTTAACAAAAATATCGAATTCTATGTAATATATATATTCTTTTTTTAGAAATACAAAAGAATATCATACACAACCAACACTCTTTTAGATTGCTATAACGAAGTTACTCTTCGGGCAGCAATTTTGTCACAATTGGATTGTCTACTCACAGCCTTACTGCAGTTGTCACATGCACCATTAATGAAGCCTACTGAAGGGAATTCAGCAAGCTCTGATTCAAGCACAGATTTTCTAATGACAAATGAACTGTACACTAAATTAAAAGAAGAACAAAACGATTTTCTACTAAAATTGAAAATATTAATGGAAAACTGTCCTAAAACTTTACTTATCAAAGAACTGATGGTAATATTGGGTATAAAAAATAATCCCAAGTGGCTTCAAATTAATATCAAACGCTATCTAACTGATAGAATCATGCAAGATAATGGTATTGCCACATTGACATTTGCTATTTGTGATGAGATATCTGATTTAGGGAAATGCTGGGAAAAATTAGATGTTGCTGCACGTCTTGTAGTAATGTCACATGGATCAAATGAAGATGAATATTATAAATCGATTTGCTCTCAAGTGAGTTGATATTATTTGTAAAAATGACTTTTGCCGTTTGCAAAACTGAATTAATAGCAGCGTTTTTTTGCAGATAATTGATCTGTTAAATTCAAAGGATAATAGACAGGGAATTATTATAGCCAAATGCTGCATAAAAGCTTTATATGATCATAAGAGAGATATCTTTATGAAGCTATTTTTTCGTAAAATAGCAGAACCATTTTATTTGGAGTCTAGTAATGAACCAAACGCTTCAGGTATTCTCAGAACCGAAGACGAAGTATCTCAGTGTGTAGAGAATTTAAGTGAATTGTTTCTTACAACAGATGCTGAATTTAAATGCATACATAACGAGGTTTTAGCGTATTTGACATTACCGTTATTTTATCTTTGTGCCATATCCTATCAAAGTATTTATGCTCTTCGGGAAAAAGTCCGACAGTTGATGTTGAAAATTCTTGAACTAGGATCGATGCGAGAAAATACTTTTGCTATAATTTTAAACCACAAAGTATCCGATCAACAAAAGAAATTGAATTTTCAATTTGGATCAAAAGGAGGTTTAGAAATCACTGCTCAACCCTTAAACATTGGCTGTGAACAACTTGCCGACTGTCTTTTTGATTTGGTAAAAGACAAGCAGCCATCGTTTGATTTATTCACTTACTTACTAAAAGTATTGCCTAAATTCAATGACGAGGCACAAAAAGCTCAAGAAGAAGGAAAGTTGTTAGAAGAAGATGAAAATGGACAAAAAAATATTGAAATAATAGAAAAACAAGTTGTGGCTGTAAAATTGTTAACGTTGCTCTCTGATACAAGTTTGGTTCAAAAAGCTCAAATGAAAAACCCGGATCCTCTGTTAGATTTTATAAAATTTTTATTCAGACAACTCATTAGTAATAATCATACAACGCATTATGAAATTGACGTTAGTATGCTATATATGAGTTTGATGTTGGTTAAAATTATTTTAACCGACAGAAATGTTGGAAAAACTCGGGAAACCTATCAAAATTTCATAAACTCAATTAAACAGGAATTTGATTTCAAGCGAATACCGCAGCAAGTAGTTTCGCTTGTTGAAGAAATCGATACTACGATTAAGAAAAAGCGAAGCGCCTATCCTACCTACTGCGATTTATCATTAGATAATGAAAATGTAAGCGAATTTGATAAAGCAGTAGCAAATTTGACGGATCCATTACTTCCAGTTCGTGCTCACGGCATTATAGCTTTTACCAAACTGATCGAGAGTCGACACCCGGATGCGACGATGAGAAAGGATTTTCTTTTGTGTGTATTTCAAGTAAGCTGCATATTATTGCAAATAATTTTGAAATAATATGCAACAAACTTATTTAAAATAATTTTGTCAACGCAGGAAAACCTTAGTCACGATGATTCCTTCATATATCTAGCCGCTATAAATGGAATATGCGCTATGTCTTCGATGTTTCCCGACAAAGTTATCGAAATACTAGTCCAAGAGTTCGTTGGTATGACTCAACAAACTTCAAATCGGGATGTAAAGCCTGAGACGAGAGCCAAGCTTGGTGAAATTCTCGTCAAAACAACCAGAGCCTTAGGTATACACTTGAATTTCGTCTATAGTGTACAAACATTATTTGAATCTATTATTACATTTCACAGGTGAAATGACAGTAAAATACAAAAGTCTGTTGGTTAACGGTTTCCTATGTGGCACGAGAGATCCTGATCCTCTCGTACGCTCCTCCAGTCTCTCTTGTCTGGGAGAGTTTTGCAAAATCATGGGTTTTAGGCTTGGAAATTTAATAATTGAAGTGAGTTCATTTTATTATATTTGATTGATATATTTAAAAGCGTGAGCCAATATTATTAATTTCTTTTCTCTCTTTTTTTAGATTTTGTATTGCATTGAGTGCATTATAAAAACAGATAAGGATGACGGATGTAGACGAGCCGCTGTACTAATAGCGACTTTGTTGCTTCGAGGACTCGGAAAGGACGCTTTAACCGAATTAGGCGAAAACCTCGTACCCCTGTATCGAGCGATGAAACACTTGCGTGATAATGATAAGGATCCCGTTCTTCAACTCCATGCTCAGCTGGCTCTCGAGGAGTTTAATGATATCGTACAACAGTTTCTGTTCTCACCGCTAAAAGTTGAAAAGAAGATATATTTACTTCCCTGAACTGAATTACGTTAAACAAGTGTAAATACGCTTTGGTTAAGTCTTAACGTCAAACCACAACACTGTAAATTTGTACATTTTTATAACAAATAATTTATTGATATACCGGCGCTTTTCAGAACGTCTCGTCAACAAAATAATAAATTTACATTGTGCTTCTTTCTAATCAGAGATTTCAATTTTAATCTACAATAATTATAAAGGACCCGCAATTAGATTATAGTATAGATACTGCAGAAAAAATAAGATTTGCATTAAATGAAAAATGCTTAATTACCATTGTCATATACGGACTATCGTCTTAATTAAATAATTAGTCTCAAAATCTAACAGAATGACATAGAAATACAAAAATTCGATCCACTGTTACACACCACCTTGAGCTGCCTTGGCGATTTCTGCAAAATCATGAGTTTCAGGTTGGGAATTGAATAATCAAAGTAAGTTAACGTTACTATTTTTATTTGTTATATTTAATGTATTTAACAGTATGAACCAATATTTAACAATTTTTTAAAGATTTTTGTATTGGGTGCAGTATAAAAAACTGATAAAAACGGCGGGTGTCAAAAAGTTGGTATAGTCGTAGTTCAGAGGTCTGGAACAAGATGTTCAATAACTCTGTACTACTTTTTTTTTGTTAGCACCGCCAAAATTATAAAAGACAATCTTTTTGTACTTCCCTGAATTACGCTAAAATAGTGTAAATAAAATTAAGGACACTGTTAACCCTTAGCCTGCAGCATATAATATCTTGCAGATATCACCGATATTACTAAATATTGCAATTTTACACTTTAAAAAGAATAATCCTCTTAATCTACAACACCAATGTAAGTATATAAACCTTTATAATTAAAAAACGATTGAAATTAATTACTGTTCATTACCGCATCGCCTACAGTTAATAATATACAAGCATCGCCTTCGGCCGCCAAGGGTTAACTTACAACCATCGAGATTTGTGTAAACAAAGTTGTATGTATATACCGATGAACGCGGGCAATGTATCATTGTACGTTTAACATAATATGCATCAGACTCCTTAACAAATTCGACTACGACACCCCTTAAAAAAATACCGTATCTTCGGAGAAAGCTCCAGCCATGCGGATGTAATCCCTTTCGATGCTGACGTAGAGCCGTTGCGGTTGCGACGTGGAACAACGCGTCGGTCTCGGGGCCATAGCGCGCAGAATAAATTCCTTGGACGTGGGCATGGGGAAGGGCTTAAACTTGCCCTCGGCTATCACCTCGGCCTCGGTGTGACTGGTGGTCATCATGTAGGCGGCCTGTACAAGAAAATTTTCTACGAATTAGATCGTCGAAAAAAAATGATGTAAAGTATAGTATAACGTATTTGAGTTCGAGAGTACGAAGACCTTTTGTGCATCGGAGAACATTTTCGAGATGCGAGCGCCGATAGCGCCTCTGGCTCCGTTCGGTACGGAGACCTCCTTTCCGCGCATCAGCTGAACGAGGAAAGCCGTCAATTCCTTGTCGCCGGAATCGCCTTCGCCGCCAGCCAATTTCAGCTGCAGAGAGTTCACCTGTGCTATCAGGGCTTCGACGTTTTCGATGTCGCGAGTGATTTCCTGCGGGATCGAATATCAAAATTTAACCATCAACGTATTACCAGCGGCGTTTCTTACTATATACATATATATAATAACGGAACCGCGGCGAATACCATTAACACGAATCCACTCGCTCATTCCCTTCCAAGAAAAAAAGTCAAACGCACAATCCCATTGAAACTCGAATGGAAAAACTACCTCGTAGATCTGAAGCTTCTGATTAATAGGCTTGCTGGCGAACTGCAGCCTATTGTGTATCGCCTGAACGACGTCGGGGAGACTCGGCAGCGCGTCGACCTTCTGCTCGTGCAGCGTGACGAGAGCCGCGTGCGCGAGTACGGGCAGCAGGAGCTGGCCCACTTGTCCGAGTCGCTTGGAGGCGAGATAGTGCAGAGCCTTCTCCGCTTCGCGGGTGTCGTCGAACAGCCGTTTCTGACGATGAGCCGGCACGGGTTTGGCCGAATCCCAGGTGCTGGACCACGGGTTGTTGGCTATCAGCATACGGGGCGACAGGTGACCCGCCGGCTGACCCCACTCGTCCTGGCCGTCCTCTTCGATCCAGTCGCGCGGAGAGTACCAGCGGATGAAGTCCTCCAGCTGGCCCGACGGATTCGCTGCCTGATCGAAACATCGTGTACACGGATTATAAGTAATTATAGCGAATGCGTTTACCGTGAAAAGTCGTAGCGATTCAGCGTAGGGATTCCGGAAGCGCATCGGTACGCTGGTATATATTTTGGTTTTTACGTCCTGCCCGTAAAATTGCGCGATTCTGTTGTCTCTACTAATATAGGTGAATAGACGGGACACAAGAAACGCGAGAGTTATTGCAACTATGAAAGTTTACAGCCACTCGTCGCATCGTTCTCAATTGCGTTGAGCTGTAAAATGCCTTGTTGAATTGTTAAAACATGGATAGCTCGTTAATAAAACCTACCGCAGCGTTATATCGCGAGTATAAAATTCTCAATTTCACGAGTTAGGGGGGGAAATTCACTTGAGAGAAGCGCAGTGTCGTGCTGCTGCGCGTCTCCGTACACACAGCGGGAGAGAGCAAAGATAAGAAAAATAAACTCCCGATACGAGCACAAGCTTCCCTTTCAATAAGACAGAAAACATACCTTGAAAGACTCCATATCGGAGAGCAACGACGCGCTCATGAGTCTGGCCCTCATTTCGGAGCCAGCCTTATCGGTTCCCAGCTGCATCATCACCTGCGCGTCTTCTTCGAGCTGGTCTTCGGTCTTCGGCACCGGATCCTGAGTTACCGGAAGATACAACGGTTCGCCTGTTCCGACGAGCCTGAACGAGGGATGCTTCGCTAGTCTTCCCACAGGTCGATTCCAGGGTGGATGCTGTCGTTCGTTCGCCTCCTCGTTCAGACACTCGAAGAACTCGTCGTCCTCCGAATCCCCTTGAAGTAAAAAAAAAAAAAAAAAATTAAATCTCTCCTTCCGGACTTTTTCGCGAGATTTCCCTGATCTGGCTTCTCGGCGCGATAAAACTTTATAGAACAATAACGCGCTCGCGTTATCCGCTCGCTTATGCTCGTTATGCTTTTATTACGCGAGACTTTTTAATTGGAAAATCATCATCGCTCCTCGTATTATAAACCAAGCCATCGTCGCGATATTATATATACGCACTTACCACTACTTTCTCCGATGTCCATGCCGAGCGCGCGCTTCTCGTTCGCCTCCCTCGCCTTCTTCCGTGCGATGCAGCAGTTTATCATCTGCAACGTAAAAGCGCCGCGACGTAAGTTACGAAACTCGTCGTGCTGTAGAGACGTATCTCGCCGTGTGGGATGGGGATCCGGTAGATAATAAGGAGAGACGTGAAAACGTGAGAAATGGAACGAGAAACTTTGCGCGAACGCGCTCGCCGGAACGCGCTGCACGCGAGAGCCTATATGTGCAGCGACGAATCGTCCGGAGAATGATGTTGTCGGAGGTATGTGTCTGTGTATACCTACCTGGAGCTTCTGGTGAAGTAGGCAGGTGCGCACGCAGTCGGGGAAACCGGGGCCGACTCTGTGGAAGAGATTTATTTATATTGTTATGTATATCGATTGTATAATGGATGGATTAAAAGAGCGTATATTACAGTGGAAAAAAAGAGTCGAAATTCTCGGCGCGTATTAGTAGCCCGAAGATGTTCCGTTGTACAGGATTTGCATTTCGCACGGTAAAGTATGCGGACCTTGACTTAGTCGTGTACTAGTGCTAAATTCTGACGCTGACGAGTCCCGACGAGATACCGGTTTTTCGGCTCGATCCCGTGGCGCGCGAGCTTTTGCCACGAGATGAGCCTCGGTATATCGAATTCCCCTTTTAAAAAAAGGAGAAACGCAAACGAACAATGTCCATTTCGCACCCGCAGTTTTGGAGTATCGGGTTCTCCCGAAAACTAAACTGGGTATCGCTTACGAAGCGAGCATGATTGGGATATATATATATATATACCCTCGCACCGATGCGCACCGAGACAGTGCGTATGATACAAGATCGCTTCCGAATAATGTGTCACGGGGAGAGTGAAGACCCAAACTCGTTTCCTCTCTCTCGCATACATACCGTCCGGTCTTTCACTCGGGCTCTCCTCTCCGCCCATACATACATACATATAGCCACCTATGGCCATCGCAACACATGCACGCGCTTATAACCGTGTCACTAGTGCGACTAGCGGTGCAGCGCGCGCACCGGCCCTTGATTTATATTTTTTCGCACGCGGTAAACAAGTTTTCGAGAGAGTTATTCAGCCTTCGCGCGCGCGCACATTCGCTCTGCCGATGACCTAATATAACAAGGAACAGGCTTTATAGCATATATGTATACAGCAATCGGTATACAGCATTTATACGCGTTATGGCTTTTCCGCTGTCGCGCGAGTTATATACACGAGAGGGTAAATTTATACACGCGAGTTTACGAGTGTATATATATAAACGGGCGCACGCAAGCCACCTGACAATCGTCGCGTCGCCGCCGCGCAGAGAGAGAGAGAGAGAGAGAGAGAGAGAGAGAGAGAGCAACAGGTGGCCGATGACCTCCTGCAGCACAGCTGATGAGAGCCCCTGTGTGTGTGCAGTGTATACGCGCGCGATGCCTTTTCCGGCTTTTCTTTTCTGTCCTCTCTCGTACTATTTCTTTCCATTCGATTCTCTACATAATACAACGCTCTATACTCTCCCGCACCTCTCGATCGAAGGCGGACGCGGACTATAACGAACGACCGGCTTCGAAATAAGGGCCATCGCAAACAAAAAACATAATTGGTCCCCCTATTGAAAGAGGGTAGCGACTGGCCGGGAAGAGACTCTACGATAAACCTACCTTCGAATATATAAGAGGTGCGAGAGAGTGTATAGTATAGGTGTATATATAGACGCGGCGCCATACAGTGGAGGTGGCAGAGAGCAGCGAGTCGAAGAGGGAGAGGGAAGAGAGACGGACAGGATTCCTTCGACGGCGATGGCGAGCCGCCGTGCGCGACCAGTTAGATGCCTACAGTCGGCCCTACAAGACTCCGAGTGCGCTGCAGCGTGTTTTAATCGCTCTTCCCTACGGTTACATTATACGCGCAAACATTTCCAGTGCGCCCGTACAGGAATTCATATATTTTCCTCTGCAGATGCGGGCAGAACCGGTACACCATTCGTATACCGATCTTTTTTCTTCATTCTATACCCGTGGCTCTCGTATACAGTGCTACCCGTGATGCCGAGACTGCTATCCCATAACAGTGTATAAAATATCGACGAAATGCAGTGCTCGGATGGGAGGAACCGCTGATGATCGTCGGTGTCGGTGAACAGCGAAGAGCCCGAGGGAAATAGGGAAAAGGAAAGAAACGATGGAAGCAGCTGCGATCGGTGACACCGGCGTCAAGATGACGAGTGAGTATCGCATACCGATTCTACACTGTATACATCATTCTTTCATACTGGATATCTAATAAGTATCGTAAGAGGCGCCGTGGGGTGAACGTCCGCGAATGCCAGTAGCCATGTATATAATACACGTAGACTCCACGTACAAGATGCGCGCAACCGGCTGTGTATATAGTGCCCGTATATATATATAGTGCCCGTATATACACACACCTACGTACCTTCGACCCGCGCACACAAACACACCTATAAATAGCGAAGGCGCTGCCGCCACGGCCGACCTTGAACCGAGCCACGGTCAACGCGGCGACGCTGCTGCTGCACAGCCGAGCGCCTCGTCTAGCGATCGGTTATATAGAGAGAGAGAACCGATCTTCTTCTTCTTCTTCTTCTTCTTCTTCTTCTTCTCAGCGCTCGGCCGATCATGCGTGCATTGGAGGAGATCGGTTAAAATTTGCCGGTATTATATCTACACGACGATCATCTTATACCGCGGCTATTATATAGACGAACCGATTTTTTTTCTCCCTCAAAGTAACAGGTTCTCGCGGTGTACCGAGTGGACCACTTCCCGACAATCGCCAAGTCATACCGAGCGCGCGGAGAGCAATTTCAGTGTCAGGGTAGCCGCTGATGACTATGTGATTTTTCCCCCTCTCTGTCTCTCTTTCGAAAATTAATTCCCATGAATTCACCGCGTAAAGGAATATAACCGATTCCGTTGGCAAGCAGCCCTTCTTGCACGTATTCCTATAGTAAAACAGTCTTGCTTTATTACGTATGCCGGTCTCGGCTCTTTCCTATACGTATACGCGCATTTACAAGTTTCTTAACAGTCGGACGGAAAGAAGGCGTATGTATATAGATAGAGAAGAGAATTCCTCGCTGCGGCGAGTGGTTTACGGTATGCCTGGAACGCTATTCAAATACCGGACTATAAACGCACCGCCTCTCATGCCCGAAGAATATTATATAGTATACGCGCTGCATCGAGGAAAGAGAGAGAGAGAGAGAGAGAGAGAGAGAGAGAGAGAGAGAGAGAGAGAGAGAGAGAGAGAGAGAGAGAGAGAGGAAAAAAACAGTGATCGCGAAGAAGCGCGCATCGGGTATACTTTTTGTGCGATGATGATGCCTGATGCGCGAGATGTGGAAAGAGGATAAATTGCCCAACGCGCAAGTGCGTATAAACATTTCATTGTATAATAACTTCCGTAAGGCACAATGAAAGTAATCTTCATTGTCGTTGCTTCTTCCCAGGGCTCGATTCTTTGGAAGAGTTAGGAAGAAGAGAGGATCACATACTATAATACGCGGCGTTTTCCACGATTCTTTAGACACACACGTATATATATATATATATATATATATATATGTATCCGCGACCAGGAATATAATCCATTTGGATGTTGTTCAACTTTCACCCCGAGAAATTACCAAATTCTTTATATATATACGAATCTTCTTCTTTATTTCAGATACATATCTTATCGAGATCCTACTCGAGAAAGTTTCAAATCGCGGGCTGCACTCTCGGCTTTAATTTATGCACACGCGCGCGATACCGATAAGACGCACACGCTATACTGCACTCCGAAAACTAATGCATAAAATATTATGAACAATCGTCATCGTTGCTCACGCGACCGCGCCCATGTCGAGAAACGAAAATTCCATTGGCAGGAAAAGCACAATCTGCTGTATACGTATATACAACAACATTCGATAAATTAAAAAAGAATTTAATCTCGATCGTCGACTACTATACCGCAGCGCTCGACTTATAATCGCAAAATCGCACGAGAGTCGCGACCCAAGCGCTGTTGTAACCTACATTCGCTCCAAGGATATATAAGTGTGGCGACGAGTTTGTCCCCGACTATATGTATGTATATATATACAGAGCTGCAGAGGAATTCTCATTTCCGGAAAGCCCGCGACTTCCGCCAGCTGCGCGACGAGAAAATTACCGATCGGCCCTTTCGGAAGTCGGTATAACGTTTTTATGCACAAAACTCGGGTAAATCACTGCTTTGCTTTTTTTCGGCTCTTTATTTTACTCGTGGATGAAATATCACGGAAATTGTTTACAGCACGCAAACGCGTTTACGTAATCGGCCGTTTACGACACTGACGGATATGTATATATATATAGAGCGTGTAAAGGGTTAAATTAATAACAAGACAGAGCGATCGTTAATTATTTAGAAAGAATGAGAAAGTCGTCTCGCGGCGCGGGGAAAAAGATATTGTAAACGATTTACTTATATATGTATCCCGGTACACAGTGCGTATATACTCCGACAGTATATAGTTAACAGGTCGCGAGGTTGCTTTCCATTGTACTTCTCGCGGATTCCCGCGTCTTTCTCTCTCACTCGTAAAGTAACAAGCACACATACACGTAATACAATCTGTCAAGCGTGTGGTTCTTCGCGCTCGAATTTCTCCACACTCGCGCGTCGAATTAAAAAAATCTACCTTGCGCGCTGTCTTCTATATATATAATACACGCGTATAAGTGCGCCTATCCATTCAGCGTATATATAGAGAGGATGAATGCGTATATAGGTATAGAGCGTCTCTGACGAAAAACGTCGCCGATCGAAGGCGGTTGTCGGCATATGTGTATATAAAACGTATATATACATTCTTATATATATATATACACAAACTCGCGAGAATGTGTGTCGCAACGGGCCGTGATACAGGCGATGACGTGCATTACGCGCCTTTCTCAAGCTGCTGCCGCCGCCGAGTCGTAATAGCTGCGGAATTGCAAAAGCGCATCTAGACTCGTTAGTTTCAGCAACGTGTGTATCTATCCGTCTGACATTTGCCCGGGTATTATAATGCCGTTGCTGCTACGTGTATATATATATATATATATATATATATATATATATATATATATATATCTACTCCATAAGCATCAGCGACGACAAAACGCGGCGCGAGAGATGTTGCGCCACCATAATCACCTTCGTTCGATTCCGCGCTGCACAATGGCGCTTCCAGAACAGCGATATCGAATTATACTCGCCGTCCGAATTAATCAGCGGAACCGTAACGAGCCCTATCCGCATTATTCGCAATCGAACTCGAAAAATGATTTTCTCCGAAATTAATACACTCTCCGATCGCTCTCTTCTCGGCTGCGGATGTATATATATATATATGTATGGAATCACCGGGCGAGTTTAGCGGAGCAAAGTGAATGCCGACGGCGTTGGCCGCGTTGAAAAATACTAACGGTAATACTTTCCCGCGTATATATACCTATACCCGAGAGAGAGAGAGACTCCTCGCCGAAAACAAGTTTCGCTGTGTGTATATATATAGCGACGATCATCGCGACGAAATTTGCCCGTGTGATTCCCATTGTACGTTGAAAAAAAAGAGAAGAAGAAGCGTTTTATACTCACAAGAGAACAAGAACCGTCGTCGAGTTCTCACAGGGAATTAGCATCCCGCGACCGGAAAATGCTAAAATCAGTAATGCTCTCTCTCTCTCTCTCTCTCTCTCTATATATATATATATATATATATATATATATATATATATATAAACGACGCGAGCACTTTTCACCCGTGAATTTTTTCCCACGAGCTATGACGAAAATTGGGAAAGCAAAGCGATATATATCGCGCACTGACGATGCGAAAGTTTCGGATTCTATAGAACAAGTCGGATGTGAATATTCATATTCTCTTTTTCTTTTTATCGCGAAAATATTATAACGATAGTATATATGTATAAGCCGTATATTTATAAAGTTTACGGCCGGAAAACACTTTTCGGCGCTGCGCAGATGAAAATTACCTCTCTCGGTTGCGAGAACACCGAGGCTGGATAGAGCGATACAAAGCTTGACGCGCGCGCGATTTTAAAATTTACAATTCATCAAGCCGAGAGGAGAAGAAAAAATGTCCGCGCACAGTGCGCATATATATACGCGTACCTTTCACCTTGCTGTGTTTTCGAATTTTGCAAACTGTCAATAATGAAACCAACGGTGGCCTGCTCCTCGTCGCGTATATTATAAACACCGGTTTCCGCCGTTTATACATAGAATAACGCAACGGAGAAAAAAAAGTCTCGCAAAGGACTTAATCGTATGCGGCGCTGCTTATGATATATTTCGGGTGCGGAACGTTATAATAGACTTCTATACTTATATATATGCATCAGGAGGAATTTCGCGTCGCGAACTTTTCTTTTCGAGAAAACGCGCGATTTATAAGCAGCGAGAGACGTGCGTATAAGAATGATTATTACGGGAATAGAGAGTTACGCGTGTTCTTGGGAAACGTATAAATTGTTTAGCCCGATGAAAAGACAAGTTGCACAGAGAGGAGCATATAATAAACTCGACGACGACGACGACGACGACGACGACGACGTTCCGCGAAAGAAAGATCTTTGCGCAATCTAGTTTCTCAACGATCAATCAATACTAATCCCCTACAATCTTCGTAGCTTTTACCTTAACAAGCCGCCTCGTCGTGATTATCGTCCTCTCCGAGAATTCGCGGAAAAAAAATCTCTCGAAATCGACGACTAATATACGAGCGCGATTGTGAGGAAAGAAAAACGGAATCAAAGCAGCATAAATCCGCGTCAGCTGCGCGTGCAGCTACCTTGACGCTCCACTTGCAGATGCATAGGATTTTTCCCGCGCGTTAAAATTCGTATTACAGTCTCTCTCTCTCTCTCTCTCTCTTGAGGGGGAGGACGATGCGCCGTCGAAGAAAGCGAGCGTCGCTCGAGCGAGATGGCCTGGAACGCGGCGGTTCTCAAATTAATAACATGCAAACAATACGCACACCAATAAGCGCTCTATGTATACAAGAGTCAGTCGACGACGACTATAGTACTCTAAAAGATTTTCTCAAGGTCTCGAGAGATACGGCCGATGCAAATCGCGTCGATTATTATTTCGCTCTTCCATTTCTGCGGTGACATCGTGCATATATATATGTATGGGGATAAGGATGAAAGAAGTCGCGGTTGCTATACTGCGCGCTTCTAATTGGTTGTTCGTGACGAGCCAAGCGCGAAATCCACTGATGGAATTCGAGCACATCGGGATCGGACACGCGAATGGTATATATACAGCCGATGTAAACTCGTGCGTAAAAAGAGATCGAAGCTATCTCTCGCGAAAGTAGATCTTTTCATTTTTATGAATAAGAATGCTATCGCTGTGTGTATATATATACGTCGGCCATTTGAATTTCAGCATCTTCGATCTATACTCGCGGCTTTTACATGTATATACCTATACAGACTCGAGGGAAAACACGAAAACAATCCATAAATTCAGCTTGTTATTCGCTTCGGCCTATTTTTACAAAATTTATCTTAACGAATCCAAAAAAAAAATAATACATACACGAAATTCGAGAGTCGCCGCATGATTCATAAACGTTATAATACCGCGAAGGAACTGCGTGTCTCGGCAGCGTATAATCGAGCGCCAATGAGTAATATATAACAGTATATCCTCGCCGAGAGTCGCCGCGACAATATAACCCGTTACAGCAAATCGGCAGGTATAGAAAGAGAAGGCGCGGCAGCGAGCCATGCGTTACACACACAAACACACACCGACTATTCCGCGCACGAGCGGATTTCAGCCCGCGGCTATGCAAAGCGCGACGCGCGAATTCCGCGACTTGTATATATATATATATATATATATATATTCTATATATCTCGCAGCGCTAAAGTTATTAAAGACGATTAGCCGCTTGTTTCGACGCTTATATATATACGACCGACGCGCGCGTGGTAAAGTGCCGTTCGGACGAACGTTAATGAAGCGGTAAATCAATGATTCCCGACGCGCGTGGACTATTCGTAATTTGCTTTCCCGTGCGCGGACTGCGCGCAACAACAATGAACGTGTTTGTAAGTATCATACATATATATAGTGAAAAAGCAATGTAACGATACAGCGTTTATCGTTAATCCAATAAGCGATTTCTGCCTGTACAACACACAGGCTTACGTAAGCGCACAGCCGATCTGAAATCTTCGAATTAAACCACGATCGCGCTTGTGTATATATATGTATACACGCAGAACCGTCGCTTATAATAGGAGGGCAATTAACGCCGCTTTACTTTCCGGGCCGATGTCGCTATTTTTTTCGCTCCTTCTTTCTGCGCGCGTACAGAATACTTTCGCCGTTTTTCCTGTCGCACGCGCGGCCGTCGCCGAAATCGCACATTTAGGATGCGAGTAACATAACAACGGAGTGGAATTGCGGGAGAGTTCCGAGAGATAAGCTATCTTCCACTTTTTCCCCATCGGCTGCTGCTGCTGCTTTCCCGCCGGTGTATGAATGGTGCGAAAGAAATTTATATAACAACGAGGCAGCTCAGCTCGATTCCCACACGCGCGTCGTTGGAAAAAGTTCTCTTTTCCTATTCAGGTGTGTGTACGCGCCGACGTAAGGGATCAAGCCGAACTTTCAAAGAGCCGCTGTTCGCGTTTGTGTGTACTGACAGCGTGAGCGCTTTTTTTTTGGTATTTTGGTTGCGAAGCTTTTCGTAGGTTATCGTTTGTTATCAGTATATAGCGTGTGTTGCAAGGTCTTTGAACTACTTTTATTCAAATGAAGTTAGCGTTTAAAATTTAACGTTTCACATTGTTAACTTTGCATTGAATGTGCGAATCAGCATTGAATGCGAAGTCAATATGTTTTCGAAGGGGTATATAGTCGTCAATTTATTTGCGCTAAATTGTTTACCACTGGAGTTTGTTATTGTAACGCGTAAATTAACGTAATATCCGTAATTAGATGTATTCGATTGTGTAAGTATTACATGCGGAGTGTATAAAATGGTAGAATTTTGTGTAATATCTAATTTGGAATTCTGAAGAGAAATAAAATAAAGTCACCGATACACCGCGACGTTATTTTTTTCAATTACCGTAATGTCTTCGAATCATCGCGCAATAAATAAAGATACGAGCCGAGTCGATATATCCCTCGAACGGAAGATTAGAATCTCCGATTAAAGACCCGACGGTTTAGCCGTGTATATATATAATCCTATCCGTGCATACATCCATTTAAACGCATATACGTTGGGAAAGCATTTTTACGGCGTATAGAGTAACATTCGGCTTATTTTGAAACTTTCTACACAAAAAGCACTATCTGAAACCGGTTGAAACTGTATAAAAATCCCTCGTAACCGGTAACGTGTAAACCCATCTCCAATCAACGAGCGCCTATATATAAATATCTAAACGAAAAAAATTAAATCTCGCCCATATAAATTGTAAATCGCAAGGAGTATGAAAAATTCATGTCCCTGAAAGTATATACACGTACAGCCGTCGGTATAGATCGAGAGAGAGAGAGAGAGAGAGACTCTTAATTAGGCCAAACCTAATAAGACTAGGTAAATAGTCGTTCGCTCGCAACCTGCATTGCACAGCCTGGCTAATGCGCGCTCGGCGATCCGCAGCCTCTCGTTTTCTTCCGCGACTAGCATATATATACATGTATCATACATCGCGAGTAAGCGCCTATATATACTGCACTGCACGCATTGGCATAAATTTAACTTCTCATTAACCTTCTTTCGACTCGTCGTTCGGCCGATCGTAAAGACAATTCGAATTTTTCGCGTATATACATAACTTGCGTTTCTTTTCACAAGAGCTTACGGTATAATGCTCAGCTCGAATAACAAGCCACGGAAAAATCAATAATAGCCGCGTTCATAAGTCAAAAATTCATTCCAATATTAATCATCCGGCTACTCGTACGCGAGATTCCAGTATATTATAAACGATCCGCGAACCTACATGCACACATACGTCGACTTCCCTCAGCCCCCGAGGCACATTATATATACTCGCAAAATATATATATATATATTCAAGAGGGGGTAGCGTTGGCCAGTACCTAACGAGGCAAGCAAAGGGAGCCGCTGCTGTATATAGGAAAGTGAAAGGCTGGAATTCCTCCGGACGCTGCAGCTCAGTGTGTGTGTGTGTGTGTATTTCACGGGAACACAGCACGTGCGCGCATACCATCCACTTGCAAGCGGCAGAACTGCGAGAGAACACGGGCTAGCTGATTTCTCACTGATTGCGCCCGATTTCCAAATGACGCTGCGTCGCGCGGGATATTTCCCTCTCCCTCTCTCTCTCTCTCTCTCTCTCTCTCTCTCTCTCTCTCTCTTTGATTCTAATAGTGCAATGTTTCTAGGCGACGCCGCGAGTATGACTTCCCCCCTATATACACTCTTTTACAGAACGCACCTTTCTCGCTTCACTGGCTATGTGTACTACACTATATACGCGTGTATATAATCAATGTTTTTATTTCCTATACCCATGCGGACTATCATCACGCGTGCGTATCATCTTTTTTCATTTCGCAAATGTATACGCGGCTGACGTCCGCATCTCTTACAATATTTTCACCGAGTCATCCGCGCGCGCACGCGAATACGAAAGTTTTTCCGGGATATATAGGCGTAGCGTGTACATATAATAATAATAAGACCGGCGGGTAGTGCGTTTTGCGAGAAACGAGGGAAGGATGCCGCTGATGTATCCGCGAAAGTCGTGTAAAACGCCTGAAAATCACCGCGAACACGAAACTTTTATTAGTGCGTGCAGATGCTCGCGCGCGCGCGCGAGAACGTGTATATTATAGCCGCGCGCGGCAGCGGCGCCAGAAGGCGCTAATGGGCAAGGTGTCCGCGTTAGCAAGTGTTCCGCGTCTGGTTCTCGCGTGTGCACGACTGCTACTTCTGTATATATGTATATATTTATACATTGCACGCGGACGACTCGCACTAATTGTCAATGCACGTATTTGAGTCCGTTCGTGAATGGAGAGGAAAAATGCAGCTTCTTCTGTTCTTTGGATGAGGACTTAATTAGAGCTATTGACCCCGTGCAACGATTGCTTCGTCTTTGCGCGAGTTGTGTTTTTCCTGTTTGCGATGATTAAAGGAAATTTCGCAATGACACTATACGTGTACGTATACTTTCACTTTGAACTTTTGTGTAGACGGGTGCAAACGCTCTTTTAATAACTCGACAATTACACCGCGATTGTATAGCGGCGCGTTTAAAAAGTCTTATGTGGGAGATAGTATCTGAAAGTTATAGGGCGTGACAAAAGAGCTCAATTTAGAAGATCTACGCGCATCAATCTAAGCGCCCGACATCATACGAACATATACAAACTTTATAAATGTATAATTATCGTCGTATTTTTTTGTTTACAGGGACAACAACTCTCCTCCTCCTGATTCTACTCGCCGGCACGACCTCCGCGATCTCGCCCTGTCCGTGGACCAGCCAAGCTGAGCTGGAGAGTCCCTGTACCTGCGACTACAACTTGGCCCGAGAACTGAGTGTCCAATGCGATGGAGCGGATTTCGGTCAGCTTCTCGCTGGGCTTAGGCGTTTCGCCTCCGGACAGTCCAGGGTCGACCTGCTCTACGTCAACAACAGCACGATCGGCCTTCTGCGCAATAATTCATTCGCTGGATTTCGGGTGGTCAACCTCCAGCTCAGCGGGTGCAAGATCAAGGGACTGGAACCAGGAGCTCTGTCCGGTCAGGAAAACAGTCTGAAGAGCCTAAACCTGAGGGACAACGAACTGCAGGATATACCTAGGGAAGCGATGTCGCACCTGAAGAACCTGACAGTGCTGGACTTGTCCAGGAATAAGATAGTCAGGGTACCAGAACACGTGTTTGCCGGGCACAAGCTGGTCACGTTAAAGCTCGCTGGTAACAGTGAGTTAGTACTGGAACCTGCTAGTTTCAGGGGTTTGGAGGGTAGTCTGAAGAACCTAAACCTAATGGGAACTAGACAGCAGAGACTGCCAGAAGCTCTGAGAGGTCTAGGTGCTCTGGCCTTCCTGGACCTGTCCCAGAACAGCATCAGAGGACTAGGAGGCTCGTCAGGTTTCCAAGGACTAAACGCACTGACAGGTCTAAACCTAGAGAGAAACCTAATCCAGGCAATCGGACCTGACGCCTTCGCTGGTGTCAGCACGACTCTGAGCTCTCTGAGTCTGCTAAACAACTTGATTCCCGAGTTTCCCACCAGCGCCATCGCCAGTCTGCGCGGACTCAAGGTTTGTTGACTGTATACTTCATTATATCCGCATAATTTCCTATGTCTATGCGCAATACGAATTATCGTTCATCTTGTACGTATATAGGAATCAATTTCTCGAGCAATTTCCCTGATTACATTTTTCCCCTTGCATATAATCATTACGTAATCTCATCTGCAGCAGCAGCAGCACATTTTCCCAACAGCGCGATATCCTATAATACGTTATACAAAACGACGACAGGCGTCAACGCGCAAGTGTTATGCGACTTTTACTCAATATAATAATTTTCACTGCTCACTCGGCGCGGATCGAGCCAAGGACACCGTCCGCATTTTCAGCAATTTTCCAATCAGCGCGCACACAAAGACCCGTCTTTCTCTTTTCTCACAGACGCGCGCGACAGGCGGCTACTACACTGCGACACCATCAGATCAGACTTCATTATACACACACGCGTATGGAATAAGGGGGATTTCTTTACGATCGCGTCTAGCGTTGGCATTGTTTCATATTTCTCAGGACACCTCTCACTCTACTCTACTCTCTCACGCACGCGCGCATTGCCCTTTTTGCAACACACTCGGGCCGAAAAATATGACGCGCTTTCGCATACGATCTGATTATTCGAAAAATCCCGACTTTTTGCGCGCGCTCGCGCGGCGAAAGTATCGTATGCGCGCGGCGCTGAGATGTTTAATTAATCCGCAATGCTGCTGCTGGAAATTGTGCGTAACATCGTTCTAAACTACATCTCGTTACCGTTCCGCCTCGTACATCAGGTACTGGACATCGGCTTCAATCTGATGACCGAGCTACCGGTCCGCGCCTTCGAGGGCAACCCGTCCATCACTCTCTTGGCCATCGACGGCAATCCACTGTCAACTGTCCCCGAAGAGGCTTTCCGAGGTCTCAACGGCACGCTGCGAGGCTTGAGCCTCGGCGGCCGGTTCCTCGTCTGCGACTGCAAACTTCGCTGGATCGTCGAGTGGATTCGCAGCCGCGACCTACAGGTCACAAGTCGCGAGAGCAAGCCGCAATTCTGCGGCAGCCCGCAACGTCTGCAGGACAGAAATTTCTACTCCATCAAGCCCGAGGGTGAGTCTTTTTTTTATGACGTCGAGCCTCGATCTTGCGCAACGTGAGAGGCTTTTTTAATACTAATGACTCGCGCGGATATATTATGCGCGTTATATGCTACGCTATTTTTTCACATAATAGAAAAGTGCGTGAGTCAGTGATTTCGAAGTCGCCACGGCCTGTGCGTTGTGTAATCGGTTTGCAATAGCCCCAGAAAATCATCGGTCTATTCAGCTATTCAAATCCCGTGCAGTATACGGAATTCTCGTATATCATTAAACGTGCGCGCTGTTGTACTCCCGAGCGGCGACAGCTATATGTATGTATGTAACGTTTTAGCGCAAACAAAGAATGTTATATACATATATATATAGTCTCTCGGCGACTAGAAAGTATGTAAGTGAATATGCACATAGTTTGAAAATATAACGTCTATTCGCTTGCATGAATCGCCGGAACTGCAGAGATGACCTGCGAGCGACAGGCACCCGAGATCATAGGCGTCGGCACCGTCGAGAGCGTGGAACCCACCGGAGCCATTTTGGACGCTTTGGAGCACCCACAGCAACCCCTGATACCCCGTCATCCGAGTCCGACCACCGTCAACCCCAAAGTCGCAAGTTCCACCTTTAGACCAACGGCGCATCACTACGAGACCAGCACGAGTTCGAGCATCAGCAGCAGCGTAGCCACCCACACACCCACGACATTGGCTCAGCCAAGCAGCAGCAGCACCAGGAGGCCGGTCAACAACGTCTACGTCACTCGCACGAGTATCGCGCCTAGACCACCACTCGTTCTGGGCTCGCCTTACAAGAGCAAGTCGTCCGACAGGGATATCGTGCTGAGGGAGGTGCTCAGACAGGACAGCAGCGTCATCATCAGGTGGGACAGTGGACCTGCTGCCTTGGGATTCAGGATTATCTACAGGGTGTTCGGTGACTCGAACTTCAAAAGTGCCCCTCCGCTCGATCTCAAAGACCGGGAATTCACGATTAAGAACGTACCGTCGCAGGTTCGTTGAATTTAAAATCCTTCCTATTATACACAAAAGTATAGAATGTTTTCTTCACGCATGTGTTTATATAAGTATACTCCGCGAGGACGACAATACGAACCAAATTAAAGACATCTCTACGCAAGCGACAATCCTATATAAAGACAGAACGCGCAACGCCACTTATCATATCTCCGTATCCATTATCCTCAAGCCCGTTTCCCCGAATCGCGCAGCGGTAAACCGCGCACAATTGCGCGAACGCGCTATACTGCACCTGCAATCATCCGCGCGCTTTTTCTTTCCCGCAGGAGTGCATCGTGGTGTGCGTGATGGGCGCGGAGGAGCCGAACCCGAGTCCCACGAACGTACCTCACGCCCAGTGTCGGGAGGTGCGCACCGAGAGCTCGCCCACCTCCAACATGGACCGCATCACCATAGCGGCTAGCGCGGCTATATGCGCGACCATCGTTGCCGCGGCTCTGGTCTTCCTGGTGGCGAATCGACGCCGACGCAGGACCAGCTCGAGGAAGCTGCACACCCTGCAGGAGCCGGGGAAACTCCCGATCGCCGGACTGCCGGTCAACTGCTGCTCGAGCTTGGTGGGACCGACGCCCAGTCCCGGAGGCATGGGCGCACCGCTTCCAGGCACGCAGGCGTCCTTGAGCGCGTACAGCGTTCAGAAGGAGTGGGACCAGCTGTCGGCGTACAGTACCAGGAGTATACCTCGGCCGAGGATCTTTCCCGTTGAGAGGCAGGGCTCTGTCACGAGGAACTCCTGCTTGGAAGAGAGCGTGCCGAATCATGGACCGGCGTCGCTCAATGGACCGGGTCATCCTAGAGGACACTACTTTCCCGCAGCTTCGATCGGATCCAGCCTCGTTGGTCTCGGTGCTCGTGCAGGTATACGATTCCTCTTGTTCTCTTATAGCTCTTTAGCTCAATCGTATTGTAAAACGTTTTGAAATTTTGCGTTTGAAACACGTGCACTCGGACGTAGAAATGTCAAGATAGTAATCAACGCAACCGAATTTCTTTTCAGTGTATAACTAAAACCCCCCTATTGCATTCTCAGAACTCCGGCACTCGAGACAATCACTGGCGGCGGCCTCGGAGCGCATGGCTCGCGGTGGTTTCCCCTCGGGTGTCCAGCTAGCCCCTCAGGCCCAGAGCAGCGCACGACGTCAACGACCGCGTTCGCGCAATCGCGGCATGGACCCAAGTCTACCCCGACCCGGTAGCCGCTACAGCCTGGCCGAGTCGACGCACACCCTCAACAACTACGAGGAGAGCAACTGGACCGACCACGACATGGACATCTACATGGCGCGCAACCCCACGACGAGGGGCGGACTCGTGCCCCTCTGAGCCCGAGGATACGATATTCGACCTTACTTTTGAGAATCGACGCTGACACCAGGAAGCGGTGTCGCAAATAAGCGGGTTTTACGCGAGCTGAGGTACGAGATCTCGTGTCGTGTACATAGAGTTTTTTTTATAATGCGTCTGTGTATTTTCTAATTGCGAAAGACGTTTTTGAATGTACCTCGTGTGTGTGTGTGTGTGTGAGTATGCGTGAGAGAGACAGACAGAGCGAGATAAATTTGTATAACTCTCGTTTCAATCCTTCCGTGCAAAGAATCATAATCTAAGCAAGTGCAATAAGGTATCTCAGTGTTAAGTCAAAGGAATTTTCGGTTATAGAGAAATATCAATAGCTCTAGTATAATGTATGCAGTAATCTCTAGACTAAGCTTGTACGTAGCTAGCGATGTAAGTTCAATCAAGGAAGCACCGACTGATCTATTTTGTAAAGCCGCGAGCGGTGCGCCGCACCGACGCGACATACATTGCACTCGTTCAAATAAGCGTATACATACTTATATACATCAAAGTTCGTAGTGTTCTTGTACTTTCCTCTTGTTATACGTTCAATCTTTTGTACCGCCCGTTTTCTATACTCTCGAAGAAAGCCGCTCGCGAGCGGCTTCCTTTATTATATCTCTTGATCCGACGTCTAATAGATAGAAAAATCAATATGTAAATCTGGTGCATACGTAGCTGGAGGCACACATCCGTGAAGACCGGCCAAAGACTGTGCAGTGTACGAGATTATAATTATGCCAGCAAAGCTTCGCCTCGGTTTACGACGACGAATACGTTATTACTATACATAATATTACATATTTATATTCGCCTTTTTAAGGAGCTCTGTACAATGAGCAATTCTAGATAAGCAATAACACGCTCTCAATCATCATAGTATTCGTATTCGGTTGTCTATCAGTGTGTATGTATGTATATATATAATAACGAATAGACGATGCGCACTCGCCGTCGATGCAATCGACGTGTACTGGCGAGATATTTTGTATACTGTCTTCAAAGAAAGTGGACTCTTTTTTTATTGGCGTATGAACTGGAAATATATTGGAAGCATAAATATAAATGAATGAAAAAGCACACTTACCCTGGTAGCGGAATGCATTTCTCCCAGCGAAATCTTACTTCCTGTACGAACTCGTGCCAAAGTTGTGCGAGAGCTGCGAGCCCGCCTAAATTGTAGGCGCAGTGAGCAGCGACAATAGCCAAGCGCCACACCAGCCCGTCGATCGCGCAGGTTTTTATGCCTCGCCACTGATCGTCGTCCACGCTGTAGCCGTTGTTTTCGGAGTACGGGGCTCTCTGCAAATATGATTAGAATCTTAGATCATTTTTGTAAATTTAAAACAATTTTTCACAGTTTCTTTTCAAAACTCATACTGATTTCTCATCGGCGTCAGGGAACAGAAAATAAAGTATGGGCAGCAAGACGTCTTCTGTTATAGGACCATCGACGTTTTTTCGCGATTTGGATGTAGTTCGACTGACGACCGTCGAAATGGAAGGTATCCTGGATTCCGTAAGTATATTAAAGGCAGAACTCAGGGATTGGTTTTCATTGTCAATGTAGGCAGCAGCTTCACCTAGTAGTTCTACTAGACTCTTTGGACTATTGCACAATTGTATAAAATTTGAGAGATATTCGCCCAGTAAACAGGCTGGGGACGAGACCATTTCTACTTTCAATGACCATTCTGGAGCTGACATTGGTTCCAGATCACTGAAGTTCTCACTATCAACCACTACGTTTTCACATATGTCCATCCAACTCACATATAAATGGAATTCCCTACAAAAAGAATTAAGTTTTTAAAATTGTATCGAATGTTCCATTAAAAATAACAAAGTACAATTGCTGACTTGATTGGATCAAAAGTTGCACCAAAAGGAAGCTTCCCTAGTTCATCAACGCCCAAGGTTTCTCCTTGCATAAAGTCAAAGTCTGGAGGTTCTTGTGTCCATGTACTGCTTGTCCAGTCTTTCAAAGTATATGACAATCTGACAGAAACCATCACTGGATCTAATCTTACACCACATCCTTCACCAATTTTTTGCTTAAAAATTGTTAGTAATCCCGTAAGATGTCTACAGTGTGGGGGAATTTTCTTCAGATGCACCATATTTAAGTGCATCCTCGATCCTTTTCCAACATTGATACCAAGATAAAACTTCTGCCATTGCTCTTGAACTTGAACAAATGCTGGTATTTCACTAAAGACAAAAATGGGGTTATACTCTAAGAATACTCAATTTTCCTTATATAAGAGAATAACAGAACATTTACCAATGCGCATTGCTGACTGCTATTGTCAAAGAACTCAACAAAATTTTTATTTTTGTTTCATCCGTTATCGAACTTTGTTTTGCAGGCACTAGTAATATAAACTCTTGTAATCCATAATAACAAGCAATTTCTAGATTACTTTGATCTATCTGTACAAAATCATTCGCAGAGCTCATTATATCCTTTTGACTCTGCGTCCATGTTTCTTCTTGTTCTTCCGTAAAGGAGCTAGTATTAGTTTGTGAATTCTCATTCTCATTCTCATTTTTCAGTCTATAATGTTTCAGAGAAAATTCAACATCTGAAAGAAAGATATTCACCCATATTTTACAGAAACAACGATAGATCAAGCAAAGATCTCAAATCTTTTGATTGTACTGCTTACCTGCAAAATTCAACTTTTCAGTATTTTGTTCCCATGTTAAATTAAGAAAATCTCCTTCTTTTAACGCAGGACTTGGTTTTCCGTGAGAAAGTTTCCATTCGTGGATAACTTCTTCCAATCTTGCGATAAATACTTCCCATTCAGAGGCTGTCGTGAAATCATGATGATAGACATCTTCAATTTCCACGTTATTCATTTTAGTTTTTTGAGTAGGATTGAAAGAACATATAGGTTTCAACGTTCAATGCTAGATAATTCACTTTATAATTACGGAAGCAATTTTACAATTACTTTTTAGCATGATTTTATACAAGACCGTCGATGTTGACATATCGACGCAATACGTACTAACTAGTACTTAGTAGACCAGCTGTAGTAAACACGACATCGATGACTTCCAGTTAACAAAACGTTCACTTCATCACTTTACTTACGCTGTAAGATGACTTTCATGAATGAAAGATGACTATCTCACCCACAACCCACAACCTTAGAGCATATACTACTGTAGTATACGCTCTAAGCCCACAACCTTTTACTTGCAGTACTTCTCTGGAAATAAAATGACTGAAAGCTATCTCAACGAAGTTATTGGATAGTACAGATAAATCGACTCACATCGTAGGTTTATTGGGTTATAGAAATCTAGTGAATTTCTTAACCACAATTTGCTTTCTGAATTTAGATGGGGACATTTTATTGACATATCCAAAAATGAAATCCTTTCAACTTGGAATATTTTTGTCGGATCATAGCTTCTGATACCTTCAAAATCACTGGCCTCTGTTGCGGGAGATTTCGCGCGTACATTATCTTTTAACTTATTTTCATAAGATGTAGTTCATTCGCCAGCGTGTATATATATGTGTATACCGAATCGAATCACGTGTAGGTACCGCGACCGCGAGTCGCGACGTCGATTCAAGTGTCAAGGCGTTGACCATCATGGTTAGCAAATAAAATTTGCCTTATTGATAAGAATTTGTTTGCCTACTTAATTCTTACATAGGATTTCTTTTTCTCATCAGTTTTGTATAAAGCACCCGAAACTGGAAGCGTGATATTGTCATCAACATGGTTGGAATTTTAAATGACTCGGACAGCGAAGACGAGCTGCCGCCCGGATGGGAGGAGCGGGCTAGTCTTGATGGAAATGTATATTATGTGAAGTAAGTACAATTTTCTTTAAAAATCTTTCGGTCTGTACTAATTATTCATTTTGCAAATGTCTATTTTTGATTAGCCACTTTACAAAAGGCACACAATGGACCCATCCTCAAACTGGTAGAAAAAAGATTGTCGAAGGGGAGTTGCCTGCTGGATGGGAAAGATGTGTTTCCAGTGAGGGACAAGTTTTGTTTGTTGATCATACTAATCGTACAACAACTTATACTGATCCACGATTAGCATTTGCCACTGAGTACAGAGAGTCTTCCCAGCCAGTGCGGCAACGCTTTGATGGAACCAGTACTGCTTTGTCAGTGCTCTATGGAAGAGATTTGAGAAATAAAGTTGCTCTGGTTACTGGAGCTAATACAGGAATAGGTAACATTTACATAGAAACTATCTTTTCTGGATAAACAATTTGATATTAATCTTACAATTTTGTTTAGGTTTTGAAACTGCTAGGTCTTTAGCTTTACATGGATGCACAGTTGTATTTGCCTGTCGTAATCTAGAAAAAGCTCAAGCAGCAGTAGAGAAAGTACAAAATGAAAGAGAAAATGTAACATGTGATATTTTGCATTTGGACTTGCGTTCATTACACAGTGTTCGAGCTGCTGCTGGCAAATTCAAACAAAAATATAGGTAATTTTTAAGACTTCTTATTGTATCAATAATTATTAATATTTATTTGCATTTTATTGTAGAACACTTGATATTCTTATATTGAATGCTGGAGTATTTGCAGTTCCTTATACATTAACTCAAGATGGTTATGAAATGCAATTTCAAGTAAATCATTTATCTCAGTTCTACCTCACATTACTTTTGGAGCATCCATTACGAAGTTGTCAAAGTTCTAGAGTAGTTATTTTGTCTAGTGAATCACACAGGTAAAGTAATATTTTAGAATTCCTCTAAGAGGAATATGACATAAAGCTAATTATTCATAAAACAATATTTCTTTTAGATTTTCATTAATTTCCTCTGTTGAAGATCTTCACCCATTAACTTTATCCCCTCCAGCTTACAAATATTGGGCTATGGGAGCATATAATGATTCAAAACTGTGCAATATCTTATTTGCTCAAGAGCTGGCGAGAAGGTGGCCTTCTGTAAGTGTATTCAGCTGTCATCCAGGCAATATGGTTTCATCTGAATTACCACGCCATTATTGGGTTTATAGATTACTATTTGCAATTGTCAGGCCATTTACAAAGTCCTTGGTAAGATAATTGTTACTGCTAATACCTTTCACTATGTTAATATTTAGTGATCATTCATTTTTATTTTATCAGCAACAAGCAGCTAGTACTCCAGTATTTTGTGCTACTGCTGTAGAATTAGAAGGTACCACTGGTATTTACTTTAATAATTGCTTCCGATGTGAGATATCTAATGTTGCATTGGATGTACAATTAGCATCTCGTTTGTGGGAAGTTAGTCAAGAAATGATTCTTAATGTTGTAAAAAGAGACAAGCTGTGGTATGATTTAGCTTTAATGTGATAAAAGTTAAAACTAATTGTAAATAGTAACATTTATACAAGACTGATATTTTTTTGGAACATGGAGCATAATTGTAAATGATGTATCAAATATTTAATATAATAATTTATTGGACATTTTTCAGCTGCATTACAAATATTTTAGTAAGGATTGAATTTTGAGTATTTTTTATTATTTCTAAAAAGCATCTACAAATTGCTTATCGAAATTAACATTATTTAAAAAACTTATTACAAAACTTCATGCTTCAACTTTTGTTATTTAATTGTTTTATAATTTAAACCAATACAGATAAAGAATTAAATAAATCTTAACACATTATGTGAAATAATCCAAAGTATTTTAATCAAGAACTATGAATTGTATTACAATCTTATTTTATCTATAATAATTATTATTTACAACTTACATTTTTTGAGTGTATTTGTTTTTCCTTTGTCACTGATCAACAGTATTTGTACTGTAAAAAGTTTAACTAGCATAAAATTCTTTCAAATAATCTGCCTTGGGCTTCAGAATAGCCTTGTCCTTAAGACTTATAACCCATCCTGGTGCTAGTCCATAAAAGACCTGACGAGGGTCTTTGCGAGTGTTCAACATGTCATAATCAGGATCGTCCTCTATTTTGGGTAACTCATAACCATACTTTTGTGCCAAAACCAATCGTTCCTGGCATATCTTCTCTGGGTCTGCTAAATACCCTCTAGTTTCTGCACTAGAGTAATACTCCAGACAATCTGCTGGAGGCAGCATTCGACGTGGAATTGGTTCACCTGTTGAGTAATGTATGTAATGATTTTTTGTTTAACAATTTTATACAATCATTGGAATACCTCTTTTAAAATATCTCTCTGGGTCAACAGCAGCATGAAGACTAATCATGTCATAGAAAGCTGTCCTGATAACTCCTCCATTTTTTTCAATTGCTGCTATTACTGGTTCTGAAGCCCACTGAACTTCAATGTTAACTTTTGCTTGAAATAGATCGGCACCCTAATAAGTATTTAAATTTCGTTTGTAAATTTATAACAATTATCAAAAAGTCTGAGCTTAAAACTTAAAAAAAAATCTAACTACCTCATCCGTAAGATGAATACCATAATGCTTCCAACTGGGAAAAATTGATATAATTCCAGTTCTAACTAAAGCTGCAAGATCTATGGGCTTGCTGATATCTATTCTATTAGTATCAATCAGTAATTGAAGTTGTTGCAAAGACAGAGGTGGATACTGACGTCTCAAACTGCCAGAATATTTTATTATCATTACATATCATATCAATTTTAAAAAAGTAATAGTATTTTAAGTATGATTTTTAAAGAAAACTTATATTCTACTAGAACTTACTGATGGCCTTTGTAATATGGTTCAAAGCCGAAACGCAGATAAAATGGAACATTTCCAGTTTCATATCCCGTCCTCATAAAGTTCTGTCGCTGTCCTGAACCTTTGTTACCAAAACCATGCTTGTCTCCGCCATGCTGTCCTCTACCTCGTTTTTTCTAAATGAATGAATCAAATTGTCATTCGCATAATCGCATTTAATGAAAGAAAACAATATATAAATAAAAACATCTCACCCTGTGTCTAGAGCCAGGATTCGGTCTGAGGTTACCCAAGCAAACTCTGGGCAATACTCTGAGCATTGTCAGAGCTAGCTCTCGACCAATTAGATTAGACTGAGCCATTCTGACTTGTTAACACGATCAACAAACTGTCATAAACAATCAAACAGTGCAAAATTAATAAACGGATATTCAACCGGTAGCAGTGTAAAGCATGCTGCTGCTATACACAGCGATAACCAGCAGTCAACTATATACTCCGAAACTAGTCGCGGATCCGCCATATCAATTCAATCGAATTGTCGCAAGCGTACCAAAATTAACTTTTTTCCACTAACCATCGTGACTCATAACAACCCTAGGTTCGCGATTTTTACCTCTATATATAAAGTATATATAGGTATATGAAATCATCTACAAAGCAGCTGAAGTAGCCCTCTCTCTTGTTCTCGTCGGAGAACCATGCAGATGCAGCCCACACTGCACAGTCTGAATTTAATATGGTGAAAAATGTCCTCTGTACCGTAACCTCAAAATAAGTAACGGAAATTCAATATACAGCGAAATATAGGCACACCTTTCCTCCCTGTAAGTACAACGTGAGCGGTGAGAGAGAGAACAAATTTGAGGGCAGAAGGCCAGAGGCCAGAAGCCAAGAAGCAGAGTTTGGTGCACGCCTTCGCCTAGATATCCTGGTACCTGATACTGACGAGATATCGCCGTTGGCTAAATGCACAAGAAATGGCATCTGCAGCCTTCGACACGAGCCTGCTAAACAATGATTTTCAAGCCAAAAAGAAGGACGAGTCGCTTGATAACAAGGACAATTTGTGGTGAGTCTGAGAAGTGGTTGGCTTTTTCGAAGACGTTTCATACGCCACGAGTGTCACCGCGATACTTCCTGCATTCCAATGGATGGGTTTCTGCATATTCATGATTACCTTTGTATTCTTCAGGTCTAGCATATTAGCACAAGTCCAGAATAGCAGCAACAACAAATTACCATCGAACAAAAATGTTCTTGTTCTGGGTGAGTTTAAAAGAACTGAGTATTGAGTTATGGCAGTAGTGATAGCTTTGTTATTTATCTTCATTTTCTGTTTTTACAGGTGACAATGAAAGTGGAAAGACTACGCTCATTGCCAAACTGCAGGGTGTGGAAGATCCAAAAAAAGGATCTGGTCTAGAATACGCTTATATCGATGTTCGAGATGATTACAGAGATGGTTGATATGAAATGTACTTTTATTTTGTAGTAGGCTGTAATTATTATTATTGTTATTGAAATCTTTGTAGATCAAACTAGATTGTCAGTATGGGTGCTAGATGGAGATGTAGGTCACGCGAATCTTCTGAAGTTTGCTTTGAATGCAAAAAGATTTCCAAATACTCTTGTGATGCTAGTAGCTGCCATGACTACACCTTGGGCAATATTGGATCAGTTACAATCTTGGTCCAGGGTTCTAGGAGATCATATCGACAAACTTGCCTCTGACAATGATGAGTTCAAACAAACTTGGCAAGATTGTCGGCAACAAAGTAGGCTCGTTTATACTAATCAACTTTTTATTACAGTCAATATTTGGAAGTTCCTTACAAACTCATTTTTTTCATGTTTAGTTAAAAAAAAATGGCAAGATTATACAGAACCTGGTGATGATCTTGATCCAGGAAGTCCTCTGAGGAGAACCAGTCGTAATTTAGATGATGAGTCCGTTGATAATTTACCTTTACCAGATGGAGTATTAACAACTAATTTAGGACTAGATATAGTTGTTGTAATCACAAAGACAGATTATATGTCTACTTTAGAGAAGGAACACGATTACAGGTACAGCTTGCAATATTAGGAAAGATTTCTGCTCAAACAAATATATCATAATTTATTTACAACTCAAATTTATAGGGATGAGCATTTTGACTTTATGCAACAATGGATAAGAAGATTTTGTCTTCAATATGGTGCAGGACTTTTTTATACATCAGTAAAGGAGGATAAGAATTGCGATCTTCTGTACAAATATTTAACACATAGGATCTACTCATTGCCTTTTAGGACACCTGCTTTAGTTGTGGAAAAGGATGCTGTCCTAATGTACGTTCATCTACTATAGCTACAAAAAAATTTTATTTCCTTGGTATTTTACATTATTTGTTTATAATTTGTTTTTGTTGTAGTCCAGCAGGTTGGGATAATATGAAGAAAATTAGTATCCTTCACGAAAACTTGCAGTCAATGAAGCCTGATGATTATTATAGAGATGTAATCGTGCAGCCACCCTCAAATAGAAAGGTATTTTGGTCGTTATTTAATTTACGCGTATCTTTAAATAAACCGTGTTGGTTATATGTTATGTCTATTTATACTTTCTTAAATATGGAGTGCTGTATATATAAATATATTAAAATTCTTGGAAACACGTATTGCAATATATTAAAATTCTTGGAAACACGTATTGCAATATATTAAAATTGTATTTTTTAATGTATAGAGTGTTCAGCGTCAAGCCGAAGTTCAAGCCGAGGACGAGCAAGTTTTCCTGGCAAAGCAACAGGAGGCTCTAATGTGTTTAAAAGATCCATCCCGTTCGCCTACGACGAGGAATCAGGCAAGCACGGGCCCAATCGTGCAGGTCTATTCCATTTTGATTTTAGCATGCTTTCAGTGTCATTGGTGCTTAATATACAGTCAAATAATACAAAAAACAGATGACATCACTAATTTTTACTACGACTCGATTAACAACAACTTTAAGACTTGATTGTGGTTTTTCATTTATCTATTCATTCTCATAACGGATATGCTTTTATCAATGGGAATTCATTGTCGTAAAAAAGTGACATCATTTTCATACTTATGCTAAAAGATTCATAAAGCGATGCTTGGTTAAGACAATTTTTCAGATTTTCTGCTGGATTGTTGTTTTTCGAGAGAAGTCAACTACTTAAAGTAACACAAAATGTCTCTTCAGAAACAATTTGGATTCTGTTACCTAAACTATTTCAAAGTGCTAAACCATCCTACTCTTAAATTCTAAAATTGCAGAACTTGTTACTATATTATAGATGCATTTATCCCCAGTAATATGATACAATTGCATGAAAATAACCTTCATTTTTCCGTGCAAAATTTGAAATCAAAATATTTATTTATATTTTTTCCAATGTGGTGTCTATTACTATGGCATGTAGCTAAAATAAATACGCCAAAGTATTGAAATAATTTAATTGTTGATTAAACAATATAATTATAATACACACTTCAAACATTGACTGAAAATAAAATATTAAATAAAGCTTTGCATAATGAAATAGGTATGACACATTGTTGAAGTAAGTGTAGATTGATGGTAGTTTTAATTTGTAAAGTTTTGTATTGTTCCTCCCCATTTCAAAAATATATGTAACTTCCTTAAATATCTCTCAAAAACTATCATAATAACTGAAAGGTAGAATCTGCAATTTTTTTGTAATACGTTATCATTACTGTTAGCACACAGATAACTATTATATAATACATATAAAAATACATTCATGGGACATATACGAATATCCAAGCATGGAAGACTTCATTGCTGCGATAAAAGTGTGTGCATCTGATTGTTCGTTGTTAAGCTTGACTTCCTGACATAATTAATGAAATTGTGATTAATGCATCCAGTAAACACGATTGTGAGTATTAAAAAAACATTAATTGAGGCTGGTACTATAAACAAACCTTTGAAAGCATGTTACAATTCATCACATGGAACGATCTGACATTTGCTATATATCGCATTTATGAATGTTACCAAGCACGCATTGAAAGATTTAAACGTAGGTTGCGTCGCCAAATAAGAAGTTGGATCCGAAAGGTACCGGTACGACTCCCTCAGGAGAAGGTGTGTTGGCGAACTTCTTTAACTCGTTGCTGCACAAAAAGACCGGCGGCTCACCAGGTGGCCCGGGTTCGCCAGGTAGTGTTGGAGTCAGCCCCATCAAAACCGGTAACGTATAATTCCATTTGCATACTTTTCATTGATTTAGTTCTTTACTTGCCAATCAAATTAAATTATTATGAATTTTGTATAGACCCTGCAGCTGTTGATAAAGTCGCGATGCGAAACGACGCAGCGGCAGAACTGGATCGCATTACAAAAACAAAAAAGGTCCCATCTACGGATCTGGACAACTCGACTGAATCTTGAAAGTTAGACGAGTGATCGCTGCATGTTCTAGTAAACGAAAACAGGAAAACTGTCAATCTTGTACGGTTGTTGCGCCATTGTCTCTAACAGTCAAGTTACAATGTCGTAAACGAAGCATGTCATACACTGTCGGGAACAACTCTGAAAAGGTGTTTTCGGCTCTATTTATAATTTATTGATGATTTGTCTGGCCGTCGGCGAGACCAGAATACGAAAGCTCTAAACGCAGTACTGTACTTACAAAACTCATTTACGTCAATTTGTTCAGTTTTGTTTTTCCTTGACATACTTCGAGACTTGCTTGACAATAATCATTCCTTAATTTGCGCCTAAAATATAGGGACGTGAAGCAAGTTAAACAGTGCCAGAGAAATTATGGGGCCATCGCGGCTTTACTAGTAAATTCTTGCAGAAATGCTCGACGAGTGATATGTTTTATATTTCATTCAGTCGAAAATATTTGTATTTAAAAAAAGCTTTGAATTTCGTACTAAAAGAATGCTACAAAATAATTTTGTTTTGTTTAATTTTTTCTCTGAGGGATTGAAAAATTCCTTGTTGATACGAGGAAGTATTACGTTTGCACAAGTAATCATAATCAAGTTACTGCGAGGACTTGGTTTGTACATTAAATTTGATGTAATTTTTCTATGCATTTCTAGTATAAATTGAACAAGATTATCAAGTATCAAGAAATATATACTATCGAGATGACTGAAAGTAAAATATTCAAATTTATAGTATGATGTAGTAAATATTTTTGATCACAATCTTAGATCAATGTATGTTATTAAAGTACATGGAATATAAATCTGATATTTGTTACACATTTTATTGCGAATTTCTGTTGAATTTTTTAACTTTTGATTCGCAACAATTCGACGCTTAATATTAAGTACAACTGAATATACTGATTGAATGTTAGAATTTTTCTTGATAATTGAAGTTGTTTTTAATACTGCTTATAAAGCTGAATTTCTATAATATTTATGCTACCTTAGATTGGTTATTTGAAATTGTATTTATATGTATGCGATTAAAAAATATTTAACTTGATATATGATCCTAAACAAGAGTAATCCTTTCCCATTAATGGCAGTTGCTTGTCTAAGCATCGAAGAAAATTTTTCTCTTGATCGAGAGACGTTTAACGTGAAAAATTAGGTGATTTGCATTTCCCCAGAATTTAGAGCTCCAAATCTTTTCCTAAACAGATCGAGAAGTGCGCTCAAATGTATGCCTCCAATTTTTCCTTTTAACACTTAAGAGCCTATGATAGTGCCTTGCCTTGTCTAAACTGCATGTATTCGCTTCCTCTCATTCGCAACAACTCTGCGACAAGTAATGGATTTCTAATCCACGCGCTGATATCATACCTCTGCGACAAGTAATAGATTTTTAATCCACGCGCTGATATCGTCTACTGAAACCATTGCCGACGTTATTGTAGCTGTCGCTATATCAAACGTTTGATTATATGTTGGTTTTCGGTCCATAATTTCTGCTGTTTTTATGAAATTCTTTATGTGGATTTTGAGGAAATGTTTGTCTCTCTTTCTAGAAATATGCAAGACGGATACTGGGTGCGACAAAAATATTTTCTTTGCGAATAAAAAGAATGAACATTATTTCGACATCATCCTCTACCAATTTGGTAGGTTACGCTTTATAGAGACTTTTTTGACAAAAAAAAATTTATCTCTTTTTTCCATAAATATATGTTAATATGATGTATGACCAACAACGAAGATACCAAAAAGACCATTTAATTTTTGTCCCTTAGCCTTCACTTGTCAATTTCCCTCTTCATTCTCTATTCCTTCTCATAATCGGGTTTAGATGGCTCAAAAGCACTTGTTACATATTTATCCTGCAATCTACCTTCCTTCCTCATTGCATTTTGCTTCTCAACATCTTTAGAACTAGTTTTTGGATGGTAATACCACTGAAAATTACTGCTACCGCTGCTCGCACCGCTCCTTCCAGCACCTCCGTATGCTGCACCACTTCCGCCTGATTACCTAAGACGCTCTTCTTTGTTTCGTTGGGCTTCGGCCCTCGCATTCACTAAAAACGTAGGGTGTTATCCAACTAGAAAGATAGATTTTCTCTTTTGCCTTTTCAACCGCCTTTTTAGCATCCTCATAATCTTTTGAACAAGACATTACAGCACTGAAAACCAAGTATACAATCTTCATAGGGTTGCGTTTATTTTTCGACGTGCGAATTTGTGCTGGTCAACATTTTATAGCGTAACAGACGGCATCTGGAAAATGCAAAAAAATTAATTAATAAACACGATAAAGATGCGAGAAAGCCGATGGAAGCCACTTGAGCGGGCGAATCGCAAACAAAATCCGACGTAATGAATTTTCAGGTGATTAGTGTTTTTAAAATACGATAAATAATAATTGGAAGTAACGATCGCAAAAATTAACGTTTAATTACGCTTGAATTCGAGTAAATTATTACTTTTAACGTTGCAAAAGCTGTCCGTCGTGTTAAGCGTGAGCAGCGCCTCTGACGGATTTGAAGGCGAAGGTTCCTTGATCCCTCTAAAGGCCGTTTGAATAATAGAAAAAATTATTCATTCATTCATTCATGACGAATTATTTACTGTTTTTAATGAATAATAGGCTGTTCATTTGAACTTGGAGAGATCTTGTATTTACACGGTTTTGATTGACGATCGAATGCAAAGTATATTTTCAGTACTTTAAGATCTTATTAAAATTTTTTGAACAGACTAAAAACGAGGATGAAGAATACAGACTAAAAAAAGGATGGATGAAAGTTCTAGTTGCGAGATATCTGAATCCTCATTGACCATTAGAGGCGGAACCCAACAAAATAAAGAGAAGTTTAGCAAGGAAGGAAACGTAAGTGAAACATCTGAAGGTTTTGGAAGAGGTCGACCAACGTGCAGTTGTTTTAAGTGTTCCTTTCAACCAATAGTTACGTGGGATGATATCGACAGGCTGCATTCCATGAATATTGAATCAATGTTACTAGAAGAGTACATGAAAAACTCTCGTGATACATCTAAACCTGGTCATAGTGAGGATAAAAATAAAGGAAGCAAGTGATAGGTGGAAGCAAGTGGACAATAATCAACATCATTTTATATATCATCGTTATTCGGCATATTAGTATTTTTTTCTTATAGCGTGGTCAAATTATATCTATATCATAACCAATAACGATATATTAGCATATAGACAATGAAAAATATGCATTTGGTATTTTATATCATTGATCAACATTAATATCAAACAACCATTTTAATTTATGTTTATTCAAGAAAAACGAAGTTATTTAAAAAACGTCAGAGTGATCATTGTTCTTCTAGTTGATTATTAAACAGTTAAGTTATCGTTTTGTATCACTTATATCAAAAAAACTTTATTTAAACCAACTCTAATCTAGTTAAAATATTCAATAACATATTTTACATGAAAAACTCGTTACGAGGTGCACTAACAAAATAAACATTACAATAACAAACTATAGACTCAAATTATTCATAACTACATGGATAAGCCAATGTTAACATCATAGCGAAGGAGTATCCTTTTAATTTTCAAAAATTACATAAAGAGTAAATATAGATCTTTTTATGAGATTATTTATATCAAGTCATACAGCGTTTCATTGATTAGTCGACTTAAATCTTCTATAAATGACACATTTTAAAACACACAAGGATCATAGAAAAATCCTCGAATTTTATTTTTACGTTACCAATTTTTATTTTTAATACCATTCATTTGTTATACTGTGATTTATAAGTTTCTAACAGTAGTTCACGAGTTATTACATATTTTACATAAATAAATTCAAGACTATGTGTATCTTCTCTAGTAGTTTATTGGCGGATACTTATAGGTATAGTCTTATATCAGTTAAAACAATATAATTTTAATAAAATATACGTAAAATATCTCATTACTACATATATATAAGTATAGACATTTAATGTCATTTAGGATTGCATTTTGCTGTAAATACTATGCGAAAAAGTCATTAATAAAAGGATACATTTTTAACACAATTTATAATTTTATTGAATACCTTAAACCTTTCTACTTCATACAAAGTATAATTTGTAGATCATTATAGTAATTATTTAGTAGTTCATTATTCCCAGTCAGTAGAAAATTGGTTTCTGAAAAAAATCTGTTTTATCAACATGTATACATTTGAATTCAATAAATGAATCTCAACTGCTTACATACTCCGAATGATACATACAAATATTTACAATTTGCAAATTTTATTGAATATACTACAATTTAAACATTAGTCACAGTTAGAGCCAGTTAATAGTTTATTTCAGATATACTTTCGTCATAGTAAATATTTTATTAGAAATATTATTTGCTACAATAGTTATACAACTTAAAAATAATTGATACAGAATTATTTATATATTTTATCAAGCCAATTGTCAACCCACATCTTTTTAAAAATACCCTAACTCTTTGATATTCACAAACTGTTATGTAATATGGTGCTGAATTTATTAAAAATATGTAGTGCAGAAATTGTGTGTATTTTTCATTGATACAACGTTAATCAAATTTTTTCACAGCCATATATTCACTGTCCATACTTACCGTGCAATGAAAGACCAAGATGTCTGTTTAAATAATTAATTCAACTAGAATTAATGAAAATTTCTGAAAATCAAAGAGTTAACTATGATACTTCAAATGTGAATCTTCATTTACTCCTTGGTTTGTTATGATCAATGATGACCTTTAAACGCTGTCTATTTTATAGATATTTTTTATTAATCTTTCATTTATAAATGGAAGAAAAAATAATTTCCACAGTACTGAATACATATTTGTCGTATCATTGTGAATTACAAAAATTATATTTGTAATCGATCTGAATGAATGTCAGGCCCTATTTATTATGTTATATATATAAAGGCTTAATTGCCTATGAAATGTATATACTATACATGATCTATGTATATCGTCAAAGATTTCATGTAGATACAAAATTAATCAATCGAACGGCAAAAAACAATTGATAATCTGTACTTTGCCACGATTTTTTTCTTCGTTTACATTTAGAACGAACAACAATGTTTGTCTCTAACAACATTCGTATACTCAAATGTCTCCCTTTTTTCTTTTGTAAATTCAGTAAAAAAAACAAAAGGCAATAGAAAACGGTCCAAAAATAAAAGTCTTCGAACAAGCAAAATCTTATAACGCAAAAAAGCTCGAAACGACAAGTCCGATAAAAGGAAGATATTGTAGGTTAACAGCTTTCATTGCAACAATATTTTGGCTCAACGTTTTCGCGCCTATAAATCTCGCAGACTTCTTACACAGCGGATACAGTCTCAAAAGTTCTCTCTTTTGTTTCTCTCTCATGCCATAAGCATTGCATTCGGTTTTCGCGTGTAGACGTACAATTTTATACGCAGTGAAGGAGGCAGCAATCCCGTGGCGGGCAGAGCTCTGCTAGTCGGGAAGCGAGGTGGCAAGTGTAATCTCAGTAGTCTTGGTTCAGTAGAGTAGAATGCGCTTGTCCACGGCTTTGCGGCATATCGGGCACTCGGACATTCGGTCGCCGCACATTTGGCACGTGCCGTGGCCACAGAGGAAGATCATGTTTTTCAGGCGATCCAGGCATACCGGACACATTGTCTAGAATATGGAAGAAAAAAGCTAGAGTCAGCCGCGAGAGATATAAGAACGACTGCGACGTCTCTCGTTAAATAAGAATGGAACGCTAGGCACGAACGGAGCAGCTCTCGAGCTCTCAATTATTTCTAAATTAGAATTTTCAGGCATCCGGAGAGTCGGAAAAATCAGCGGGAAAAAAATATTCCCTCTCCCACAGACAGCAATCCGAGAGCAGAAGCTGCTGCGCGAAATAACGGAAGCGTATAGCGCCATCAGCGATTTCGCTTCATCTTAGCCGCGAGAGTGCAATCAAGACCCCCCAAGAGCGAAAAAGCTCGCCGTGTGATTCGGCTTGGCCCCAATCCGCTCTTACTATACCAGTCTATACGTATATATATACACACATAGAAAGAGCGAGGGACAGATAGAGAGCGGCGGTCGAAGGTGCTTCCCGATGACGATCGTATATACGTACTTGCTCTTTGATGTCTTGCAATTGCTGCTGCAGTTTCTGGATGTCGCTGTGGGAGGTGTCATGACTGCCGTTGTTCATGAGCGTGCCCTCGGGCTGCTGTTGCGTCGGCTGCTGCTGCTGCTGCTGCTGCTGCTGCGGCTGTTGGCTGACGTTCTTGCTCGTCGTCGAGGCCGAGCTCGCTTGCTGCTGGTTGGACTGAAGCTCGCGAGGGGATAACAGCTGGGCGGGCATCGTGTTGTTAGCGGTCAATTTCTCGTCCTCTGGATCCTGGCTGCCTTTGAGCTCGGCTAAAGCCGCTGCTGTGCACGCGATAATTGCTTTTTAGTCGCCAATATGTATGTATAATATGCAATCTCAGTCGTATCAGAGTTACACCGTTACTGCGGCTAGGTAGATCAGAGACGTCGTACAGCATCGCTGTGTATTTTATTACCTGCGGTAGCGTTGCACCCCTTGACGTAGGTAACGTCTCCGGCGCCGCCGCAGCACATCGACAAGGGCAGCATGTGTAGGATCTGGGCTCGGCATTGGACGCACTTCTTCATGAGGGCGGCGCAGCTATCGCAAGCGCACATGTGGCCGCAGGGACGGAACAGCACCGAGGCCTTGCGGTCCGAGCACACCACGCACTCCTCGATCTGCAATTACAATCAGTGGGATTACAGGGGCGCTGCGTTAGGAGCCCGCGCGTATTTCTTAGTGCGGAGAGGTGGCCGGTATCTAGCGTCGGTCGCACAACCACTTCTCGCCGTTTGGAGTGGAAAATCGTTCGATAAATTGCCTAAAGGCAGGGCCGCAGCTCGTTAGGCTGAAAAATTTGTCGTTCAAACTTCGTGGCAAAACACAGCGGAATTATATCTGCGCCCTCGCCCCCGACATTTCTCATTTGAATGTTTGTTTCGAAATTTATTCACCTGAGATTACTCGCATGAATGCAACGCAGCCCCGGAATAAACCATTTGCATTTAAAATTCCGTGTCTATACTTACTACGTTTTCCAAGCCAGAGATTTTTGGGGAAAAAAGACAGCAGCCGCAAAAGCTCGCCTCTTCCCAAATTAAACTTTCTAATAAGGCAATTTTGGCTCTAGCCATATCATAAAGCGAACTATGTATATATAACCATAGGGCGGCGTATACCTTGGTGCGGTTGACGACGCTCTCCCTGCAGATGAGGCACTTCTTGACGCGAGGAGCACAGGCGTTGCAGCAGGTGACGTGACCACAGGGTCCGAAGAGGACCTCGCGTTTCGCGTCCGAGCACACGAGGCACTCGTCGATGCCAATCGTTGGTGCTGAGCTCTCGATGTTGTGGCTAGCGGGAAAATGCGATGCATCAGTCTGCGTATATATATATATATATACGTATACGAGTGAAACGGCTCTGGTCGGCTGAATTGTTCATTTGACACTTCGGCCTCCGCGTGTGCGGTTCGCGATTCCCCTTTTTATCCGCTCTGACCGCATTACTTTTTCCACCGTGAATTTTGTTTTTGTTTTACCCAATTGAAGCGAGGATGTTATTTATATGCAATTTTTTCAAAAGTTCTCGCGCGTTAAAAGTTATCCTTCACTTTTAACGGCGCAATTACCCCGATTCCAGCGAGAAAAACTCGAGAAAAATGGCTCGCGCTTTGGACGATTAAACCCTGAGAGAGATCTCGCTCACAGTCGAATCGTTATGTAAGTATATAACAGAGCACGACGGGAGAAAAAAAGCGGGAATTTCTACTCACTCCTTATTCTTGTGGCACGTAGTGAGGGTCTTGCAGAGATTAGGATCGGGGCACAGATCGAGGGGTGTCTGTCCCTTCTTGTTCTTGAGCTCGAGGTCGGCACCGTGAGCTGCCAGGAAGCAAGCGATGAACGAGCTGCTCTTCTTGTCCTGTCCCTGGGCCCCGAGGCCCATAAGTAATCTCCCGACGTCCTGGACGTCCTGGAGTTGACGCAACTGGGACAGGGTGTGATGACGCAAAGCCTCGTGCAACGGAGTGTCGCCGTCCTTGTCAGCGACGTTCAGGTTCGCGCCCTCCCGGACCAGCAGCTGGGGGAGATGTTTTTTTTTTATTTGAACGAGTGATGGATTTGATTTGTATTGCAGACGAGGCAGGTTTTATTGATTTTTTGGGTAACTGCCGTTTGAATTTATGACTTTCGGGCGTCATTAATCGTATGTACTGTGACGTTCTTTTGTATTTGCGCTCTCGTGGAATTGAATGATATTTATTTTTCTCCGGAAATTTTCGCGTAAAATATTAATTCTGCCTTGTGCGTGGAATTATGCACGGAGCGTGTTCGGTGAAGGCAGAGATAATTTGAAAATAATCGAATGGATGTTCAGCACAAAAATGCGCGATTAATATAATTAAATGCCACGTTGTATATATACTGTAATAGTAAAATACAAAGTTCTCGAATAGTGCGTATCGAATTGACCTCGTATCCGTATGCCTCGTACCCGCAAATATATTATATTTGTTTAATATTAAATTATCCAATAAATCCATATACATCGCAATGGAATTACTCAATCAACTTTGTCCAATACAATAACACATATTACCGTAGTTCTTTTCATTCTATCATAATATACTTCGCTTTATTACTTTCGCGTTCCAGTGTCAACGAACCTCAATAATAACATCACCGCAATAACCGAGAGCTTACGCTCAATTAGTCACAACCGATAAAAACTCTGCAGTAGCAGGAAAACGATAAAACCTCCGCGTCATTTATACTTCGTATATATTATCAATCTCCCGATCAACAGCAGATAAAGCTCCGAAAGACAATGCATTTCGAAAGAAAAAAGAATGCGCGCATAAGTATATTAATCATCCTGTTACCCTGACGATTTGCGTGTGCTGCCGTTCAACGGCAAGATGCAGCGCAGTCTGTAGATTGACGTTCTGCAGGTCGAGATCGGCTTTGCCGGCTCGAGCCAATTGTTCGGCCACCTCCACGTGGTTGTTGAGAGCAGCCAAGTGTAGTGCAGTGTACCCATCGTCCTTTTTCTCATCGACGATCCAAGGACGCGGCAGTTTCGACAGCAAGACCCGCATGGCGCTGCAACAGAGACATCACTCGTATTACACACACACATACGTAGCATCATCTGCTGAATATTTTACGCTTAAGAGAAGAAACGTGCGGGGGTCGCTAGACACAGCAGCAGCGGGAGGCCCAGATGTGGCGCGCATGTGTTCGGGGCCCGTCGAGCATGTGCTCGACCCGGAATTTCCAGAGCCTCGTGCAGTCTCTCTCTCTCTCTCTCTCTCTCTCTCTCTCTCTCGCGCGCGCGCGCGCGAATATGATATTGTGTATACGAGAAAAACTTATATTTTATATATATATTTATTTATAAAGAAAAACACGCAGAGACAGCAAAGAGGCCTCTGATTCTCTTGGCCGCGCTCCATCGCTTGCAAGAGAGAGAGAGAGAGAGAGAGCCTGTGTATTTTCGCGCTCTCGTATGCGTGACGCTATTTCCGGCCCGATTATCGGCACTCCTTCCCGCGCAGAGCATAGCGGCTACTCGCAGTCGGCAGAGTGGCGTCGACAGGCTCGCGACTCGCGCCGGATTTCGCATCATCGACGAGGTTACATACGCACGAGGTAAGCCGCATATATATATGCATGTACCGATCTTTTTCCTACTTTTTCATCTTTTTATATATACATATATAGTTGTTGGTTCCTCTTCGTGTCTATCAGTGCGCGCGGGATGACCCGGTTATGGGACACGAAAGTTATGTAAATATTTTGCCGGCGGGAATTCGATTTGTATATACATATATATATAGGACGAGATTTTTTGCGGCGAGAATGTGGGTTAACTGGCTGAGGAGCCCGTGTTTGTGTATTTTTGAGAAAAAAAGTTTACAGATCGCGTGTACAAAAATAACGGCCGAGTAATACGCGAGCGCATTATTATTTCTGGACGAATATAGCTTTTAGATTATCATTAAATTATAAAACTATATAGCTGGCGCGAGCATTGACGAAGCTCGAACAATTCGAAAACATCATCGCGCACATTACGAAAATAATCGCCGCGACGTTACGTAAATAAACTAAACGCAATGAACTCATACAGTAAAATTAACCGCCCAGTGCCAGCGGACGAAAACTTCCGAACGTCAACGTTTATTTATAGCCGGCGCTCGCAATCTTACACGCGATGGATAAAATGAAAATACAAGAAAAAACAAAAGTAGATCCGGCTGCTGATATATATATATATATATATACATATGTATATATGCACCGTAGCGTATCGTAATTATAGCATCGATGACCGTCCGGAGAGCTATAAATCGAAATTCTCATGTCTCTCCCGCTATGCACACAGCAGCAGCAGCAGCAGACACATCTGCACCGGAGAGCGTCGATTTCACCACCGGAAGCGTCTGAGACGCACGTGTGTGCAGTGCATCTCGCAGTGCAGTCGCATAGCGCAGTTTTTCTTTCTCGTCCGCGCGTTCGAGAGGAAACCGAGAAAACTGCTTATATATCTCGCTCCCCCTTTTCCCACATATATATATATATATATATATATATATACGCATGCGTACGGTATGGAAGGAAAAACAAGAAGCTTTTATTATTGTATTTTCCCAGAGTCGAGAAATTAAACTTCGCCGCGGGAAAAAGCTCACCGCTGCAAGAGCGAGGAGGAAAAAACGGGGCTTCTAATTACGGAGCGCCCGCTCGGGAAAAACGCAGCGGGAAGTTTTAGTAGGTGTACCTCCCGCTCGGGATTTTAAAGCGAGCCCGCGCGGGAGGTGTTTTCTCTCTTGGACGCGACGGCAAAAAATAAAGCTGCGCGGTCGTTATACCTACTCGTCGTTCACGTGACGAGTTGCTTCTGCTGCGGGGACAACAGCTGTTCGAAGTATTCGAAAAAATTTAAATAGAATAATATTGATGCTGAAAGTAGTTTCGCGCTATATGATTAATCCCGACTTGCTCGAGGTTTGGGCTTCGGTATAAAAAGAAAGCGACGACTCTTCGTTCGTTATGTGTGCACACGACGTTACTGGAGCGCAGTGTAAACAACCAGATTGATCAGAGTCAAAAAAAGAAAATTAAAAGCTCTAAAAATAAATTGATTTCGTGACACACACACACACACGCACTCTGCCTGATGCGTTAACCAACTTCAAAGAGTATTATATACATTCCCCGTTTTACAGCAACGCGTATATAGTAGTGCATTTCCGTTTCGTTATATGCAAATCCCGCAAGATACGAGGGGGCGAGTCGATCAGTGTGAAATATAAAACGCGTGGTCCGCGAGTATCAGCATAAAACTGAAATATACGAATCGATTACACAAGGGCCGCTTCAAACTTCATTTCGCCCGCCATAATTCCGCCGGCAAATTTTCGTCGTAATATATCTCAACCGGCTTTTTAAGATACATATATATGCATGCGAACACGGACTCACACAGGCACGCGCGACCTAAAAATAGTCCGGGATATTGGAGTCGTAAAGCACGTATCCGGGAAGGGGCGGAGAATCAAAAAATTGTAGCGCCTCCCTCGCGAGCTGTATTTTTGCGAAGTTGATAAATCCCAGCTCGGTCGGATTTTAATAACGGAATATGAGGCGGAAAAGAGGAGGAAAACATGTAGTCGAGGAGTGAAAATAAATAGGGGTGTGCATGCAGCGTCTGACGGAAATTCGGACGACGTGTGTTTAGAGCTCAACGTCTGTCTCGGGTAATGCTTTAGTTTGAAGAAAAATAGAGGTGTTCCGCGACGCTACTAACACATCGTATAAATAGACTGTACCGTCTCTACAGAGCGCGCGTAACGCGTGTACAAGAGGAGACTGTCTGATCCTATATATGCTGTACGACAATTGAGACGTTTTGTCGGAATTTTGACTCGAGTTGTCTTCGCAAATTGGCTTACGATCGTGTATATATACGTGAGCCATTAGCCGATTTCTCTTTCCCTACATACATAAATCCTCTCGTCCCTTCTTTCAGGAGCCAAAAAATTGTTCTTTTCGTATTTACATCATCGTTATCGGGATGATGATTCAGAGCGACATAGGAGTCGTGTTCGCCGAAAGCTCGTCGCAAGCTCCGGGAAAATTCGAGCCGCGCGTTCTCCAAGCGCTGCATACGTAAGCTTAGAAGAAAGGAATATTCTCGGTAGCAGAGCAAAGATCGCAGATGCGGAGATAGTCGGTATACAGCAGAGCATAGCCGCCAGGAATAGTGGCAGAGCCGTGGGACGCTCGGCATATCGGCGGGCTATTTTCGGATAAAGACAAATTTGGCGCGATACGCCTCTACGAGGGAGAGCAGCAGCAGCAGCAGCAGCAGCAGCAGCAGCTAGCGCAGTAGTCTCTCTTCGCGGCGGCGAGTCTCCCGCTTGGCTCTCTCTCTCTCTCCTTCTTCCTCTTGTTCTTCGTCAAGTGTAAGCTTACATGCGGCGGTAGAAGAGAGAGAGAGAGAGTGTCGAGCCGCCGTACACGCACCCCTGGTGGAGTGAGTGAGAGAGAGAGAGAGAGAGAAAAAGCGGCCATTTTTAGAGGGCTCACAAGCGGCACGACCTCGTAAGTAAGTAGCCTGTAGCTGCCGGCATCGGCATTCAGTTCGAGGCGATCGTCCGAGGAGGATGAGGCCTCTCATCGTTCTCTATCCCTCATTCGATCTTTTGCTCTCGATCCCGCCGGTCGTCTATACTACTTACCAGCTGCTGCGCCGATCTTCAGTGAGTTACACACACATTCACGCACACACTCACATATCCGTGTACACAATTCTCAAGGGGAGCCGAAGAAGAAGAAGAAGGCGATCGAGCCGAGCGTCTGTTCCGTGCTTCCTTACTTCCCATAGTGCACGTGACGTATGGAATGTAAAGAAGTATGGAGCCGCGCTCTGGCGTTTCAACTCTGCAGTATAGACATCATAATATCGATTCTCGATCTCTTGACTCATCTCGCTCCGTGAGAGAAGGAATTCCCATCTTGTTTGACTATCACGTATAGGTAACTATATATATACATCTGTGTGCAGCGTGCGATTGTATAACTTCTATCGAATGTATACATAGCCGAGGATCGAGATCGTCGATTCCAAATCTATATGTATACGTACGTATGCATGGGTTATGGATATATATGTATACAGAGGCAATCGCAAGAGTCTCGAGCCAAAGAGGCACGAGAGACATGCAGTACACGCCGTCGCGAGTCAAAAATAGGACGGTCTGCAGCCGCGCTCACGGAATTCCAGATATAGGTTCTCCGGTTACAAGGGCTATTTCCGCTCTGCCTCTAATGCCGGCCTTGCTCGCACGACCATAGCCCAGCCGACAGACCTCCGTATGCATATATACACGCATATCTAGCGCGCAATTTTTCGTCACGAAGGTGTACATACACACGCGCGGGCGTTAATTGCCTTTTCTTTGATAATAAAAAAAAAAGAGAGCAACGGCTCGATAAATCCATCCAGACAGAAAGAGAGACTCGTCGGTCCCCTTCGTATATATATATATATATATATATATATACGCGGCTCGCTCCATACTTGGCAGTTTTCTCACGTAAGCGAAACGTCAGCTTTTCTCCGTGGCGCTTATCACTCGCTCTCTCTTTCTCCGCAAATTTTGTCCTCCCCATCTCTCTAATCGATCTCGCTGCACGCGCGATTTTCTCTCTGTATTTTTCTCGATCTGTTACAGATATAGAATATACACGCAGCCCGACGGAGGTGCTTTAAAGGACAGATGGAAACCCGAGTAGTCGCGACCGGCGGAGAGAAGAGGAGAGAGAGAGAGAGAGAGAGAGAGAGAGAGAGAGAAAGAGCGAATATAGCTCCGCAGTCCAGAGACGGCGAAAAGGGAAGAAAAAGGTGTCGAGTGCATTTCTCGTCATTTCTCGGGCATTTGTTCCGCGCGCGAGCGCGCGCGGAGGGAGGGAACAGTCTCGGGCATGCCGCGAATGACTGAGCGACGGCTATATATACACACACACATACACGTATATACAGAGAGCACCGTTGCGACTCAACTTTTAAGGAAATAAGACAAAGGTCCGAGAGGAAGTTCATTCGGCAGGAGGATCACGCGCCGGAGCAACTTCTTCGCGCGCGCGCGCGGCCGTCGACGGGACTAATCAGAAAAATCCACACTCTCGCGGACGGGCTTCTTCTTCTACTTCTTATTGAATCGACGCCGAGGAGGATGAGATACTGCGCTCGGAATATCGCAGCCGTTATATATATTGAGGCTCCTTCTTTTTCTTCTCTCTTCGAGTCTGTTTACTGCATGCGCCCACGAAGCTTCTTTTCGCGAACGGAATTTTTGCTCGATTGTACAAAAGCTCTTTCCCTCGCGTCGTACGCGATTTATTATATTTATGCGATCAGTGCTTTTTTTCTTCTTTTCGTTGCGAGATTTCGACGCTTGAATATTTGTGTATACGGCGTTTGACGAAGCGCCAGCGTTTACGTAACCTCGAAGCTCTTAATCCGTTGGTATTATGGCCGTACAGGTATTTTCCTCGTTCACGTGATCCGCGTGTATATATACGCGCCGGCAGTTTCGAAAGCTTTTGATGTGCGTTTGCGTGCTGCATGCATACGGGGGATATGGCCGCAGCCGGTAGCTCGGAATTTGGAAAATATACATAATAAAAGAGATAGTGCACGTCGTATATATAGATTTTTATCGTGGATAATCAAGCAGTTGTGTATATATATATATGTATGTATATACAGGAGGATGAACGACCGAAATATAAAGCGTATAGTCGGGCCCGCGAGCAATTAAGATTTAATAATAACTGCAGTTCGTTAAATTTAAGTTTACGAGCCGTTATTTTAATGCAGTGCACTTGGGCGAAATTGTATTTTTATTGGAGCACGCAATTACGCTCGCGCGACTCTTTATGTATTCGAATATTAACTTTATTTGTATATATGAACTTCTCCGACGTTGAACTGTTTACACGACTGAGACATCATACGTATATTATAATAGGTATATAAATAAAAAACGGAAAAAAGAGCATTCGACCGATTAAACCTCCTCGTCTTCTCAGTCTGGTTCGCTCCAAAATCCTCCTTTTCCTCCTAAAGGCCTTTAAAAATACTCAAGGTGAACGCGCTCGAGAAACGAAAAGGACGAGAGAGGGAGAGAGAGAGACAGAACCCGAGGGGGAAGGGCGGCGGGTGTAGAATAAAGCTCGAGGACTTTAAAAACACGGTTCCCCATAAATCACTAACTTAATTCATCGCGCTCTCGGCGGCGTACTTTTCTTTGTCGCGAGCTCTCCAGCTCGTTTTCAAAAGCACCGGCCTCGTTCATCACGAGAAAAAAGCTCGCGGAAATACATGGATGGAAAAAAAAATCGTCGCTCCTCTCTCTCTCTCTCTCGCTCGCCTGCAATCAGAGAATTATTCCGAATGGCGAGCACGAAATTCAGCTTATCCGCGGCCGGTTAACCCTAATTCAAACCGAAACAGTAGACAGTCGACAAAAAAAAATTAAATTTCAGCTCGACATACACACGCGGCTTTTAAATACAATTATATACTTCGTCTCTCTCTCTCTCTCTCTCTCTCTCTCTCTCTCTCTCTCTCTCTCTCTCTCGCAGAGTAAAACGTGCTCTCTGCAGCAGGTTTAATTAACGCTCGGGAAATTTCGCGACATGCACGCGCTTTTGTCCCTCTCCCCGCCGCCCCTTGAAAATTCGATCTCTCTCTTTTTGCAGCACAGCGATGCGTTAATTCGAGCGACGCGGATAAGAAGAAGCAGCAGCAGCCGCCGCCTCTGTCTCTCTCTCTCTCTCTGCGCAGCAACGACACACAATTGCGGGCTGCAGGATTACGTGCGACACACACACACACACACACACACAGACTTGCAAGCTCGCTGGACAGTAAGAAGCTTTTGGCTCCAAGCCATCTAATAGTCGTAGTCCTGGCGCGCGAGCGGTGGCGTGGCTGCAGCAGCAGCGTCGGTCGATTCAACGCCGGCGGTGCGGCGCCCGCGCGTACGCGCCCCGCGGCGGCGGGCCTGGGGATCTCTGCAGAGAGAACGCGAGAGAGGGCTGCACACATTTCGGATTCGGCGCTCGATCGGGGAGTGGCGCCTACAATACGTCTGCACACACACACACTGCTATGTGTATTATATGTATATATCTATACTCGCAGCTTGTGATGAGAAGCTGAGATCTGTGCGTTAGTGTGAGTGAGAGAGAGAGAGGAGCTTTTGAGATGATCTTTGATTTGACACGGAAGATTTTGATTCTTTTATGTTTTTTCTCAAGAAGATTGATGACTTTGTTAGAGAAGAGAATATGATAAAAGTTTTACGGAATGAGAGAAGCTTGCAGAAGTCGTCCGTCTTATATACGCCGCGCCGCGGCAGCGCGATAATTCTCTCGTCCGCGAAAGCTATAATACTTTCTCAAGGCGGAGCTTTCGATTATTGTCGAGGTTGCGCGCACCGACCGAGACGCGATACAATAGATTTAAACTTTTTTTTCTCTCTTTCTCTCTCTCTCTCTCTCTCTCTCTCTCTCTCTCCGCCTTTGAATTATCATTTGTTATGGAAATGAAACCGCGCACGCGAATATATTTTGTATATAACGCTCTTTAAATCTAACGGAATAGTAGTAGACGTAGAAGAATGTGCTGCGCCGCTGGCAGCTAAATTCGTGAGCAGGGTATTACGCGTATATACATATACGTGCATGTCTGCGGGAGAAGAAAATACCCGCACGCCCGAGAATCTTTCATAAGCAATATAAATGGATGCGATATGCAAAGGTGCAGTAGTCCTGCGCACGGTGAAAATTCACTCTATAAGCGGATACGCCGCGAGGATATCTGAATTCGGGGACTGCTCGCTATATATCTCCAAGATGTATAAAACCACTCGTTGTTACAGCGTTAAAGCTCTCGCCTTTTAGAAGTGGACTTTAAAAACCCGAGCAGCGCTTTTATTTATTTTTCCCTGCGAAGCTTTTCGACGCGCGGTTCTGTAGTTCTTGCAAAAAATGCGCCGACACACTGTACGACAATTGGATCCGAATCACCCTCGAATTCCACTGAAAAAAAGAGGGATAAAAAGAACGTTTCGAATTTCCCGCGGGCGCATCCCTCTCTCGAAAGGTCGACACCGCAATCCCTCCAAATTAATACACATATATATGCGATACTCGGCTTGGTACACAAAAAATGCCGATACCTCGCGCGACCGCTTCGGTATTATCGCGGCAATCCGAGCGAATTAATCTTTAACCGATAATCAAAGCAAAAAGAATATCCACACCACCTCCGCACAATGCGCGGCGTCGAAAGCTGCGGCAGCCCACGCGCGCTTATTATTAAAGAGGCCGTACGATATAACTCTCTCACGCCCGTGCATCCCTGTGCGCAGTATTTCGCGCCATTGAGCGGCAATTCGCTCTTGCTGGTTCGTTGATTTTAATGTGTCGCCAACCCCCCCCCCCCCCCTCGTTCCACTGCGACAAAGGCCACGGTGGTGGCCCTCTGGAGCTATGTATACATATATATATAGACACATACACGCATCAATAATGACGCAGTGTAAGCGAAATCAATTAAATCAATTAGCGGTCCAGCGAGTAGCGGTACAGTTGTGCGTGCTACTAGTTATACTGCGATTGTTAAAAAAAGGCCGCGTTACGCACTTTTTTGCCCCGTCACGTTTTTTTTTTTCGGTGTGTATACCTACTCTGGAAATCGGCTTTTGTTCCGTAACTGTCGAGAGCGTATTGTTCTTGATGACGGGAGCCGGCTGCAGCGCGCGTCATTTTTTTTAGAGCGGAAACTCTAATTTATTTCGCTTTTATGCAGCTGATGTTGTCGCGATTGAATTTTATCAAAAAGCACGTGGATTTAAAGCGATTTTTTCCTCCCTCTCTCTCTCTCTCTCTCTCTCAGAATACCTTCCATTATGCGCGAGATTCTGTTTGCTCGCGAGAGAACGTCGATGATGGCTATCGAGGAGAAAAAAAAACGATAGTCACACACGTGCGCATCCGGGATTTACCGGGGCAATTTTAAAAAGAAAATGGGAAAAGTAATGGGACAGCGGTAAATAGATTCCCGTCTCTTTCCCTCCCTCTATATATACTCTACTCCCGAAGCTAAACTAAAGCCGGATGGTATTGCTAATGCGGTCCTTCGTCCAGCTGGAACGAAATTGCATCGGCTCTATATACCTACTCTCTCTCGCTCTCGTCGAAACTATATACGTTCCCGGAATCTTCCCTATCCGCTGGCTCTCGATGCGCCGTGCGGTAATGCATTCTTTCGGAAAACCCTCTCCGAGCCATTAACGCGCAGACGTTAATTTCGGCAAATGTTTATACGAGCCCCCCGCAGCAGCAGCGCGTAAGCCGTTCTCCGTGTATTAAATTATCTCGGGAGAGAGAGAGAGAGAGAGAGAGAGAGAGAGAGAGAGAGAGAGGGGAGAATCAAGCTAGCTCCTAGGAATTTGCTCGCGCGTGCAAGTTTTAAGTATAAAAGTTGAGCGAGCTCGCGAGAGAGATATTGCTAAACACTACGAAATTCCGTTGCTACGTGCGCAGCCCTCTCTCTTTCACGCAGCAAAATTTAATACCCGTCCGTTATGTTCTCCGCTCCCTCTCTCTCTCTCTCTCTCTCTCTCTCTCTCTCTCTCTCTTTCGCTCTAAATTCGGGCTAAAAAAGCGAAGCTGTTATCTCCGCAGTAACGCGCACACTTTCGTCCTGACATACTGGCCGCGGGAATATTTTCAAATTTCGCACGCAAAATAAGGCGCGCTCATTACGCGACAGGCTGTATAAGTCTATTAGCCGACCGGGAGCTAGAGAGAGAGAGAGAGAGAGAGGGTCGGAGGGAAAAGTGAAATTACGCGTGTTAATGGTCGCTGCCATAATAGTATAGCCGCGTCGACAATAGGCCGCCGCTACTGGCGCTGCGGCAACGGCGACAGTCCGCAAATAAATATGCATAAAAGAGTGTGTGGAAAGTGAATTGGCCGCTTGACTTTGGGTCTCTCTCTCTCTCTCTCTAACGCGTACACACCCACAGCGCAGCGCATCGCGGCAACGGCGACTATATAGATCTCTGTACCAAGGCTGCTGCTGGGCCAGAGGCGTGGTTACACGTGACGTCAGGACTCGTTGTTCTATTTGTCGAGCGTCGCGCGCGAGCCCGAAAGCGGAAGAAAAAGGAGTATAGTATACGAGCTGGGAGAGTATGAGCGAGATAGAGAAAGGGTTGATGTGGGGGAGGGAATCGCTGTGTTTTCTGTCCCCGCCATGTTTCATAAATCAACGAAACAAACGGAACGCCGACGTGCCGCTGCATCGCTCGCCGCGGATGTGCTGCGGGGGAGACAGAGAGAGAGCGCAGTGTATATATATATATCTAGAACTCGATTTCTCTACCCCGTGGCAGAGACCCCAGACTGCTCTCTCTCTCTCTCTCTCTCTCTCTCTCTCTTTCTCTCTCTCTCACGCTGAATGTGTAATTTCATTTCGCCCGGACCTCGAGATTTTCGTCCTTTTCTCTCGGCAGCTGAAAGAGAGAAAAGTTGGAGCGCGACAAAGATTTTTAACGAGTAGAGCTCGAGATTAATCGTTACGTAATTAGCGAGCGAAAAGACAGAAGAGCTGAGAACGAGACTTTCTTCGGATTGATTAATCGGCGAATTGGGACACGGGGCGGCTCGTGACGGGCAAATTGATACGCGCTAGAATTTCGCCTTTGACTTTGAGACTAGATGTGGTAGCACTAACCGTCGATAATGAAGACGCAGAGTGGTATATGTAGAACAGAAAAAAAACACAACAATTTGCCTTTTGGCCCGAGAGCGATAACAAGCGAGACAGAGCGGAACGGCTGCACCGCGCGCGCAATAAACGGTTTAGCCCCCAGCTCGCGCGGGGATCTGTTTGATGCATATTGTACGACCTATTTCGGTTGCGCGAGCCTTTTTTTCTCCTCGACGAATGTTGCAACTCGCCGCGGCAGCAGCGCAGAAATTAACGGCGAACAAGTTTCGAGGACGAGATATATACGCGTTATAATCGCCGGTAAAAAACTCGGGGCCTTTGTGCAATTTTGCCTTGATACTCATTCGCGTTATATTCGAAAAGAAATTGGCTCTCGATTAAAGTACAGCGTCGTGTATACGATCGATGACGATATCGGCGATCTTTCAGCTGATGGAAACGATGCGGCTATTCCTTTTTTCCAAGCTCTCGCATATACATACGCACGTGCGCAGCGGCAATTACGAAGGAAAGAAATCAAAAGAGCAAGCTTTTCAGGACGAATACGAGTATAGCTGACATCAGCGCGTGCGGAGCTTCAAAGGTGCGGAGAAAGAGCGAATGCCTAGTAAGCACGGAGCCCGCGCTTTTTTCTTCCTTGGCAGGTCTCTCGGCTTTGAATTTTTTTTTCTTTTCCGCCCACTCTTCAGAGAGGCCTTCCGCGTGATTAATTTTTAATTCGTAGGCGGGGGAGGCGAAATTTCAGCGGGATTATATTTGTTTTTTCTTTTTCGAATTTCGCGAGGATGCGAGGGTTCATTATACACGCGTGGCCGCACATTCTTTCGCGTAAATCAAAGTTAGGGTAATGGGCCGCATTTCGGAAAGTTATGGAATGCAAATCTCGAGATTTGCGGGGATGATGCACATGTGCACTTCTCTCTCTCTCTCTCTCTCTCTCTCTCTCTCTCTCTCTCTGGCCGCCTACTCCTCTGTAGATTTAGGAACTTAATTAAATTTTAGATATATCGTTCGAACAAATGAAGACGTTATACGGTTGGTAGCCGTAAACGCGGGAATAATTCGTGCGTGTGGCTACGAGCGCGGAGTTTGTCCGTATATACGGTTTAATTACGAATCCCTACGTTATAACCGTGTATACACACGTCCAAATTGAAAATTGGAAATCGCCAAAAAGCGCCTCGCTAATAATTTTCGAATAAAGCCGCGTTGGTGGGTCCTGCAAGCACATACACGTCCCGGAGAAAAAGCTCGATCTCGCGCGTATATTCCACACGAAATCAGGCACCGTCGCCGGCGTCGTAGTGGCGCATCGTCCACGCGGAGCCACCGTCGCTGCTGGATGCTAGCCCATGCCCAGGAATCAATATGATATGCCGTGCAGCCGCTCGCGCAGACGGAGCAGCGCATGGGGCCAGCGCACTGCACATCCTCTCTCTCTCTCTCTCTCTCACACACTCTGCTCTCCATCCCCTGCGTACACCTACATACATACACCCCCGCACACACGTGTAACTTATCGGGCGAATGCACGATTTCGCCCCGGCAGCGAGAGATCAGAGGGCCGTTATCGCGTATTGGCCTCTGCCCGATCTACGGACAATAAAACGTCTTGCGCGCCTTTTAAGAGGCTCTCGCCACACACCGCGGTGCTGGTGAATATTAAAGCGAGAGAGAGAGAATCGAAAATCGTTCGACAATCAGGAACAATAGTTCCCTTTCAATCGCGCTCCGAACTGACGCTACGCGCAGTGGTCGTTATATAGGTAGCGTAGCCAAAAAACCGGCCTCGTATCTGTATACGTATAGATGAAAAAGCTCCGCTATAATACAGAGTAGAGCAAAGTGTAAAGAGAGTGTAGGGCGCGGAGGAAGACTCTTCGGGGGCTGCAGCAGCAGCGGCAGCAGCGCCTGGCTTTCCAAAAGCCGGCTCTCGCTCGGCATATCGATCGGCAAATGAAAGCCGTGTGCGGGCGATGCGCGCGGACCTATTTTCTCTGTCAAGCTGTTTGCGCGCGAGCGAGTGTGTAGTAGCTGCCGCCGCCGCTGCTGCAGCCTACACACAATGTTTTGCGATGAGGATCCTGGCCCCTGGCCAACTTCATTTCGAATGGACGTATTACATCATGAGTTTAGCGAATCAATGTTTTGTCGGCGCACATATACGGAACCCCAGCGAGAGACTGAGAGAGAGAGAGAGAGAGAGAGAGAGAGAGAGAGGAAGACACTTATATATATACACTATTATCCGGTGGATCAAGAGCCATCTCTGCTGCTACTGCTGCGATTGATAGATGAAAATTACGCGCGAAAGAATACATGTATATACATCCGCATCGCAGAGGAATTTACGAGTGTTGTCCTGTCCCTGGGATGCCAGCTGCGCGCTAATTACCGGCGAAGATTTACATTTATGCTCGGCCGAATATCTCTGTCTATTTGCAAATGTGTTGACGGGGCTACTGCAGCAGCAGCAGCAGCGTTCGCGATGAAATGTACCAAATGAAGTTTACAGACCTTTAATCAATCGGATTCCGACTCGCCAATCCGCTGTTCAATGCGGCGTACGTATATACGCGCGCATAACAATAGAACCGCGCGTTATTGCCGCTATACATATATATATATACACACGGAGTATAGACCGCGCGTATATGACCGGAAAAATCGTTTACTCGTGTGTCGCGAGTCCTTAACTCGTCGCGCGTATATGCAGCGTGTATACATACAGTGGCTCGCGGGCGAATTGTTATTTCAATTATTTCGCCGTGCGAGTCATCGAGATGTAATTATATAATAATTATCGCGGTCCGAAAGTTAATGCGCGTGAAAAATCAACGCGGGTTTAATCGGCGCGGAGAAACAGCGAGAGCGGGAGAAAATTATATCGCGCGGTGGATTCTTTTCGGTGATTCGATCGGAAAAGCTATACTCTGACATGATATTGGATTTGCGTAACCGAAATTCAGCGAACCGATATGCATTAGCGCATCGATTAAAGGCCGTATGCAGAAGAAATGAGCCACATGAATAATTTTCGGTATATATACGTATATATGGCGAAAAATCACAGCTACACATCATAAACGCGATTCGAAATAGTATAGCAAGCAGAGGAGAACCCGGGAATCACTCGAGACGACGCAATAAAATACACACACGTATAGAGCTTCACCAAAGCTTCTCTATATATACATATAGCGAGAGAAGAGGAGGAAGAAGAAAAGCAGCAGCCCGAGAGCGCATTATCATAGCCAATAAAATATACGATAAAGTGCAAAGCAAGCGAATTCCGGGCCGTGTAAGATCTTTCTCTTAGGGCAATACAATGGGGCGCTCTACTCTCTTGCGTTTAGATTCCGCGCACCGCAAGCTCTCTCCCCGTCGCCGGCTGTTTATACGCGACTTCGGTCAATACTCCTCGTAATTATCATATAAAAGGATCACTGCTCGACGGGAAGGAGGAATTCTTCGATCGACTCGTCGTCGATGGAAATGGAAAAAGGGGAACCCTCTGCATCGTCGCGGCGCGTCCACATATATGTATATAGTCTACCATTTATTGATTGCTCGATGGTAATCTAAACACTCGTATTTGACTATCAAACGCGCGCGACGCAGTTTAAATGTTAAAATATACCTCGACTCGTATTTACGTCGAAGATCGTAGGTGGGTGTATATATAAAAAAAACACACTACGCGATAAAATCTCGCGCGTCGGACTGTAATAAAGCAATCTCTCGGAATATATGAATTCAATAAAGTATACGCGTACCGCGCGCGGCTCTCTCTCTCTCTCTCCTAAAAATGTTTCATTTTCCACGAAACGCGGTTATAAATAATGCATATATGTGTACCTGTGCACACGACGCGGAGCTTTGTATAATAAATACAGAGTTTTGCAGCGCGCAATGCGATTAATGCGCGACGCAAAAAGCTAGAGAGAGAGAAAGTACAGTCGTTTGAGCCGCGGCTCAAGTTCGCGGGGAGCTCGATCTAACTTGCTCCGAGTGTCTCTGTGATGTATGTATATATATGCACGCACACTCGGTCCACGATTCCGAAGGAGCTTAGTTGGGCTTAGTTTAAAACTCAAACGTTTTTGCCGCCGCAACGAGTTGGGATTTCCGGGGGAACGAATCGTTTGCGTAGGTTTAAAAATTCATCAAGAGGTTGCAGCTCGGGAAATCAACGCCGCATCCGCGACTTTTTCATCGAGAAAAGAAAAACTGCTTATTCTCGCAAAAAAAAAGTATAAATTCCCGCCCCGAGAGAGAGAGAGAGAGAGATATATGTATTTATTCGAGGCGCAAGCTGGAAAAGCTGCTTCTTTCAGCGCAATATGAAACTGTACACACAGCAGTATAGCACGCTAGCAGCCAGCAGTTTCATCCGTAGCATGAGAAACGAGGATCAGCTGTGTATGGAGAGACGGGCAGTTCTCTCTTTCTCTCTCTCGTGACGAGCTGACATTAATCCCATTAGGTACGTGACAAAAAGCGAGTAGCGAAGCGATCGCTCAGGTCTTTAGCGTCGCGAGAGCGAGTGAGAGAGAGAGAGAGCGGGCGGCATAATTGATATGCTTGACTCCTTCGGGCTGCACGATCGGCCGGCCGAACTTTCGGCCGTTATATACGTCTCGCTCGCTCGCTTACGTATATATAGCGTGTAAAGCTCGCGTTGGGGGATCGAGCTTTCGAGCCCTATCTGGAAATTGAATCTGCTGACCTGGCACATACGTGGATGGATGCGCGGGCTCTCGGCTTTTAATCTTGGGCATTTTTATAGCGATAGCGAGGAGAGAGAGAGAGAGAGAGAGAGACCGAGAGTATACGCAGGGCTGTTACTTCCTCGAGCTTTAGGTATATAATGATTTGTTTAGTGGGTCAGCTGGCAGTGAAAAAGCAGCAGCAACGACGGAGCTTTTAAGCCTTGGAAAATGTAATCCGCTCTATCAGCGGGCATTAATCGGTGGAAGAACGACTCTGGCTGTATATATATATATATACTGGAGAGGCTTCTATGCCGAGAATTGAGAGAGATTCGTTAACTTTAATTCGACGGCGACGCGTATATCGCGTAAATCCCAGAGATTGCCAGCGCCCGTGAGAGCGGCAAACTTCAATCGAATCAACCGAGACGGCAGCCTCGCCGTTTAGATTAGAAATATATCGCGACTACTCGTACGTGTGATGGCGAATTTCTTATCTCGGCGAATTTATCCCACAGGAGAAGGAGGATAGCTGGGAATATTTTTTTTTTCTCTCCGGCAGTCGGGCCAATTAAATTATTCATATCGCGTCGATGACAACGAGTCGAGGCTATATAATACATAGGATGGCTATATGGCATACGATATATATATATATATATATAAAACTCGTTTTAAATATTCATCCGCCTGCAGAGAGAAGGAGCTGGTCCGTGGAAAAGCACACCACTCGATAAGTGTTTGCAAATGGGAGTAGCGAGAGAGAGAGAGAGAGAGAGAGAGAGGGACTTTTTTCTCCTCCAGGGGAGAAAAATAGATTTCGCGATAAAAGGGATATTCGCGGAATGTAAAATTCCGGGGCGGAGGAGAAGGTGCCGGCGCTGCGGTAGGTACGTACGTAACGTCGGATGTTTTGATTTAGTAGTAGTTTGAGAGAAAGAGCGAGAGAGAGAGAGAGAGAGAGAAAGTTGGCAAGCTCGTTGGAGTCAGGCCAATATTTTTATGTTATTCTTTCCCGTCCGGCCGTATGACTCCGTGACTGCGCAAGTGACGGCTTAAATGCCCTGCGCCGTGAGACGATGTCATCGAAAAGTCAATTCGGCTCTCAGCTCCCACTCTCTCGGTGCAGAAAGCTCATTCTCATTTTCCCGGAATCTCGGCTATGCGATCTTTCTCCGGAGCGATTCTCTTGAGCCTTGTAGAGTCGAGAAGAAGCTCCCATAGCTCTGTGTGTGTGTGTTTGTATGTGTGTTGCGATAGGTTTTTGTCCTTCGAGAATTCGACTGCGTCATGTTTTGCAGGAGAGCAAGAGAGAGAGCGTCACGCGAAATTAGTTTTCCGGGCCTGAGCAAAATTTCTAGGAGCTTGACGGCCGTAGAGCGCAGCTGTTCTTTAAAAATTGATGCGTTTTCGAAACGAGTATCTGTATAAGAAACTCGAGGGTGATGCAGCGATAAATTAACCAGGTTGAGGAAGCTCCTCTTCCATCATGTACAAGCCAGAAAAGCACATCCCCGCGAAAAAAGCTCGCGTAATCAAATAAACTATATCTACTACCCCCTCGAGCGTGAGTAAACAAGCTCTCGCAAAGTGACATATCCGGAGCTTCGGCAAACAATAAAGCCGCTCTGATGCGACTCTCCCCTGCATCATCGCGTCGCTTTGCGCGAACGTCTCGAGCATATCACCCCTCGTGTATATATATATATATATATACATATATACACGCGCATACACGAATAAACGCGTCTAAAGCTCGGGCACACGCATGGATTTGCCGCTGGCTCAGCTGAATTATTAGCAGCAGCAGCAGCGAGTAGCTCGTAAGCAATTTTTGCAGTGGCACGAGTGCGCCGTAAAAATTTCTCGCGAGGCGGCCAGTACTCGTCGAGTTTTTGCCCATATAAGACCGCGCGCGCGCGTGGGGTTAACAGCACCCGTAAAATTTAGCCGAATTCACGGCGGCGGCAGTAGCAGCAGCCAAGTTCCTTCTTTACCGGGGTGAACCAGGGCGTTGAGTGCTGCCGCGCTCGATACACACTGTTGGCTCACCTCTCCCCCCCTCCTACCTCGTGTATATGTGCTTTATTTATTATCGTCCAAGTACACGCCAGATTAAATCGGATCGGAGAGTTATCATATACACAAAGCTTGCACGATTTCCGAGCCGAGATAGCGCACAGGTATATACGTATACGCAGCAAGACAACGAGAGGGACGATGTCGTCCGGGAATGTCGTGGGCGAATCCTCACGTGCTTTCGCGCCCGGAGAATGTCGGCCGCAGAGCGCACAAGAGAGAGAGAGAGAGAGAGAGAGAGAGAGAGAGGGAGCAAGTGGAGCGTTATCCGCGGTATGCCCGCGAGCTTGCACAGCTAGGCGTGGCTATCGAGCTTTATCGTTCGTAGCTCCTGCTGCAGCCCCGGAGTAAGAGAACGAGTGAGAGCGGTATAGCAGCCCGGTCACGCGATTAAAGTACTTAATCGCCGCGTGCGCGGCTCTGTAATAATAGCTGCAGTGCCCTTCTTTTAGCCCGATTCGAAAATTCCGCGCTGCCGCTGTGCAGTTGGCCGAGTTCAGTCGCGGCCGATCTCTCTCCCTCTCTCTCTCTCTTTCTCCGCTCTCACCCTGTTATATATCTGATGCGCAAGGGGAAGTTTGTTGAGTTTGAGCTGGCTATATAGCTGGTTCGTTAGCGCGGCGCTATACAGCTGATTATATATTTTTCCAGAGGAGCGAGCGCGCGCGCTCGCGTCTTACCAATCCCGGACATTACTACTGCATCAGCGGCTTATGCATATATACAGACAGCGCTTTCATTAAATTCAGCGAATTCATTGCAGAGGAGGAAGATGGTTAATCAATTTTTCATATTATGTATATAGCATTTGGATTGCGCGCGGTGCTGATGCATTTTCATCCTCGCGAAATTCCGTTAGGCAGTAGTAGCTTAGCGTATATACTATATACTATCCTATATACTATATATAAGCGTTCATCCGTCCAAAGCTCTCGGCCATTTGCCGGAATCCCTTATTATGCCGCGAGAGTGCTGGTCAATCTAGCTAATCCGCTACACACGCGGGATCATATTGCGCTTCGGGGATGCTAATGAAAAGTCCACTCGGGCGCGTATCATCGGAAATACACAGCTATAGCAGCAGGCGCTGGATCGTATTAGTTCGTGTGAGAAAGACCAGGAGAAAAAAAAGAGGCACCTAGAGTCGTAACAACAACAACAGCAGCAGCGAACCGAGAGGCCAAAACCGCAGGCCGCAAAGCGAGAGAGGGAGGGGGGGAACACCTAAAGTAAAGTTGCAAAGTCAATAACTAAACAAAGCGGAACTGGCGCGTACAACTGCCGCCGCCGTTGCTCTTACGTAAGCGCCAGGAGGCGCCGGCGGCGGCGCAAAGAGCAAAAAGGATACTCCAGCCGGAAAGTCGGCAACTAACGAGTTATGGAGCGCAGCAGCTGGGCTCTTCTCTCTCTCCTTCTCTATTTCAGCTATAAATAAGAAAAGCTCCTTGAGAGATGGATACGTAATCCTCGAGGAGTAAAGCCGTCAAAATCGACAAGTAGAGATCAGCAGCAGCAGCAGCAGAGGCAGCGGAACAGCCGCCAAAGGAAATGGGTCGTGCTAAAGGTTCATTAGGGCAGGCGGCAGCGGCGGCTATACGGCAGCAATCTGACCCGAATTCATATTTTGCAGCAGCAGAGAGAGAGAGAGGCGCGGGCCTCGACACGGGGGTGGCGGCTGGCGCGGCCCGGGCTCGCGCGAGGACGATGACAGGGTTCTGCTAGAGGAAGAGAGAGAAAGAGAGAGAGAGAGAGAGAGAGAGAGAGAGGAGTCGAGTGGGGCGCGACTCTGTACACGCCGGAGTAGGGCAGGATCGCTGCTGCTGCTGCTGCTGCTGCCTCCCTCGATATCTCTCGCACACCCTCTCTATATATACGCAGAGCAAGGGTCGCTCGCAGGTGGCGCAAGCGTCGCCGGCGGCGGCTGCGGCGCTTCTTTGCCCCACCGAGAGAGACAGAGAGAAGAGAGAGAGAGAGAGAGAGAGAGAGAGAGAGAGAGAGAGAGAGAGAGAGGGAGAGCGGGGATGTGAATACGGCTGACGCGATCCGCACAGTGCGGGCCTGGACGGCCACCCAGTAGTACGCTCGCGTTTTGGCCAGACAGCACCGTTCCCTCTCTATATCTATCTATCTCTCTCCTACTGTTTCCCCGCCGTTGCTGCAGAGCCCAGCGTTATACGCGGCGACCCCTTCTACTCTCGCTCCGAGCACTGACACCAGCGAGTCCTTCCGCGCCGCCGCCGCCCTTCTTCCTTCCTTCCTTTATTCCTTTCGAGCTCCTTTACTGTCTGGCGGCGGCGGCGGCGGCGGCGACGGTAGTGGTGACTCTCCCCCGAGAGTGAGAGCGAGAGAGTGAGAGAGAGAGATAGAAAGAGACTACTAGTGCAGGGACGAAGACGAGAGGGACTGCTGCAACGGACCTGCCGCAACCCGAGACAGTAGCGGCTTACCGTCGACGCTGACAAGGTCGACCCTCGATTTTAACTAAGCACATTCTCGCTTATTGCTCATTTCTCGCTAGCTCTGTTGTTATTGCTACTGCTGCTGCTGCTGCTGCTGCCTAGAGTACCGTATAGTCTCACTTGTTCAGTAGAATATTCCAATCCGCTTTGCCGTTGCATTTTCGCTTTGCTTCGCGAGCTTGCAGGCGAACGAAGATTGATAAAGCTCTCCAAGAACAAGAAGAGGAAGAAGAAGAAGAAGAAGATTAGCGTGACGGAATAATAAAACGGTAACAATAACAGGTTGCGAAATTGCGAAGAGTAAGAGAGAGAGAGAGAGAGAGAGAGAGGTGTTGGCTTTTGCTCTCCTCCTCCTCCTTCTCCATACACCGGCGCTATCTCCGTCCATCTCTCTCTCTTTCTCTCTCTCTCTCTGCCCTCCCTTGATCCCGCACACCACCTCCCCTCATACGCCTCCCCTCTCCTCGACCCGGCGACGACGGCGGCGCCGCGACGGAGACGTCTGCTGCTCTGGCTCTACTCGCTCGGCTCTGCTCAGCGCGGGATCCTTTTAGTGTCTCTCGGTGCACTTTTTAAGCTCGCGTCGTCCTGCAACGGGACACAGCGACTCTAACCTCTCGAATCGATCGACGCTCTCTATAATGCATCAATGACTCGAAGATTCAAAGGAAAAACAGGGCGCAGTCCATTGTGAGAGAAGAGATACAAAGAGAGAAAGAGAGATATACTCAAGACGGAAGTGATGATACACGCGAACGCGTTTATTTCACCAAATCGATTCTTCCAAACTCCCGTCGTCGCGAATCGTCGTCGAGGTCAAGTACGAGATGCATACATGTAATAGATATATGTATAAGAAAGCTCTCCGAGGCATATATCGCGCGAGAGGTCAAGGATATGCGGATAGAGAAGGAAGAGCTTTTTCTAAAATTACCACCATCGCAGCGTGTGGGATATTACGCGCGTGAGCCGACGGAAATCCTCAAAGTGAGAGAGAGTGAGTCCACTGCATAGCCAAGAGAGATTTTTGGTGTGCCAAGTGTACGAGAATAGACGGCCGGAAAAACTCGCTCTCTCTCTCATACCCGCGCGCGCGCGCGTTCAGTGCGATGATTTTGACTTTGGACCTATAAGAGAGGAGAACCGGAGAGGAAGAGACGAGTGCCAGGCAAACTTGATGTCCACTTCTACACAGACGCACGCACGCAAGGTATGAGCCGCGAGTGCACGAAAGAATATCGTAATCGTTCGCTGCATGTGAAATATATAAGCTGTATATATATATAGGTGGTCCGTGTAGAGATCTATATAGAAAGAGTATATACATGCGGAGACGAGAGAATCTCGCTCGCTGCTCGCTCGCTATATTTAACACTGGCGTCTCGTGTTACTCGCGCATGTTGCCGAGGCTGAAAATAGAGAGCGTGTATGCGTGTGTGCGTGTATGCGTGCATGCGTGTATGCGAGAGAGAGAGAGGCTCCTGAACCGCGAGCGCGCGCGGGGATAATATCTTGAAGCTTAGGCCCGCAAGCTAAGTTCGCCGAGCATGTGCGCGAATGCCGCGAAGCTCTCTGCATGATCCTCTCTGCTCTCTTCGTAATGTACTGCTGATCGGTGCGTGCGCGAATTTTCACAAGACTGTGCGTATATTTGGATGTATAAGGAAAGTGCCATATGTATATGTATACGAACTCCGCGGCAAGAAAAGAAGGTACGCAAGAGAGAAGAAACACAACGACGTCGGACACGTAATGTTAAGCTTAGCTGGTTGAACACGGGTCAAATATAACGCACGATTGACGCATTTGGTCCCCTTCAACCAGCTGTAGTTGACATTAGTCTTCAACTGTGCACGAGTGTCAAGATAAAGAAGAAGAAGAAGAAGAAGAAGAAGAAGCGACGTACGATAACACGCTGTATTGTATATTGTCCACGGCGATTTGTTGTTACGTAAAGTACGACGCGCGTACGAAGTGAAACTCGATTTTATGTATAAAAGCGATGGGAGAGAGAGAGAGAGAGAGAGAGTCTCGTTTCCTCGATACAAAGTTGGTGCACGAGGAGGTGAGAGCGACTCGAGTTTACACGCTAAATATAAAAGCCAATTACCGCGTACGCGAGCCAAGTTCTCTCTCTCTCTCTCTCTCGCTCGCTCTCTCGCTCGCTCTCTCTCTCTCTAGCTCGTTGTTGCAACACACACACATATACACACACACACACACATGCCGAATTGATCGAGTAGTTTCCGACTAGGCCCACGCGATCCTCGTTGTGCAGCGAAAATTGCTGGTTGCGAAGAGTATACAGCATGTACATGTATATAGCGACGAGGAAGCTCCAATTAGGCGGATTTTCATACGTACACGACGAGAGTCTTTACGGCGACGGCTTATGTAAGAGGGAATACATGCACGTCTTTTTTATCTTACACACGCGTAGAAGCGCGAGGAAAAGAGAGCAGCGAAAAGAGGGAAAGAGATTGTGATCTCCGCCACGCCTTAGTTAAGTTAAGATGGCCACTTTGAGCTTTAATTGTCGCTGATCGGCGTTCCTGGTCTCTCCTCGACGTCGTCGTCGCCGTCCTCGTCGTCGTCGTCGCCGTCGTTGCACATGAAAGACTCCGAGGGCAATTTGTCGGGCGGCGGCCGACGCGAGACAATGAGACCGAGGGCCTCTTCAGCTCTTCTTTCCTCTCGCGTGCGCGCCCACGCTCCGCCCTATCTTCTCTTTCAAAAATGAAAGATGCAAGCGACGAGCTTTCCTTTGCCTCCTCTTTGTGCCTCTCTCTCTCTCTCTCTCTCTCTCTCACACTCACGCTCTTTTACTGCATACAAGTGTATGCAATTGTGTGTATGTGTGTATACATATATATGTACATATATGTATCAATCGATATAGTGTGGTACAGTCGAGGCACGTGTGAGTCTGGATGGGTACACGCTGCCTTTTTCGCACGTAAATTAGGCATGAATGAAGCTTCGCGACGTGTCGCGAGATAACGACCTATGTATCTTGAAAGTCTGCCTCTCTCTCTCTCTCTCTCTCTCTCTCTCTCTCTCTCTCTGTGTCTGTATATGTATATGTATATATTGTTCGGGAATTCCGAAACACGAGGTATATAGAGAAGCTGCTTCGAGCGATAGTCACTCCGTGCAAAGTTCGAGGTGGACGGAATAAGATCCGAATTTCGAACTGTCCGGTGTATATATTATGTGTGTACATAGACTTGTCCGAGAATTATTGTCCAAAGTTCGCGAGTGTTTCTCTGGACGGTGTAAATATTGTTTTTCGACCTGGCAAATTTCGGGGTTGCCAAGTTTAATTGGATCGCCGCGATACACGCGGAAATGAGTTGGCGCTCGTGTGTGCACTATATATGCGAAAAAAGCGATGTCTGACCCGGAGATTAACCCACTTTTTAACTTTTTAGATTATCAGCGAATGGGGTTGTGTTTGAACCGAAAAAAGAGGACTGCTACTATATTTTCTCTCTTGTGCGGCTGCTCTCAATATTCTATATCACTATGTGCACACACACTCTCTCTTTCTATTCTCTCTCTTTCTCTCGTTTTAATGAACACTATCGATATTCAGTTCCGAGCGACACCCTCTTGTAATGCCATCTACAATCGATTGCCTACTTATTGAGTTTCGGTAATTAGTCACAACTGGTGGAGCTTGTGTATACACGACACACTTCACCGAGACTTCGATGTGTTGCGTGCGTGCATATTATAACGTATACGTTTTCCGATTTATCGACAGCTATTAATAGCAATGAGTCGCGAACGATTATAGATTCGATTTCGTACATTTGTATGACACGCCTCGGGCTATTTTATGTATATATGTATATAAATACGCGGTCAAGTTTAATATCGAGCCATGGATTATTTGGAATTGCTGCTGCCACGCGAGAATGGATTTGCACTCGATATTCTACAATTGCTTCGATGCTGATTTTTCAACGACCAAACTCATTTAATTCTGAAGATCGAATTATCGGTGGTAATTGGATTATGCATTTATGTAAAAATTGATTGAAATTATATGCTTCAGGTGTATTGCTGCGGAATAATAATAGACGATACTAATACGTTCGTGCCGAAATTGTTTATAACACGATATTTGTGAAAAATAATTCATGTTCATTTAATAAAACTGTATAATTAAAATTTTACTGTGACGAGGCTTTAATTTATCACGTTGATCCTTCTCGTACTGGAAATAATTTAACAAATATTTCACATAAAATTGAAACAGCATACTCTATTGAACATGCGCGTATTTAAAAAGGAAAGTCTCGTACAAAATTCAATAAAATATGCGTGGCAGCTAATCATTTTAACTAAACGAAAAAATAATAAGCCAGTACGTTAATATTTCATGAAATGTAAATAAATTCCCAAGAAATTCGTCGATATACTATGCGCACTGTGACATATAGTTTATTTCCTTTAAATATAAATTTCTGACATCAATAAATTCTTCGATCGAGTACGCGCAAAAAAATTGATGGAAACATCATTTGATTTTACTTGAAAGAAAAAAGATGTATTGAGAGATCTATTTTCCTCGTTCAAAATGTTGACTAGATGATGGCTTTTGAATACCTCATACTCACCCTAATGCACTCTTTTCATCTCCTGCACGCTCCATTGCGGATCAGTTGATAGATTGAGCCCTATATGTATAAGGTTTCTATTCTCTCGGTAAAATTTCCTCGAGTCCGAATTCTTTTCTGTATCGCAACAAAAACCCCAATGCCTCGTTATTATATATTTTATATATTTATTTTTAGCGAACTACGATTTTCGTTTTCTTTTAAAATAGAATTCCACTAAAATGAGAGTTTACTTTAGCACGCAGCGTCAGAAGCAAAAAATCCAAAAGTGTCGGTGTTTTTAACTAAAAAGAAAGTGAACAACGAAGAAGTTTAACCCGTCGAGTTACCTTTGATGAAGTTTGCCGACGATGAAAAAAGTGCTTCGGGATGAGGGGGTTGATGTCTTTCGAAGTCACCTCTTTGTAAGATAAATTTTACATCGCGTACCAATTGACTTAACGAGTTTTTTCTTTAAAAGAACAGAAGCCATCAGCCAATTGACTTTAACCAAAAACGAGCCAAAATCCTAAATTCCAGTTGTATTTTTGAAGAAAAAGAAATACCATTCGCTCGGTCGTTATCGACACTCCAAGGCTACGCGCGTCGAGTTCTTTTTTTAGCGAAGCGAGAAAACGTCGAGAACAGGGTGTACGTACTCCTGGGTGCGCCATATTCCGCAGAGCTGTATGGGCGGGGTTGCACCAGCCGCAACTAATTCTCGAATCGGGCGCCTTCGCGAATGCCATCTATATACTCCAGCGGTTTTATCGGCTGTTTTCTCTCTCTCTCTTTCACGCGCGCGCCTGCGATGTTATTTTTATAGACTAACGCAAGAGAGAGAGAGAGAGAGAGAGAGAGAGAGAGAGAGAGAGAGAGAGAGAGAGAATGACTCGAATATTTCAGCTGCTCTCGCGCGCGACGAAAGTTTGAGTCACGTCGGGGATTATAAGAGCGACGGCAGGAAGCTCGTCATTGCGGACAATAAAATGCTTAAGTTTGAATCTTTTATCGGCCGTAGTACAGTATGGGCATACGCTACTACACGCGAATTTCCCAGAGAACGGTCTTCAGCCCCCCCCCCCCCCCCCGGGATCAGATCTGTAGCCCCGGGCAAAAGTCGAGAGTTTTAACGGAATCGACCGCATTCTCCCTCTGTGTACGACTCTTGTTTTAAAAGTCCGCGTGTGTGTCTCCCCCGCGCGAGGAAAAATATTGTTCCATTTTCGCGAATCCTCTTTCTTTTTATCGGGTTTCGCGCGGGACTCGTTATAAAGAATCGATAAATTTGCTGCCACCCTTTGCGCTTCTTTTTTTTGGCGCAAAAAAGAAATAGGTGTTGTGCTATTCTACTCACGTATCTGCGCGAGCGCCCAGATGATGCAAGACTCTTTTTCGACTTACCTGGAAAAGAAGAAAAGGCGAAGCATTAATAATCGCAGGAGAAATATGAATTATAAATCAGTATACATATATACAGAGAATGAGAGAGAGAGAGAGGAGCTGGCTATGGGAGAAGATTGAAGAATAATGCCTCTTTTGCAGATGCGGAACAAAGTGGAAATAAATGGAGGAGAAAAAGAATATTTTAAGACGCTTTTTAAATCGTTATCTAACTCGAGAGGGAGACGCTTTTACATTCCGACTGCTGCAGCTAGCGCGCTGCAAGAATGATCGAGTTTTTAAGCACTGTAACTCTTATAGCCTCCTTGGAAAACAAATCTCTTTCTCTCTCTCTCTCTCTCTCTCTCTCTCTCTCTCTCTCTCTCTCTCGCTCTCTTTTTTCGCGTTCTTTATTGCATAGCTAAATTTAGTAGTCGAATTACTTTCTCCGACTTAATTTCGACTTTTTATCATGTTGCCATCCTCGCGAACGTTATAACCGCGCTTCCTCCTCGCTTCGAGACTTTTTCTCCCGCCGGTTCTATCGCGCGGCTGCACTCGCGCTCGTTCTTTATATCTTCCTCTCGCTCTTGCGGCCGTATACGTCCTTTTCTCTCTGTGCCTTATATTCCTTAAACCCATCAAGCTTCAACTTTTGATATGAGATAGCAACGTCGTTCGAGGATTAAGCTCGAAAAGCTCCCGTACACGTACACACTTCATCAGGCGCTGCGTACAGCACAGTAAATAAATATAAAGAAAATCAGCGTCATCCCTATTTAAACAGTAGTAGTACACTCTCTCGGCTAATTACCTCAATTCAGGCTAATGTCTTTTTTACGACACACACACACACACATACACACACAGACCTCTGCGACCGAGACAACGAAGATAACAAAACAGCCAGATATATACACAGCGACATTGCATAAACACGTTCAATGTGTACTCGCAAGAGAGAAAGAGGAGATGCAATTGGTAACGAGCCGAAGCTGTAACAACGTTGCCTCGAGGCGGATCCTCTTCCTTTACAATTCTTCACGGCCTTTGCAGCGTGTACGTGTGCGATATGCGCTAAATTACGCGGCGCGCCTCTCTCTCTCTCGAAATAGTCGCTATATAATCCAAGCGCCCCTGGCCAAATAAGCCAAACCCATTCGCTGCGCTCCGGGGGAATTATATAGATATATATTTTTTGGCATGACAGACTGCGTTGGCTCTACTAATGTATTAATGCCGATATACATAGATATACAAGGCTTGAGGGGATGAAGCTGCACAGAGTTTGATTACTTAATTGGTCAGACTTCCAGCTGCAGTACCGCATACTAATAATGATAATAATAATAATAACAGAAAGCGGGGAGCGATTCGAAAAGTTGGAATTACTTTCGCCGGGTATAATTTTAATACTTCGGCAACTCGCCCGCCGAGTTTGCTTTTCGCTCTTGGTCGTCGATATGCGGAAAAGCGCGAGTACATACACATCCGCGTGATATCACAAGCCGGAGGGGCTTATTGTTCGGAATGCATTTTAAATGCGTGTTACACACGGCTTTCTCTCGGGAAAACAACGGAAACGACGTTTTTTGCAGATTACTGGGTTGTGAACAAAAAAACAAAAACAAAACAAAAAACCAGTCGCTCGGGCTGCAAAACGTCGCTGCGAAGCGTCGCGTGGAAAACGAGCCTCGCTTTTCTGGAACTAACCTAATTACCGTGCGCTCGCGCGCGATTTGGCTAATCGTCAGAATCGATAGGGTACGTCGACTTTTATTTCTCTCCCTTAATTCCTGCACTATATGCATACACTCGATTATATACTTTGTTGTCTTTTTTGCAGCTACCGAAGAAGCTTATATACGCATATTCCCAGGGAAAATCCAATATATATATTACCCGTCCCGCATAATGCAAAGTTACACACAGAAATTTCCACACAGTGTCTTCTTAGATCCATCCTCTTCCTTCCTCTCCTTTTTCCCTCGTTATCACACTGCCCTTTATCCTCTCCTTCCTTCTCTCGTTCTCTAGGTTCATCGCGAGCAGCAGCTCCTCTGCATATATACATATATACATATACGTTGGAGGTAGCAGGAAGAGCGTATAAGGTGAACGCATTTCTAATATCTGTCTGGCAGCGCGAGGTCGGGCTGCCGAAAGATAGTCAGACGACTTCGGTATCCTCCCACCCTCTTGCCTCTAGCCAGAGGTTCTCTCTCTCACTCACTCTCGCTCGCCCAGCCCTGCCGCCCCGCTCACACACTGGGATCAATAATGCAGCAAGCACTCGGGGGGCCCCTACTCCGTGCGCCCGGCGCAACCCCTCCACCGCTGGGTGGTGGTAGCGAGTGAGCGAGCTCCTTCCTTCTCTTTCCTCCGGAAAATCGTAGTAGAGCCGTTGCCGGCGTTGCCGGCAACGTTGCCGGTGCTCCTCCGCGGGCCCCGCAGCCTCTAGCTGCATTCAATTGCTCAGAGAAAGAGAGAGGGAGATTCTTCTTTTCTATATGTACATGTATATATCTCGCGATCTTTGGCTAGGATTTCTTTTCTTTTTCTTCTTTTCCAGCATTGTCTTTCGACCGCCAAGGCTGTAGCTTATGTGTGTGTGTGTGTGCGTGTGTGTGTGTGCGCTCTGGATGAAATCAAAACACGCGACGGATAAAGTACGACACGCGCGCTTCCTTCCGTCCTTCCTTCCTCTCGGAGCAAGTCTTATTCATTCGTCTAGCTTTTATACTTCTTGTGACCGCGACGTCGTATACAGCAAGTTTTCAATGGAACTATATACTACCGCGTGACATTTTTACCGGAATGTGTATATACTACTGTCGCGTCGTCTTAATATTCACGATTCGTGCTGCGCTCGGCGCGCTCGTGTCTTGGATGACCAATAAGCGACCGTTACTACTTGATACTCTCCGTTGCGCTCTATATCGCTATATATGTGTGTATAAGTTCTTCTCTTCGAAAACGATAATAATTCTCGAACGGTTATTGCGCGGAGAGAACGTGCAGCCGATCGTAAGATTTTTTTTCATTTGTTTTGGGTATGTATACACTCTGGGGAAAAAATAATACGCGTCGAGGGTTAATTTGACGTAACGGCTACACTGGGCTCTAGCTTCATATCAATTACCGCGTGTATTATTAGTACGCGCGAGGCTTATGCGTATACGCACGTATACGTCGCGACCATTTTTAATTACGCCTCGTCGTCCGTCGGCCTTTGACTCACGCCATAAATTTCGTCGAATTGCGCCAGCGCGAAAAGCCATTGTATTTTTGCCCCTTTCTCGCGCTCTCTCTCTCCCCCTCTCTCTCTCTCTCTCCTTCTCTCGGCGCTATCCCGCGGCTAATGTAGATTTAATGAAATGTAACGCGACAGTCGGATGGTTATTTTTTTCTCAAATTTTTGCAATTTGCGGAGGGACGTCAAAATTTATACCGCTACGAACTAATCTTCCGTGTGTACGATATTATCCACGCTGCGTAATAATCAAAATTTCTTTTTATTGTATATACCTATGCATGCGTGGCGGTAGAAAAAATAAAAAAAGCTCTTTGCAGTATAATTTTTTTAACGAGAGAAAGGGAAGTAGAACCCGGCCACGTGTATATATATATATGTGTGTGTGTATATGTGCACGCAGATTCGGTATCATCCATCGCTTTAAGTTGAAAGTTCATGCATCGCGTATCAAAGGGTAGATCTAAAGCGTATAACGAGAGGCGAGAGAGAGAGGCACAGCGTCGTCGAGGGCAACAAAAAGCCGAGAGAGATAGAAAGACACAGTAGAGAGCGAGAGGGAGTCGTCGTCGAGAGAACCAATATCGCCGTGATAGCGGCGCTCCATTGTCCTTAACTCCCTTTTTAAACGAGAGAGAAAGAAGTGCAATGATTACCATCGTAACAAACACGCGATGCTTTAAAAAAGAGAGCAAAACGAAAAAAATAGCCGTAGAGGGAGATAAAAAAAAGTCGAGCAGAGAGAATCGTCCCGCGGTGTGCCAGACGCGACGGACAGACAGAGTTTATTCATCGCGGGAGCGAGTGAGAGAGAAAGAGAGAGAGAGAAGTTATGGGGGCAGTTATCACCGGGTGATAACTCTTATTGCCGCAATAAAGCCGTGGTGTCGGTTCCCTCGAGGGACGCGAACTGTTCCCTCCAGGCTGTTCTCGTTACCTACCCCTCCGCGACTCTATGCCATACCATCACACGTTTCAAATGCACCGGACGGACACGACTCTCTCTCTCTCTCTCTCTCTCTCTCTGTCTATCCGTCTATATCTGTATAGGTGTGCGTGTATATATCTATATATGTGTCTGCGGGATAGGGAGGACTATGGAGCGGCGATAATGTATACGCGCGTCTAACTGCTTTCACGGGACATCCGTTCCAGATGGAGGTTATATCCGAGGAGGATCGCGGAGATTCTCTGCTTTAATTTCGGCTGAAAAATAGCCGAGCAAGTTATACAGTTCCATGTATATACTCCCTAAAGTTTCCGTACAATCCGTTATATAGCTCGCGTTAGTTTAGCCATTAGACGCTGCTGACCCAAGACACACCGCGCTAACTAGAAACTAATCGATGTTTTAGACAGTCAGCGCCAGCTGACAAGCTCCCAAATCGAATTTTCACGGATCACTTACCGGAGAGAGGGAGAGAGAGAGAGAGAGAGCTGCCGACAGTCTCCGATTCAGTTTCCGAATGCAGAGTGTACACCCGCTATATACATGTATATTATTCAATCGGACAAGGCTCTCTATTTAGGACACTCCAAACATATACAGCTTCGATCTTACCCCTTTTCGCAGTTACCTATAGGATACAACACAGAGGGAGAAAGCAGCGCAGCATTAGCCCCAACGCCTGACACTTTTCAAGAGGGCGAAAATTCCCGGCAGTATATATATATATATATATATATATATATATATATATATATAGCGCGGCTCGTTTGTGGCGCGCGCGTCGCATCAGGTGAATAAGACCCGCCGGCTCGAGCTTTGTCTCGCTACCAGCAGCAGCTATAGGACAATGCCTTATTGTGCCGGGGCATCCAGAGCGAGGCACGGTTTCCGCTTGATTTATGGACGCGGTAAGCGTATACACACGTACGCGGACGCTCCAGTAATCTCACCCTCGAGCCTCGAGATTAGACTGTCCGGCGTAGCCTTTCTTCTTCTTCTTCTTTTCCTTCTTTTTCTTCTTCTTCTTCTTTTCGCCTCTATAATACGTATAGGAAAATCTCGCGTGACGCCCCATGATATTTAACCTGCAGCCGCGCGCGTATCACCGCTTATATCGATCAAAAGCCACGTCGCAAGGCCGCGGGAAAATTTTCCTACGCATACATCTCTGTGGTAGGAAGATGAAGAAAGCGTTTTCTTTCTCGTCGCCACGACGCTGTATATATATATAGTTCGCGGAACGTGAGCTGCATCAGCCGTGATAAAGTTGCAGCAACGCGCTGCGCAGAGCGAGTAAGTTACAGTTATGCCGGCTAACCTTGCGAATGAAGAGTTATGCCGCAGCTTGGCTTGACTTACCGACTGGCTCAGCGGGGATTAAAACCCGGCTAACGCGAGTTTCGCAGCCCTCGATCTCTCGTGTCGCGCGCCCGCGCGCGCACCTCCCATTACGAAAACGCGCGTCGTTGTAATATAAGTTGCTGCACTGCTCTATGTATATACATATATAGGTATGCGAGCTCTGCGGCCAATCCCACGTGGCTGCGCGCGCGAGAGAAGTTAAGGCGCCCCTTGCGAGTAGTATACACACACATACACACAGACAGGCCGGATATCACTCCATTTGCGAGATAATATGACGACACAAGTGTGCTTAATGTAAATCCTGCGCTTATACCTCCGGTGTGTATGTGGGTGTGTGTGTGTGTATCATCTTGTCGATATATGCATTAACGCTGTGCTCGCGTATATAACACGGTGTACAGAAGAAGCCGAAGCAATATTGATACGATCGTGAGGAGCAACATTAGCTTTGGAAAGTCGTTAGCGCGAAGGCGTTGAATATTTAAACGGAACTATACACACACACACTGTATTATTATACACGTAGTGTACAGCCGAATTAGATTAGACACACATATACAAGATGCCGCGCTCCGATATACAGCGCGTAATTTCGGGCTGCTGTTTTATTTGAATTTCATAACCGCTGATTGTGTCTGTGCGTTCATCAGACACACCCACACGCGAGAGCACACATTCGCGAGTGTATATATATACACGGCAATATTTATCCGAGCGACGAGGGCGCATGCAAATCGACTATTCCGGCTATATACGCGGCACGATTCGGAAATTCCGGACTAATTTCGACGCGCAGCTGACGCAGTTCGCGAATTTTGGCACTTTGGAGAGGGGGAGCCGAGCTGAGGCAACTTTGCGGAGAGTATAGTAGCTTCCCGCGAGATTTATTATAAAGCGCGGCGCGCGCTCTATAGCGACAATGTCTCAATTCGCCGCCACGCGCTTATACGTATACATATCGATATATGCCGGATAGTGCAGGGCGAGGAGTAACGGCTTTAATTTAAGCCCAATCTTGGTGTGCGCGGCAGCGGAGGCGAGAGCTTTTATAATCCTCTTTCATTTTCCGCGGAAAGTTCGCGCGCACACTTGTCGAAACTTTCCGACTAATGGCTGCACACGCCGAGATGCTGCTGTGCGTATATATATAGGCTTATTTTGCATGGCGCTCAACTTTTATCGGACGCGCGATATTCTCCCTACAGTTTTTTCTTATTTTCTCGCGACGACGACGACGACGACGACGACGACTGCAACTTACTCAGCGAAGCGAAAAGGGGGTGAGTGAGAGAGAGAGAGTCGAAATACACGAAGAAGAGAGGGGGCCTTTCAAGCGGAAGAAAAAAGACGCGGGCTGCGGGCCTTCGTTACGCTTTGGGCGCCATCCAACGATCCTTTTCTCCCGAGCACTCTTCAGCGGCTTCTGCAAAGCGAGCTCTTTTTCCGTCTTGCTCGACGAATCTCACTCGAGCGCGCGGGAGGCTTCTTTCTTCTTGGCGAGCGATTTTCGGCTGCTGCTCTTTCTCGCTCGCGTACATGCGAGCTTGTTCTCTGTTTCTCTCGGCGTCGCATCGCTCCGATCTCTATATAATATCCTGGTTTTGTGCAATGTGTATATAAGCGATGCGGGACGGATACCGCGGCCTTATTATAATAAGTTATATCGAAATTAGGCGGCGCAGAATAGTATATATAGAGAAATGAATGAATTCGCAAAAGAAAAAAGAGAATCCGAGGACTAGCAAGTCGCATTAAGAAGCACTCGAAGAAAGCCTGGGCTTGCGCTACTCGGAAGCTCTTTTATTTCAGCGCGGGGCGGAACGAAATACATTTGGGAGCGGCGGCGAAAAGCTCGGCGGGCGACAAGGGAGTCGCAGCCCCCACACACACATATCACACGCACACGGAGTAGGGGCCAACTCGAGAGAGAGAGAGAAGAATATAGAGGAAGTGGCGCGCGAGCGCGGCGTGTAACAAAGGGGTGGCAGTAGCGCCGGTGGCTTTAAAACGGCCGCGATGTAAATGTATGTAGATTGGGCCGGTGTTCTCGCCGAATGCCTCTCGCTCTTTCTCTCTTCGTCTGCGTGTATATATATATATATATACACAAAAGCGTCGCGCGATTCTCTCTCTCTCTCTCTCTCTCTCTCTCTCTCTCTCTGTCTCTCTCTCTCTCTCTCTACAGTAGAACCCCGACGTATAATCAGCCGTTCTCGTAATTGCCATCCGCGCCGATGTCCCTATCCTATATGGATACACATAGCTATATGGCTCCTGATTTATACCATCGCGACGCAGCCGCCGCCGCCGCCGCCACCGTAGCTCTCGATACTTGCCCATCGACGCGGACGTAATGACGATGAAAGGCGCGAACTGTCATACTGTCTGCAGATATACGACAGCGAGAGATAAGAGGAGCTGGTGTGACGCGATGAATTAGAGAAAGAGAAAGAGATAGAGAGCGTGGAATAAAAAAGCCTCGTGTATAATTGCGAGAAATTTTGCGTGGAGTGTAATCTGGGCGCGGCGGCTGTTGTAAATGATGCCCGAGGCTCTCTCCCGGGGCTCGAGGAGGAGGAGGAGGAGAAGGCGCCGAAAAAGACGCGCTTTGCGTCGCCCCAGGAGCGGGAGAGAAAGCTTGAGTACACACATACACACACCTACGTCCGGCGAGCTAATTTTCTTTTTACTCCCCCTCCCGGAGTAGTCTCATTTAGTTATCTCGAGTATCACTTCGTTTTCGCTGCCGAGTACGCTGCGCTGCTATATTGTCGAGTAGCTGATTACACACGACGCGACTTTAATTAACATAAATATAATTCGCTTGAATGAACTTGCAATAAAACGATAACTTTTCCGAGCTATACAACTCTATACATATATAGAGCAAAGCAAATGTAATACAACGCGTATATACCACTGTTGTCTCGCCGTAATTCCAATAGCAATCGTCCAGTGTTTCCCTCTCTATCTCACTCTCCGCAAAGTATCAACCTACCAAACATCTGTCCGTCGGTCTCCGAAGTTCGAGAGCCGGCTTATTGTTGGTTTATCAAGTTTCCAAGTTTACCGCGCGACGTATAGCCACACGATACTCCCCGCGCACCGATACAAGTATACACACAACTTGCACCCTATATACATATAGCTCGCGCGCGCGCGCGCGACGATAAAAAGCTAATTGTCCTGCGGCCGCAAACGAAGCTCGTGTGTGTGGGTGTACGCGCAAAGCTACTGTATAAACTTAATATATGCAGCAGCGAAAAGCTCGCGAGCCCATAAAGGCCACCACTGCAGCAGCGGCTTATATCAAAGAGAAAGAAGATAGGGAGACGACTCTCCTACTCCGTCGACGAATATAAGGGATAACAGAAATCCTCTTAACGGTCGAAAATAACCGAAGCCATTTGCTATACAGCGAAGAGAGAAATCGTGATTTCGGAGTGAGGCAGCCGTGCGTGCGCGCTACTGCAAACTCGTAATCCCGTGCTGCTGCACGACGACGACGACGACGACGACGACGACGCCGGCATCCGTGAATTTTACGATACCTAAATGCTCCGGGGCTCCTTCGCTCGGAAGTAATGGCATTCGATGGCCATTTCTTATTCGACGTATATCTCTCGCCGCGACGAGTAACACCGTCGCTCGCTCTCAGCATTGTTTTTTTTTGTCTTCTTCGACGTCCGCTTTCTCTCTTTCTTTTTCTCTTTTGCGGCGTGTACATTTCTCTCTCCCTCTCTCGCTCGGTGAGGGACGACGAGAGTTTGGCGCAATATCCAAAAGTGGTTTTCATCGTTCGGAATCCTCTTCGCCCGGCGTAGAGCATATATCTGCGCTTTTCCTTCGCCGCGGCTGCTGCTATATATCGGCTCTGGTGCGTTTGACGCGAGCGCTGTTTTCTTCTTCTTTCTCTTTCTCTCTCTCCCTCGCTCGCTCTCTTATGGCTTATCCGTAATAGCTGCTATATACACGGCTGCCGGCGCGCTTTCATTTGTCACGCGCGTTGCAGCCGCTGTTCGATAGGGAGACGGATAGTGCAAAAAAATTCGGGGCTTTTTTGCGCACCCTCGAATTTCAAGGAGAGAAAGCGAGCTTTTAATGGAATTTTTGGGGGCGAAAGTCGATGCCTGCGTCGCGCGTGTGGACCCGTCTATATTTGTATACGCACGGAGGGTCGAAGCGATTTCCGCGGTATAATACTGCTGCTTTACGACGCGGTGTGTATCTAATTATATAGGGTCTAATTCGTTATCCAGAGTAAGTATGAGAGAGCTGAGATTAAGACTTGTATAAATGTGTCTTAAACGACGAATTTAGTGCGGTGAGCATAAAAAAAAAGAAGAAAGAAAGGAAGGCAGGAGTGCCCGATGGGCGAAAATTAATTAAGTACGCAGTCGTTCTGCTAACGAGTAAACCGAGAACGTAAGGCAGCTCGGCGGCCAAAGTGGGGCTGTAAAATTTACTTTTTACTTCCTCGTGAAGGAAGCTGATATCTTTTTAAATGCAGCGCTCTCTTATATACACACACCACACAGACCAGCAGCAACAGCCGGCGTTTCTCAAGACAGATAGCAGACGCACTTTGTTTGGCAATTTCGCCCCGTAATTGCGTTTCCCCGAGTCTTGACGTGCTGCTGCTGATAAAATGCGACCTCCTTGTGTCCGTCTCTCGCATATATACAGATATATATATATATATATATATATATATATATATATATATATATATTCCTTCGTCTTAACAAATATGGAGAGGAGCGTTGATATTTTCGTTTATTATACTCCTCGAGAGGAGGAGGAAGAAGAAGAAGAAGATATCTTCCCCGCAAACTTTGGGAGCAAATAATCCTCGCCGAAATCCCATAACACCGGACTCTCTATACCTCTTTGCTCTTTCACCTCACACGAGAAGTGAAAGAACAAGCGGCAATATGGCCTTTCCGTTCGATCTTTCGTATACACACGCACCCACGCCTATATACATCGCAGCGGCGAAATCGCTCAAAGAATTTATAGCCAGCCGTCTTTTGTCATATCTCGCCAATATTTCAACCGCGTCCGCGCGCTATAGCCGAGAAACGCGACTCACGTCATAGCTACGTGAGTCGCGAATCCTACCCCCTCGGTGAGAGATAGCGTGTATATATATGTATGTATGTATGTATGTATGGTCTCAGATGCAGGGCATGCTCGGCGAAATTTTAATCGTGCCTGGCATGCGCTATACAACGACGACCTGCTCGCAAAACGAGTCATTCGCGTTACTGTATATGCAACTCTCTACTCTGAAGGCCGGAAGAGGACGGATCGGCCTTTAAATTTCCTTATAAGGCATCGATCGCGGAGGAGAGAAAAAAAAACATTCGAACTGGCCGACGTGTGCCGATGGAATACTGAGGAGTATAGGTATTACGTAATTTACAAAATCGTTCGCTCGACTGAACTATTGAAACGTGATTTTCCCTTTTTCGGTAATGGAGGGTTGACATTTTTTTCATTCTTCGACGGAAGATCAGATGTATATGCGTATACTAAAAAATGCAGCCTCGTATTAGCATCGCAACCGGATGTTTGCTCGACGAGTGCTTTTTCTACTTTCGCATTTCGTTTTTCTCAAAGCTCTATATGTGCAGCTCTCCTCCGACTTTTCTTTCCGACTGGGCTAAGAGGCAAGTTTCCGGTTTCGCCGACGGAGTGAGTACCATTCCGTGTACATATTTCAAAAGTAAGACAGTTACGCGCGCGACCTAATTTTCGTCACGCATAAATACAAGCGAGTGAGCGCCAGAATAACGCTGATAATAACAATAATAACGAGAATCGCGAATAAAAGTTTTGCATAAATCAGAGATTTCAGTTGTGCATAACGAGCATTTCAACAGCAGCAGCAGCAGCAGCAGGCGCGTCTGGATTATTAATATATTCGCGTCTTACCTTGGATTTCCTCGAAGCGCGGCGTGGTGCAGGGCGTTGAAGCCATTGTTGTTGGTGAGGGTGATGTCAGCTGCATGGTCTAACAACAGAGCCAACATGTCATCGCGTTTCTTGGAAATAGCATCGTGAAGTGGTGTGTCTCCTTCCGAGTCCTGGGGATGATGAAAAAAAAATCGCCATTAAACTCGTGAAAAGTGCTCTTTTACGTCAGCGATAGAGAAGGAAAGAGGGTATTTCGACAAGACTAAATTGGTTGCGCGCTATGACGTCTGCATTGATAGGAACGTCAGTGCTGAAAATCTATCGTTATGACGTTTTTCTTTTCGCTAAATTTTCAATTAGACAGCCACGGAACGGGCTCAAAAGCCCACCTTTAAACAATCTCTCGTCGACCATCCTAAAACTTGCACAACCTCATTCCGCCCTACGACCCATTTTTCCCTATCAATTTTCGCGAAAACGCCCCGAAGCTCTCTCGTGGAAAACGAGCAACTCCACCTACCAGCAGCCTCCAAAGTCATCCAGCAGCAGCGGCAGACTAAAGCCCATCGGGGTCTCTCTTTCTCTTACGCGTTCAGGTTGCTGGGCACACGCTGAGAATCGACGCTGCAGCAGGATTTTCCCGCAAGACCAAAGCCTTATTCCCCCCGACTAGTTAAGAAGTGGAGCTTACCGAGCTTACCTCTATCGAGTCTAGACCATCCCCCTCCCCTCCCTCCCTCTCTTTCTCTCTTCGTGCATCTAGCCACTAGATTCGCGGACAAAAAAATTGCGCTCGCGAGAAAATCCGCTACAGCAGCAGCGGGTCGAAGAGAAAGAGACGCGACGCCTGAGATTAAAGTATTTGCAACTACAGAGAGAAAACGCGGCCGAAGAAGAAGCTTCTTTTCTGCGGTTAACCTCCTCGTATATGCGCCGTCGCTGCTTCTGCGTGTTTTCTATATACGCCATAGAGCGAAAAGAGAGAGAGCTCTAACTCTCTCCGAGAGCTGAAGTTCTCGAAAGCCAAGAGGGAGAGTTTTTCAAGGTTCCAGAGGCTGTAGCCCATTTTTCGCACCTACTGCGAGACGTGAGGCACTTTCTGCATTTCGTGAAACGTTTGTTGAGCGTGGTGAGAAATATACTGCGCGATTTTCAGCGACACGAAAGAATGTATTGCACATTTTTATGTAAATTAGCTTCAGGAACGAGTTGCCGTAAAATTTAATAGGTGGCAATTAATGTGTCGAGCTAGAAAAAAAAACAGAATAACTTCAATTAAAAGAGCGTTATGAAGAATAGCGTCGATTGTATGCGACCCTTGTTTACCGTTTTGAAAGAGGCGTTAGCGTTTCAATTAGCATTTTATTCGATGCAGCGGAAGCTGAAAATAAATTATATCGTCGGTCGGCTTGTGCGGACAGAGGCATTTTACCGAGTTTCTTGAGAATAAAGCCGTGAAATATTGCGCACTTGTATGAAGCGGATATTTATTGCACTTCTGCAGCGCGCGCGTCGTCGTCGTCGTCGTCGTCGTCGAAAGATCCCTGGGATTATTTGAAAATTATAAAAGAAACGCAATATAACGACTCGTTAAAACAAAAAACGCAGAAACGAAATTAAAAAGCGAGAGCTCCGCGTTGTAAATAATGTCCGCGGCGTAACTCAAAAATTCAATTATACGATAGTACAGTGCAGCGAGCCGAAACGGGAGAACAAACCGAGAGAGGCGGCAGCGACGTCGATATCGAGTATAAAAATATAAAATAATGCTCGCCCGTATATAGGATGCCGGGATCATTATTCACGATAATGCGTCTTGCAACGAGATTTAACGAGCACTAGCAGCAGCAGCAGCGTAGGGAAATCCGAAGAGGAAATAAAACCGCGCTCGAGCTTAGAATGCCGTAAAAAATGGCTGCTTTGGATTAAGAGGATTTGGCGGAGCCGTTATCAGGCGAAATGCTCGTCGTGGCCCGGGAAAAGTGGAAGTGGAATAGATGGCTGAGTGTGACGCGAGGAAGGAAGCGAGAGAGATGGAAAAGTAGTATAAGGAGAAGAATAAGGCGCGGTGCGGACTCGTCGTCGAGGAATTTTTGATATCTTTATATAATATTTCCGGCTTAATCCGGGCTCGGCTTATCCCGGATGGACTATTTCAATGTTGAATTATACCTCGAGTGTTATTTTCCTAGGGGTGTACACATATACCAAGTGAAAATGCAGCTCTCTTTCTCTATGTATGCATACACTGCGGGAGAGAAGAATTTATTGCGGAATGAAATTTTCACGATCTTGCGTATATAGTCTATGCTTCTTTTGTATTCATGAATATTTAGAAGAGGAAAATGTAAATAAACGGAAAAGATCGGCAAGCTCCAGGTAATATAAATATTTATTGACGTTAACAATATGCGTTTCGCATATTCATGTTAATGGAAAAGAAATCATTTTTGCAATGTTGAATATATTGAACGAGTGGTAAGGTGGCGTTTTGGTCAGACACGCTCATTGTATGCGAATGTTAGTTTAGGAATTTGCATATTGCTCTTGGTATTTTGAGATTGCAAATTATATATCTCGTTACGCGAACGTTGCTGTATTAAGTTTATATAACCTGGCATAGACTAATCATTCTAAGTGGATCAACGGAATCTATTTTATCCCCGGTATTATATTATTCAAAATAAAGGGAATGAATGTAAGAGAAGAACTGTTATTATGGATCGACCTCGCTATTGCAGCTAATAATTGAGAAATATTTGGATTAGCATAAGAAATCATAGAATAAAGGCTATTTACCTGAAGACTAGGATGGCAACTTAATTCCAAAAGTGTGCGAACGACCCCGGCATGACCCTTGTTGACGGCAATGTGCAATGCTGTCTGACGTCTTTTATTACGAGCATTTAGGTCTGCTCCTGCTCCGGCAAGTAGGGCCATTACGGCAGGCTCATCGCCAAATGCAGCGTGATGGACTGCTCTGTCACCGTCTTTATCCTGGAAAAATGATGTGAGCGTATAGCGATTGAAAATAGTCTTATTTGCTTTTGATTAATAATATTAAATAAGGCGAAAATCCTAATTACCTCAATCTCAACGTCGGCTTTGTATCGAAGAAGGATCTTGATGACGTCTAAGTGTCCATTTTGACTTGCGGCTTGCAATGCAGTGTGACCAGCAAAAATACCATTTACATCGGCCTCTGGACGTTTTAAACATTCTTCACACTTTGCTGCATCACCGTTGGCAGCAGTTTTTACCAATTCTTCGTTAACATCGCCTGACACGTGGGTCTCAAACAGCTTCTTCAACAATGCTGAAAGTCGTTCTATAGAAAATAACATTATAATCATATCATTGATTATTAATTATAGATGGATGTAGTTTTGCCGTTAAAAATGATAAGGAAATATTTTAGATAATAATCTTTAAGATTATCACTTATTGCGAGTCACAAGTAGCTGATGTAATAACTGAAATGATTATACTAACCACCACTGCTATTTCCTGGTACTGTACCATCACTGCTTGCTACTTTTGTTACAGCTTGTGGGTTGTAAGTCCAGGATGTACTACAAACTTCCACCTTTAAATCACCATCATGATAGATTTGTTGAACTCTTCCAATTTTTCCCAAAGTCTGCAACAGAATATCAATTTCAATAATTGATAAATTATTGCGAAACTCGTTTTTTATCTTTAAATATTAAAATAATAAAAATACCGGTGTCATTGCTTCAGCCCATTCACCGTGACCTCGTTGTAATAGTTTGATTTTGTCTAAATCGTTACAGATCTGAACTAAATCTCCAACAGCAAATGATTGGTTGTCCGAGATTGAAATCACTACTGGCATAGTGACTTGAACTTTAGTTAAAACGGCAGGATTGAACGTCCAACGATTCCCACTTGGATAAGAAACTACTATGTCATGGTCTTCATCAATGCCTACCACTGTACCAGTGGCACTGAGGCATTCAAACATTCCATCTGTCCATCCTCCATGTCCTTGTTGAAGAGAGTCAACTATTTCATATTCCAAGTCAACATTAACCTATTGAATAAAATAATCATTTTATTTTCAATAAATGTAAACCTTATCTTCTTATCTTAGAATCCATCTTATATATATATTCTATACCTGATCTCCAATTTGTAGACCATGGGGACCAGCACGTCCAGAACCTTGTTCTCCAAGTACAGGTAAGTGATCTCTATATACTGTCTGACCTTTGGCATCATTCACAACTTTTAAATCAGCCTGATAGAAAAGAATACATTTCACAGAAGACTTAAGTAGGTCAGAAAACAAATGCATAATTAAGTAAAAATTTCATACCATTCCCTCAAAACCAACACGATACAAGTTTTTGGCACTATTATCCCATATAACATAGGCAGCTGAACGAGGACTATTGCCAGACCAATTTTGAATTTCATTAACTTTTCCCCTACGACCATTACCACCATCTTGATCCTCCCACTGCCAGTCAACACCTCTGACTACTCTGGCTCCAGGAAAGATTCCACGAATGGCAATCTAAAAATACAAACCAAAATGTATTATTATCATAGCCTGAAAAAGTCTGAAGTGGAAACTGCTGTAGAAAAAGTTTGCGCTAGCCACCTTTTTGCTTTTTCTTCTTGGCTCAAGTAGAACTCTGTCACTTCCTAGTGTTGCAATTCTGTAGAACTGGTGACGTAAATGGTGCTTATCTCCATGATAGCAAATTGAACACAAATCATAGTTATTACATTCGGCACATTTCCATCTGATACCAAAAATGGGCTGCTGTCGGCAAGTATCACACATTGTTCCATCATGTTTAACACCTGTAGGAGCAGAGTCCAAAATTCGCAAGTCGAAGGCTCCTGAACAACGATAATTGGCTGCTGTACCATTGTCCCAAACAACAACTACTTCCTCTGGTGATTCAAAGTTCCTAACTGTGCCTACGTGCCCTTCTCCTCCGTCCTAAAAAATCAAAGTTTACTTTAACAGTTTGATCTCAAAAATATCAAAGAAGCAAATGCCATTTGCTACAATTATGCATATTTTTAAAATGGAAGTCAAGGAACTCGGGATACTGGAAAGTACACGTATAAATCCGAAAAGATAGAGAATAAATTAAGCTGCGTTTAACCTCATAACAACTAACCTGCTTGCCCCATTTCCACTGGGGTCCACGTATGACCCTGGCGCCCACACCTTCCATCATGAACCTCGTCGTCCGAGTTCCCGTGCTCGCGCCAACTTCCATTATTGCAGCTTATCAGCTGCCCACCGCGTTGAAAAAATATAGGTACTAGACCTTATAAAAAAGATATTGTTGCATTCACGATGATGAGTATACCGCCATGTTAGACAACTTGTCAAACTTATTCTACTGTATCATATAAGCTGCGAAAATTCAACACAGGATTCTTCACATTCTGGAATCACTTGATTGTCGACTGGATGTGCGTAAAAATAAATCATGATTTTTCATGCGAGTATTGCTTAGTGGTAGAAAAAATTATCTATTTCAACGGCTTTAAAAACTATTACCAAATGCACAAGTTGTTTTGTCGTTTTGTATGTGCTGCAGTTTCATATAGTTTCGACTTCCTTGTTGGAATATGTACAATCTCTCGCGGTTCGATTCGTTTTCCTCTTTCTCTGGAAATAGGATATATATATATATATATATATATACTCGATTTTACCGTTTTGATACACTGTGCGATGTCTTATGTTATCGCAAAATTTGTGAACAAACTGTCGGAATATAATCACTTTAATAAGTGCTTTAGTGTCGGTAATTTATTGCTAAAATTATTAATATTACAAAATGAATATTATTATTAATATTAGAAAATGATTTAAATTTTTAAATGTACCCCACAACCTGGTAGGGATACCAACATATAGAACATACAAACTGTTGCCAACATGATATCCTGACCTGACGAAGAAATATGTGAAATCAGTGATGACTCAACACGGAACGACGGAACACTTGCCCTTTCTGTTTCTCAGTTCTCACATGAGATTGTGTACAAAAACGTAACCTCAAATTCACAAAAGCAGGACTTGTTGTTTTTAAATAAAAAACAATTAAAGACAGTGTACATATTGAATTACAGTAAAAATTAGAAATTATAGTATAAAACATCAAACATGGCGAGAAATTCAAACAGAGTACATTTGTCCAAATCCATTTTGGAAATGAAAGTAAGTTTGTACATGCTTCAATTGATACGTTTATTCAAATTTTTATTCCTTATGTGCATATTAATTAATAAAAATATTTTTCATTTAGTTTATGAAAAGGACAAAAGATAAAGTAGAAAAACAGACGTATCAAAAAGAAGGTGAAGATTACTTTAGTAGTCAACAGCAGTTGCCAAAGAAAACGTACGTAAAGTTTTTCACTTTATTTTCACAAAATCATATTTCGTACTTTTGAATTTTTATTGAGGATATTTATATTTTTGTACAGAGGACGATACATAACAGAAGCAAGTTATACATTCTGTGAAGAATTGATTGAAGGACGATTGAGTTTTCAAGGAGAAAATCCTGAACTTGAGAGGCTTTTGGAGTTAGAGCAAATGGAGAAAAATCCAAAAATTGAGAATGACATGGACACTGACGTATCGGATGCTCAGATGGCCGCAAGGTGGAGGTCCACTACTAAAATCAATGTGAGAAACATGGACTGTAAAAGAGACCTTGGTGAAGAGGAGCAAGAGCCTAAAAGGAAAAAACCAAAGTTCTTGAAGCCTGTAGATGATTAGATTCACATAGGATACATTATTTTATAATTGAACTGTTCATCATTATTGACATAGAAATATAAAAAACAGATTTCTATATCAATGTTTTAATTAGTTTAAAACTAAAAAACAGAAGTGTATAATATATGAGCATATATACTGACAAACTGTACACTTCACCATTATCATCTAATTGTTATTGTGACACATTAAATAATTTTTTGTATTTCCTAAAAGGCAGATTGTTTAAATATTGTAAATAAGAAATATATACAACCTAGATAAACTTTTGTAATAATTTTATAATACATTATTGAGCTAGATTTTATAGATTGTTGAACTGATTTTGTAAACACATATAAAACGTTCTTTACAAAATGAATGCAATGTAACAAATATCTCTATAGATGGCTACTTGTAATCCAGAAATAAAATATTGCTATAGAGCCTATATTTAGTTTTTTAGACTATGATGTGTGATCTCATGATCTACTAGTTAACAATGTCAGTGAATTCAAGGATCTTCATCGCTATTGAAATTATTTATTTGAAAAGGAAAAACTGCGTCTCTAGAGTTTTAACGCGAGCATTTTGCAAATCTACATTTCGAAACTCGCGCATTTTAGTCAAGTACTATATACTTATCAGCGTTGTCCGCGACGTCGTCATTGCGACTATAATATGTATATCATCATCACGCGTATACCTATACCACTAAGTGATATGATCGCAAAAATAGTGCGCTTGCCGCGTCATTGACCCGTAGCAGCGATTGCCCAACGAAACCGCGCATCCGGATTTTTCACTCCAAAATCCAATTCATCGCGCGAAATATTGCGTTACGTAACGAGAGCATCGCGTATCACTAACGAAGCTTTTATCGAAAGACAATTTTTCAAGAGCCTGGTAAAAGCGCTGCGCGCGGCGCCGACTATTGTAGGCTCTCCCGCATCCCAGATAAAGAAGCCGCATCGAAGCAACGGGTAGAAGCGAGAGAGAAAATAAAAGAGTCGCGGCGCAAAGGGGGGCGCTCGAGCAGCGCAGCAGCTTAGCGCAGTAGTCAGCCAGCCGCAGGCAGCGCAGCTGAACTTCGAGGAAGTTGGAAGTGCGATCGACGAGCGAGAAAGCTAGACAACGCCGCGCCGCTCCGCACCAGAGCCAGACCAAAGTGAGAATCCATTCCGCGAGTGCGCGTTAATGATCAAGAGTGTAGAGATAAAGTGCGTGGCGTGGGTGTTTTTTTGTTTATTGCAAGGGCGATATCATCGGCGCGACGACGACGCGCGTTCCCGTTCCTCTTGCGGCGAGAGCGACTCCATACCCCTTCCCCTTTTTTCGTCCATCTCTCTCTTTCTCTCTTGTGCACTATACGCTCACGGGAGAGCATATACGCATATATACATTATAAAAGTACAGCGGAGCGAGCCAGCAGCACTTGTCAGTTTTCCGCACGAGAGAGCGAGATAGATACACGATATAATCGTAAGTTCCGTGTGGGGCCCAGAACTGCTGGCTGGCCTCGGGCGCGCGCTCGCGCCACGCTCTCTCCGCTGATCAATAGTTTTCGTTGCGTCGTGGTGCTCGCGGGCATACATATACATGTATATATACATATATACTTAATACACAGGCAGACGGCGGGCGGGCGGCTACATATATACCTATATCTATATCACGGACAGAAACGAGGCTTTAGGGCCGTGCGCCCTCCATCGCTCGCCCCACACACACACACAGTCCCCCCAGCAGCAACCAGCAGTAGTCCCCTCTCTCTCTTTCTCGTCGACGGCCCCTTTTTTCTCACTCCGTCGCGTTATATATACGTATGTACATACGTGCTGCTGCTGCTGCTGCTGCTGTTTTATGATACGCACACACGAGGTAAGAGGAGCTCTCTGGGTTTACCTCGTACTTTTTTACCCTCTGCTATATTCGCGGGGGCTGCTCGAGAGCTTCCCTTCGTATAATATCGGCTCTTCCTTCGGCCTTTTTTCTCTCTCACTCTCGCGAGCGACGCGAGAATATAGTAGACTGCTCCGTTCTCTCGGCCTCGACGTATGTGTATGAGTAATAACCTACTCGCGCGTCCCCGTCTAGACGCAGATAGGTCTTCGATTACGTTTCGAGCGTCGCGCAGCCCGACTCTTCTTTTTTTTTTGTTATTTTTTAGCGTTCTGTAAACAGGACGCGTTCTGAGATTTTAGAAGTTAGGAGGTTTAGGGTGGAGAACTGGCTTGGGTACTTATTTTAGGTCTCTTGCTTTGCAGACAGACATCATGGGTTCCAGTCAGCAGTTCTCCTTGAGATGGAACAACTATCTCAAGCACATCACCAATGCATTCGACACACTGCGCTCAGACGAGGATCTGGTGGATGTGACGCTGAGCTGCGAAGGCAAGAGGATCAGGGCACACAAAATGCTGTTATCTGCTTGTAGTACATATTTTCGAGATTTATTTAAGGTACAGAACTTTCTTTTATTGAAATACAGAAAACACGATATGAGTTACAGACTAAAATATGCTCATATGTTTTTCAAACAATAGGAAAACCCTTGTCAGCATCCTGTCATCATATTCAGGAATGTAAAATTTGATGACCTAGCAGCATTGGTCGACTTCATCTACCAGGGTGAAGTTAATGTAGTGCAGGAGCAGCTAGATAGTTTTATGACAACAGCTGAGTTGTTGGCTGTACAGGGTCTCACAGATGGATCAAGGAAAGATGACAGTTTAGCTGAGGTTTGTATTATTACAGATGCAAGTTTTATCAAAATGGCTACCATGTCATTGTTAACAAATTCATCTGTTACACAGGATGATGTGGAAATTCCCAGTGAACCAGAGGTACAACTGAGGAACGCATCTGGCAAAGTTATCACAAATGATAAGCGAAGCAAGTCACCATCTTCGCCATTGCCATATCATCTAGCAGAATCACATAAGTCTGAAGCGCCACCACCAAATAAAAGAAGAAGATACCGAGAAAATTCAAATGCACATTCGGAAAAATCAAATAGGCATGCTTCTTCGCCAAAAGACTCTGAGAAAGCAGACAGTCAAACTGTGCAAGAACCTGTTGAAATAATTCCTCTTATGCCAAATTTAAAAATGGAAATGCCTGAATATTTGGAACAGGATGGAAGTAGTTGTAGTTACGAAGAACAAAGTACGGGTGAAAGTTCTAATAAAATATTAGATGATAATCCAGACCTAATGGATGACCAAAAGCCAGACATAACGCAAACATTCTATTCGAACCAATCTTCGACAGACCATTTAGATGCATCTAAGTCATCAGACATAGGTTGGCTATTATTTTCTTTACAATTTTCAAATTACTCACTATGATTTTAACATTTACTAATGATGATCATAACATTTTTTATTAGGTTACTTACTTTCCAAACCTGGTACAAGTTCAGGAGATAGGATATCACATGAACTACTTCAAGGTGAGTCAGTCAATTTCAGTAAAAAACATTTAATTTCTTATGGTAAATGCCATTTATTTACACTTTTACATTGTTACCAACAATATTCTATCAAATTATGTCGTACATTATTGCTTGACTGATTGTGTTCCAACAATGCCTTCTATCAAATGCTAAAGTATCATTTAAGTGGCAAGTACCTTTCTTTGTATTTTAAATGCATCAATATACAGTAAATTTACTTTTGAAGATGTTTTGTTATACTTTAAACTCGTTTTATTAAATAATGTTGCGTGATGCAATTAAGATACAAAGTTTCTCTAAGATTCCATAATCTATAGAAAGTAATAATTTGGTTAAACATTCTTTCTACTTTTGTACCCAATTGGTCTTTTCTTTTCTATGGAGTATGGACTTTGTAAATTACTTGATATTTATTAAAATGTATCATAAGGTTAATATATCTATAATATTAGTAAAGGGGTAGTTAGCTAATAAAACTCACTCATTAAAAATTAAGAACAATGGCTTAATAGCCTTTGCAGCTTTGCATTATCATACTTGCATACGGATGAATCTGGTACAAAAAACTTGGGTGAAAATGGAAGCAATAATAAAAATTGACTTTCGCTTCATTATTATTGTTTCAAATGCACAAAACCTTTCATAGACTCTAAGATTTATTTACTTATAAAGTTTGCCACATTCTGTGGACCTGATTTCATTTCTATACTTGTTCAACTTTGTAAAACTTTTTTCAAAACATCAAATTTCCAATCTTGTACATTAAAGTTATTCTTTTACCTTACCGTTATACTCAAGTATTTAAATTTTTCATTATTCGAAGCAATTTTCTATAAAAATATATATATTTGTTCGTGTGTAGAAAGGTTTTATAAAAGTTGCAACATCTCTATTTTAATGCCTGCTTCTTCTTTCCTGTGTTTTTTCAATTGTAATACTTACTTAGGAAAATCAATCAGGTTCACAAATTTCTTTCCATAACAAATTTATAAATACAAAAAATATGTGGTGAATTGTATGGCGATTAGAAAATGACACTTGTCTATTGCAAGCTCTTCTACTTCCGTTGACTTTCAATAATTTAATTCTTATAGTGTGTACGGAGTGCATGGATTCTTGAATGTAAAAACTTGTGTGCTGAAGATAATCGGGTGTAGGTTGATCTTGTAGTTCTTAGTAAGCATTGCCAAGTGCTGTATGTGTGCCGACAATCACTAATGTTCCTTCTATAAAATAACTTTAACGATGAGGCCACCACTGTTTCTTAAAAAATAATCGACTTTATTTGCCATAATTAGTTCAACTTTCACGAAGACGTGAAATTTTTATCAAGTGATTGACTGCAGCAAGAAGCTTTTTATTTTTTTATTTCAGTGAATATCGATTTTTATTCATCAATCATCAACGCGAAAATCATTTTATTATTTTTTTAAACAGTAAACATACACGTTCGTTCGACACATATATTTTAAAGAGATATAAAGATATTTGCCTTTATGACAACGCGCTAATTATCTCTAAATCTGCAACTTTACTTTGAGGTGGGAATAAATTTAACATTAGGTCTTTACACGTAATTACTTGTCAAAAAGACACTTTTTTATTATTTAATATACCTAATAAGCAGCCGGACGAAAAATAAAATTTACGCAACGGTCTCGTGTCCTCAACTACGCGCAATCTATCGCACAGCAATTATATGAAAAAAAACTTTATTCCAACAATCTTTTGGGATTGTGGTACTGGTGGTGGTAGGGGGTGAGAGTGGCATGCGTGCGTATATATATATATACCTCTTTTTAGGCAGTTTGTTTCTATATAGATATATTCTTTCTATCTTTACTTTCTACTTTAGTATATACGTTGACAGTAATACGCAAATACAGTAGGTAAGTATGATGTTGACTTAGTAACAACTTAGCATGGAAACTCTTTAAGGCTTTTGTAAGGAAAAATTATCAGAGGAAGCTTGATCTTTAATCTTGAATTCGACAAACATTGATTTACGACATCGTTACTTAATTTTTGTAGATCGTGAACGAAGTTAGGGTGTAGAAATATATAGTTTACGGCGAGGTGATTATTTCATGTACTATACTATTGTAAAAACATAATAAATCTATATATACATATATAGTGGGAAAGGAGAGTGTGATCGTTGGTATAGTTAATTTTAGATCTTGAAGTGCAACTTCATTTTTTATAAGTCAAATATTTATCCTCCATTCGGTATTTTGTACTGAACTATTGATGGCGTGTATATTGATCACGAAATTAATCATTGCACTTTTAGGTTTGGCGTTAATTACACCTGTATACATAATTTCGATGATTACGACTGAAATGTAAAAATTGTATCAGCAGGCTGTTTTTTGATGAACTATCGATAAATAAAAAGTCGTGGATCTTGTCACTTTTTTTCAAACCACGTTAAATTTACCACTTCGCACTCGATGTAAAAAAAACAATGACAAGTATAATACTGTACATAACACCAAAGAAATTGAAAATCCAAAGCAACGAGCATTCTTGTAGAATGTTCCGCGGTGCGTCAACTCCGATATGATCTATCAATGAAAAACTCTCGTAGTACTCTTGTAAAAATATATATATATATATTCAACGATTTGGAACTCCGCGGGACTCTTGAAAAGCGCAGCACATTGAGCTAGCACCTGGCAATGCTAAATTGTGGGTATTGGTGACTAATAATAATAATACCTGTACAATCTCTCTCGCAAACATAACAACATATATTTATATGTATTTATTATACATATATAATAAACTGGCTTCTCTACGGCTATTGGTTGGTGCTGGGTGGATGAGGTGTGGGGGCGTTTCTGTACTAATTAACCTACAGCTGTGCTGCATGCGGTTCGCACATCACATATAGACACACAAACAAACACAGACACACACAAGAAAAAAAAAGAAAATCACACACTAACGGAAGAAAATTGGCGCACTGTGTATTCTGTCCAGGAGGGGTAACGTACGTGACGGGCCAGCCGCACAGCCTGAGCAAGGCGAACGGCCACGGCAAAGTGTGTATACACTGCAAGCGTCGCGGGGTCCTGACCTCGCGCGGCAAGCTACGTCAGACGCGCTTCAAGTGCTGGGCCTGCAATGCCTGCCTGTGCCGCTGGCCGTGCTTTGCCGAGTACCATGAGCTCCGGTCGATACCCCACATTCCGCCTCCATAGCACCAACCTGACACTCTGCCGTCGTCGTCCTCCTCCACGTCGACGGTGCAGAGTCTTGGCGCCGCAACCTCCGTCGCTACTACTACCGCCAATCTAAACAATACCACGACCGTGCTACTCTTGAGAATCGTCGATCCCCCGTGAAAGATCGCTCGTCATCTTTGACGGTTTTTTTTCGCTGTATTAACATTATCTGTTTTTGTACGATTCTATTTTTTTATTTATTTTCTTTTTATCCGTTAATCTAATACCCACAATCGCGGCTCGATATGTTACTCTTTTCGACGTTCCATGTATTACTACTATATTATTATTATTATTATTATTATGATTATTATGATTATTATTATTATCAGCATCATTAGGGGGACTCGAGAGTTCTTTGGTATTTCACTCTGTATACTCGTCGGAGGATTTTAGTTACTGCGTTATACAGAGTCATTATCGCTAGGATATATACTTATGTAGACGACACACTGGAGAACGTTAGAGATTCATTGGACGATGAGGTAAATGCACACGCGCAAGGATATTAATATATTAGTTCGTCAAACGTTTTCGCTGTATCATGTTGCCTTACATTCCAAATATTCTCAACGTCATTCGTGAATAAGAGTCTCCTCGACGGCTTGGCTAAGATGTTAAATTTTCAATCAATGTTTGTATATACAATTTATACGACATGTGCATTTACCTTGCAAAGCATTTACTGCGTTTGTTAGTTATATATCTCATGTACATATAGTTTATACTTTAATACGAGTTAGGATAAATACTGCGAAGTAGACCAAAACATGTAATATATAGAATATTTTTGTACGAGTGCGTATATTATATATTTTTATACTGTATAGCAAGGAACACTTGAGCTCAAGTTGTCGGTTGCAAATCATTTTTACCACACAGTTATTTGCATATAGCACTAGTTGTAATAACGTTAAACACAATGCAAAAAGAGAAAGATCTTATCGACTTTTACCGTTTGAAACGCTTCCAGCATTTTTATCGTTTTAGTATCGGCTAGATCGGAGGTGCGATGACACACATTATTAACAAGTACAAATTCATAACTCATCATGAAACCGATCGAGCTTAAGTATACGACACGGGTTAGACGTTTTTTCACTATAGATCGAACGTAATAACAAATACTCTTTCATATATTATATGGTGCACGCAACGAACCGACGAATAGACTGATATTATATCGCCTTGAGATAAAACTTGAGATTTTTAACTTAATATTTTCTTTATTGTAAAGTAACTTTATTGCATAGATAGATAGGCAGACCGATAAAATAGTTTGTGCGATCTACCTAATGTATAAGTAAAATCTAATTCACAACGAATTTTTAAAGTGTCGATATAGTTTTGAAAATGGGTTGTGCAAGATTACGATAATATTCTCTCATTATTGCTACATACATACATAAACAATGTAAATGTGTTTGTCTTTACGTTAGAAAGATTAATTTGCATCCATTTTATTGGGGATTCAGGGTGACGCTTGTTGAGCCTTTTGAATGTGTTCTATCGTCTAATCAGGCTTTTTATCCTAGCTTCTGCTTTTACACACGCCACTGATCTTATATTTATACCCGACTATAAGCTGCATATACGTGCATACGTATGATCCAAGGGTTCATACGTATGCTCCTACATGCAAAAATACGAAAACAAAACAAACAAATTTTTTCCTAATTTTAATAAACCAAAAATGCTCGCGTTACAATTATCCAGGTGATGTGTTTGATGTGTTTATTTATAGAACAGCCAGGAGACACAAGCGGTAGTTCTGGCCCAAATCCCGATTTGGGCGCGTATGTCGATGATGACGATAACGAACAGAGCTCGGATTCCGAATTATTGTTTCGCTGTAGAATATGTTGGAAGGGTTTCAAGCACCCGATATCCTTGACGCTCCATAAGGATTTGCACACGGGTCAGACGAGATGCCCCATTTGCCAGCGCATCTTTAGTCGAAGTTACGATATGAGGGTGCACCTATTGCGAATACACAAGCGTACCTTGTGGAATGTCGATGCGAAGCTTAACGCGCAGAGCAATAAAAAGAAATAAGTGAGTGAGAGAGAGAGAGAGAGAGAGAGAGAGAGAGAGAGAGAGAGAGAGAACCTGGCAACACATTTACACACGCCATCGATACGCTGAATTTTTTATTTTTATTTTTCTAATATGTGACGCAGAAATAATAAAAGAACATTTCCATTAAATTGTAACATGTTTGTGTTGCTGTTGTAAATATACAAGAACTGCGATGACGATTTTTGTGCCATAATTTAAAGAAGCGATCGTTTATTCGAAAAATTGTGAATATAGTTATTCTCTGTACATTGGCTCTGCAGACTTTTTTTCAATTATGTTTGACAATTGGTATATATGATGGATATAAGATTATCCAATATTTTTGTTTTCAATTTACGCATAATCAGTTCCTAGCTGTTAAGGAAAAACTTAGTGTTATGTACAATATGTTAAGTTTTATATTTAAAAATATGCGGTATGACACTTTAATGCGCGAAAATTTAGCTAAAAGCAAATCGCGAATTATAGTGGAAACAAATTGTATTGCACAAAATTGTATATACATTAACTGTATATACGTTATTAGATAAAACAATCCAAGAGTTAGAAATATATTGTGAAATCACGAATAAGACAGCAGTAAAAGAAATATTTTATGATTGTGTTGAAAAAATTACAAAGTTACAGTTCTTTGAGAAGAAGTAAAGGTCTATTTTTCTGGATTTTTGGAAATTAAATTTTTTATGTTTTCATCGGTTAAGTATGATAATTTAAAGAAACGATATTTTTGATTAGTACTTAATGCTGTTTGACACAATGCCTTACAAGTTTTGCCTTTAAATTGTTTACTTTACTGTCCGATAAGTAAATAGTCGTGATAAATATACACGATTATTGTGATAAAAGCGTGCGCTGAAAAAATAATAACAAAAACACACACACACATAGCGTGTATAAATTTTTACTGAGATTGCAAAAAATATGTATATTTTTACTTTGGATACCAAGATTCTAAGATATCCAGTGTCAACACTGACGTATATATACATAGTACATACATTTTGTAATAAAATATTTATATGAACTTGAACCACATTGTAACTCACTGATTTATACCAAAATCTGTTATGTATAAGTCTCATTGTAATTCTAGATAATATGGATTAACCTATATACGTGAACCTCAATTCGTCATTTAGAAGCGTTTCCTTTTTACACTTGTATATGTATATTAAATTCACAGCCGATTACTATGCGACTGTGCGTTAAAATTAACAAGCTTCTTGACTAAAAACGGTTTGATTAATATGGTGAAAGGTTAATAAGTTAAACATTCTGCTTGTGGGTCATACTGACAAGAGATACCAATGCTTAGTAAAATAATACACAAGCATATGCCACATGCACGCTCACAATCCTTACCGCTGACCGGGAAATCACTGCGTGTGTATTATACGGACATTATGAAAAGATAAAACAATATTTTTTTACATAACGTATGCAAGACTATAGCTGTCGACCGCCAACAATACGTATTGATATTCCGAGTCTCTTCTCGATTAGCATCTATTGTATACGTATTATAGAGACCTCTGAGTAACACACACACATACGGGTTGAAGATTCTTAGCTACTACCCTTGGCTTATAGTCCAATCTGTCTCACTAAAGCAAACAAGCAATGAAATGGGAAACACTTTGGATTGTGTGCGTAGAACAACAACCAACGCGCGAATCGCCATCAGCAGCAACGCTCGGTCAGCAGCAGGAGTTTCAACCACCGGCGGACGTCGCCGGCAACAGCGCAAGCAGCAACGGTCTCGAGGTCGTTCTCAGGCGACGCTCACGGCCACTTCACGATGAGAATGGCCGCTGGGTATGCGACGTCTGCGGTAAAATCTACAATCGCGGCGATTCCCTTGCCCATCACCGCAGTATACACAGGGGCGACACCATCTGTCCGATCTGTCAGGCCGTCTTCACGCGCAAGTACACCATGCGCTGCCACTTGGTAAACGTTCACGGTGTCAAGGTCAAGGCGTAATTTCGCCGAAGATGATATAATACTCCTGCTAGGTCTACATCGGACGCTCGTCGCGTTCTATTCGTTTTCGCTCATTCGTAGAGTATTCATTTCTTTCGTTGTCTCGCGGCGGGAGCGGAGCTTTCATTTTTGTTAATTTTTATATCGCGAGCTTCGTAAGGGGAAATTATGGGGGTTGCTTTCGTCTCAATGAAAGCAATATACGAAGGAGACTGAACATTTTTCGCGAGTACTATAATGTTGATTTAGTGCGCGAATGCACAAACGTTGATATATTATTATAATACAGGGAGTGATATTGCGAGGTTATACTGTTTTTTACTTAATTACCAGGGACTACTTTTGCTTTACTGCGGGGTTCGACTGTTACTTTGCAGAGCAAATTTCTTATTGAGGATTTTTATGAACGTCTTTGAGTATTAGCTCATGCATATTTATTTAACTAATAGTATATACTAAATATATTAATACGTTGATATCTCAAAGCTATATATTTCATTCAAATTTTCCGTACTCATAGCCTACAAGGTATTCAGTTTAAGTATACTACTTAACTATAATGTAAAATTTGTACAAAAATGTAACTAAAGTATAAGGTCTATTTATTTTAATAGAATTGCAAATATAATATCAAACGTCTTATATACGATAAAGAATAATCATTTGAAACCGAAAGAACGAATTGAATGCTGTTTAAAAAAAACTATTCCTAATTCATTTTTGCCTAATCGAGTTTTAATTAAATTAAATACACGAGAAATACGGTAATAGATACTTTTACATAAGCTGCTTCGATGACTTTGTGTATTTCGATCCATTGCGACTGATATATTTGTAAAGTAGACATACTATACTACTATACGTATTTATTAGTAGCACAACTTTAATGTGCACTTGATAACAAAACAAAGTCTGCTTTGATTACATTACGTAGCTGTAGTAATAGTTATATCACAGTAGTAGTTATATTAATGAAAATTTCATTCAAATATAATGGATTTTATCCCTGATGGCAAACATGAATCTAGTTACTGATCGGTTACTAGGTAGAAACTATGTTGGAACCTAAGAACTGTCCTGTCACTAGTCAGGGACTAGATTCGTTTCTATCAGAAAAGATATTAATTGTTTATATATAAACAAAGTGCTGCAGCTTTAGGGACAATATTGATCTGCGAATAAAAGCAATTAAAATTTTTCAATTTCAAGTAGTCAAATTTTCGGCTTACTTGTTCATTTTGTCGCGATGACCCTCTATTGCATTGAACTCGAAAGTGGTAAGCCTTTATCACAGACTGGTAGAAAAAATGATGATAAATGATATTGGAAGGAACATGATTGTCGAACCATCACTAAATACTCAATATATAATTAAGTCTATGCATTATTTCTTATATCTATTATATAAATAATAAATGTTGTCTACTATTTTTAATGAGTTGTATTGAATTTCGCTTGTTTTGTAAATGCATTTTTTTTATTAAAAATCAGTATTGCAAATAATATCTTTGATGTGCATGTTATTGAAATATTTTTTGTCCATTACTTGTTGAAGTGACACTTGGTTTGCCATTTAACTTTTTAGTGCCAGTATCAGGTCTACTAATCTAGCATAGTGTTAAGTGAATATAATAGTTGCAAGAGACCTTTTTTTCATAGAACGCAAAATAAAAGTGATAAAAGCATAGATTGAAACTAACAATTGTTCGCAAAAGAAGCAGCTGCATGCAATTGCAAATTAACACGTTTTTATCAACGAATTCGTTGTGATTATATTCGAATCGATCGTAAAGATTTTTCAAAATAAAATATTTATTAACAACTGATACTGGTACCACACGTTATACATACATATATATTTTTTTATTTTTACATCTATAATTAATAGCTATAGAAGTCACACTTTGGCATGATGATCTTCATTTGAACAGTATGAGTGCTAATCTGACTTTTGTTTAGTTGTTGTACATTTCACCAAATGTTACCGTAAGTGTTTATAAGAAAGCCAATCTCTGCTATGTATATACATATAACTCGTCAGCTTGTGAAGAAAGAGTGAGAGAACAACCGAACGAGTGCGTGTGTGTGCTTTTGTAAAATTCTATACATATACAATCTGACTGAACCGTTATATAAGTAGATGAGTCGAGTGAGAGGGTAGAGAGATTATTATATAATATACCACAAACCCTTTTTTATTTCTTAATCTACTGCAATAAATAAATGATAAAAATAAATAAAAGCCAGACTGTGCTGAGCAAAAGAGAAAAATAAGCAAAACAGCAAGAAAAAAATAAATAAATAAAAAGATTGTCGCGAGGCCGATCAGTCTGGTGTCGCCTGCATAAAAATTTATTTGATTTAGATGCTCGTACAGTGGTCATCGAACAACCGTCGCATTCTTGCAAACTCTGCGGTAAATCGTTTTGGAATCGAGATTCCATGTATAAGCACATGAACATGCACAAAGGGACAACCCAGTGTCCGGTCTGCCACAAAGTCCTGAGCCGCACGACGCACATGAAGCGTCACTTAAAAAATCGCCACGGCTGGGTGCCACTGGGAGTCGCGGGTCCAAACGCCGCCACCGTCACGTCCATAGCCGGTGGAACCATAGCCGCTACAGTCGCAGCAACGGTCTCCGCCACGGAGATGCCGGCTTGCTCAACGGCCAGCTCCAGCAGTACACTGGCCAGCTCCACGCCGACGGCTACGACTCCGAGCGGCGGCACGGCCAACGCGGACTCGGGCTCCGCGACGTTCACGACCATACGCATCAGGGAGAGCAGCGTCGAGAGAATCACCTCCAGTCCCATTCCTTAGTGTAGCGGCGCCGAGACGCAAGAGAGATGGATGAGCTGGCCATGCGACTCGATCGCAACGATGCCGCAACAGCAGAAACAGCAGCATATTATCTGCAGGAAGATGAGCTACTGCACGACGATGCCTGTCTTTACAGATTCGCGCCCTAGTCATTTATATATAATATATACTTGTTTGCGCGTGCTGCGTGTGCTTGCGGGAGTGCTGATATGCGCGTCGGTGATCTATGCATGCCTGCGCGAGTGCCTGATGATGATGATGACGATGATTGCACGCTCACAGGCTCTAATACTGATGATGCTAATTGCCCACGACACATTGCGCGTGCGACTGCCCGGTAACGCGTTCGCTCATTTTCACCCCGATGCGTGTATATAAATTTCCATGTGCGTATATACTGTGTGCCTGTGTGTGCATATACGTATGTGTATGTATGTATTTGTGTGTCTGGAGTTATATTGCGCGCTGCACACGTGGTTTTATTATGACATGTTTATATAATTTCATTTGTGCGACGCATATACGCATATATATTTATCAAGATAAGATCGTCGGACGACATTCAGCTACTGATGAGATGTACGTTGGGTGAAGTTATTGAGTATCCGCCCCTTCCCGTGCACAGTTGTCCGCTATACGATCTTATTATTATTTATATATACGTAAAGGTTCTACCCTTTCTCTCGTCCTGTCGTTATGCGACGCCTGCACACTGTCCCGCCGGTCCTAGTTTATCAATTTCCCCACGTCCTTTTCCCCTTTTCTACCAGTGCCCAGAGATACCAAAACTAATTTTACGTGCGCTGTAAATCTATATTTTAATAACCAAAGAATCGATTATCGAAAACACGAAAACAAATGATTTCATCTAGTCAAATGATTTCTTTTTTCAGTACTTAAATCATAAGTAGCATTATTACGTACGTTATAAGGAGGAATGTGCATTTTCCTAGTGGTCATGTGCATCAGTTTGAGGATTGTGTTACATTACGTTAGTTTGTTATTGTACACGCAGCTTCTTATTTTTTTTAAATAGCAGTTGCCACTATCATTACTTAAGCAAGGGCTTGTTCGCGATGGCGAAACTAATCTTAATCTAATATTTCTCGAATAATGTCATCTTTTAAAAAGATTTTAATTCGAACTAAAATGAGTCACACTGAATGAGCCCTTTCGAACGAATGATCGATAAATGCCATACTAGTCTAGGAAGCAATTTTAAGTTATCATTCGCACCAAATAATTCTTCTTTCCGATCTCTAGTATGAATGCGGATAAAAGATGTACATTTGAAGGGGGGAGGGGGGGATAATACAAGAAAATTCTCTTCAAGGGGTCATGTCTGGGTTAGGTCCTTTAAAAAAATTCTTTTGACTCATTTTTAATACTAGAATTTCTTTAGTCTTTTAAACTTTTTTTCTATTGAAAAAAAAAATATATATATATATTTCATTTTTACAAAAAAAAATCAATATTGTTTTTTGTATGCAGAATTAAACTCATGCTTGACCCCTTAGAGCTTACATCGGATTATATCTAATTGATTGATGTTTACGTTTTTTTCCATTACGTTATGTTCGGATTAATTAATTTTGTTTTACATGTCTAATGACTTAAAGACATATGAGCTTAATATAAATTTCTTTAATATATGCGTTTACCAAAGGAATAAGTTAAATCCAAAGTTTTCAATCGTAGGATAAAAGTATGTATTGTATCAACATTGATTTTAAATTTATTTACAATAGCATACAGATGAAAATAAAATCAATGTTGAAACAGGCAATCTTAGTGGAATTGGTTGCATATAGTAGTAAATAATCTTTTGTATTTTTCTTGCAATAAAGTATACAGCAGTGTGCTACCAGTATGAGGTAAATGATAAGTGCAATTCAAAGCGTTGATTAGATACTAGGAGAATTTATTTACTCTTTATTTTGTATTATTATAACAAAATGCAGTTGATAACAGTGTTCAAATCAAGCGGTGGGACTTTTAATTACCAATTGCTTTGTCAACATAGAATTAAAAGTAATGGCAAATAAAGGCCATAATGTATGCGAAATCTATATATTAAAATTAACATTTTTCTTGGTATTTCTCGTGTCCACGTTGCTTTATAGTTAAACAGAAAAAAGGTTAAAGCAGAGATAAATTTAACTATTTTTGTTAACTTTGCATTAAGTATGAATATGCACATTCCTCGTAAGTCAAAATAATTTTAAGTACAAGATTGCCAATTATAATTATTATTTTGCTAAATAAAACAGAGATCGATATCTTTTTATCAAACATACATGCACCAGGTCGCGTGCAATTGTGTGTATATAATTGATTAACAATAAAAAATATATAAATTAAGTAAATTTATGTTTGGCTTACTAAACCATGTAAGTAAAAAAATATGTGTGAATAAAGTTTTAAAATGTCAATTTTTAGCAAAATGATTTTTTCCCTCTCAAATAATGGGGTTTAACTTCTAAATATGCACTTGGATAAGAGGGTTAGTAATGTCTGTAGAGATGAAACCATAAGTAAGTATATCACATGCAAAATCTTTATTAGTTTTCACCCTTTGTGCTCAAGTAAATATTCTAATTTCTATTATTACTCAATTTATTTGACTTCATTACAGGAGGGTTTTACTAACTAATAATAATTTTTTCAGTGAAATTAAAGTCAAGAAAAAATTATCCACCTGAAAATGTTGCATATTTAAAAGTGCAAAGTATTATTATTATTATTATTTATTTTTTTAACACTGAATAATGTTTGTCAAGATTGGTTTTAAGAAGAGACTCGTAAAGCGTTAAAAATCAATATACTTTATATATTATGGCATTGACAAAAATAGATGATTGAAGTATATGAAGCATTTTTTAATTATCTCCGTTAAATACTAATTTTTTCATACTTTTAAATAAGCATCTATATTTGTTAATACTACCGAGTGTATTGTACTGCAATGTTTTTCACGCGTGCATTGCCCAAAATCGAATCATCATCTGTAGATCATCAAATTTACACACTGAGCACAAAATCCTGCACAGGGTCCAGTAGTGGGATGTAGCTATTATCACTATGCATATAGCAATGCTCGGCAATGTACGCATGAAAAAGAAATGGAAAAGGTTCAGAGAAGAAATCCATATTGTATAGCGGTATGATAATGCGTGTGCAATTATAGTGTTGATAAATTTGTTTGTATAGAATACAAATAAAATCAATAAAACAAACCAAAAATGCAATAAAGAAGCAGGGGTCACGAAGGTGTTCAATGTGTTGCAGGGGGGGTTGTGGGACGCAAACGGAAGCACGTTGGCGATACAACTGGTGGTCAAGTGGTGATGCAGGGTCCGGGGCGTTTTTCGTGCAGTCTCTGCGGGAGCGTATACAAGCATCTTGCTTCGCTGACTCAGCACCTCGAAGTGCACCGCAACCAGACGACCTGCATCCTATGTCACACGACACTCAGTCGTAGAACCGACTTGCGTCGACACATGCGCTTGAAACATAACATGCAATGGCAAAAGACCATACAGAGGCATCGGAGCCCCAAAAAGGAATTACATTCCTAAGTGTTCGAGCCTTGAACTGTAATATACCATGAGCACCCGATTTCACGTACTTTTTGTGCAGATGCGAACGCGAGCGCGTGCTTTGCAAGTGCGCCTTAGTGGCCCCTTTGCCGCAAGATATTTTGCAGTTTTTCTTTCAGGTATACGTTTAAACACGCACGTTTCTCCGAGGATGCTTGTACCTTAAATAAGTGCTGCAGGAACCAAAACCACATACTGCGAATGTATGTATATGGCATTTATATCTATATATAACATTGTATCATCAATTAACAGAGTATATTATGTACTTTAAATTTTCTACTAGTTCCTCGTTCGTTCGAGAAACGAACTTTAGACTAATTGTGTTTTCATTGTGAACGCATTCCCTCCGATTAATTGAATAATGTAAATAACCGTTGTAATAGGCTCGTGATGTTGATCTATATATTAAGAAGATACGGTGAGTACTGTCAGTCAAATGCCTACATCGCTGTAATGGATATAGATTTTGCCAATATATATTTTTATTTATTTTTTAATACAAGATATGCAGATTTTAATAAATTAGTAAGAATCTATAATAGGAAAAGTAGATATAAAAAACAACTTGATCAATAATTTTGGTCAGATCGTCATTTAATTATTACTTGATCGATAGCTTTAAACAAGATTTTATAAGCCGTAATAAAACATTAAATACATATCAAATACGTTAATATCTAAAGAATTTGACAATGCAAAGCTATAACACATTTTTATGTTCATCAAGAAACATCTGGTCTTAAGTGTACCACATTTGTTGTTTTTTATATACTATATAACCGTGTCAATAATAAATATTGAATAATAATTATTGTCCATACTTACTATTTCAAAAAAATGGCTCTATATATAAAACCCGTCATATTATTATAATATAATTTTCCGATGTAGTAAATAATTTATGGTACGTTATTATTTAATACATAGCAAATAATAATTTCCAAAAGTGAGTGCATATTGATGAGTAACATTTGAATACGGTCTGATCTGAATATAATCTCACGCTTATAAGAAAATATGTAATAATAAACGTAAACTCCTCCAGAATGGTTTTTTAATTTCAGCTTCGTTCAATCACCTTTTAATATTACACAACTTATATCAATGTAAAACACAGTAGCTTGACTGTTAATACTCCTTTAAAAATAAACAATTATCTTTTTTTAACATTCCCGATTCATATATGCTGAAATCCATAAAAAGCATTCAATTAGCGGGCTTACAAGCTACTTAAAAAAAATAAGGGCTATAACTCTAGAATCTTTTTCTTTATAGGCTATTTAGAGCTCTAGAAAAATAGTGATCCTGCGAAATCAACCTTGGTACACTATTTTATGGAACATTCAAATTATATGAAAGGTAGTCCTTGTTCGACAACATATATCTATTGTCCGAGGGCACAAACGGCAATTCTGTACTTATAGGATGACAACAGGGAAAAAAGATCGCTAAAAATGTATCAAAATTCTTCTGCTATTACTTTCATACAATTTAAAACAGTGTGCCAAGGCTGATTCGGCAGGATCACTATTTTTAAGCAGATGAGCCCACTAACTAAACATTTTTTTTGATTTTCTCATATATAGATTATAAATTGAAATCTTTAACATCATAATGCATTAATAAACAGCACAAATTTGTTAAATCATTGATAACAATACATATATTAATAATGAATATAGTAAGATATATTGGCAACGCCATTTATTGTGCAATATTTTACAGTTTTAATTTAATTTTTGTACAAAGTAAGTATATGTCTACCACATTAAAGATTTTATGGACAAGAGGGTTTTCGTGAATGATTATAATAACGATATTACCATCTAGATCTAAAATCTAGAAGTGCCCAGTATTTGCTATAGTATTAGGAAATACAATATAATAAGAAAAAGTGAATGTTAAAGCATATCTTGCACACGCTTGGTCGTGAAAAAGGGTCCGTGTACGTAATTTAAACAATTTATTAATTATAATAAGTAGAAGACACTTTTTTAGTGAACGCTTATTTTATAACTGTAGCGCACATTTAAAATTTCATTGTAATATTGATTTCCTGTATGTCAGAGCGAACTTTATCAATGGACACCCTACCTCAAGTATATATCTCATTCGTTCACAATGTACTTCATATTATAAAAAACGAAATTGATGGAAATACTATTACACAATGGTAGCAAAAGTGACGGTCTTACAGATTCTTAGTTGCATCGACGCCTTCACCTCGTATTTTTCATTGTATAAAATTATGTATAATAAAAAAAAATATACGTTCACAAATATAATAGTTATTATGAAGAGAATCTCAGACTATTTATGTACAATAAAAAAGTGTATTGATTTACTTATTTTTATTTGAATATACGGAAAATTTTTCATTATGAATTTTCGTGTTAACAAATAAGGTTATGCAGATGATTAAATAAATTTTTGAGATTAAAAAAGGTAAAAAATTTCAATTAATCAGTGTGGCCTCACATCCCTTTTAAGATGTACTAATACATTCATTCTTATAATTATAATGGCAATTTTATTTATGCTACAATACGCATATATACGTTTTTACGAAACCAACCTTGAGAGGATCGGAAAGCAAGTATACTGGCTCAACCCATGTTCGACATTTTACCCATGATGAATTCATGATATGAGATACCTTTGTCATAGGTTTTGAATGGGGATAGAGCAACTCAAGTCCCGGCCCTCTAAAGGTTAAAGGGTAATGCAATGTTAAAAATATATTATTGCTTTTATGTATAATTAAACATTAGTATTTTTAACACACCCCAGCGGAAAGTTCACTCCAGCCTTTGGCACCACGCGCTGTTTGTAACCGAGCCGAAGGCGTGTAGTTTTTGCCTAAAAAATCGTATATTGCAAGCGAGAAAAAGAGTGATCTGTGTGTGTGTGTGTGTTTGCGTGTATGTTTAACTTGCTTCGCTAGGGTGACGACTAACATGCAGCGAGTACACAGACCACTTTCTTTTCTCGGCGCATAATATATACGATTAATTTTAGAGTTGAAACCTGCAGATATGAAAAAATATATTTTACATATAACAAAAACAGTAAAATTATTCATGTTAACGAAAAATTAGTGTTATATTAGATATTAAATAAATATTTGTAAAATAATTAGTAACTTGTTAGGAAAGGAAACATCTTAGTTTTATAAAATTTCAGAATTATAATTTTAGAATAACTTTGAGGACAAAATTGCTTATGAGTTTACAATAACTATAACGACTAATTAATACATTTATCATTTATCCATAAATCTATTACATTCCAATATTTAACTCATATAACTGAGTAATTGAGCCGCTAAGGCAATAAATACTTAATTTTTGTAATTTAAAGTGGCATTTACTGTTGAAAATATTTCGGTGAAATCCTAACATTTGTCAGTATAAAGTAAAATCATTATCGAAATTTACTCACAAAATATCATCAATTTTTAAACGGCATTTCCATTTTGTGAATAACATGAAAGTGTGTTCATTTGTACATTTTGATCATCTTCGCGCTTTTCTAACGTACAAATCAGAGTTGTGTTGGCTGCGGACTCCACAATCAAAAAAATAGGCAGTGCAACGATTATGAGTATTGTATAAAACGGTTCAGAAGATATTTGTAAAGAGTATCCACATCCAGCCATTAATAATAAAGACAGTATGACTGCTATTCCTATTACGATATAAATGATAGACTCAACCACCTGAAATAAATACACATTTTATTTAAAGTAGTTTAGCAAGATATTTCATGTAATCTATGAGTAAGTATAACATCTATTTTGTCTGCTTGTATAACTCACCATGATTATAACAAGTGATATTGAGTAGTTTTTTACCATCACGTTAAACGACCTTTTAGTTGCTTCGGCAAAGTTATGGCCATGTACAGCTGTTTGAATCAAAGCAAAATCTGAAATACGTCCTATTAAAACTAACTTAAAAATTCTTGGAATAGTGCGATTGCCGTCAGTTTCTATTGTATGTTTAAATGCAGCAACGATGGCTGAAAAAATTGGTAAAATCATGCTTGCTGCATATGCTATTGTTCCGAGATGAAATCTGTAAAGATATATATATATATATATATATATATATATATATATATATATATATATACAAATTGAATAATAGCAAAGCATATTCATTCTGATAATAACGACAATAATTTATCCTGATAATAATAATTATTATTATTCTGATAAAACATCGATATTTTTACTATTTTCATATATTGCAAAAACAATTACGAAATTTTAATTATTGCTTATATAAAACATTTAAATTATTTCTTATAAAATTAAATACTTTGTTTAAATTATTACCTGTAAACTGTACGAATGCTTTCCCCTAATGCAGTTCTAGAAATTATTTTGTCATTTTGGCTTTTGTGCCTACACGCAGCTGTTCTTGACACAACTGCGACACCAAAATAGTAACAGAATAGTAAAATGTACAAACTTCCAAAAACAGATACGCATAGTAAAACTCCGTTTAAGGTTGGTTTTAAACATGATTTCATGAAAAATAGTAATATTATCTCAAATATCAAAATCAATAAATAAGATAGAATAAATGAAATGAATGATAAAACTGATCGAATACAAATTATGGTTCTGTAATATAAAAACAATTTATCAAAGATTATCAGATCAATTTATCAAGAAATAAATTTAAGTAAGTAATAACATTTTTTGTGCCAAATATTACCTGCACGATCGATCTATAAGATCAAAAATAGCTTTAATTCCTTCTGTTTTCACGCAAATTACCGTTGGAATTAATATAATTAAATATAATATACTTCCGAATATGACGGAATTGATAGACTTATATCCTGAATATTTCCAAACTTCGTCACTTGTACCAAAAGCTAAAACTATCAATAGTACGGGAAGAACGATAATGAAGATGTACAACTTTATTACTGCAACGTAAATTAACATTTTTAAAGCCCAGCGTAATAATCCCAAGGTAGGTAAAAGCAATATCAAGTAAAACGCAGCAGCCACTGCCCATGCAGTAGCATTGTTAAAAATAAGATGAACGTCGAAACTTATGTTATAGTTATTCAAATTCTGAACTATTAATGAATACGTTGAGGTATTCATTAATTGAGTAACGTACTCAATGTCATCTGCTGTAACGGATGCTAAAAATATATATATTTATATGTATATACATTTTGAATGAACGAAAAAATATCCTCAATACTAGCAATGTATATATGCTGATCATAATTACCATAAATATTTATTATTACAGTTACAACGCAAAATATTGCGAAAAAATAAAGGTAAACAGCATCGGTCTTGCTTCGACTTTTACTTGATGGATTTTGCGGCATTGATTCGCGTTTGTCTTCTTCACAATCTAAGCAAACCAAATTTTTCAATTACGCTTATATATTACCATAATTTTTAGAACAATTAGTCATTTATAGCTATTTTTTAGACTACTGAAAATGAGTCAAACCATACATTCTGAATCAAATGCTTTTTTCATTATTTCTATATGAGTCTTGGAATATTACTATTTTTATAAATGCATTACAAACTTTTATTTTATCATTGGTGGCAGCATTCTAGTTTTTTTAAAAACCACTAAGCGATTAATATGGAAATATAAATTATATAATAATGAAGAAAGAAGACTGGGATTTTTAATGAATACAAAAATTAATTTACATTTGATTCGAAATTTCAGTAATCCGCTTTTTATTATAATATAATCAAATACTCCTGAATTTTTCGAGATATATCTATAATCGAATATTTATTACGTAGTTTAAGAAACTGCGATGCCGCTACCAGGCACACTCCTCAAACAGCCTTGGAATAACTAATTTAATAATTTCACAATAAAACTATTGAATAATACTCACCGTTTGCAATATCCGCCATTATAATAAACTATTATCTTACTACTATAAAAAGTTTTTGTACTTTAATAAGATCAAGTTTTTACACAGAACACAGGCGGCGGCTCTACACGTGCCGATGGTTGGGCTTGGTTTGACTATATGTATAGCTGGTGGCTGGGTTATTCCGAATTTCGGCTATAGTGACGCGAATATAGCTTTTTACAGATGGAGGGGTTCTCTAGGCGTCATTTTACGTGCCCACTTCCTCTCTTTTTATTATATTTTTAATACAGCACGCTAGATTTAAGCAGACGACGCTTTCGCGTCAAGAACACTGTTCAATGTTTTTAGAACATAGTAGAGAAATGAAGTGTGCTAATTCAAAAAATTCATTTATTAATGGTTGATGTTACAACTTCTTATGTGATGGTACCTAAACTTGCGCTCAATCTTACGTATGGTGCTCTCTTTGCTCTCGATCCCCACCATTCTCTTTATACTGATGTGTACTCGCCAGGTTACTTTTTATTTGGCAACAGGCGACAGCGCGCGCCGCTCTCTCTCTCTCTCTCTCTCTCTCTCTCAAACGCTGTCGCAATGCACGGTCTTCTGTCATCTCTATATATTCACATACTATTAGTAATACTAATTTGAAAAGTAGTCATTGTTTAAAGGCATGTACTAAAATTCGGGGGCTAAACACAAAACTCACATCAGTACAGATTCAAAGTGTATCCTTATTCTCTCTACCGTTCTCGCTCGGGCAACGGGTAGCTCTTTCAATCTATCTATCTATGAATCTATTTATATCATTGTTTGAAAAAAGCCTGTAAGTTTCAAATAATATTTGTATGGCTAATTAACATAAGATGATTGGATTCATGTAATTATATGGATACTGTGCTAAATTTATTGAAAAGCAAATAAAAGCAAATAAAACTATGTTAAATTTATTAAAAAAGGAATAAAACAAATTTTGTCTATTTAAAATCAAACTGTATCCTAAATTATAATTTTAATTTTCTTTAACATTATCTTGGTCAATGTACTCAAACATATATGACTTATTTATCTCAATAATATTTATTAATAGTTACAAAATTTAATAAAACCGCTAAACATTATTCTGTACACAATGTCGATCACGTAAAGCGGATACAATATTAATAAAATCTTGATTCGCTAAATTTTACCAATATCGTAATATTCAGTGTACATACTGCACTATTTTCCCTTAACGAACTCATGCAACAGCCAAACACTGAAGGCGATAGCCACCGACAGTCTAGCATAAACGTCGCTAAGGGTGCACAAACTACATATTTTTTAAAAGATGAAAAAAAGCGGTAAAATTAAGACTGTTTTTTCAGCAACAGAAATTTACGTCTGATGCGCCCGGCTTTTTCCAAAATAAATTTGATGTTTGGATATAGTTATATATTTATTAATTTTAGCAATAAACAATACAAATGATCGTATACAAAATTATACGGCGCATCTTACAGATAGAGTATACTTTTATTATGTAGTATACATACTTACACATTTAGATTACAAGGAACGTCAAAGAATAGAGTACAAACAATAACTTTACTTATAGTCGATATGTAAACTATGGTACAATATATTACACTTCACAACCTTCGTTTTCTAACCCTGTGTTTGAGAGATTCGACTCTTCCAAGAAGCATACAGTCACTGCTTCTACAGCGTTTTTGAATATCACGATCAGCAGGGCTGTTATAAAGCTCGAACACGTGGCAATTACAAGAAGCGGCATATAAACGAACGATTCAGGTGCGTTTGGGATATTTAATTGGGAAATAAAGTAAGAATAGCTCGCGCCTGTTGTCATAAGTGGAATGATCGTGAGTCCGTAAATCATGATCCAAACGCTTATCTGTAATGAACAAAAGCATGTTAATGTAATATAATTAAGCAGATATCAATGTAATACTGCAAACTTACCGCGTACATAACAATGTATTTTAATGGATTACGCATTACGAGCTGAAGCCCATCCTTGGTCGATTGATATAAGGATTTACCATAAGAGATGCACATAACTGATGCGTTCGACAGGGATTGCAACAGTGCAAACAACAAAGCGATCAATATACTTGGCCGTTTGCGAATCAACTTTGCTTGACCAGTTATCACGTTAAAAAGTGCACCAATTACGGGGATAATCGCGAAGATTGTCGACGAAAAGGCAACAGTGCCCGCGTGATACCTGTAACAATATACATACAAAAACAGTTAATGCACAAGTTTGTCACACTCGCCGATCATTTTGTATATAGTATATCTAATAATATTGAAGTGTACCTTATAGCAGTAGCAACACAGCGTAAGCCAACTGTGTTCGAAATATTCTTTTTATCTGAGGCCCTGTACCAGTGTGCAAATATGCCGTGCAACAGCATACTTCTAAAAGTTCCGATGAAACAAATGATCCAAATAGCAATGCCGATGAGAATCAGCAGTAAAAATTTGACATAAGTCGGTGGGTCTACAGTAACTTCTTGTGAAGGCCGTGGCAGTATACCTGACTGATGCACGTAATCGTTAAACTTAACGGAATCGTCAATCTTAATGAAAAGTAGATAAACAGTAGCCCCTATTGTGAAAGCAAGGACTCCTATCTGTATGGCGAGTTCAAGTAATACAATAAGTAACGAAGACGGGAAGCAAATCATGGTTCTGAAAAGGTAAAATGTTGCTTTTGTCAGTACATATTTTTACTTCAAAATATTTTCCTTATTATCTAGATCTAATTAAGAGTGACAATCCTTGCAAAAAAGTCTTACTTGCAAGCATCCTGCAAAACTTTGCATACAGATTTTATTCCCACTTTTTTGAGTGCATGTAGTGTAACACCATAAATTATCCATGACATCAAAGTTAACATAAAAGTGAGTAATGACATACACCGAAGGAAAATGATAGACCATAATAAGCAATTTAAGCCAACTAGGATAAACGTGATGAATATCGTGATTTTTGTAACCCAGCGAACCATAATAAAGTACAATGCTATTAGCAGTATGGCAAAGAAGACGAATCCTAAGCAGGCACCTCTGGAAACCAAAAATATGCAATATTTTAATAACTGTCCACAATATGGACATTGTAATATGATTTTTCATAAATAAAAATATTTTTGATACTACTTGTTCAAGAATAGTGCTTCCTTTATCTTATTTTCAGTCATCCATTTCTGGACTTGGTTGGTAAATTTATCAGGGATACCATCGCTATTTGTGAAGCCTGAATAGAAGATATTGACAAATGTTTAGTTATACCTATGAAAATTATATGAAAGTGAATAATTTATTTGTCTGTATACGTACCATAAATTACTATACCAAACCACAATATACTCAGCAAGCCAAAAATAATTAAAGATGGTAAGTCGGTTGCGGACCGATTTCCCTCATTGCGGTTTTCCCACAGCAACTGGTACTCCATGTTTGCGACTGTTTTAAAGAAAACAAAAAGTTTTAGTTTTTCATTATTACTTATTTTATGAATAAAGAATTATGCTTATTACAAGACAAGTTCGTATTCGAAAAAGATATTCTAACACAAACGGTTTATCGCAAGGGGAGGGCTCTCCATTTCTAAACAATGAACGCGTTTATCGCGGGTATGATCTTGGTATCGTATATCCATTTCGAGTTTATCGCTGCAAGTTTCTTATTGTTCATATACTTACGTAGTAAAATTAGAAACGAGACGTTAATTTCGATGGTTTTTCAATGTCCGATATATACGCGTTTATGCACGGAGAACAAACCCCTTGGTATATCACACGTCGTGAAAAGCTATTTTACCAAATTCACCATTTACGTCACTAAAATTATTGAAAATCATCGTAGCGTATATTTGTAATATCTATACCTAAAAGTATGATTATCTAAAATCACTTAACACACTGTATTTCTTGAAAAGCGCCAATATTTCTCCAGACTACTTATCGTGATTCGAGGCTGACTCTCGTCTTCCTACGAAAGCTCGAAGCTGACTGAAGCCGGGCGGCGAGGTTGCGGTGGGCATAACGCACAGCGATGCGAACGATCATGACGATCGAAGAAAGTGTATATACGCAAGAAAGGGCCTCGCAATTCACGCGCGGAGATGTGTGCAGACATGTTCTCAAAAAGATGACAGATAAAAGTGGTCAAAACAGAACCGACGAATTATTTTACATTTTTTCTTCTGGAATACATGCAGTGTATTCGGTAAGAGAATTTTTTGCAAGTGGAATCAATGAGCATTATAGAAAAATCTCAACTTCTTAATACGATACTGAAAATTGACGACCGCGATGGAAAATTTTACGCAAATATAAATCTACAGTTTTCTCATTCACGAGTTGAGCTTTGCAGATAATTGATTGAGTGATAAAAAAAATTGAGAGAAATGTTTTCAAATTACATAAAAGTTAATGTAATGGTTAGCAATATTTTAAATATATTTCGATAACAAATATCGCGATTGAGAGCAACTGCAACTGCAACTGAGCGAACTCGAGCTTTTCAAATGATATCAACGCAGAAAACTGCTACTCCGGAAACCCTCCTGCTATCGCTTACACACGCTAGTTCGTGCGCCAGTCTCGGTATTCTCAGTCTATCGAATCCGCAGTTCCAGGAAAGGAACGTGCTTGGCCAACGTTATTGTATATACACACAAGCGCGCGTGATGTAATTGTATTTCCGTTTTGCGCCGAGTGTTCGAATTCTAACGACGTCGCGTTTGCGCGATCCGTTTTATCAATTGAAAGATAATCTTGATTTTGATTTTGTTATCTTTGTAAACTTGGCGGTTACGAAAAGCACTATGATTCGAGATTTTAGGTTTAAGAAACGTATGGCTTGAATATGGCATATCGATTCTTTCCAAGTAAAATATGAGGCAAAGGCTTTTTATATAAACTTTTATTTTTACGTCAAAACATTTCTATTCTGCGAATACAAACTGAATTTGAGGTACATTGTAGATAGTCTTTCAGTACAAAAATACAAAATATATCATTTATCGACGTAATAGCTAATGTCATTAACTTAAAATTATTTGTTAGTTTATCATTCATTTTCATAGAAAATTCACAGAGAATTAAACATTAAATCTTATACTTTCAAGTTAGTTAACCAAAATATAGTCATATCTATGGCATATCATAAAATAAATGCTTAATTAATAACCACACAAAAACATTGTTTTACCAAACTTAAACCTAGCACAAAGAAAGGAAGTACTTGAAATATACTTATATATATTTTAGACGCTTTCACTTTGTTCCTTAAATAATAATGATTGTATCTTTAAACTCATGTAATAAGGCCTTTCTTCAGAGCCATCGTTACGTTCGTAATCTTCCAAAACACAGAGAAAGATTGTATCAACTGCTGACTTGAGTACCATAAAGAAACCCATTGAAATAAGGGTTGAAAAGAAGATTACTGCCACAAATGCTATTGGCATTATATGATGTAGCTTCTGACTTTCACAGAAACCCCATGTGGCTAAAAATGATAAGCCCATAGCAATTAATGCACCAAGTCCCAAAATCCCGTCAGTTACCTGCAAAAAATATATATCATGAATTTTTCAAGAACGGCAAAATACAAAGTCAACTAGAATTATAAAAAATAAATTACCCCACTAGTAACAATAACTTTGAGAATATTTCTCATGTAAAGATTGAATGCATCTTTTGTTGATTGTATGAAACCAGTGCCATGCATAGAACTCATTACATATGCACCCCGACTCATAAACTTAACAAATTGCTCTAAATTTTGGAACAAATAACTGTACCAAGTAAAGCAAAAGCAAGTAAAAGAATTCCCTTGTTGTTGTATCTTGCTTCTTACATAAGATAAAAGCGCATTAATTAGCTGACATATGGCTATAATCAATGATCCAAAAGCTATTGTTCCAAGATGATATCTAAATCAATCATAGAAATAATTTAAAAAAGGAGATTATATATATTATTTGTCAAACAATGAGAAACAATAAATACCTTGCAGTTGTGCTCATGCAATGTAGAATGGTATTCTTTGGAACATAAGCTTTATGGATAGTCCAGTACCAAGTAGAAAAACTTCCAGACAGAGTCATTTCTGCAAATCCAGTAATGAAACCACATAGCCAAAAAAGTCCAAAGAAGTTAATGATCAGTAAGAAGTAAACATGGGTTGGTGCTACAAAGGAGCCATTATTTGTGAAATATCCCAAGGTCCCTAAATTTATTGTAACTATCAAACAATAAATTGATACAATGATATAGAGTAAATTTGGAAGTATTGGAAATACGAGAGATGATGGGAAGAACATAACGGCTCTGAAAATAAAAAAAGCTAGTTAATTTCATTTCATAATAATCTTAAAATAGAAACTATTATGATTATGGTACATACTTGCTAGCTTCTCGTACTATTTCACAGGCAATGTTAATTTTTTTGTGAAAGTATATAGCACATCCTATCACTATCAAAAGCATGATGGAAACTACTACTATTGCTGCAATTCCACTGGCTTGAAAATTAGGGGAAGACGATAGGATAGACAGAACAATGATTGCACCCAATAATCCAATGCATATCACAACAATTGCTGTATAAACCATAATTTTGGCATACCATCTTAATAAAATGATAAATATTATTGACAGAACTCCAGACAAACCAGAGAATCCAATGCCTATCCTGAAAATGAAATTGTACATTTGGTATCAATGGTTTTACAAATGTATATATATATAATAAAAAATTTACTGTTTTTTACTTTGCTGCCTGAAGCATATTTTTAGGACTAATTGAGTAATTAGGATCTTCCTTAATCTCTTCTAACAAAGTATTAACATTACCCACTGTTAAAGCTGCAAAGAAAGAGAAATAGAAATCAATCTATATGCTTTCTAGTTTATGAAGGTATTTTAAGCAGTGTACCAATAACTACCATATGCAGAGACAGCAATCCATATTAATACAAAAACTACAAATGCTATGAGAAAATTGGAATCTGTTTGGGTGCGTTTCTCTTGTAGGGGACCCTTCCATAGAGGATCATACTCTATCCGTTTACCTAAAACCCATCATCAATTAAAGAATTGCTTTTTTTTTAATCTGTAAAAATACAATGTCCAATCTGCACAATTATTACTCATACTGCATTGACATAAATAATAACTTCCAAAATAGATAAAAATTGCGCTTTATTAAATTCTTTTGGCCGCCTATGTCTAGTCATTGGAACAGTCACTAATAGGCACCTATTATTACCCCTATTAGTTAGTGTCCACAATCACCGAAAACGTTAGCGTAATAACGGGTACGCTAACGTTTGTTTCCATTGGTACATATCTGTAAAGAATTACGAGTACGGCCGGCTATTGCAGACGCAGCCGAAGAATCAATAAAGTCCGGCAAAAGATGATTCAACCGCTTCCCTGCATCCGCATCGATAAATAACACAGTGAGTGTAATCTAACTCACCGTAATCTTTTTGCTCGTTTTCCGCAGCCATACTGTCGTTATTTCTTCTTCGATCAACCTTTAAAGTAAACACGCACCACACCCGTTGATAACCCAAGCGTCACTGAACGCGACGCTGCGCCGGCACTTGTTTAACGCTCAAAACTATAGCGTAAAAACCCAAGCCCGATGCTAAAATTAATCTTCGCCGCCTCGGAACCAGGGCGCCGGAATGCCGGAAAGAAACTGATGTTGTGTGGGCATATACTGTAGCCAACTGTAGTCTGCTATACACGAGAGCCGATGAGTAATCCCGGCGCGACTCGTGCGAGCGGAGAGCCCGGTCGGCGCCTTCCGCTACGCAGCACACACGCGCCTGCGTGTCTTGTCCGCTTGTCCTTGATCGTTTACAAAGAATAATGGAACTGTATATTAAGGTATGTATTTTATTAGAAGCAGCGATGCCTACAAGACCAAATATCTTCTTCCTATAATATACTCATACTAAACTGCGTGATTCAAGTTCACGCGACATTCCGCCGCTGCGCACTTATACGCGCTTTCAAAGAGGCACAAAGAGTGGGGTAGAGTCGCCGGTTACTTATATAGATATTCTATTTTTATACATTTTTCCTATACAGACTCGCACCACGGTACACAGCGAAGTCTATAATATATTATGCTCGTACGGCTTTGTAACGCCGCCAATGAAGTCAAAGTCCGCGGCGTTGTTCCTGTTTATGTGTGAGCCATATTATGTGAGCGGGCTCTCGACTCCTTTCGTCGCGGTCGGCCCGCGCGGGCTCGGTTTTACGAACGAGTATACACTAATATATATATATATATATATATATATATATATATATATATATATATATATATATATATATATATATAGTGGTGGCGTTAGCCTGCGGGGGAACATACACAGATTTTGGTATTCGGTTGGCCTTGATATGCGCTAGAATAAAAATTTCGCCGCGTACGTATTTATATACTTTAAACATATTTCAGATCTATGTTCTATATTTAAGTAAAATTTAGGTATATTTTGCATACTTTTGATCAATTCTTGTAATATCATTGAATATCGAGGAGTTGAGTTATATGTATTGCCCTCAGAATTGCAGTTGATATATAATATATAATATAATTTTATATGTATAGGGATACGAAAACTCGAATATAATAGGGTCATTGGAGTTACTGATACGTCATGCGTACTATGTATGGTTTCGAAGATAATTTTTATCGTATGTCGTATATATATATATATATATATATATATATATATATATATATATATATATATATATATATATATAGCCAGAGACTTATGTCGTTGAAAAGTAAGAGTTCGCAGTTTTTCTGAAAAGATTTATAGTTTTAAAAAAGTCAGTTTGCCCAAATATGAACTGTATTTTAAAAATATATAGATTTTTGAATGATTAATTTTATTTTGATTTGAAAGCAACAGCATAACGATATTTTAACAGTCATTTTTATATGTGAAAATACAAAACTTGTCTATTTATACATACTTTCAGGGCATATCAAAAATAGAGAGTATGCTAATGATTGTAACATAAAGATTATTAAACTCTATTCTTAAGCTAGTAGTCAAGTAGTAGCATAATTTACAAACCAAAGCAAAAATTACAGTGATTAGATTTCAAATCATCATATACTTGGAAAATTGGAGACGAAAAGACGACTTTTAATTAGAACTGTATCACTATCTCTATAAATATAGATATAGTGAGAACATTAGATTGACAATTCGCACAGCTATATCATTTTCAAACGACATAACAAAAGTGTGATAAAAATTGAAGCAATATAAAATTGTTAGAAATTTGTTTTCCTATACTAAATATACTACTGCCTTTGCATTCACATAGATTTAGAAAGAACAAAACCGTATGGTACATGCAAAAGTGTATGTACAATGAATATTCGAGTCTGTCAATAGGGCCCGTATTCGCGTACACGAAAAAAAAAACGTAGAAAACTCTCCCAAGGTCGGTAATAGGATTTGTTAGGTTACTATCAAAAGCTTAGAAAAAATTAGAAACTTTAAATGCGTATAAAAAATAATCTAACTAATCCTAATACTGCTTTTGGAATATTCAAAACTCTATTTTCTATCGTTTTTCGGAACTTTTGCGTTTTGCGCGTACGCAAATACGGCCGTTTAGCAATATTATATATTTTTTTATTATGTATTTTTATTATGTATTACAATTGACAATGCTAATGAAAATAAGTCGTTTCAACAAGTTTTGCTCATGAAAATTATTAATAGCATATTGCAGTACTAGACTCTTTTCATTAATTTTAGTCTTTTTAGGATATCAAGGATACGGGTACGAATACAAATATTTGAACGATAAGTAAATACTACAAAGTAATATATTCATGAAAGAAAAGTAAACAAGCGTATTATTGACTATACAACCATCAGAGATGATTTTAAAGTTAATTATCGTATGTGCCGCCAGTTACGCTTGCGACAGGTATAGTTGCGGCTGTTTTATATTGCAGTCAGGATACGAGCTTAATAATTATACGAAAGCTTACATGCCTATAAATTGGTTTCGAGAGAAGGTAATCTTACGAAATCAAATTCTTAACTGTCTTATTTAATTCTTTTTATTTAAATGGTCAAGTTTCGATCATCTCACGCTTATATAACAGATAATTAGTTTATCAGGTAATGGATTGTGCTACAAAGCTATTAGTTCTCTAAACCTTCATTTTCGATACTATATACATTAACGTAAACGTATTTCTTTATGCATCTTTAATTACTGCATTTAAATTAATGCAATAAATATATATTTTCACAGAAAATTTTTGCATTTCGAAGTTAGTTGTTAATCAGACTATAATTTATGAATACAGGATTTCATAATGATTACATTACGTAAACATTATTCATAATGTTTACGTAATGTAAACATAAGCAGTCTTTTTTGTTAATTTGGAAAACAATTTAGATTTATATTATTTCTAAATTGTTTCGTCATTTTGTTCAGTAATTAATAACAATTTTAATTGAAAATTCATATAATAGGGTCTATCTGCCGAACCATCATTTCGTTCATAATCTTCCATTACACAGTGAAAGATTGTATCAATAGCAGTTTTAAGTACCAAAAAGTAACACTTTGATATTAAATATGAAGAAATCCCTACTGTTACTAAACTTTCTGTTAGAGATTCCTGATCATAGTAGTAAGCCCATGCAATAAATACAGTTAAACCAATGGCATGTAGTTGACCAAGAAACAAAATTCCATCAGTTACCTTTAAAAACGATATTTCACAAGTTCAAGGGAATGCAAAATACATAATCAACCAAAATAGTAATAGCTTAATTACCTTATTAATAACTAAGACCTTGAGAATGTTTCTCATAAAAAGATTGAATACATCCTTTGTTGATTGCATGAAACCAGTGCCGTGTATAGCAGTCATTATATATGCATTTCTTCCTATCAACTTCATAACTTTTTCTAAATTTGAAAACAAAAATTTGTACCAACTGAAGAAATAACAAGAAAAATTTCTTCCTCCTAAACATCTTCTTATTAAGTCTAGAATAAAGGTGATCATCCTACATGCAGATATAACAAGAGATCCAAAAGCTATGGTTCCAAGATGGTATCTAAAATGTTAGTAAAACTCATTTTTATAGCGAGGTTTCAATTATGCAGTTTATGTTTTTGACAGTTAGCCATAAATACCTTGAAGTAATAGCCATGCAATTTATCACTGTATATTTTGGAACATAATATTTGTGCATAGTCCAATACCAAGTAGCAAAACTTCCGGAGAGGCTCATTTGTGCAAATCCAGTTACAAAATTTAATACCCACAAAAATCCAAGAACATGAATAACTAAAAAAAAGTAGGCATAGCTCGGTGGCTCGTCTTCACAGTTTCCATTGCACAATATAGGAAACACAGCAATTACAAAATAAATGGTTAATATGCCATAGAGTAAATATGAGAAAATTGGAAATGCAATAAGAGTCGATGGAAAGAAAATCACAGCTCTGAAAATGATAAAGTAAAAATAGATGACAAACTTAATTTACATTTTGATACTTAAATTAGAAAGTCAATCGACACGCACTTGCTTGCTTCTTTTATTACTTCCGAAGCAATGTTAATTTTCTTGTATATAACTATAAGGTATATTACTGTGATTACAAAAATAATGGACGACGCTATTGCTGTATAAAGCAATTCCTTTTGAGTTTTGTCTAAAGAGTATAGATAGGACGAGACACAAATTGTACTAAATAATAAAGCGCAGATAATAACAATTGTTATGTACATTATGACTTTGGCAAACCATCTTAATAAAACAATGTATAAAAATGACAAAACTCCGGCAAGAATAAAAAACCCAAACGCATTTCTGAAATTAAAAGTCGGTATCATACGTTTTGTAAATTTATATTATCATAAAAAAAATATTGCATCTCTTACAATACTGCAATAAGTGGCTTCCATTTATGATCATTTTCACGATTTTTGTTCTTAAACTTATAAATACTATCATTTATGCTTCCTGCATCGACAATGAAAGCTGCAAAATAAAAGTCTCGTTAAAGTCTCGTTACCTCTTATTACAATGAAATCAATCAATATATTCCCTTATAATCACCGTAAATTACAATCCCAGTCCATATCAACAAAAATCCTACAAATGACAAAAGGAATGGAAAGTCTGTTAAGCTGCGTTTTTGCTGCATGGGTCCGTTCCACAGCGGATCATACTTTAGTTTTTCTCCTAAAAATAGTTCACTGGTGAAAAATGTTATCTCATTTGCGTTAACACAGGAAACTCAAACAATATTTTCTTTAAAAATTTCAATATCCGAATCGTCAAGCAATAATTATTCCCCTGCTTATGCATATACGCGAAAAACGCGTTTACGCGACACTCACCGAAATTCTCTTGCTTGTCCACAGCCATTTCGGCACTTTGTTTTCCTCTGATTTTCATTGAAACAGCCGGCTAGTTTAATAATTACATGCGCACCGGCTGCGTCGAAGTTTGGCGCGAAAAAAACCCGAGAGTCAGCAAAACAAATCGCAGCGGGATCGGCGAAAGCAACGAAAAGAAATTTCTGAAAGCCCGCTTCGTTGCTGAAATTCCCACGCGGTCTTTCCTCACACGCACACGCGTTTGTATCGTATTATTGTTTACAAACACTTTTCTTTTGAATATAGACATATACACTAATTATCAAATTCTTCTGGTAAATGTACGTAATTGTACAAATTAGCTAACTTCTAGCTCTTTTCTCGTGAGTAAATGAACCTTTGGTTTGATGTATATATCACAAAAGCTTTCAACGAAATTAGACTCGCTCTTCCTTATATGTGTATAAGGGATGTGCTGTAGAGGTGTGCGTCCGACGTTCTTTGCGGACTCTTGGTCTTGTCTCTTTGGACAACCTTTTAGTCGATGATTACGGCCGCGACTAAGCGAAGAAGAAGGGAACTGCCGAATTCAATGTGTATAGGTATATAGCTGCTGTATGTATCTATATCTATGGCTTTGTGCTTCTGATAATACAAGCCGGCCTGTTGTGAATAAATTATTGGCGAAGACGACATATATTTTTAATTGGCAATGTAAATTTTATGGATTGATTAACAGTCTATACAAATACATTTTTTCGATACTCATATAGTTACTCGATACGTGCCATATAATTATCGTTCTTATAAACTATGTACTTACTGCGTAATTCATATGCCATACAAATAAATTTAATAAGTACTTAAGATCCGCGGGAAACAAAAAAAATATTTCCAAAAAATTATATTTTATTCCATTTACTTTATCTAATTTATCTTCGTTAGAGACTTTACTTAGGTATATAGATTGATCTTTTAATAACCACCAATCTCGACTCTCGAGTATGATTTTCATGACTCAGTTAGCATCAATCTTGACATGACGATAGATATAATTTGAGAGCCCACATGTGTATCGTAGGCGCAAACTTGGAGACGTGACCAGGACACAGTTAATAAAGATGGAAGAGAAAGAGAGAGCGAAGCAGGGAGTTCAAGGTTGAAACGAAAGATGGGAACAAAAGTAGGTATATCATCGGTATATCGGAAAGGTAACAAAGACTCGCCGTCAGCAGTATGCTGAAAAAAATTCCGTCAAGTTGTATGAGGATTTTTTGAAATAAACTATCGTATTCTCATCAAGCATCAGTGTACTGTATATACGGTGAAAAATGATTTTGTAAAGTACGTCCATTTACAATAACAGATTTATTTTTGCTGCCGCGACATAATGCCATACATATTTTTGGTTTATAATATACTGACGATGTAGATAGTAAGGCCCCACAAAAGCACAGTACAGTCACCATGATTAGATAGTAAATTATTTAATTTGAAAATGTGAATGAATTATTTCGTGTATAAAAGAGATGAAATCGTTACATTTATCACAAGCTTCAAAATTCTCAGAACGTTATACGTATCATAAATTTTGCTCTACAGTGTGCGGGGACCTCTAAACATTTATTTAAAATCTCGATATAGGTATACTGTTGTCAATTATAGTCAAACAGTCGAATAAAATAAAAGTTTAATAAATATATGTATTTCTGTTTTACGTTATGATAATTATGATGTCATGTCACTTTATATAGAATAGATAAACTCTTACATTTTATAAACACACACATTCTTTTTAAAACTTTATATGAACGTTTGTATAATATTTCTATCAAGTTAATACTGCCGGAGCGAATTACATATAGCTATATAAGTACTTTCATTTTGACTTTCCACAATCTTGATTGCACCTGCTTTTATGATATATTGACTTACTTAATCTCGTTTTCATATATAATATATTCTTTAGCAAGATATAAATTACAATATTAAAAGTTATTTCTTCATATCATTCTTAAACAACACAGTTCAAACAACATATATAAATATCACGATCCTATTGTGTAAATCTCATTATTCAACAGAATCTCATAATTATTATGTCAGTAGACATTGAACAGGCGTATATAATTATTGTCATACACGAGTTTGCGTTATATTTTTCAACGCTTTATTATATCGACTATATATATACTACTCAACGTAAATATTGCGGTGATGCTATTAATCAATAGTGATATAAATCTATGATAATATAAATAAACCAGTTCAATTATGCATTTGCGCGTTATTTTTCGCCACAGTTGAATAATTCAATTAAAAATAAACAATATCATCGCGGATAATCAATCAATAATCCTTCGATCGGGTTTCCAATAATTTCGCATTGCGCTCTGAAATTTTATCTGCACAATAAAATCGATTTGATCATGTCGGAAAACCCATCTCGATAAAACATTTTCGATAGATATTATATATATATATAATATATTCGATCTCGCGTTTAAATATATAAGTATACGTAATAACACCGCTATTCATCCTATTATTGCCATAAGGGGTCGATGAGATTTAACATACCACACAAGATATCGCGAGATGACAGGGCAAAGCTTACTTCCGATCAATAATATTGCACGTCGAGTAGCTGAAGCTGATATCTTAGGCGCGACAGCTTCACTTCTTCTGCAGGAACTTGGTGAGTTCATCGCTCATGAAGTAGGGTCTTTCGTTGGTGCCGTCGTTGCGCTCGGTGTCTTCGAGAAAGCAGTGGAAAATTGTGTCAACGGCCACCTCGAGGACCCGCACCAGCAGACGCGTCACCACATACGAACCCACGAACACCAATATCGCTGGTACGTAGGTGAAGCTAATATCTTCGCTGCGACTGTCGTAATAACCAACGGCTATCCTCGTGGTTATACACGAGATAAGAACAATAAGAACGAAGAGCATCCAGTGTATTGCCTGAAAAAGAATCGATTACTCCGATTAGCGAAGATCCCTTGGCTCGATTGGACCGACGACGATGCGCGGATGTACCTGATAAACGAGAAGAACTCGAGCGACGTTACGCTTGATGAGGTAGTAGGCCGTTCTCGCGGACTGAATGAAATCGCCACCGTGGATCGCGCACGCGATGTAAGCCCGACGATTGACGAACTCCAAGAAGTTCTCCAAGATGTCGAAGCAGCATTTCAGATTTAAGAGGATCAGAGCAGTTATGGGTTTGTTGATTTTGTTCAGAGCCTTGTACGTGGTCTTGATTACGCAGCGCGTTATCGTACAGACAACTATGATCAGAGCGCCGAGGGCTATCGTTCCCAAGTGGTACCTGAAATCGATATGATTATATTAGAGGTGCACATGCGTTATTTTTACAATAAAAATCGATTTGAAGGAACGAAAAATTCGCACGTGCTGACTCTCCAAAATCCTTCGATAATCGTCAGATACGACAAGATCTTCTTGTTGAACGTCCAGTACCAGGTGGCAAAAGCACTAGCCAGTACCATATCCCCGAATCCTACCACGAATCCGTAGCTCCAAAATAGTCCCAGGAAATTGAGTAAGTGCAAAAATCCAGCTCTCTTCGCCCTCATGCCACGAAGATAGCAGCCCGAAAGTACACACTTCCTGCCCTCGAAATCGCTACACTCGGCCTCGAAGATCTTAGGGTCGCAGCTAGAATTGGCCAGGTAGCCGATATCAGCGGGGCAGAAGCAGTCTTCTATGCTAGTTTCCTTCTTATTCTCGGTCTCGTTGTAATTAGCGAAATAAACGCGATAGTCCGGCAACTCGATGGTCGTCAGAGCGAAGTAGACGCTCACGCCGAGGGTCAGGATGAGCAGGTAGGTAACGAAGCAGATGCAGGAAACGCCGAACGTCGAGAGTATGCACATTATGGCTCTGGAAAAAGAACGACAAAATTATGGACCGGCAACGAAATAAAAAATTTTCAATAACAATTAAAAAAAAACTCCACGATACGACGCACTTGCTGGACTCGCGTATCATCTGGCAAGCCAGATAGATGTCCTTCCTGAAGTACAGGCAGACGAGGGCGATGAACACGAGCACCACTACGCAGATGAAGAGGGCCAGAAGTACACCGTTGGTTTTGCTCTCGGCGCTTTTTATGCAGGACTCGTAGATGAAGTAGAATACAACGGCGCACAACGCGAAGATCGATCCGCAAACGAAGGCCGGGGCGTACCATCGCATGAGAGCCATGCTCATCAGAGCCATACAAGCACTCAGCAAGATGAAGCCCATTACGGAATATCTGCAAGGAGATGAAATATGCGCGTATTTCAAATGGTTGCGTATGTATATATATATTATCGTTAGCGAATTCCTAAATCTGTTTTGAAGGTTGCCAGGTTTATTGTTTATTTTTCCCGTGCAACGTATTACAGACACTTACTTGGTGTTACGGATATCCCTGCTGATTTTGGGCAAGGTATGCCGCCAGCTGTCGCGGCCGGTCTCGTTAAAAACGTTGCATATGTGTCCCTCCTGGCCCTCATCGGTCTTGTAATACGCCATCGCGCACATTTTCTCTTTGACCAGATAATCGAGCTGGTCCATCCTGACGACATCCTGGAACTTGACATCAGGTCTGCAGATCATATGCTTCTTCATCTCCTCTAAAATCATATGCGTTCTAATTGTCGGTTCACTATGCGCATGTCTAACTCGTCGTTTCGAGCTTGCAGCTGTCGTTGACGCCTCGCCCTCCGATAAGTTCGGCATTGTGGAGCTTGCGATCGTCGACTCGGTTCCTGAGCTGGTGACGCCGTTCGTCGGAGTCATCGGCTCGGCCGTCGTTTCGTTCCTCGGAGTCGTCGGCGACGTCGTCTCGGTCGTCGCCGTTGTGGACTCCGTCGAGCTCGCAGTTTCGTTGGATATTATCCTCAGTACCATCTCGTTGTGCTTGTAGTAGTTGAAATCGTATTTAGGACATTCCGAGACACAGACCAGACACTCGTGCGCTGGACACGTTTCCTCGTTGTAGTGCAGAAGGTAGGGTCTGTCGTAGACGTCCAGGTCGTAGCCGCAGACTCGACCCTGGCTGTCCGTTGGACCCTGCCATTTGCTTATGCCTCCGGCAGTAAACGCTGAAAGTTTTTAGTTCGATTTATTGCAATTTATTATGGGGTTGAAAATTCAACGGCGTTTCGTATAAAACGTACCGTATATTATTACTATTATCCAGACAAACAGGAAGACCGAAAATCCTATGAACCAGCAGAAGTCGGTGCGAAAGCGATTTTTCTCAAAGGGACCCGCAGCATCGAACTGGAGCTTTTCGCCTGCAAGTTTGTTAATTAGCAGTACTTGAAAAATTGTGATCTACGCATTTGGTAATGTGATATTATAGACAAATTATAAATTACCATATCTATCATTGCTTGTCGATGCTTCGATTTCAACGTCCGCTTTAAAGTCGAGAAATAATAATGATTATTACAAGAAATTTTAATGAACGAATAGCTACATCGCATTATTTTTTCGTATTATCTACATTTGCAAATGTATAAAACTAACAATTACCGTATCCTTGATTGCTCGCCGACGCCTCGCTTTCCAGGTACGCTTTGAAGTAAAAAGGCAATTTAAATTATAAAAGATATAGCACCACCGAGCCGCAATAAAGATTCTGATTATCGACTCTACTAACATTTACAAGCATCCATCAATTACTCAACTTTATTTGACGGGCTGAGTTAATTTTATTACACGCACTAAGAGATAGTAAAACGCGTTGAAGCGAATGTAGTAAAAATTGCCGTTAAATCCTCTCCGCTCATCTTCAAAAAGGCTCTATATTGGCAAGTGGATCGATAATGCGCGTCTGTTTGCACGCGCAATAAGGAAAAAGTAAACATTTAATTTTTCCCTAAAGGCTTCGATACGTATGCATACAAGTATAGGCCGTTTTCAATCTGATGTACACCCATCGAACAAGCGTATTATATGGGTAAAAAGTATCAATTTTCAGTATACTCTTATTAAAATTTTTGTAGAATAATACAGCCAAAATATCCCTTTGCAAAAATGTTTTATTCAGTATTTCACATACCGTTACGTAATTTAATAAGAATAGTTGTTTCCAAATAAAGTATACTAAAATAGGCGTTGACATAGGTGCTTGATTAAAAATTTCATAATGTCTAATGTTACAACGCCATGCCGCTTATGTTTTACACGCGATATTTAATTAACGTGAGAATTCATAAGTGTGTGTATATATATATATATATATATATAAGTTATATATATATATATATAAGTTATATATATATATATATATATATATCCACCCTAAAATATTTTTCTCTTATTTTCGTAATCGTATGAAGCAGGCCGTAAACTATGCGACCGAATGCCATTACATGAAGACTGACTGGCGCCAACCGCTTAAAGAGATAGAATACGAGGGTGTGTGGCCCTTCGCGAAAGCCTATAGCAGATTTTTTCTCCTTTATTTCGTTTGGCTTTGCTTTACTGTATCTGGTAACGTTCATATAATTTTGTTTCCTTTTCTTTGTTGTTCGACACTCGGAAGAAATACATTTGTTTTGTTCATTACAATGCTCGATTGAGATGATTGTTAACATTATGATTATTGAAGATTAACGATTTTTACAAATTAAGAGGTTATTTTGATGAATTGTTAACGAATTTTACCGCCACTATCATAAGAATCGTAGATATATCATAAAAATTGTAATTCACTTAATATGAAAGAAGTACATTCTCAAAGTATTCTAGTAAACGTTCCAACTTCAACTGAATAAACGGTTTACAATTATAAGGTTATAAAAAAAACTTCAGATATACGTTTAAAATTCGAGATGCTAGAAAATAGTAGTAAAAAGACAACACTCAGATAAAAATAAATCAAATTTAACAATACAACAATAAAAAATATCTAATTGGATGTGCAAACATCAAAACTCACTCTCTGTAAACTCCATGGAAGCACCAAAATTTAAACGTCAAAATCCAAACAGTGTAATTCTAAACGGCAAAAATTGAGCACGGGATTTTCCCAGTAACGGCAAACGGTACGCGCACGCCTATAGTGGATTCTGGTGTGCGTATGCTTAGAGTTTGTTTTCTCGACCCTTCAACCCCCCCAAGTGTGTATAGACAGATCTTACGCAGGCGTTATACGCCGACCAATGGATGCGTCACTATCCTCACACAGTCCGCGCCACAGCCATGAGTAATACCCAATTTTTTTCTCTCTGACGTATAAGTAGCTCAAAGATCAAAAGGGGGATGGGGTGGTCCATGAATTCGCCAGTGGATCGATGATGCGCCAATCGGTACTTACAATCGCTACGTGCGATTGGTGTGGTCGATAAAAGTGATTCAAAGTATTTTAAAAAAAATGTTTATTTTAACATTTCGTAACTATTCAATTTTTTTATCATACTTTGTACAACTTAAATACATGTCGGAATTTAAATTACGTTCAGTTAGTTTTAGGTAAAAACCTATCCAGAACACCGTAAGACTTCTTTGGCGCCTCCTTCTTTTTAGTGTCGATGAGAACCTTAGCTTCGCGCATAGCCTCGACAGCCTCCTGCAAAAATCAAACGTGAATTAGTATTAACTCTTGACTTCATTAAAATTGCGAACATATCTTAATACTGACCCGTCGCGCTAATTCCTTCAATGCCTTCTTAGATTTAACGACCTTAGCCGTACCACCCTTTCCTTTAGCCTTTGTTCTGCGTGGTTTAAAGTCGATCTTCTTCGGTTTAATGAACTGAAAAAACAGTTGATTGTGTCGTTAATTCAAAATGAAAAAAATCGTTGAGAAAATAACATAATTATTAAATATATAAACTTACAAGTAGTTTCTTCTTAGCTTCAGCCTTATTTTGCAGAGTAGGAACATCGATCTCGGCAATCGCGGTAGCATCCAAAGTAATAAGGTCAGGCTGAATTTTGTCAAGAAGAGCTTTAACTTCGGCCTCTTTTCTCTGTTTTTTAGTTTGGAATGGATTAGACTCCAAAGCGTCATAGTTAGCTTCTCCGCTTCCAGGCACTAAAATTGACGTGAAACCCTTAGCAGTACCAAATCCTAGAGCATCTTCATATGGACAGAATTGCAAATCCGATATGCTCCAGTTAGATTTATGGCAAGTATAACGTTTGATATCACTATGAGTATCTCGGAATACTTCAACAACATTTCCCAATCCTGCAGCTAACAAACCTCGTTGACTGTAAGATAAGTATTGTGCTGGAGAACGCAAAATTGCACTTTGAACTGGTCCAGCTAATTGTCTGACATCCCAGACTTTTAGAGAACGGTCTGGACTGCTTGTTGCCATGTATGTACCATGAGGATGTATTGCAATGGAGCTTACTGCCTGTTTGTGACACAACATTTTTGCCAATGGTTGATGTGAATTGGGTGACCACATAGATACTACTCCTTTTGACTCTCCAACGCATAATAATGCATTATAGGGATTTTGCGTCATTACCTATTATGATTAAATAAATTGTAGTTAATGCGAAATACATATTTTTTACAAGTATAGCAGTTACAAATTACTTACATCTATCCTTCCAATTTGAGAATCATAACGAGAAATAATTTTTCCTATAGAAACATCTAACCACGTAAGGCCACCAAGTGCTGATGCAGATGCCAAAAGAAAATGATAAGGTAAAAATTCTAGACGTGTGACTTGATTCATCCTCTTGAGGCAATGAAGTTCAATTCCTTGATTATCGTAGATGTATACCCAATCTTTCTGCGCAACTGCAAACATTGTTTCGATGTGCAGCCAACACACATCATGAACTGATTCCATGACATTCATTTCACAAGCCAATTTTTTCGTCACCCAGTCAAATGCAGCAACATGTCCTTTCTTACCACCGATAAGAAGATGCCTCCCATTTCTTGTATAGCTGTATAAAAAATAAAGTTAATAACTCTGGGAAAAAAATGTTAATAGAAATCATTGAAAAGTGTTTAAATACTTTAAGCTGTAGGGTCCAAAATCCAACATTAATTCAAAGTACTTAGATGCACTTGTGATATCTGTATTATCACTGATTTCTTTTTGTTTGAATTGTGTAGTGGTTTCTCCAGCATCTTTTTCCAGGAAACCATGATCCTCAGTTAACAGCATCTCTGTACGTGCAGCCTGTTCAGCAATGGTTTCGTGAACCTTTTCTTTCTGGCGCAATCTCTGCCTGTGAATTTTATTCTTAATTCCTTTTTTTAGGTTTACACCAGGTCCTCTGTCATATTTTGCCAGCTTCTCCTTGTCGATGGGAAGTTTCCTCCCCGACGACTTACTTTTCTCTGTTAAACGTAAAAATATATTAAAGTTAATATCTGTTTATTAATAACTATCTACATTTTTTCAACAAGTAAAAATATGCATGCGAAAGTAACGTCTGGATTTAATGTAAGAACACTTACTTTGCGTACTCATTTTGGCAATTAGTTCCAAATTACACAAAATAATACATGAAATTAAACTAATAAAACTAATGTTTACACATGACAACGGCACTTGGCAAAACACGTGTGCCTGTTGCGGTCTCTATGCTCCAAAACCATATGACGAGTTGGTGCTATAGCTTTTCTAACCTCAACAAACGCTCTTTTATTTCCACCAATCAGACAGAGCCAAACTACCCAATCCGTCCAGTCGTCAACGAATTTCATGAGAATCAGCCGCATGAGGACGCATTTAATGCGCCTCCGATATCCAATACAAACAGTTCGAATTCGCGGATCGCCGGTAACAGAATACCGCAGAACGCGAGAAGTTACACAACTTTTGGTTAGAATATTTATTTTATTGTTTTGTTTTTGACTTTTGTTGATTTTTAATGATCGGACACCGACTGTTGTAACAAGATGACGGATAACGACAAGAGTTGTCCCCCGGCAAAGGAAGTTGAGGTAAGAATTGCACCCGAATTAATCATTTAATCATGAGTTTATAAAACCGCCAAAACGGAACAAAGCTCGTTAAGTGGGTCGAAATAAATTAAAGAGCTTCGGATTTTCTTTCAGGATTTCTTATTTAAACAAGCGAGTATCGGTCAGATATGCGATGGATTTCCAACTGTCCCCATAAATGCTAGTCTCATTGCCGCTGATGGAAAAAGAGGTTTACTGTACATAGGGTATGAAAATAAATTAATTGTTACAAAGCCTGGAGCTGATACAAATCCAGAATGGAAATTCGAGTTGGATTTACCGGATAAAGTGTGCCGTGTGGCACTGAGCTGTGACTGTTCATTCTTGGCTGTTACTTTTAATAGGCCTTCAGCTCTTATTTACGATGCCAGTTACCTCCACAAACAAGTATGTTATTTAACCTTTTACAAGTATCAATGAAAGCAATATTACGTTAGTTGATATCTTGTTTAAAGTAGTACATTATTTCCTTTTGCAGATATTGGATCCACTCCATGAAATCAGGTTGTCTACTGAGAGTGGCAATGTTGTTGTATCCGACTTAAAATGGAATCCAGCAATACCGGAGATGTTGTGCTCCATTACGAGTGATCATACAGTTGGTTGTTTTCAAGTTAGTAGAGATAGAAAAGCTGGTGTTCAGATACTGGGAATGGAAAAGACTCAAGGTTTGGAAGCTTTGTGTGTTTCATGGAGCCCTAAAGGCAAGCAGCTAGTAGTAGGCTGCAAAAATGGGAATATTGTTCAACTCAAGCCAGAACTAAAAGTGGCTAGACATTTACCTGGACCCACACCAAGTGAAGGGCCCATAATTTCAATTTTATGGGTCAGCAATTATCAATTTTGTGCCTGTTATTTTAACACAGGGGAACAGCGTGTCAGTGTCATGATCGTTGATGCTCCAAAAGGTGCAACAGTTCCAAAATTCACAAACTATGAAGATATAACTTTTGGAACTGGTCCACTAGATAATCTCGTTTACTACTTTGAGCATATAACAGAATGGGGAGTAATTATCGCGGCAAGCTCTCACAGTTGTGAAGTAGCAGTTCTGGGCACAGCAGACAATGGAGCAACTTGGAATCAGTATAATCTTATAGACGACAGCACCGCTCAGTTGCCTCTGAACAGAAAGAAAGGTATTGAAAATTACCCAGTGGGTGTGGTAATAGATAAGTCCTCTACGCAGAAATTACCTTGGGGTAGTGAAAGTACTCTGCCAAATCCAGTTCCTATTTTAAAAATATTAGTCACTAGTGGCCAATTGTGCTGTTTCCACATGGTAAATTTAAAAAACAATACTCCAGCTATTTGTGCAGCTCCCACAGAGATCATTCCAACTCCTGCTATTCCAAGACCAAGCATTGGCCCAACGGATGTCTCATTCAATTTGCCTCAAGGAGCAACTAGCACACCTCGCTCCAAACAAGCTGCTGCTGTTGCTGCAGCTGCTGCTGATGGTCATGTAGACAGGCCAAAGTTGACAACCAACCTTTTCGAAGACAAAGTTTCTTCCAGCTTTTCATTTCTGGCACCAGCAAACAAAGGTCCTGCTGGACTTCCAGCTCAGCCTGAAATCAAGAGTACAGGTTTCTCAGCTCCAACAGAAATTAAAACTGGAGGTCTTTTTGGGCAGGGCGATGGTAAATCAAACTTATTTCAGCAAGAGTTGAAGATCAACAAACCTGCATTCGGTATGCCAGAACCAGTTCAACAATTCAAGCAACCAATGCCCACTCTACAGCAACCAACTGCTCAACAACAACCAAAGCCTGCTGAGCCCAACTTGAAGTTTAACGTTCGATCAGAATTCAAACATCCAGAAGTCCATGCTCAACCCTCGCAACCCGAGCTTAGAATTCAAAACGAAAAACCAAGTGGTCCACCACCGACGTATCAAGCTTCGCAGGAAACCAAATCCACGCAGCAAAAAGATGCTCCGCCATACGACGAAAGTCTTTGTCTACGCGCCTACTACGAGGAACAGGCGCGTTTCGAGAAAGAACTGAAGAACCGACAAGATAATCCATCTTGGAACTGCGGTACGGAGGAGGAACGCCAGCTGCTCATCAAAAAATCCGATGAGATCGAAGAATTTCTGCGAGAGCTCCGTGAAACCACCAATAGCCTGGCCAGCGACATAGCTTACCTCAAAGCTCTACTGTTACAGTCGTTCGCTTGGATCGAAGAGTCCAAATCCAAAAACTCGGCCAAAATCAGCATAACTGGCAACAGAACTCGAGATAGCAAGCTGGCAGACCTGCAGAGGTTGTATTACTATACCCAATCGCAGCTGATCCAGGCGACAAAGGTGCTGGATCTGGAGTGGGCTGAGCACAAGAATCGAGAATTTTCAAAAATGAAAATACCCAGTTTGGAGGTAATCTATCAGAGTCTCATCAGGTATAGTCAGATCATCGCACAAGAAAAGAAGAATCTGGACGACTTGACCAGGAAGTGGCGGGCCATTGCTAGAGGTGGTGGAGGAAACGCCAACAGTAGTCTAACTATTTTGGACAGGTCGATGGCCAATTTGAATCTGTCGCATAACACAAGTACCACAGTGAGCGATACAGCGATTGATTTGCGATGCAAGTTTATCGCCAATAACACTAAGAATTTTAGTAAAGAAAAGCAGATCAAGCTCAGGGATCTGCTTTCCGAGTCTGCTCCGAGAATTGTTCGGGCAGTAAGACCAACTGCTGTGCAGGATCGGCTGGAAGCGACTCTGTCTTCCCTAGCTTCTTTGAAGACCACCGAAACGACACCCAAGTCTAGGATCACCAAGTCCGCGCTGCATGCACAGCAAAAGGTGGATGTCGGCAAATCTTCGATCGAACTTCCAAAACCCAAAACGCACAATCCATTATCGTCTCTGGACAACCTCGTATCTGGAATAGGCGGTAGTAGTCCGGGAGGCATTTCTCTCAGCAAGTCTCCCAGTTCTACTACGCCGTTCTCGTCCTTCGGGGCGAAACCCTCCTTTGTACCGTCCGCTGCGCCACAACCCAAAGCTAAGGAGAATATCGCGATGTCCTTCGGCCAGACGACGTTGAGTTCCCAAGCACCAGTGGCTGCTAGTAAGCCCTTCGGTAAAATGGACTCCATCAGCTTTGGTAGTCCAGCTCAGCAGCAACAGACATCACAGAAGCTGCCAGAGCTCCAGGCTGTCAAGGATAACCTAATCACCACGATACCAGCTGCGAATGATCAGAACAAGTTCCCGACGTTCTCAAGCACGTTTGGTAAGCCAGCCGAGGGCAGTCCACTGTCACCAGTGACGACTCCGACCATGGTACCCAAGACTACTTTTAGCTTCCCCTCGTCGACGACACTACCTGGATCACCCCCCGACAGCAGCACCTTTGCCAGTGTGCCAAAGTTGGATAATGCCTTTAAGTTCTCAACCAAGCCGGCAATCCCCGCTTCTCAGCAACATAGTCCACCTGCCCCTGGAGGTCTGGACATGTCGACCTTGAACTTTGGCACTCGCCCAGGATTGAGCATCACACCGACTGCTACTCCCTCTGCTTCGGAGATCAAGACTACTGGGGTAACATCACCGACAGTATCCTCAGGTCTGAGCTTCGGCCAAACCTCTACACCAAGCTCGATGTTCGGCTTATCTGGTGCTCAGCCGGTCGCAACAGCTGCTGCAGCTGGTTTGAGTCTCCAGTCGCTCTTTGGTAAGTCATCGGGAACTTCAGCAGTGTCGTCAAGTGTGGATAAAGCTGCAGTGGCTACGGCTGCACTAACAACCCCGCAGGCAACGATTACTTCAACAACTCTATCTACGACAGCAACAGGAACTTTTTCTGCGCCCACTTCCGTGTTCGGTACCTCCTCGATGTTCGGTGGACTGAGTGCTTCCATTACGCCAACTTCTGGTACCGGTTTTGGTTTGACGCCCTCATCAACAGCAGCTACGACTGCGGTCACTACTACCACGTCCGCTGCTCCTGCAACGACACCAGCCGCGACCACGGTTACGGCAACTACGACCACGGTTGCGGCTACACCTTCCTTTTCATTCGCTGGACTTTCGACATCGACTCCCTCGTCAACACCAGGGTAAGTTATTTCATTGTTCAATTAAAAAAAAATCATTGTCTTGAAATGAAGAAGTATAACGTTATGGTTTTCGATTTAACAGATTCGCCGGAATGCTTGGTGCAACGGCATCGTTGAGCTTCGGAACTCCAGCCTCTACTGGTGCATCGATAACCCCAGCCTTTGGCACGAGCACGACTCCTGCGACAGCCAATATTTTTGGCAGCACAGCATCAGCTACTGCTGCAGTTTCTCCTGCATCCGCTACCTCGATCTTCGGTAGTAAAACTTCTGATGGCAGCACCGCAGTGTCTTCTGCCTCTTCGATCTTCGGTAGTAAAACTTCTGATGGCAGTACCGCAGTTTCTTCTGCCTCTTCGATCTTCGGTAGTAAAACTTCTGATGGCAGCACCGCAGTGTCTTCTGCCTCTTCTCCTTTTGGAGGAGCTTCTACGGTAACAACGACTACCACAACGACAACCTCGGTGTTCGGAGGTATAGCTGCGGCTACATCCACGCCTTCATTATTCGGAGGACAGAGTGCAGTGAGCAGTAGTACAGAAAATAGCTTTTTCAGTACAAAACCTGCTGCTGCTACAACAGCGGCAGCGACAGCTGCAGCTCCGACCTCGTCGATCTTTGGAGGTGGTGCTACAACGGCGCCAAGTGGTAATTCGGTATTTGGTAGCAGTGGTCCTAGTGCTCCGGTGTTTGGAAGTAGCACTGCCACTACTCAACAAAGTAGCGGTATGTATTTTGGTTTTAGAGTAAGGTTAAAAACTAAAATGTTAAATTTTTATCAAGTCATTGTTTTATTATGAAGTTCTTCTGAACTTTACAATATTTTATCAGAAAAATATTTTTTTTACAAAATTTGATTACGAGTCACCTCGGTAATTTCGTCTAAAGTGTATCAGCATCAAAATCGAGAAACTACAAGCTACTAAATAAAGATTTCTTCATATAACAAATTGTGCAGAAAATTCGTTACAATAATATGTACATTCTTAATAGTGTTCGGAGTGAGCAGCACAACGCCGAGCGGTGGACCCTCGCTCTTTGGAGGTACATCATCTGCCACATCTTCCGTTTTTGGTGGCGCAGGATCTGCTCTGACCGCTCCAGTATTTGGAGCAACCCCTACTACCCCAGCTGCTTCGACAACGGCAACGAGTCCCGCAACCAACTCAGTATTCGGTAGCGTGGCATCGACCGGCTCCATCTTCGGAGGTGCAGCTGGAGCACCAGCTACTGGCGGTTCTATATTCGGTGCAAGTGCCACTCCAACATCTTCAATCTTCGGTGGAGCCTCAGCGACTGCCACGACAACGGCAACGTCGCCGGCGACTGGTTCAATCTTTGGTGCCGGTACGGCATCACCTCCAGCAGTTGGTGGAAATATTTTTGGAGCTGCTGCGGCAAGTCCTCCTAGTCCAAGTGGAGGATCAGTCTTCGGTGGTCCGCCAGCTCTTGGAGGTGGAACTTCGATGTTTGGAGGAGCAGTTTCACCTGGAGGCATGAGCTCAACCTCGGTGTTTGGACAGCCCTCGGCCTTTGGAGCTAAACCAGCCTTCGGTTCACCGCCGGCTGATTTTGGAGCGGCAAAGGCTGGGTTTGGAACATCTGGATTTGGATCACCACCTGCATTCGGAGCAGCACCTACTACAGGTTATTTGATTATTTAATAATATGGAGATAACAAATAAAATAATGACTAATAAATTTATTGTATTTAGGTTTTGGGAACCCATCAGGCTTTGGGTCGACTTCTCCTTTGGGAGCTTCTACGAGTCCTAGCAAAGTATTTGGTAGTAGTACATTTGAGGCTCTAGGAGCTCAAACTGGAGGATTATCATTTGGCAGCTTAGCACAAAAGACTCCAGAACCACAAAAACCACAAGCTTTTCAAGGGTAAGTTAATGTTTACATTTTTATCAAGTGATTTTAACAGTATTTTATTTAACAGTGTTAAAAAATTATTTTCAGATCTAGTTCATTTTCGAGCTGGCGTTAAAAATTCCAGATCTTTTTAATAATGTACATGATTCTTCATTAATTAGGTAGTTGTAAGGAAGCGAATAATTATTTTTATATATTATATTTTTTGCTGTATAGTTTTTGATTGTAAAGATGTTCTTTTGAGAATATGTGATTTAAAAAGCGTATAATAAAAGAAAGCCTAAAAACGGGAGTTTTCATTGTTTTCTTTTTTTAATAAAAAGTATTTAATAAAAATTATCTATTTAAATATGTATAATTATTTATACCTACATCTTGATTTCTTAAATGCCCCTCTTCACTTGTTTTGGTGAGATAGTAATCTTTGTAGGTTTGCACAGATCCAGTACACACGGATCGTCTAGCGGTGGATGCGTACATGGCTGAGCTGAAGGAACGAGTAGTGCAATAGAGATATTTACCGAGCATGCCTCCATCCATACTTGATGCGACAAAAGCACTGTCGTTCTTAGCCTGTAGTCATTGGTTTTCTCATTGTTCTGAATTTTGAGATCAGATTTACGTGGCAGAAGCAACTGCACCTTCTGATCTGGATGTCTTAACTTGATTCTTACAGCGCTCGGATCACGCAAATTAAGAATCTTCGCAGTCAATGGAATCCCTAGATTAAAGTAAACAATCGTTAAGGTTTGCAAATGGATAATTAATGAATTATAAGGATAATGCAATACCTAAGATAAGTCCTCCTGTAAATTGGAGTATGGTATCAGAGTCACTTATAGGTTCCTCAATAATTGCCTGACAGTACTTTGTAGTCGGTGGTGGCCTCGGAAGTTTTTCCTCTCCTTTTAGCGGAGGATTTACAAGCAGAGGTAAAAGAAGTTTCGCGAGCGTACCTGGTTTCGCTTCGCCAACAGCTGGTAGTTGATGAACTAGAGCTTTTGAAAATGGTGGTAACTTTGAAGCATCCTGAGGTAACGTATCGGTTTCTGTCAAAAACTGACGTGCCAAAGTTAATGCGCTACCAGTATCACTGCTAGCAACACGAATCAAGTCTAATGCTAAAGCCTTCAGCCAAATGTCGTTGGCTAGTGCCATTTCGTTATCTCCCAGTCCGATAAATAATCGCAACAATCTAATAAATAAAATATTATTAGATTAATTTATAAATAGATTTAAAACAAAAGTTTTATTTAAAGAGGTTGCTTACTGTTGCGAATGTTTGTATAACTGGGTAATTTTATTTGTGATGTTTGACGACGAATTAGTGGTTGATGTACTGGGCGATACAGTGAATTCTTTAATAACTGAGTTTAGCAGTAGTAAGCAACGTATATACAATGCCAAAAATCGAGCGACGCCTTCCATTCGCAAATCCATTTCAGCTAATCTATCTAAATCTATTGCTGCCGCGTCTAAAAGTTGTCTGTAAACTCTGCCACCAGGTCTTGCAAGTTCCACTGCTGAGACCATTTTCTCCAAAAACTTTCGAGCGTTTTCATCTTCAGTCTCTTCATCGCGCATTTTCTCGTCTGGCCGACTCGTGCTGATCATTAAAGCGGGTTTCAGTCTCGGAACCAGATGTGGCATAGTATCACGAAGATAGTGATAGTGTTTGACTGCATGATGAGTGAACAAAGAATGCATGCTTGGACAATGAGCTGCAGCATTAAATATCAACACTAATACGCTTACATCTGTAAAGATTAAACAAAACGATTAATATAAAACTATGTGTTATTAATAAGTAATAATTAAAGGAACAACTTACATGATGGTATAGCAACATTTGGTTCAGGTGTATCAAAAAAGGGATGTTGTCCAAGTAATTGAGGCACAAGTGGTAAAGTCAAGTAAGGATGTGAAGCACCCATTGTAGCTAAACAATTATATATGCTGTCTTGATCCTGTGGATATCGACTCAAATTATCAAGTAATCTTGTTACACACATGTGAAGACAGATTTTAGTGGCCACACGACTCGCGCCTAGGGTGGCATGAAGACCTTCTCTGACTTCTCCAGAAAAGTCTTCAAGAGCCCCAAGGATAGTTTCTAATTGATCTTCACTTAACGTAACACTGGCTGACATTTTTCTTAATGACTCTATCGCCCTTATGCGAACGTCTTGAATTTCATCATTGAACATATCAACCATGAATTCCAGTGAAATTCTTGCTATAACTGGCCTTTCTAACGATAACGCGCACAGAGATTCTACTGCAGCAGTTCTTACCTAAAAATTTTAAGTATTAGAAGTTGTTTTGAGTATTAATATATAACACGAAATAATTAAATCATAATCAGTCTCACTTCTAAAAATTCATCCTCCAATCCATGGATAAATGCTCCGCAAGTATTTATTCCAGTTCGTTCTTCAACTCTAGGACCTTCATCTTCAACTCTTATTTGTTTCTTATCCAATGCTTGTTCTATATGGCGACGAGACACACCTTTTAATGATCCCAGTAAAGACATTGCTGAAGCTCTTACTCTAGGAGAAAGATCTCCCATTAAACTACATAATTTACAAAAGGCACTGTCCACCATCCTCATATCTTCAACATAATCTTTTCCTCCAGATATCATGCTAAAATGTTTGAAAAAAATGAATGAGATAGATATTACTTGATTGATTATTGATGCTAATAATAAATAATTTACGTTTCAGGATATTCATTTCCTAACAACCAAATTAATTTTAAAACTGCCCGTCTGACTATTTCATAATCATCCCGTAGACATTGACAAGCTTCTTGAAAGAAACTAGCTGGAAGTCTACAGTTCCTGTGAGTGTGGAGTTCTGCCATTGTTTCAAATGCTTGGGCTCTTACTCGAGGATCTTGAGATTTAGCATAGTTGTTCACTAATACTAATGTGTCATCAGCTGCATTAGCTGATAAATAACGACCTATTATAGATAAACATCTGGTCTGCACACCATGCCAGGTATCCGATAAGTGGTCCCTTGCTATTTTCAAAACCAATGTTCTGCAAATAAAGAGAAAATGTTAAGTTTATCGTTGTAAAATACTTAATATCATTTATTATAATATAAAATTCATACTTGTTATAATCCCCTAATTTTAAAAGGGTAGCAAGCCCTTGGCTTTTGACTCTGTGCGATTTTTCTTCTTTCAAAAGATTAGCTGTCTCATTAACAATCCTTGTTTTTTCTAAAGGATCATAAGTCAGTTCTCCCAATTCAGCAAATACCCAAAGAATTTTTGCTCTTACAGCAGCCTCCTGTTCAATGGCAAATCTTTCAGACAATTTTTTTACTGCTGTTGGAATATCCTCTATAGCCATTTGACCAAGAGTGTCTGATATTCGAACCAATAATTGTAATGCATCATTACCACCTTTACATGTTTCTAAGCATTCACAATAAGCCAATGCCGAGCTGGCTTTGTTACTTGTACCATTTTTGGAAGCCAAAGCTGGTAGTCTTAAGGTTTTGAGACATTTAACAGGTGATTCTGATGTAACAGTCTGCAATATATATTTTTTTAACATTAACTTATGTTATATTTGCACATATTGAAATTTGTTCCAAGAAACTGAATACTTACTTGACTTTGATTAAACTCAGCTAATACCCTCTTCTTTATTAAAGCAGCCATTATGAAAAATTTGCTTCGTAAAAGACAGTAACTGACAAAAACTTTGTATTACCTACATCGGCTGAAACATTAAAATAATAAACGCTTCATTATACTACTTTACTGCGGACGCAATTACGAGAATAACTTTGCAAATGCTTTGTAACATAAATAAGACTGATAGGTTAACTCTTAAAAACCATCAAAATCTATAGTTCTAATAAATATTGTAAGTGTTTTACTTGATTAAATCTTCATTTAAAGTCTTATTACTGATAATAATACTTTGTAATAATAAAATATGTACTAACAAATTCAATAAAGCATTAAACAACAGGCAAGCTGCTCACGGTGGAAAGATGCGTGATGAGCGGTATCTAAACATAACCTCTGATGCACGGCGACCATTGGGGGGGGGGGGGTTAGCCACTCATAGGTATTATGAAACCTATTGTCTTACGTTATTAGGTTAAAAACAGTGACAGATATATAACTAGAGAGCTCGTCATCGCAGCCTTTACAAAGCTATATTTAATAATAAACAGACCGAAACAAGCTAAACTCACATAATAATAATATCGAAACGTATATTGCTTATTCGACATTCGAGCTCCGTCATAACAATATGTATTATAATTATAAACAGTTCATTGACAAAAAGAAAAGGTATTTGCAGTTATCATTTCTATATAATCATGAAACGAACCTTGGTTAATACGGCGTTTACGGCAAGAATATCGTAAAAAACTGGCTTAATACTTCATCAAAATCAAAAACAATGACGGTATTTATTTCATAGGAAAATGTTATTTCAATTATGGCGCGCTTTCTTTCGCGCATGCTCACTGCGCAGCGGCTTATTCTTGCGTCCGTCAAAATCAGCTGATAACCCACATTCTCATTTATATCTGTGTCAGCGTAAAATCGATGTAAACAAATCGTCACGTCATCCGCAACAAATCTTCGTAAACTCTCCAAACTTCACCTAAATCCATCGCGTTCATCTTTGTTATACGCTAAACACGCGAAGATGAACCCTGAAAGGCGCATGCTGAATATCGACGAGAGACTCAATCAATATGGCCGTCGTGATCGATAAAGAAATGTCAAGATATACAGCGCGTCAGAATATAAGAATTCCCTCGAATTCTTCTTCCTCCTCGGGCTCGCGATGGCAATTCTCCTCGTCTCTCGTGAATGCATCAGCAGCCTCGACCATGAATATAGCGTCTCCGTGACAGGCTGATCGTCGCGTCGGTCCGAAATTCTCTGCTGGTTCGGTAGTGTGTTAAGTATTGATTTTTAAATTGGAGCAACACAGAGAGGGCGACGAGGAAGAGTGAGAAAAAGAGGAGCAGTTGTTGAACGGTCGATTCTCGTCAAATGGAGTGAAACTAATTCCGCAGGAGTAAGTCTGTCGTCGACGAGGACGGCACGTAGCATGACGAGTCGGGCTTTTGTTAATTATAGAGATTTCCCGAGAATTACAAAGAGTTCCTAATGTCATGTCCTGAGCGCGCATCTTCACATGCATATGTAAGTTTTTAGCTGAGAGCCTTGATGCAAAGTAGATTTGAAGATTCACGAACATTTTATTCTAACAAAATTTTTCCTTTATTTTCTCACGCTATTTTTTACAGAAGAGTGTTGTAAAAGAAGTCTCGAGTCTTTCACTAGCTGTACATTAGTATGGGCATTTTAGACGTTATTTTCCTGGCTGTGATTGCATTTATTTGTGGAATAGCATGTACGCTGCTGGTGGAATTTTATATTTTCAAAAAATATCTGGAAACCTCACCAGAGGCAACGCCGCCAAAACATCCGGTGCCACCTGGGTCAGCGGAGTTACCTGAGGAATTGGTAACTCAGGTCAAAGAAGAGAAATCAAATGCCAGTGGTTCACCTCGTCAAAGCTTGTCACAAGGGAATGAGAATTTAGCAATAAATTTGACCTTACAGTTCCTTTTCAATGAACTGAGGAATGCTGAGCGTGTGCGACTTTGGCTCTATCGAAAGCTGAATAATGAGTTCAAAGAGCTTCTTAATCAGTCGACTACAGGAAAACTGTTTGACAGTGTGCAGGTATATATTCTTTTGTGCTATTTCCTCGTTGTGATAAAATAATTATGAATCATTGCGATTGTTTCAGTTGCGAGATCTGAATCTTGGCAACCACTTCCCCACAATAAAAGGTTTAGATGTAGCCGATGCAAAAATATGTGCTGATACTGGTTTGTTAGAGACTTTAGATCTCTGTTTAGACTTACATTATTCAGGAAACTTCCAAATGTCAATAGATGTAAAAATGTTATTGGGAAAAAATGCTTATTTGTCGCTACAAGGTATGACTCATTACAGATAATTATTGCAATTTTTATATATGTTTTATGCAAAGTTTTGACCCTCGTGCGTTTTTTTTTCAGTGAAAAGGGTAACAGGAAAAGCGAGACTTCAGTTCACACGAGTTCCATACACTCATTGGTCCCTTAGTTTTTATACAGAGCCGATTTTAGAATTAGAAGTTCAATCGCAATTTCAAGGACGTCAGTTACAACCACAAATAATTTCACTCATCACAGGTCAAATTCGTAGAGCTGTGCGCCGAAAACACACGCTACCTCGTTACAAGATGCGTTACAAGCCTTTCTTCCGTAGACTCAATGATGAGGATATTGATTTGTCTGAGGTGAGTTCTTATTTCGAAACGGGATTCGCGCTGTACTTATATATACTAATCAACAAAATTTTTGCAGGTTGCGGCGACTCAATTGACTCCAGGTCTGCTGGATATCACCTTGATCGAAGTCAGTCGCCTGAACATTGATCTCAGCGCCATAAATGCTGAAAATATGTCTCAAATTGAGATATACTGTACCATTAGCGTGGATGCGACGCCCTGGGTCTGTCTTACCCAGTATTCTGGTGTGCCCTATATGATCCTCGACCTCATAATAAGCAAGGTCAGTTCCCAGCAGCTTGGCGTCGTATTCAAACAGGAACATATCGCCGAGATAGGTCAGAACTGCGTGCTTGTGGAGACGATCGTATCCGGAAGTCCAGCCTCGATAGCCGAGATGAAGAAAGGCGACATTATTGTGGCGGTAAATGGTAAGAAAGTTACTAATATGAACCAGGTGGCGAAGCTCGTGAAGAGCGCCGCCCAAAGACGGTTCATCATCCGCGTCGAGAGAAAGTACTCTACTGCCGACTGGGAGAAGAGCAGCTTGTCCAAGTTCGAGCTGGACAGGTCAGTGTCGGAGAAAAATGCTGGCACTAAGCGGTCATCCAAGAGCGAATCATCGGCGAAAAGCGACACGCTTAACGTGGACGACAGCTTCAAGAGCATGAAGTTCTCAGACCTAAAAGACTACGACGCGGATACGACTGATAGTAAAAGCGACATAGGTAGCAAGCTGTTCAAGAGAAGAAAGAGCAGTACTCATGCTGCGGCGACCATCGAGGACACGGTGGCGACCATGGCGGCAACAACCGTGGTTACAGGCCCGGAGACTCCGTCCAGGAGGATTTCGACAGGCTCATCTAACTCGTCGGGTACCTCGAATAGCGCGCACTCCTCAACCGTCAACGACTCGAGTCCCTCGCCCAGTTTGTCCGATTTGTATTATACTAGTAAAGAGAAGGGACATGCCACGCTGATCACGTTCGACGAGAAGAGAAGCTTTCAGATAGACTCGGAGCTTCAGTACTTGAATATCGGAGTCTGGGCGAAGATCAAGAGTGGCGAGGGTCTGCCAAAACTAGTAGGATACATTAACGCTCCCATTAGGTTAATTTTAGCTCAATGCTCCACGTCTTCGACTGGTCACTATCTGAAAAATCATGCACTCCTGCCTCCTGACTCATGTTAGTATACCTTTCTCAAATATATCAATCTTGGAATTCGTTATCTAAGATTATTGAATCGCAAATTTGTATTCCGCAGCATCTCCAGCCTTGTCTAGCTTTAAACTGAATGGATATTCTGGATTTGACCCAGCGCTGTGCTATGGTGATATTTTGTTGTCCTACGTTTGGGTCTCGAGCCGTCCAAATCAGAGTACCTATCAAAGTAAGAAAGGTGCCGAGGAGACAGTAAAGATACAGCCCGTCTTGTGCGAAGATATCATAAATAAGAAACCTCACGATTTTATTAGAACGCACTTTCACAGAGCCACACACTGTGACTTTTGTACGAAGAAGGTATGTCTACCTTAAGGAATAACTATTACTATCATGAAGCATTAAATTGACAGTTGAATAATTGATAAAAATATGTATGAGCCGTTAGAAACGTTGCGATGATTTACGAAATATTCAAGCCTTAATAAAATTTACAGATCTGGCTGAAAGACGCGGTGCAGTGTCGGGACTGCGGGATGGTCTGCCATAAAAAATGCGAGGCTCGATGCCAGGCGTCGGGCGCCTGTGGTGCTGAGAGCCTCACGACGATGGCGTTCGAAGCCGACGAGGTCGAGTCGACGGGCATCGCCGGCGGCGAGTCCGGACCCGAAATATCGCTCACGAGTTGTGAAGAGAACGTTCAGGTACTGGGCACTTACTAGACTGGTAAACAAACTAAAAAATTGATAAACAAAGTCACTTACAGTTATATAAGTAATTAACGATCGAGTTCCCAATTGCCGTCGCTTTTTCCACGATCTCTGCGTAGCCAACGTGAAAAAGTATTACAAACGTGAACGTGCATATCCCCGAGGTCGATACGGTGCGGTGGTTTGAGGATAGTCGGAAAAAAGTTCATTACCGGAGAGACAAAGTACTTAGAGTCTAATTAACGAGAGAGAAAAGTCGGATACAACGCGTTAACTAATCTAATTTTATCTTTTTTAAGTCGATACGTCTATGTGCATATTATATGAAATGCACACGATATATTTTGTATGCGGTACAAATTATTTATGATATGAATCTATTCGAAAAAGCAAACAGAACCTGATAACCACTAGTCAATCTTCTTTGCCTTTTGCAATAAAAGGAGAATAAAGAAATCTTACTTTCGGTTCGTCGCTCTTTTCGGCGTTGAAACTATGGAACGAGCAAAGAAAAAAACGATAATCATGGCTGAGAATGTGAGAAGAAATTTTTATGAAACATTTATCTTCTAGTCAATGGCCAGTATATTAGCATATTATACAATTAAGTATTAAAGTCGAGGATATTTTTTTCGCGTGCGCGCGCGGCGGGAGCTTGCGGTCCCGTCGCTGCACACACTGGTGATAATGATGATAAAAGTCGCCTTTGGATTCCTGTACATAAACAAGAATTGTTAACTAAAGCATGATTTACTAATATTGTTGACAATAAAAGAAAACAGAGAACAATGTGACCAGTTGCATTTCGCGAGGGTGAAGGTTTCTTTTGTAGGCTTGCACCCCCTGTTCCTACCGCACAAAACTATCCAGAAACATACGTAAGATCGAGAGTTTTGTTTTTGTCGAGGCAAAAAATTTTCTAAAAATTCTTACGAATGCTTCTCGTAAAGTCTGATGACAATATTAACCAAGTAAATACATAACACAGAAAGAACATGCAAAGTTTTGTAAAACCAAAGAGTAGTTTAAGATAAGAAAGGTGATGCTCGACAGTATACAGAGGCCAGTTCGTTTGGATGAGACTAACGTTGGATTGATTGCTAACTATAGGGCGCGAGTATGATGGCCGTGAAGGCCAGCATAGCTAACACGCTCCTGGGCCTGAAGAAGGCCGGAAGTACAAGTTGCCTGGCCCCGCCGAACGCCGGTATTGGTCTGGCATCCAGAAGCCTACCCCCAAGTCCCTGCGCATCCCGCAAGGTAGAGCCCGATGCTACACGTATGCTTCCGTGGAAGAGAAAGCAGCCAAGATCTCGTGAAGCCTTCGATTCTTGACTCCCTCGATATTGTCTGTCTCTTACTCTCATCCCTCTGTTGTTTTGTTATTATTTGTTTTTTTTTCTCTCTGTACGTCCGTTATATAACTATATACGATATATGTGTCGCCCATTACGTCATTCATTCAATATCCTCCAAGACGAAGAGAGAACAACGTGTACTTTTACAATAACGTTCTCCATTGTGTCTCATTTGCATATATAGAATCCACGGGTATTGTGCATATGTTGTAAAGCCGTGATAACGAAGTTGGACGGGAGTCGAGGGGAGGCAAGATCAGTGATATGTGTGTGCTTTATCTCTGGATATCTATTTATTTAATTGTTTCCACGTGCGATAGGCATAGAAACATAAGGGATTGTTATAGCTGCAAGTAAAATTCAAAGTTCGCGTTACAAAGCAATCTTTTTTTATATTCTCGTGCAACGAATCCAATCAACCTGTGTACCTTGAAATTCTTGGAGTCACTGTTGTAACTTTTGATCGATGTAACTGTGATGAAATTTTGTTAATAAAACAACAGAGTTTTTTTACCGAAAAGAATCCTCGAATTTTTTCCAATAGTATGTGTTCTATCAAAGTTAAAGTAGCTGGCTTTAGAGGTAACATTGTCGTAGATCAGTAGAGCTATAGAGGCTTTAGAAAATAATGAAATCAGTCACGGTAACACCTCCCCTCGACACATCACGATCACTCAGTACCGAATCTCGATCTCTCATTGCAATCGTAATTGACCGATAATCAATGACTTATAACGAACGGTTCAATATCTTGGCGTTTCCTCTCTTTCTTTCGTAACATTGTTCTGCGTATATCTATTGTTGTATATCTTGCTGTATATTATTTTTCTTTCATTGTTTGAATTATCGCCTTTGTTATTTACTTTTGTTCTGTGTCCTGTGCATTCGTATTTTCATTTTTTTTATCGTCACCATTTTTTGTTTACTAAAATACGCTTCTTGGTAGAGTGTGTCTTGCTGTGCTTAGACATAATGATTTTTGGCTCTGCTTGCGCGCTTCACACACATTATAGTCGTCGCTGAGACTGCTTTTGCGTCCATAGTGCTGACAGGTATTTAGTCCACCCTTACCTGTCGTATAGTAGCTGCTCTTTTTCCTAGAGCGTTTCATACGTACTCTTTGTTGGTTATATAATTGGTTCATCAGTTGCAGGTTTATTTAGAATGAACCTTGAGTATTTTTACGAGATTATTTTAGTACCTTATAAATTTATTGATTTGCACCTTTGGAAGCTAGATATTTCTGCATCAAATTATTTGAACGAAATTAACTATATTTTTCATTACTATTGCTAATGCTATATTTTTATATAATTAAGTAGAATTTTTATATTACTTAAAACAAAAATATGTCTTTACAAAAAAAGAATCTTTTTTTTTTTTTTTTTTTAAAAAAAATTGTTAACTCAATGTCTGCTGGCAACTCACCTCTAAATATCACAATCGATATGTGGGCTGGTTGGACATTCCATGCTTGATGTACTCATCCAATGATTTTTGTATATAAAAATGTTCGCTTTTTATTCATAACAACGTCCATCTCGTTAGCATATAAGTCACGTCACCATCCATCACGATTTATTGGTTGTGTATGCCACCAATGTCTACTTCAAATCATGTTGCAACTAACGAAAAATCACATACTTTAACAACCATCAACGTCGTTAACCACAACTCATATATAACACCATATAGTTAGCGATCACCGTCATCATCACCATCGCCATCGCATCGTCTCATCGAGAAAGCAAAAGGCATCGCATTATCTCTCTCATTTACGCGTGGAAAGCTCAAGAGCTCTGTGATGAAAAAAAATCTTACTATACTGCCAGCATCTTGGGATTAATGCTCTACTCTATAGCCTATCTTTTCGATACGTCTATATATGACTATTTTGCTGGATCGACATATTTTTCTCTCTATGTCTCTATCTTCTTACGTATAATAATAATTATTATTAAAAACAAATTCATATGGCAAAAAAATGCATGCGGGCCAGCAGCCACAAGTCGCGAGCTTGATAGATAATTCGCTTCAGAGATGTAATGTGCTGATCGATTGGGAAATGAAAATTTAGAGCTCGCTCGTCGGTGGTGGCCTGGGCATAAGTCCAGATCTGCTGGAGGGCGCGGAGCCGAGCGTTGCGGCACACCTCATCGCCGGCGACCTCGATGACGCCGTCATGTCCAAGGCTAAGGAAACCGGTAGATTCCTTTACAAGAACTTGGAGCCGCAGGAGCGCATCGATAAAATCAATTCAATGGTGAGCATATTTTCGTATATTGCATATAGTATATTATATATTTATGCATTGAAGCGCTGATAACGAGAGTCACCAGGAAAAAATAACGTAGCACCTTGTCGAGCCTTGGATAAATTATCTTTTTTCAAGTTCGCAGTAAAAAAAAATGTACTATGGAACAAGTAGTGCTCAGTTTGAAATTAGACAAATTTGTGTACTATTTAAATAAGTTATTTTAACGTTTACTTACCGTTTTCAAAGAAAAGCAGTTTGCAATAACTCAGTTTTTTTTAAATTCAATTGCAGATGACAAAACTGAAGACTGCGCTGGACGTAGAGACGGCATCGCGGCGCGAATGGTCCCAGAACCTGATGGATATAGACAGCAGCCGAATGATATCGCAGATCGACCTGCGCGTCCGTGCCCTGAGCGTCCTGCTACTGCACTACTGTACCGGCCTACAACATGCTCAGGAGCAACTCGAACGGCCTAACGCGATCGGTGGCAGTGGTTTCGGACAAAATTGAAAAGCTCTGCTACCGATCGATACATCATCGCCACACGATACACGAATTATACACACATTTACTCAAAACGTGATACATATGCGTACGTTACGATATATATTTATGCAACGCAGCTATTACTATTATAATATATTGAGGTATATATTGAAAACGAATGTAAATACAGCACAATCATATAATGAATATTTTCTATCGATTCGTGCCAGACGCTATTCCGCAGCTACGTGAGTCAATTTTTTGGATGTTTGAACGCGCACGAGACGACGGTCGATTATTTATCATGATGGAAAAACGTGCACCCACCTCAGAGTTAGTTGTTTCGCATTTTATGGATGCAAATTTATCAAAAAATATACATAGAGAGGTATACGCGTATAGGTGATACTTATATATATTCCACACGATATCAAGCACCGCTGAAACTTATCGCTTGGATATTCTAATCGTAGCTTTATAGCGAGGATGAGAAAAAATTTTATGCACAATTATTATTATATATGCATTTTAAACGATACACACCAATAACACGGGCACACAGAGATAAGAAAATAACGTTGAATATAGTCGTTAAAAGTTATTATATATACAAGATTCCACGCGATATTTACTGTTTACCACAGAACACCAAGTGCTAAGACTTGTATTTAGTACGTATATTTGTAGAGAAACACGGTTATATTTGAAATATTTATGGATTTTAGAAGACGTTTTAAAGCCTCGGGTGTACGGCAGCTTGAACGAGCCAAGTTTACGCAGCGACTCGCAGGGTCGAGCTTCTCTTTGTATTCGGATCGAAAACATTATGTATAGTCCAGTGGTATCGTCCACTATTTAGTTTCATACGTATTAATCGCAGTATTATTAACATTATTATTCCATTTCTTTTTATCGACAGCGATTTTATATGACCATTTACAAATGCATTTCGTAGGTTTTATAGTTAAGCTGTTAATTGCAAATAGGTTAGCATTTTTATTCGATATCTTTGCTATATCCAGTGTTTTAATATTATATGTCATAGGGTGAATTTATTGTCGGTCCCTACGAAGACTAACACAGCTCAGATTACATTCGAAGAGTAAGGCAGTTCCTTCTCGCCGCAAAGAATAGTACAGTTCAGATTCTTGCCGCGAAAACTAACACAGCTCACTTCATTTTTCGCAAAAACTAATATATTACAAAAACTTTGTATAATTGAAATTTTGTTGCACCTACAATTTCGTTACATGCCAATCTTATTATACACCTTTTATATGTATGAATTTGATTAGTTTTCGTATGATGATATCATCCCAAATGTCGTGTAAAAAATCTGAACTGCGGTGGTCTTCACGGCAACTATTGAACTGTACTACTCTTCGCGGCAGAAATGAATTGCCTTAACCTTCGATGTTACTCTGAGCTGTGTTAGTCTTCGTAGAGACCAACGATATAGTATTTTTAATTAGTTCAATTTAATGAATATAACGAAGCATGATTTCAATTTTATAGCATCTAATATCACGAATTATTTATGATATACAAATCTCTATTTTAATATATAATAAAGAAATCACAATTTACGTACGTTACCAAAGTATTTGTGGTCAGATAGCATAATATATATTTATATAAATTCAATATATTTTAGCTTGGATTATAAACAATTAACAATCAATTCAAAGTTTTAGAGTTCTTAGGATAAGCGTAACAAACATGTTTTTTGCACAGTATTCATCAATGTGTGCAGCTCTATTCGAATTTATATACCATGTACTTCCACTTATTGTTGTCGAATATATTAATCACATACACAATACAAATATGCCAGCGATCTTTTGACGACGGTCGAATCGTCTTCGAACTGATTTGAAATCGCGACGTTCAGAACACATTAACAAAACAACTACACTGAAATTCGATTGGCAACGAACAATGTGAATTTTGACTGACTTATCAATGTTGTAACGTATAGTTCGTCTATGACTCTTGTGCGATAAAATATATTATATCAGAGTAATTTTAAGCATATATACAGCGTATATTGTAAACTGTCAAATTATAAAAGATAAAAAAAGTGAGAGCTTAGATTAGAGAGATAGTTAAAGAGTAAACGTAATGCTGTAGACTGAATCTGTGAGTCTAGACACTTTGGTTCGGAAAAAAAGTTTCGTAGTACGTATTACTACTGCAAAAGCCCACGTTGAACACCAACAAATTATTATAACTTGTTACGTCGTACTGATGATAAATGAAATATGTTTTCTATATATACAATCTCAATGTAGTATACAAATTGGAATTGTTTTATCGAACCTAGAACATGGTTCTTTTATGCTTAATTTTCAAATGTATACGTATAATAGCGGAGAGGTGCAAGGGCAAGTTTCGAAGAAAAGCAAAGAATAAAGGAGTAAAAACATAATAATCATCGTCGCACATATTCGCTCACTGGCTCCCAGTCACCATCCCCGGATATTTTTGTTCCTCCGCTTTCGTCGCGTTGACGTCGGAAAATCCACACGTGTGGGAAATACGAGGCGCGAGACTCCGAAGGTCTCTTTCTCTCGCACGTTTTACTCCTCGCGATACTGCATCAGCGTAGACATTAAGGAAGCGTGCGCAACTCGAGCGTTTTTGCCAAAAAATTTTCCGTAAGGCAATAAAGCTCGAATCGCAAATAAACAGGCTCGACTTTGTTCGACACCCATCGTATACTTTGCGACATTGTGATATTAGTCTCTCGCCGCCCCGTAATGATGGCTTTATTTCTGGAGGATGTACTGCGTGTACCTTCAGATCGAGATCATTTACTAGGGCTTCCGTTAATAGCTTCTTTAGAAATGTATTTTCGGAGACAAATATAGGGAACCACTTCCTCGTCTATGCTGACAGTATAGTGGAGACTATAGAAACTTACGTGCGGTATAAATATAGAACCTGTACCTAATTGCTTTTACAGTCAAATCTCGACGTCTATAGATAGCATTTTTATTCTCCTTCAAAAGAGAGAGAGAGAGAGAGTTCAATACTCGCCGACGAAAATAAACGTGCTCATCCATTGGTGCGACAGTAAATTTCACGCGCGTTCTCGAACAAATTTACTCGGCCATGTATCATTTCGCTTTCTTATTCCCTATCTCACTCTCAACTATTTGGACATAAACTCTCGATCTACTTTTCGCACAAAACGCAGAGATTTTCCAGTCAATGAATTCGGCAAACAAATCATCGTAATTGCCATCTGTGGCTGATCTGCATGCGTATATAGGTGAAAGCGCCCAGCACATCACGCTGAGCATATCAATTAAAGCATAATAAATCCGAGCTCATCAAGCTCCCAATTAACTATGCTCGCTACTCTCGTTCAATTAATCCGTCCCTCTCTCGCTCACGGAGAAACCTCTTTGGCGCGAAAATTGGACATAATGCGCAAATCGCGTCCCCGCTCGTCGAGTCAAGGTCTCTCCTCTCTCGCCGCCGCATTACTTATAGTACTTCGGAAAAAGCGGAAACGCGCACGCGTCACGTGCCGCGAGGCGATTAATCACGCCGGAGCGATTTCACCCGCCGATTTTCGCCGCTGCAGTTGCTTCTTCTTTTTTTCTTCTTTTTTTCTCTCTTCTCAAAGGCACGAGCGCCGAGAGGTTTTAAATTTAGAATTCTTTCCTTCCGCTCGGATGAGAGGTATATCTACAGTATGACTCGAAGTTTTTGTGCTGGCTGTGGAGAGCTCGCGAGGTATAATTTACGCTTTGTTTCGCTTATTGAATTAATTGGCGATGGTGTAGCAGTCGCTTCCTTGGAATTATTTGGCGCAGTTCGCGCATTGTCCACGCTTTATGTTATGTTCTTTTTGTCCTCGAATTGGGGTATCGTTTTTTTTTCCTCGGACTGAGAACCGGTTCTTCGCTGAGTCACCTTCGAGCGCGAATTCATTAGTTTTTAAAAGCGCAGATCTAGAATATTTAAAAATAAGTAGCCTGAAAAATGAAGCTGCAGCAAAATCTAGTAAATAAGAACATCTCGCAAGGTATCCACCGGCAATAACTAATCCAAAGCCTCGAACAAACTCTCAACACGGCTATAACCCTCTCCGTATAAAATCCAGTATAGCGAGATCAGACGAAGGCATCGAACCCAAGAAAAATGAGCAACGACCCAAGCAAAACAGATCAGCCTGTTCCCTCGACACGTGGAATATATAATCGGCGAGAAGAAAAAATCATCATGGGGGATTTCTCGACTGTGTATATATACACACTTGCGCTGCAGCAGCATCTCTCGCTCGCTCGCGCACCACCTATTTTCGGCCTGAAATTTTGCACGCGCGCAGTATTCGCTGGACAGGAGCCAAGCATGCCGGCATCGCCGCGGATAAACATTTTGTCCGTCTTGGGCCTTGCTTGATACGAGACAAATTTTTTGGTTGGGCACCTCTGTTTACTTCCGTTCAGCGGTTGTGGCTGTTTTTTTATTCGACTTCCTTTCGACGATTATGTTGTCCGTGGAAATGTTTACAGATTATACGGGATAAATTATGTCGGAATTTTCATTTAACTATATACTTGCCTCTCCAAACGCTTCTAACTCTGCATTTCGCCAACCTCGACAATCCAACAACGAAAAGAATAGTTTGTCAGAAAAGCTGTAAATCAGACAATTCCCAAACACAACACCCTCTCTCTCTCTCTCTCTCTCTCTCTCAATAATCACCAAAACAAAAGCTCTCTTTCATCCGGTCACCGCAGGTCAAAGACAGACCGGCGCGCAAGCTCTCGCGGTCAAAGACTCCTCTCGCGCGCCTCGTACACAGCTGGCATCGGCATAGTCGTCGCGTATACGCTCTTGGGAAAATTTCCAAGAGATCTCCGCGCTCAAGGAGACGGGCGTTCTTTTCTCTGCGAAAATACGTATACTCGCTAAGGCGCAAAAGCTCTCTTTGTCCCAACGAGCTTTTGGCAAAAGCTTCCAGACGATCTCGCGCGCTGATGATGCGCATATAGCGCGTTATTACGACTGTTAATTTTCATCGCCGAGGCATCACAAAGAGCTTTTGGTTTCTTATCTTTTCGAAACCTGCAGCAATGCATAGATGTAGAGAGCTTTTTTTCTGGATACGCGCGATATTCTGGCAGTCGGCGCGGTACACCACGTGCTTGCAATACGGAAATCTTCTTTGTCTCGGTAGGATCGACAGTTTTGGATTATCGGTGCTTTCGCGTTCGACAGGTTCGTTGTGAAATGGTCGCGTATTATATCGAGTGCGAAACGAGCGATTTCATACACACGCGTATCTCTGCACCTGTTGATCGTTATGTGGTGTTTTTCTTGTAAAACAGACAAATTACAAAACACCCACGCTTTTGAATAGCTTGTTTACATAGCATAGACGTTAATCGATCTACGCAAAAAAAATCTCGTCGGAGAGTGGAAAATCACAAAATGGACTTTTCTACCGTATTTCGTGGAAATAAAGCGCGCGCGCGACGTAGTGGGCACACTGCCGAGAGCGCGTTCGAATCATCAAAGTATAATACGTCAGACGCGAGCGATTCCGTCTTTTGACATTTTCTGCGCGCGAAACCGACACAACAAAAGACAAAGGCCTTTTTTTCGTCGCCGAAATTCGTTCGAAATTGTATATGTGTTGTGTACCTACATACATATATATGAATTTTCGGAGAATCTTGCATCGTCTATATACTATCCGCGCGCGCGCGAGTTAAAAATATGTCTTTATTGAGAGGAGAAAGAGAAAAAAATGCGATTCAAATTTTGTTTTTAACTCTCACTTGGGTATATCCCGAGTGTTAATAACGCACAGACGCAATAGAATGTCCAACGAGCGGGTGGAAAGTAAACAAATGTAAATCTAAATTTAACAATAATCTCGTAGGTTTATTGGTTTTTCTCGTTTCAAAACAGTCGTTCCGTGTATCGAGTCAAAGGGAGGAATATCACGATGTCGCTAACGACGATATACGATCAGCGATTTTTTCCACTAACAAACTATACTTTTTTTACTCTTTCCACCGATCGCCCCCCCCCCTCCAAAAAAAATAACTGCTCATAACGATCCTCATCAACCGACCCAATTCCTTTATCTCCACACAACGACATCCTAATAGGAAAAAACTGTCACACTTACCTTGATCCAATAACCGCCAATTAAGATAACTCTCGCTCCACATAAAATTCAAGTGCATAAATTATCTCATCTACGAAACAGTGCGTTAACAAAAAGAAGCCACGCACGCGGCAGGTTGGCCGCGGTGTATAAAACCACGTGGCGGCATCTCTCTATACGCGATTTACTGTTTTGTTTTCAAACACACAAAGCGCGAGAAAGAGCGCGAGAGACGCGGCGACTGTGTAGGAGCGACAGAGTCCGTCAGCTGATCGTGGTTGCATCTCGGGTGGGAGCAATGCCGCGTGCGAGGGCTTAAATAGCACCGGCCTGGCTCGAGCATATCAGTAACGGGCGACGACTCCTGCCTGCGGGTTTCGGTCCCCATCTCCTCCTATTATAATATATACACATATACTCAACTCGTCCTTTCTCAGACTTCTAACCGTCATCGATTTTACATATCGTCTAAATTTTTCTAATAATACTTATATCTCCCCAAAAAAAAAATTGTTTAACACGCCGTAATCGCACGTGAAAGATAAGCGCCGAATGAAAACAAAGCGCATCAGTGAGCGTCGAAATATCAGCGTTTGATACACGGAGTGGGAAGAACGCTTAAAAGGAAAGCCGCGCAGCGCACAGCTGTGTCGAGAGCGAAAGCAGTAGCGGGTCTTTGAACGCTTAGAAAGTACACATCGCACGAGCGCGCGCGCGCACACGTTATATACATACACAAGATGAAGCCACCAGCGTACAACGACTCCGAGGGCCAGGTCCAGCAGATCTCCCAGGAACAGGGCGAGCGCAACGTCGCTATGGCTGTTTGCGTCCAGTTGGCCGGTCGAGCCATCATAAGGGTCGTGTCGAGATGCGAAGAAGCTCAGGACAACTGCCAGCTTGGTGAGCGTTACGTACCGATTTTTCTGCGATCGCGAGTGTGCAGTTGAGAGAGAAAGAGAGCTTTGGGATAAAAAGGGATAAACCGTTTTGGAGGAAAAAGTGTACGCGGGTTTCGGTTTTTGTGCGGGTGATAGGGGCAACTCGGCCGTGAAAACGAGGCACCGTTACACACGAGAGATACATCTCCTGTGCGCTTCGAGCGATCGTACGTCGATCGGTATATATTATTGCGATCTGTCAATCGCACAAGAAAAAGCAAAACAATACAATGTAATGCGTCATTCGCGTGTCATTGACTGTAAACGTCTCCTCTCCGCCTACGCCGTGATAAGCTATCGGCTCTTTCTCTCGCAACAGGTGTCTACTTTCCTTATTATCTATATAGTGTATATACCTGCGTATACACCGCGACTAATTTTCCGCTGAAAACAAAGAAAATCGCGGCGGCTATTGTTCTTACAGTAGCTTCTATATACACGCATATCTATATACATACGAAAGAGAGAGAGAGAGTCAGCGAACCTCGACAAAAGGCTGCCACTGTATAACACTTTGGCAGAGACTCGAGGGCCTAATTCATCATTAGACGCAGCGGCGACGAGCTGATGCAACCGCGTAACATTTATCGCGCGGATGACCGAGAGACCTATAGTCGATCGCTATATTATATTGATGCTGTACCGATCGATCGATCGATCTTTCGGGATATGATTATAATAAGCCGGACCTTGCGCTCGGTATATCGATATATCGTAAATTTAACAGAGTCGAGAGGTGAGGATGAGGTTTCGAATGGATATTTATATATATAAGCGCGTGTGCAGCTGTTCGAGGGTTGTGGGATTGATATGCGGCGATGGGAGAGAGATTATATTCGGATCGCGGCTGTGCGAGAGAAGGGGAGGATGTCACTGGGTCGGTAGACCGCCAGATTTTAGAAGAGGGCTCGTAAGTGTACGTGACTTCTTATGTAGCGTTAGATTTCGGTTGTTGTAAGTATGAGAATTAATGAGGTATGATTGTGTCATTTCGAATCTACGTACAAAGAAAAAATCGGTATTACAGACTCGCGCAATCGGTAGTAACAGTCGCGACCTTACCAGACACACGTATAGTTTCGCAATTATTCACTCCGATTTCCCGCACCGTATCTATCGATTTCCTACGCAACATCACTGTCCCGTCCACAAGAATAACGGCGAACCCAAAGAAAAAGACTCGAGCGTCGCGTCACCGCGAATCAACCGTAATTTCTCTCCTCTCGCACTAACTGCGTTCGCACTTCGCGCATACATACGTACAAATATGCACTTCCGCGACGCGGTATGCGCTATAATCATAATATGCATATACGCGCGCAAATGGTCCTTGCACCGACCATACCTGGCAAGAGGACCTCGTCGCTTTCAATATCCTCTCTTGCGTGATTCATCCGAAAGGGTCGCCCTTGCTCGAAGATGTGTGTGTGTATACGCAGTACGCGAGACTTGTATTAATATATATATATATTGAACCGATCTGGTTTATTATTATCGATAGTGAATTATGATTCGAAAATTCACATAGAGCGCAGGGTTACGCAAGAGATGAGGCGGGAAATATTCAGCGAGTTATTAGCCGAGAGGAGCTCGTTTGTTATGCGAAATCGTTCGGTCTGTGTATATCCGTGTGACGTTTATTCGCTGTAGGTGTCGGTTACAAGGACAATTTTCATTTCCTCGATTGCGATGCGTCTCGCGTGTGTGTATTGTATATCTCGGGTTTTAATCGAAAACGCCGACGGAAAATCAATCGCGCGCTGCGTATGCGACGGTGAGGAAAAAAATTAATTGGAAATTCTATAACGATCGTTAAAAAGTGTAAACAAACAACCGCGGACAAAGAGATGCGAAAATCAACTCTCGGTCTTACGCGCGCTGCACCTCGTCGATTCCGGTAACACGTTACACGTATATATCCGTATGTTTACACAGAGAAGATCCGCTGAATAAAAGTGAAATGCGCGAGTAGATCGCACAGTATGGGCTCGTCGATAATTGACCATCAGATATATAGAAGAACCGCGCAAGTTGCGCAACGCGTCCGGTCATTGTTTAGACAGATGCTACGCTGTTTTTTGGAATAATACTATAAAGTACACGAAATATAGTTTAATTTTGTTTTAGATTTCACTATCGAGATATTACAACAACCCATATGCACGAAAGAAAGTACGCGTGTCTAATCGAATATAAATTGAATAGAATCTCGTATAAAAAAATGCCACCTACATCCGGATATATAATAACGCTCGCGAACGTTCAAGAGAGTCTGCCAATTCTTTGTTCCGCCCGCTTGGAGTTTTCCCAAAGCCCGTCACAATTTTTCTCTCCGAATTTTCGTCAGCGCGCAGAAATAGCGTCTCTTTGTGCGGCTCGCGACGCATAAATACACACGCGCGTTTACGTGCGCAGGTGGGCCCTATATGGGGACCTAAGGCCTTAAAAGGTAGCTTGGCGCACTTTGAGTTAAAGGTCGTTCGATTATTTCTCTGAGCGCGCGCGCGCGACGATGTATACAAAAGCGGATTCGGATATCCATTATGCGCTGATCGCTGCGTTACAGGTTTTTTCTTGTTGTTTTCGAATATAGGATAACGTAAAATATCAGCTCGACTTTCGGCGTAGAAGAGGCACCACGTGTTTAGAGCTTGCGCCGAATCAACAAACGGAGAGTTAACTTCGCGCATTAGTTTTAGTACGCTGCGCAGAAAGTTTAATTATCTCTTTTCACGCAGAAGAATGCTCGCTTCTTTTTATCAGCAGCTGTGTACGTTATATCGTTGTAGGTATACACACGAGATCCTACCGAGCGATATAAACAAATGTTTTTCTTTCGATTCTTACGGCTTACGTAAAAAAAGCTAATTAATCGCGCTCGACTTATGCAATTGAAGCGCACTTTCCTAATTACAACGATGGACTGATTCAGCTCCAATTAGAGGAAGAAAACCCGTACATATAGGTAGCATCACGCATCGCAAAGTCATAGGCGTAATATATATGTATATATATATTCAATATCCCATACAGCTGCAGCCTCGATCGATGTCAAGGCTGCACTGCTGCAGCACTCTCGATACCCGCGAGTATGTATAATACTCCTACAGCAGCGGCGCGCGCGCGCGCGCGGAGAGACTATTTTCGAATCGCGACGAGAGGCGCAGAGAACACCCGGAAGTGTCTCGCGCGCGCAGTACAGTCTCGGGCCAACATGGCGAACGCCGTCACGCGAGTTATCTTACGCTGCGAAGAGGCACAGGAGAGCTTTAATCTCGGTATACGCATACATAACTCAACTCTATCCGTTTTTACATCTAGACATACGACTGCGTGTATGGCACGAGCTTTGAATTTTTCGTGCGCGCATATATCGCTCTGTGTTCTCCGTCGGTATAAGCAAACGGAGTGAAAATGCAGTCCAGAAGCAGCTGCGAGAGGGTATATGAGTCACGCTGTGCTGTCGTGCGCAGACGCTTTTTCGATTTGTACCGCGCGCGCGCGCGTGTGTGTGTGTATCGCGTGAAGAAACGCGAAGTGACGAATCCGCACTATATGCGCTTTTATTACTTTGTTGGGGATATATTGCACGTTTTCGACTCTTATCGATCGAGACTTACGGAATATTGCGAAGAAAACGCGCTTTGGAGAGTTTCTATAGTAACCCGAGACTCGCTCGTGTTATTTATAGTAGGCTACTGTGCGCTTTTTTGGGGGGATTTCATCTTACGGAATCTCCTGCAATCTTTTGGAGATTGTGTAATATAACGATTCCCATCAGTGTATATCGTAATGACAGTAATGCACTGACAAAAGTCACGTATAAATACGCATGTAGCACTTCAACAATCCATCGCTTCTCACGTAACCCTTTCCCCAACAATGAAAACCGCGCGTGAGTATTATCATCGGAAAACGGATGCATCGGCCCGCGGAAAAGTTCAGCTACCGCGAAAAAAAATCCTCGCAAACAATGGCATCTCGGGAACACCGGCTAAAAGTCGATTCCTTCAACTATACACGTATACAAAGCAAGGAAAGTCAGTGCACCCGGAAAAAAGGGGCGGCTATAATGCGCGCGTTCCGTTAATAAGGTCTGCAAAAATCCTGATGCGTGTGCACGCGCGTATTTTAATATACCTGCGCGCGGAAGCGAGCTCGCGATTTCCGCAGGAGAAAGCGTAAAGTTCGCTTTCGTGCAGATATGGGATCGCGCGGCTGACTTGCTCCGATTAATGATTCATTTTTTTTTCTTTTCTGTACAGCACAGCGTATTTATGTGTGCTTCGTTTGTCGAGTGTATATGGGATGGTATTCTCTGGGAGTTTGTATATGTAGAAAAAAAAAACTGCGTCGTTTTCCTTAATTTATGGTTGTACGCCTGCAGTCGGTAAAAATTTCACTTCAGGGTTATAATCTGACTGTATCTGAGCGGTGGTGCGTATGAAACAAAAGAGCGGCTGTATAAAAAATTTCGAATGAAAAAACTAGATGTACGGAGTGCCGGATAATAGAAAAGAAGCGCTGCGCATATATACATTGCGGCGCTTATAGTTTCTATTTTTGTAAGAAGCGAAAGCACGAGAGACAGAGAGACTCAACGTTTTCTCCTATTGTTCGCAGATCTGTCAGAGTGCCAGCTCATGCAAGTACCCGATGCCGTCTATCATCTCATGCGACACACGGAACTCAAGAGCTGCGATCTCTCGGGTAACGTCATCACCAAGATCCCTCCAAAATTTGCCGTCAAATTCTCGCTCATCACTGGTTAGTATCGGTTTATTCGATATACATATCGATTCGTTACTCGAGCGTGCTTCGCGCAAATTTTACACGATTGAATTTCTCTCAACAGAATTGAACCTGAGCCACAACCAAATGAGCAAACTGCCGGAGGAATTGTCCGAACTCCAGGCCCTCGAGAGGCTCGACATTTCGCACAACGCCTTCATCGCCCTGCCCTTAGTCACTTGCCGGATACCTCAGCTTAAACGCTTACTTGCCAACAATAATTCTATAATAGGTGAGCTACGATTCTTACATTGTGTTTGCGCAAAAGCTGTTTTATAAACGATCAACAAACGATTATTAACGTGTCGATTATATTTTTACAGAGGTCGACGTGGAACTACTTAAGTACGCGCCACAGCTCGAGCTCATCGATCTAAAAGAGAACCCACTACCCTCGCGAACCTACGATCACCTGCAAGACCTCTCGATGCGACTCAAGATCGAGCTGACTCCACGACAGCGCGAGGAATGGGAGGATCTCAACGTTTGAACTATACGCTAGCTCGTACCTAAGATCCTCATCACAAAAACACACATTACGAATATAATACTCAAGACTTTACGGAAGACGGTAGTTAATGTATACGCTCTAGTAAGGGAGGAGGGACGCGATCAGTCCCTCCTCGTACATACATTTTTTTGTCTTTTTGTACAGTATAATGTTTAATTCATAGCGTTTAACGAAAGAGACTGCGCCGCGTGGGCTGTTCGTATCGCGCGTTGGAGCGTGGTTTGGGCACCGTATACTGGAAATTTAAGAGCTGCGATTGTGAATTATACAGTTTAACTGCGATGTATGCATTATTCGTCGAAACATAATATAGTGTACAAAATTATCGGATTTCAGAGACAATAGTAAACGCAGTCTCAATCGCTTTCGAGTGGTGCTACGTGAGAGCAACACTATTGTATATAAAAGGTGAAGTTTGTTTCGGAAAAATAGCATTTTCTTTGAAGTAATTGCTCTGAAACAAAATTCTAAGACAAGTGTAAGCAGCTAAGTATAGGAGAAAGAAAGAAAAGTCTCAAAAGAGTATATTACGTGTGTTGCGAAAAACGTTAGCAAATTAAGATCCTCCGAATACTCGTTACATCTCCAATTGAGAAATTCGTTCGACGCGGGTGCGATAATGCATCCTCGAATATGTCCTTATGCTCAAACAATAACAATAACTCATTACGTAGTAACGTAGACATTTTTTCGCTACCTTTGCATTGCACAAACGACTGCTGCATAATTTCGTACTCCGCTGAGTACGAACTCGATGAAGCGCGCTTCTGTAGTGAACATTTATGAATTTCAGAGAAAAAATTACGCATTATTGTGATAATAACTTGCAATTCAATTCGCATTATTTTCAATGCGAATTGAATATCCGCATCGCGCGAAACATGTAAAATATGCTTTGTTAAATATATATATATATTTACGAAAGTTTGTAATAAATTTTACTTTGTAAATACTTGAATCATTACGAGATATTTATTACAAATATTTTTAACTTCACTACGCTGCTTAGGAGATGAGCTTATAAAATAATAGAGAACAATAATTTTTTATCAAATCATCCATTATCGCACCCAGAATGGTTCAACAATTGATATTTCAATGACTACGTGTACTTAAAATTTATTTATCAACATACTTTCGACTGGACTCTGAATCGTGATAAAATATCCATGACGAAAGACGTTATCGTGAACAGAACAAAAATTAGCGGCACGTTGATTGCGGTAATTTTTCTAGACCTTTACTGTGATTCATTCTAGATAACAACTATCTATTTTTATGAGCAAAAACATGATAAAATTCTTCATCCTTTGACAATAAAAAAAGAAAAAATATGTATGCAGAAAGTAAAAACTTTAGCCGCATATGCAGGCAATACTTTTCAGTATTTCAATGGAAAATGATTATCGATGCACTAATAATTTTGGCCATTCTCATGGCTTTATTTACGACTGTTCGAGGAAATCACGAGTATGTTAATTTAACACATTTAAAAGCGAATCGTGAATGATAGTTTCTAAGTTAAGATTTGTTAGTCTTCTTTTTGTATTTCAAAAGACTCACTACTGATTGATAATCATCGCATTGTGTTTATTAAAAATTACATGACTGCCAATAAAACTTTATCAGGCCCAGTCATACGGCCGTTCGACCATAGGTGCCTTTGCAGCAACATATAAAGTTATTAATTACCATGTAGTTTATGCGCAAATATTGACGTTAAGATCTCAACGAGATAAATAAGATCAGTGAGTGCTACGAGCTAGCGGTACTTTTCGACTAGAAAACTAGTTATCTGAAGCGAACATTTTCAATTTCAATATAAATAACACACGTTAAACTTAATTATCTATATTCCTACTAATCTATTAACTCTTTTTGTATTAATTTTTTTCTTGAATAAGTGACAAATTGAAAATGTTCCAGGGACAGTGATGCTACGTGCGGTGACTCTATTCGAGAAATTGTGAAAGAAATTTTCTATCTATGTATTCTTGTACGTTTACAATATAACACACTGTATTCTCGATCTAGTCAATTGTCCACTGGACGTAATACCCTTTGTGAGAACAGAATTCGTATTTTATTTAACCCTTCTCAAATTTTCCAAAAACATTCTACAACTACAGTTTTCTAAAGGAAAATGTGAGTTGATAAGTAATTTAGTGCAAACCATAATATTATTTTGATTGTGGTAAAGCTAACAATCTTTATTTATTATACACAATGAAATTAATAAGCTTTGTACAGTTATTAGAAAAATTGACGAGGCAAAATAAGTGCAGAAAAAAATAAAGGGCTGACTCGTTCAACGTGATTTCTGTATAACGACGAAAAAATATCCTGTAAAAGTATCCAAGATAGTCAAATGTAAAAAAGATTGATACAGTTTCAGGCTGAAATATACTATAGATTTGGAGCAGTTTTGTCATTTTTCAATTTTCAAAATCGTTCATATAAGGTAAGCTTAAAGTTAAATAGGTCGAGGAAGGGCAATAAAGTCACACGACTCACGTACTTGCTTATTTGCAGTATATAAATGAGTTATATTGGCTTTAGTACCTATACTTTTTCATTATTAATAGATTTATTAATAATAATTAAAATTATGAGTCGCCGAGTTAATTATCTACAATGTTCACTGCGATCGCTAGTAAAAAAATCACAAAATATACAAAGAAACGACATAATGAAAATGTCGAACGGCGGCCAGATATACACTATATTGCGCGTATTCGGCCAACTCTACTCTCTCACTTGCTTAATAATTCGTAAATAGCATATCGCGGATTGCAAACATCACCAGTGAAATTGGACGTCGCATCCTCTCGATTGACAATAAATTACAAACGTCTTAAAATATATTCTTATATTCATGTTTAAATGTAAAGTTTAAGGAACCACTTAAATGCGGCTCGTACGTTTACGTAAAATACAACGTAGATAAACAAACGATAAAATAAACAAGCAAGATTCACATAGAGAGGAAATCAGCTTTACCAAGTATACTTAAATAGCTTGTTCTCTAATGCGTTTTACTGAATCCGTCTTCGCTTACAGAAAGCTATGCTTTAACGATCGAACATAACATATATATACATATACATATACATTTAATATACGCGAGTTACACATGTATGCAAATTTAGTTACTCTGCAATCGGATCTAGGACGTATCTAGACATGTTTCCCACGAAATTACGAGTTTTTCCCTCCAAAAAAAAAATTCTGTATACAAGTCGACATAAAATTTTAATTCATAACTTTAGTCAAATCAGCATACAATCAAATAATATCATTTCAAACGAAAGAAATCAGTTAGCTTTCAAATTGATAACACAAAATGTAACTTATATCCTTTTTTCGTAACAGCAGTATTATAAAGATGATATAGACTTATAGTACATAATATATGAAATATTTACTTGCTATTGAAACTTTATTTATTATTCAAATTATAGTTTCTCATGCGCCTTTCATACTCACTTTCGCATTCTGATCTGTGTCTAATGGCAGTTATAATTTCAATAAGTAAAAATATAACTGAAATGAAAAAATTGTTAGATATTTCTATTCGCAACTAGATTTTAACATATTTTAACAAAATCATAAAAATTTGAGTACTAAGTAAAATATTACAGTTAGATTTCAGTTTATTCGTCAAATCTTAGTTTTACCCTGCATAATTTTATCAACTTACATAGACCAAGTCACGGTTTCCAAACGTCGCATGTATAATTTAAACCCTAGTAAATCTAACAATTAAAATCTTGACACTTATCTGCTTTGACTAGCATTGTGCTATGCTCTAAGGAAATCGTGCCATAATCGTAAAATTATATTACAAAAAAATAACAAAATAAGGGGAGTAATGCATGACGGCCGATAGACCAGAAGAACTCGTAATTCGTGCGAGACTCCGATTCTGGCACTTTCACGCTTGCATTCTCATTTGTCTTTCTTTCGATATACGCCGACAATATATATTTACACGAATCCTAGTTTCACTTCTTCAAAACTCACAATCGAATAATGTTTTTATTTTTCTTCTAAGCGACATTTGAGCGATTTATCGTAGGCTCCCTCATGCCGAAAGATTGATTCGTTTATATTATGTACATAGAAAGTACCTCTTTTTGCACTAATATAGGGCTATCTACTTCGCTGACAAAACCTCAGCCAGTAAACAGATGGATTTGGCTGCTGATTCAGTCTCTCGGCACAATTCGTTTGATTGAAATATATTGGATAAAATGTGTTCATGCTATTTCGCATACTTGAAGATTACACAGAGGTAATAAGATTACTTTCGACACTGGAATCGCTCATAACGCGAATTATATTGCAGAACAAAAATAGAACACGCTTGTTACGTTGTTGCCGTGCTCTCTCAACAAGAGACCATTCTATGGCTGTGTTAGCATTGTTTCTTATAACTACACGCAGGGGAATTGCACGGGATTTGATCGACATTAAAAATAAAAAGATCACAAAAATGGATGCCTTTGTTCTTCAGTCTCGCCTATGTTGGACGAGTAACGCGATGGATCGATCGTGCAGCAAAAAGAAATTCTTCTGTCGGAGTCCAAAAATTCGATACGACTACATAAAATATCCTGTTTCATCGATTAGTATTCTTCTTCTGTATCAACTTGATTAAAGCTCTCGTTGCAGTTTGATATCTTCTTTTCTTCAACTTATATATATATCTCAAAACAATCAGAGATATGTTTGCTGCGTTTCAACTAACAATATAATCTCCAACGATGATAATCTCTTTAGACCTCTTCACCACTTTGCATGATATTTTTTCGTAAGCAAGCTCAGTGCTGTGACTATGTGTTATATAAATGACATTCTATATACGATGTAGGTACGAAGCCCTCGATAGGTTGCGAAATTCGACGAACTCTGGTCCATCCGTCACCTTGATCTAATTCTATCATGTAAAGTTCTTCGCCGTCGTACATAGGTATAGAACCTTCACTAGTAGCTATAGAATGACAAATGACCATTTAGAATAAAAATTTTTAACTCTGGTATAAACATCGTATATTAGTAGTAAACTCACCATCGAAGGGATAAAGCGCCTTGCAAGTTCCGAGCGGCGGCTGAGCGTCTACCTCGTCAACGTAATATTCCTCTCCACCACTGCCTGGCAGCGACGTCCTTGAAGTTCCGAGACCAGACTCCGGGCTATTCGTGGAACTGTGCATGAGTATTGTAAAACAAAAGTCGATACAAAATTCCTAACCTAATTTATAACGAACTATTGTTCCTAATTCTCTTGAAAATGACGCTAGGCTGTAGGAAATTCTGAATATTAAATTACTCTCAAAAATTGAAAAGAAAAATTCATTAAAAAAAATTGAATAACGCTCAAATCAACATTTAATGGAAACTCAAAAGCGAATGAAATGTCGAGAAAATAATCGAAAAACTTAGATCTTACCCGTGCGTTGGTTGCGGCGTACCAGGCGTACTCTTTTTGTTCATCGCCTGATTAGCATTAGCATTGCTGACACTGGAATCTGACGCGGATCTTGAAAGACTTTCTTCACCTCCGGAATGACTCGATCTTCTCGAACTCAAAGGTCTTGTTGCTGAACCATTCGTCGTCGGCTTTCTTTGTAATTGACTTGGACTAGAAAACATAAAAAAAAGAATCAGAACAAGTTTATTCGAAGCAACGGCAAAGTGTATGAAATTCATTATCGAGCTAGGTGCTGGTATTTATATTTATCTTAAATACTATCGCATGCGTTGATAGATAAAGACATATCCAAGAATAACTAGTACATTAGTAAATAGCGTACAGAGGCAAACTGGTATTCGATTTCTACTAAGTAGCGCATTTCTACATTCACTGCGAGACACACATATACTCGCATCAATTTACCTTGATAAATTAACGCCCGCCTTGATCGCTTCGTCCAAGTACCCTTGGAACTTGACCAATTCCGTGCCAAGTTTGTCGAGCTTGTGACTCGACTGGTTTAGTTGGCTCTCTATGGTCATCGGGTCACCCAGAGCGGGATTCTGCTCGTAGACACCTTTCATCTTCATGAGGCCGTCTCGCGCTGCTGTTTCCTGCTGGATCTTTGCTTGAATGTCGTCGATCTTTTGCTGTAGTCGCTTCTTGCGTTGATTTGGTGGTAAATCACTGAAGTCCTCCTTCGCACCGTCACCGTATCCGGGCACATTGTTCTGCAATTTTATGTATAAGTTAGCGAGGAGTTTGAATGTGCTACTATTATGCAGAAAAATAAAAAAATAAAAAATTCTTTAAAGTAAAAAGCTGAGAATATAAAAAAGCCATCAAGCGTTAATGCATGTAAATAATGTATGTTTTTCCAGAAGCCAAATAGCGTTATTAGGAGTAGAAAGCAAAGAGTAGATTTGTTATTATTTATTTGATTATTGAACATTTCGAATTGATAGATAAGAATTGGATAAAGAAGTAGCGTTGTCAATGTTTTTTATGTATCCTCTTTTGAGATTTCGATAGTTTTCATGTAAAAATGTGCACTTATTTATCCAATAAAAAGGAACAAAACAAAAAAATGAAAAATTAATCATTAGTTAAAAGTTATGATTTATAAATAAGAAAAAATCGTAAAATAAATACGCGATTACAGAGGGATAAGAACTAGGCATATTGTAGAGAACAGACCTTCAAAGCTATGCACACCTCGATCAACTTCTGTCGTTTGCATGAAACAAATCACAAAAGCGTGTCATTCAGCGAATGGATATTTTTCTCATAACATTAAATTCTTATATAATAGTAGAGTAGCATGAAATCATATTATTTTAAGTAGCTCACGTGATATATCAATATCAACGCTCTACTTTTGTTCATTAAATCATACAATATCAAGCCAACATTTAGTAAGTGTGTATGAACATGGAATTAATTTACACAGAATCTAGTTTGGGCTAGCAGTGAGCGTATGATTTAATTGAACGTTTGATCAGATATTTTTGAAAAAAAAGACAGATTTCGAATTTTTGGGGCCAGACAAAAACGACTCAAATTTTTGCAAAACCTTGACATGCCAGAGGTGCAAATTGATGACAATACAATGAAAACCACACAGCAGATTGACAGGCTTCTTTCTAAATACTTACTATGTTGGATCGTGAAAATCCAAAGTCACACCGCGTGGTTGATTGCAAGCAAGAAAGACCACAGGCAGACCGAATCAAATCAAATTAAGAGCAATTTATTATAAATATGGTCATAAAAATAATATCGGAGATATAATATGGGTTTTCGTGAATATACTGAGCAACTATTTATGTTATACATATAAGTACTTGAACATTTGAGAAAAACAGTAATTTCTCAGTCTTTGTCCTCTTGAGTGAATTAAAATAATTATATATATACGAGGTGGTGTTAGTTTAGTTACCTAATGGGGATAATAGGTTTTTCACTAGTACTTTCAGTGTTAGTCCACTAGTGTGCAAAAGAAGCAAGCTATTTTACGATAATGGGTTACTCAAATTGATTACACCTCGAATACTTTTTCAATCAGCTGGGAAATTAGGTTGATGTTGTGAGCACGCGCGCATACATTTTTTTCGAAAAATAATTGAAAAAGTATTCCACCAATAAGTTAAGGCCTCCATTTACATATTAGTACTTAAAATTAACTTTACAGTGCTGCTATTGAGTCGCAAGATAGAAATAGAGACTGTACACAGAGTCCAGCATGCAGCAAATTAGTGCAAATCACTCATTATAAAGCAGCTTAACATGAAAAATTATAAAAATTGATGCCTTTCTCATGAGTTAATGTAATAACGAGCCAATCATTCGGTCAATTTTTCTTCTTGCAACATTGCGCACGTTGAACATTACTGTACAAAAAAAAATATGAAAAAACTTAAAACGTGCACAAATAATTAAGGTACAATATCGAAAAAGATACTACGATACTTCGCAACGACTTTAATCAACAGCATTCTACCGATACTCTAAATATTCAAACAGCCCCGTAAATTCTCAAGAAATAATTATATAGAATCGTAACATGAGAGAGTCCTTAAAGTCTCATGAGAATGAAGAGTAAGAAGTATAAAGAGCAAGAGTATATATAAATATATATAAAAGAGATGAATAAAAAGAGGCATGGGACCGAGAGAGAGAGAGAGAGAGAGAGAGAGAGAGAGAGAGAGAGAGAGAGAGAGAGAGAGAGAGCGTAGCTGGCGTACCTTGTTGCTGCTGAAAATACCGAAAATGCCGACGCGCTTCTTGATCTTGCCGCCGGAGACGGTGCCCTTGACCGTGAGGTGATTGTGGATGGGTTGCATCGCAGGCTGGGCAAGCCGGCTGTTGCTATCGAGCATCTTCACCGCGGACAGGTCCTCGAATGGGAAATCACCCGGCGGCTGAAAGCCGCTCTTGTAACGCTCGATTACGAGCATCGTGTCCTCTTTCTCGTTGATCTCGTTCGCGGCCTTCTCGATGCAGTCCAAGCACTGTGCGATTATCGGCGCCACCGAGCGTTCGATCTCGACCGACTTGAGCATGTAGTTCCTCATGTTCTTTATTCGCTTCTCGTCCAGTTCCTAAAGAAGGCGTAATCATCATCGTTAGCTTGTACGCAGATCGAATCGGAGCAGCTAAGCTGCTATAGTTAAATTGAGTCTAGGTGACGAAGTGGTTCAAGTGTATGCTGTGTGTATCTGTATTTATACACCGACCTGCAACTGCTGAAACACGTTTGGCATGGACGTATGGTAGTGTTGGTTCTGCATGTCGTTGGTCGTTTGCAATTGCTTAGCGTACTCCGTCTTGGCCTCCTCGCTTTGTTGCGTCTTCATGTTCATGTTCATTCTTTGTTTTTCAACCTAGAGCGTGACAAATTTCGATTTAGCTTATCGTCGGTCGTACGACTTTATTCCCTTGCGCTTTTCGCTTTTACTTCTTAGACTCGTGAGCCGCTGCTGCTGCGATAAATCGAAAGAAAAATCCCAGCGAGCAGCGAAAGCCGCACGCGTAAAAAGACTTTGAGAGAGGCTATTGCGTCATCGAGCGCAGCAATGTTTTTTTTTATTCTCGATTCTAGACATTCCGCGTGCGTTTAACGATTTCCTTTAATGTATTCAAAATGCATTATCCTCGGGATTGCGTAAGCGATGACGTACACTTGATTGATCTTTGAGTCATATCTTTCCTCTTTACAGAATATTGACTATTTGCATATTGGCATTAGAAAAATATCCGATTGCAATCGACTCTTTTGTACCAAAACGTAACAATGAAAATGAAAAAAAAAACGATTCTTCCTCTGAACATATAAGATCTCAATTATCATCCACCTCCCACCTCTTAACGCAATTACACCTCCTACTTATCGCCTGCCTCACAGAAGAATCTTCGCTTCCTCCTCAAAGTCTCTTTTCCACCGACTCGCCGTTACACCCACCTCAGCACGCGACAGATCAAGATCCGCATCTGCCTTGACGTAATTCTCCGAGGCCCTTTCCGCCTCGCGAAAGGCTTTCTCGTAAGCCTTACGCGCTCGCTCCAAATTTCCTATCTGTCCGGCTAGGGTCGTACGCAGCCGCACGCCCTCCTGCAGGTACTTTTTGCGGTCCTCCTTGAACTCCTTGACCAGGATGCCGAGTTCGCGCAGCACATTTGCCTGGAGGTTCTCGGCGATCACTTCGCGTTGACCCGCCTGGTCGCTCACCTCGTCCAGCTCCTTCTTGAACGCCCGACATGGACTGTATCTGGAGGAAGAGACAGAGAGAATTAGTGTTGGTTCTGGTCCTGATTGGAAGGGATTTTAATTGGGCTTGAGGAGAACGAGATTTTGGAGAGATCGAATTGGAATTTGGTGATTCAAGACTGAACGCTCGTGAAAATTACGTGATTTAATTTGTGGTTGGCGATGTAGGTCACAGTTTTTAATTACTTAAGTTTCTTGCGCGCGGGATTTTACACTCATATTTTTAAAATATCGCATTATCGACCACTCGACTACGTATAAATAGCCACCGCAGAGTAATTAAATCACCCGATAATCCTATTAATAAACCTTTATCTCATATTTTTATCCTCAAAAACCAACTATATACACATAGCGTAGAAAAGTCAAAGTAGAACCACGTAGTATATATATACCCTCGGCAACAAAGGTGAATAGACTCGGCGCAACCCCGCACAAAAGCGCGAAAAAAAAGTGGCGCACGCACTATAGCTACTCCTCCCCACAAAGCGCATTCAAGTATATGCAGAGAGCGCAGCTGCACTACAGTCTAGAGCAGCGAAAATTACAAACGCCTTGGCACATACATAGTATAGTTATTATATGCTGCTGCGCGACGTCCGAGGCGCGTAAGCCAAGATTCCTCGCGAAACGGGAACAGACATTATATACCAGAAAGAAAGAGAAAAAGAATGACTTCTTTCGGGGAGAGAATCTGCGTAATTGAAATCGATCGGTCGAGATAACTGTGTAACGCAATTAAGAGCGCGAAGGGTTTGTGTGTGTGTGTGTGTGTGTTACGGTTTCGCGGCTAATCGTGTTTTCTAGGTCATCGGACTTGCGGGTTAAAGAGAGCGAAATCGACGTGTGTAATATAATACTTACTGGTAGTCCTCCTCCTCCTTCTTTTTCGGCTGGTAGCGCTTCACCAGACTCCTGCGAACAGATAAAAAGAAATTTATTAATCCAGCTCGACTCTCGTGTGCCAAGAGCAGTTTGAGTTGACCCCGTATATACAACTGTGCATGCACAAAGAAACGAGGCAAACGTATAAAAAAAACATGTTATAACAAAGAAAGAAAAAAAATCAGAGGTCAGATCCGCGCGTTAATAATTCAGCAGCTCAGCTCTCCTTCGAGGTCCACGATTAATTCTCCGCGCGTGAATTTGCTTTTCGGGATATATGGCGCAGACTTTGCGTCAGCGGCCGCGATATATATTACACACAATGATACCGACTTTCGAGAGAACGCGTGGGCGATGAAGGCGCTCGGCTTATTTGGTAAGCGCGCGCGCAGATTCGGCTGACCAGCTGATCTCACGAAATGTAAGACGCGATTGTTGCTTTCGTCACGAGCAGTATACGTATAACCATGTAGTGGAAGATGATCGTCGTGCGCATATATATGTATATACGGCTGCATTGTTTTCGTCCGTGGATATTCATGCTAATGAAGCATTGTTGACGTGTATATAAGAGGTTGACGGGGTTCGGACATAAATAATCACTGGGGTTGGATTTTGACGTAACAGACTGACGTAACGGAGTCCGATGACGTTGATTCGAGCGAACGGCTGTACGCGGAGCAAGGAGAGCCGAAATCGATGGCTAATCGAAGATAAAATGAGGGGAAAACGTGGGACGTGCATTATGGCGACGGTAATTCCTACGATTGCCGGCGGTATACGGGCTCCTGCAATTTGCATTCGTGGGACGAATTCCCGGGATACTTTCCATCTCAGAACCTGCAGTCATTGTCGCGCTTCGGCGATTTATCGCCGTCGATGCATTCTAATGAGGGCCTATTTGGGAAGAAAGGAAGAGCCTATAAGCTCGAGGGTAATGTATTCGATGGCGAAAGATGAAGCTATATAAAAACACGAAATCGTAGTTTCTTTTCCTTCGTTTTTAATAAATAATTCCATGAAATGCACTTTAGTCGGCCATACCGAATCAATCAAGAACCTCCCCAAAACTCTCTAAAAAAAACCTCTCCCCGCGCGACATCAATCACGTCCCGATATTACTATACCACTCTCGAAATAAACCCACGTACGCAAAATCATCGGCAGCGATCTCGAAGGTCATAACTCTCTCTCTCTCGCGAGTGCAAGCGTATCTATATAAATCCGCGTATAGAAGGAAGAAGCACAGTTACGGGTGGAGTCCGCGGGAAATTGCACGGCGCCGTTCTATCTCGAGGCGAGAATCTTATACACACTTTTGCGACATGGCTGCTGCTACGAGAGACTGGAAAACGCAGTTTAGCGCGTGTGCGCAGTGCATAATAGTGGACGGCATTCACGAGGAGACAACGCGCCCTTTTCAGTCGTCGATATTATATGCACCGAGAGGGACTCTCTTTGTTCGATAGAGCCGGCTCTTGGAGCGAATATTCTCATACTTCGTGGATATATTTCTTTTTCCTTTAAACGCCACTTACGAGAGTGAGACCACACTTTTCACGAGTGCGTTACATTGTATAGTTGTGCAAGAAACGCGTAACTCTCGAATATTATACGTAGAAAGTTGATTTTTGACAGGCGCGCGCGGGGGTATTATGACTTATTACGCAAGTTTTTAAAAAAAATACACCCGTGCGATTGATAAAAACGCGTCTCACGCACGTCTCCTCGAAAAATCGCAGGAAACATTATGTATTTTCCGCCGTGTAGTACAACGACAGCGTATTAGCAGCTTAATTAACTCTCGCGTCGCCCAATCAAAACTCTCTGCCGATACATATCGACTGTATATACCTGCGACTCGAGACTGCGTCCATTAATCCACGTCCGTCGTGTCGGCGCTCTCAGAAGAGAAAAAGAATGTTCGGAAGAAAAGTTGCGCGCGCAACTCAGGCGTGCAACTGATTGACGAAACGAGCGGGCGCCCGATAAGAATCACGAGCGCGAATGCAAGAAGAGCGCCTTGCAATCGAGAAACGAAAGCGACCTAGCGGAACACATATACGCCGTGTGTCCCTTCGCTGCTGCTGTTTATAACGGGATATGCGGGCTGTACGTATATATATATGATGTGTGTGAGAGAGAGAGAGAGAGAGAGAGAGAGAGAGAGAGAAATGACGATATTGTCTTGTTACCTGAGTTTCGTGGCGTATTCCTCTTCGATGGCGCATCGGTCGCGAATAAAGTGCCCGTATCTCTCGAGGAAATCTATGCCCTTCTGTGTGTGAAGGGACAGATTGTCGAACTGGTCCTGTAACAGAAAGTAAAGTCGAGAGCCATTAGAAAAGAAAAAACGTGTAGTATGTTTTTAAAAAGATTTCTCTCTCTGATTCACAGTCTAAACTTCGAACAAAGCGCAGAATAACGATGTTTAGACCATAAACGCTGAATCATACACACACACGCGCGCGCTCCGACCATCTCGATCGCCGCGCGAAAATAGAATTCGACATTCGCGCTATAAATCCTTTGCAGCAGCCGCCGCCGCTTGAAAAAGCAGCTTCGACCGATGCAGCTATTCGAACGCTCTAAATATTTGAAACCCCGAGCGCCTGGAAATAGCAGAAGCGAGGCATATGTGTATAACGTCGTCCTCGAACGCAAGGCGTCCTTAACCCTCCTATAACCGGATAGTTCCCAATACGGCATCACGCGTCGTCGTGCAAAAGTAATCCAGTATATACTTGTGTTGCTCGAGGGGGTGTACACATGGCGTGTATATATATATATATATATATATATATATATATATATATATATATATATATATATATATATATATATATATATATATATATATATATATATATATATATAGTGAGAGAGAGAGAGAGAGAAAGTTTAAGTCGTTGCATTCCAAGATATTGCTTCGTATTGAAGTTTCGTCAGCTCGCGCGCGTGTCCGTTGATAAGGAAAATTTTCTTACGCGAAGCAATCATCGGTACATATTTGCACGACGTTGCGCAGCTTTTGTGTTTTCGTTCGATTAAATATTTCCTCCGCAGGTGCAATGCACTGCGACTATAGAGCCTCGTTTAATACATTTTCTCTTTATATTGCCCGCCGCTATTATGTAGATATTATATATATATACAATAGCAGAAGAAAAAAGGGGGAAACGATACGCTTTATAACCGTGGAGACAGTCGTCGTGAGCGGTGTCAATGCGTTGTTCCCTCAAATTTATGGAGCGGAAAAAGCGCCTGTCAAAGCAGATATCGATTAATCTTCGAGAAAGTCTTCGAGAGGCGTTATCGTGAAATCGATTGCGACGCGGCGGCGGCGCAGGTTCGACTGTGTCATCTTGGAATTTATTCTTCTCGCTATGGACTAATAACCTGATACCAGCACAGAAAGAGACTCGCCGATACATCGATAACCGCACGCGCAAAATTACTAACGATTTACACATCGTACCGCAGAAAAAAAAGAGAGCAGGACGAAGATTTTTCCATTAAAATTTTAATTTCTAAAACAAACAGAGCCTACTCTCTCGATCCGCCGATACAACGCAGTATAAGACCACGTTTCCCGGCTTACATAAAAGAAAATGATAATAATAATAATAAGACACGCTATCAGAGCTTCCGCTTGCTCAGCGCGAGTTATTGTAACCCTCTTCGTCGCCGCCGCACGCATTTGATCCGTGAAAAAAGCACGTAGAAAGCAGCGGCGTAATCTACTACTACTACTACTACTACTACTACTACCACTACTACTACTATTACTATAGGACTGCACGAGAGGAAAAAAAACACGCGCTCGATAACGCAAGTGCAATTATTACGGGTGAACGTATTATATGTTATACGCGCGCGCATGTCTCGTCATGCGTGTATCTGTGTGTACGTCTGTATCGTCGTAAACGTGCGGAACGACGCGCGGGTATACAAAGATTGCATTGTGGAAAAGGAAAGAGAAAAACACGCTGTTGTTAAGGCGAGAAATAGTCAAGGCTTTTCGATAAAACTCGATTTGGATGGAACGAAGTGCTCTTCTGTGATGTACTATATAACACGTCAAGTTTGTATAGTGATTTTTTTTTGTTGACAACGGCTTAATGGAAACCGCGCGCAGATTGCATCGTTAAACGATTTTGAACAAGTATTAGGTGCTCCATTCAACTGCGCGCAATAATTGAATAATTGCAGATTTAAGATTAGCCCATCGGCGAGTACGTAATTCAGTTATATACCCTCTCGGTTACCGAATATCACTCTCATATACTAGGTTTCACTCAGTGCATGACGTTTATTCGATCGACTCGCGTATACGTCGTATAAGACGCAGCCGAGATACAGCACGTTTCAAAGCTCAGAATACTAGAAAAACAACAACCAAATAACAATCTCTCCCCTCTCGTGTGCTTTCCGCGTATGAATGATACTCTCCTCTCTCGCGACTCGCAAGGAAAAACTCTCTCCACTCGGGATTGAATTCCGCATGCAGCAGTTGAAAGGAAAAGTGTAACGACTGAGAGCTTGCTGCGGTTCTCCACATACGTGCGCAAGTGTGGGTCCGCGCGCGTAAAAGGCAATATAATGAAAGCATATAAGATATATAACGATTATACGTGCCGGGCTCTCGAGAAAACTCGTAAACGAGAGCCTGCGCGCTTATATGCAGTGGAAGTTTTTGGTCCCGACGAAGCCATTAAGAGAGCCGTGGCAGATTAGGCCTCTTGAGTTTTATTAACCGAGCGAGCTGCTTTTTGTTTGTTCCTCGGACGTGAGAAGCCCGTTATTATATATACGTATATACTGTACAGCCGGCGAGTTATTATATATGCACCGGAGAAATTGAATATACGCGCGCGCCGCGAGATCGTCGCGCGTCGTGTGCGGAGAGAAGAATTTGCATATCGGTGAGTTATTGTTAAACGAATGCACTTTACGAGCTTGCGGAGCCATAAAGCTTTGTGTATAGTATATTAATAAGCGAAATTTTAAAGGCATCAAGCTGACAGTGTGTGTGTGTGTGTGTGTGTAAATCGCGAAACAGCTGTGTCATCGAAGAAAGCATCGCACCGAAAATAAAAATTACCATATTACACAGAGCAGTAGAAAAAAAAAGGAACAATAGAACTCCGCATATGAGATATGCAAATTCCTCACCAATAGAATCATATCAGTCATTAATAGACGAGCAGCATCATAACTGTATGAGCTCAGTCCAGCGGAAAAGCCGACGTGCATATATACACACATATGCGTCTCCGTTTCGCAAGCGAGAAAAAGATTCGCGATGCTCATTTAGCACTGCGGCACGAAAAGTGAAACTGCACTGGAGAAGTAGTCATGACGCAATGAGAAAGTATCACCGGACGGGGGCCAAAAGGTTTTATCTTCGATGGATGACATTCGTTGCATAGCGAAGGAATCATATAGCCTTTTTTTGATCCTTTACTATCCATTGTGCAAGAGTATACGTGCTCCTGTATATATATTTCGTTTTGATTAGACAGATGGTGTGTTTTCTTGGGGTTATTTATTACGACCGTGGAATAGATGAAATTTTAATACCTCCGAGTGTAAACGGAATGCTAATGAGCTTCGCACGACTATTCGATTACGCTTTGGTCTCGAAAAAATCTGTATCTCTGATGCACATACCTATATACACATGCACGTATAAACTGAAACCCGAGCCCTCAACGATAATAACTGATGTACTTCCCGAGACGATCGTTGTCGTCGCAGTTGACAAACAAACGCGAGATCTATATACATCCTCTCCTACTCTGATAGTAAGTTCGACGGTGAGAAGAAAAAGCTGTCTTTATCAAAAACGAAAGCAAAAAGTAGTACACTATCGGCTATCCTATATCAGATTAAAACACAATAGATCGATAATCTTTGTTTGTGAATGGCGAAAAAAGCGTGCATACGTTTCCCGTAAAAACCATTAATTTTACGTTAAGAAATACAGCTGATGCAACACATCAGCTCCAATCTCCCCGGTATCTAACCCAGAAAATCCTCTTCGCGATCCACATTCACACGTAAATCGATTACGAAATTCAAAAAGCCCGCGCGCGCGATCGAGCGCATTATACGCTTTCTCACGCGCTCCGTAAGTATAGCAGCGCAGTGGTATACATACTATGGAATGCTCGGCGTTATCGTTCAAGGACGAGCGCGTATGTCTCTCTTTTATAACTTTTACCGCGCGCGTGAGAGAGCCGCAGCTAGTGAGGACAAATCGCATGTGTGCATGTATAGAGTGACGCGGCTTTGAGTGTATGTATAGGTGTATATATGCAAGTGGCCGCGATTGGAGAAACGCTAGAATGTGGCAATGAATCGGAGAAAAAGAGAGAGGGCATTGATTAGCGTGTGGAAGGAGGGGGGGGGGGAGGAAAGAGGTAAAAAAGAGCGACAAATGGAGCAGACCTGTACGGCTGTATAGAAATATATCCGCGAATGAAAAGCAGTGGTGCGCATAGAATAGAGGATTTTTCTATGGCTGTAAGTATTGTATAAAGGAAGAGAAGACAGAAGAAGAGTATGTGGGTTACATGAGCGCTTGTTTAATGTAGAGACGTTTGATTAGACCGCGGGGGGGAGAGTATCGGATTTTGAATGCGCGCCGTGCTGCATGTGTCGCGTGTAAATGTAAAATTTAGCCCGAACAAGATAAGGAAAGATACGCCATCTCAACATGCAAGTCAGGTGAAAAGCTCTTTCGCTTCCCCCTCTATCCTCTCGCGAAATAATATTATGCAATTGTCGCTACACTTGTCTCTCGAAGTTTTATGAAATCAATGTATTTTGCTTCTAAAAAAATTTGTGCGGTTCTTTGCACGTATTAAAGTTTTGGCTCTTCAAAAGCATAACGTCAGAGTTCAACCGCCTATGCTTAAACAGCTGAGAGGAAGAGAAAGAGAGACGAATGCACGAAGAAGATTCATCGCAATTGCCGCTCGTTGTCTCGGTATTTATAGCGAGAGGCGTTACATTGAATTTTGTAAATTGTCCAAATAAAAAACGCGTAAACGACAGACTTTCACTGCATATAACTCGACTGAGAGAAAGAGACGCTAAATTGCAAGACCAAAGCAAGAGGGAGAACAACACAGGGGGGGGGTCGTTGTCGTCGCGAGGGAGAATAAAACGGACGAATAATAGGGTAAAGCCGACAATGGCAACGGCCGCCGCATGCCTCTCTCGTCCTCGTGTTCGAAGCTCGTTACGTGTCCGTATACTTTCGCTTTTCAGAATAAGACAGAGAAGTATATATACATACACACACCGAGGCGCCTGCTGCTGCAGGGTCGTCTCCTCCTCGCTAATCCATAATTGCAATCACGAAATCTCCTTCCCCGTCGCCGTCGTCGTCGAGGCGACCATCTGTCTTGGGGAGTTTCGTATTATTTTTCGCTTTTTCTCTCGTCGTCGTCCGAATAAATCGAGAACGTAAACGAAGTGACGTATATACGAGCCCCGCCAGTGACGATGATCATCATCGCCGCGTGTACATGTGTGTGTATAGATATGCGCGAGTGATTCATCATCGCAATAAAGTGACCTGTCGAGCTAAGCCGAGGCTTCAACGAAAAATGATTTCGAGATAACACGACGCCGAGCGCGCGAGAAATTGAGTCACTTCAAGTATGTGTGTGTGCGTGTGCGTGTGTGTGGGTATATTATAGCTCTATATATCGAGTATAGTCTGCTGTACGTTTGATTCCTGCAGTCATCGATGCGGCGGCTGATGACGGAGAGACACGTGTGACGAGCTTGAAAAATACTAGACAGCAGCTCTTCTTCGATCGATGACGCCTTTTCTTTCTCTGGCGAGAATTGAGAGATAAGACGCGAGAGATCGTGCGTATGTGCGAGAATCGATGATTTATTTCGTGTCTTATGGGAGTGTATTATAGTCGTCGGCGGTGGGGCCTCTTTTGGTGTTACATAATCGAAATTTCGTAATACAAAAGGTGCTCGGACGCGCGCGCTAACGCGAGACAAAACATTTAGAAAGGATCGTAACATCTTTGTAATCGATGAGTCGGGCTGCATGAACAAGTCGTCTTTCTCAGTGTATACGTAAGTGATGTTCATGTGCGCCGTATATTTTAATCCAGCATACTATATAGTGTAATACACATACGATGGCTCATTAATAATATTTTTCGAGCTCATAATCGCAATCATAAATATCCGTCCCGTTAAAATACCGAAAGCTCGATAAATAAAATTGTTATTTACGTCGTCGTGCCTTTCGTTTGACATTTATACATACACGGCTGACGAAATCGATAAACACGACGATAATAGACGAGAGATCGACGATAGAATCATTCGCGTAACGTCATTTCACGGCCAACTGGCGCTCTTTTTCTCGCCCCGTTCGCGTTCTGCCAAATGTTCCGCCTTCTTTTCGGCGGCGAGAATCCATTTTTATCGGACTCGACGGTGAGATCCGCGTTTCTATATAGAGATGAGAAGTAGGTTATATCCCCATTGTGAGAGACTCATGTCTCTTCGTTTCCGATTTTCGATTATGTATTGGAGTTGGCAAATGGCTGGAGACAAAATATTCATTTTACTTTGTTGTATTGTTTTTTATTTGGTCATTTGTGCTGGCATTTCAAAGAAATGGTTGTTTTCAACTCGTGTTTGATTTTGGTGAATAGAAACTTTGTTATTTACATGTATTGAGAAAACAGAGTAAATTAATAATTATTGATGAGGGATGGCTCTGTTTTCAGCGGCTGCGAAACGTTTTTCCTGTTAGATGTCATTAGATTGATTTCGCAACGTTGGATAATGTTGATAATCAAGATTCATTGCCCGAAGGTTACCATTTATTTGCGCTATTTTATATTAAAATTTCCACGATTAGAACATTTACTCTAATCATTTTCAGATTAATTATTATCATTTATGAATGCAAATTACCTTACGTAACGACATACGCCATCGCGATCATCAAAGTGTATTTATATAAATTTGACCACTAATAAATCATCACATACCTTCCCACTCATAGATTCGATATTCTCATCCGATGGAAATATTCCAAATTTCGCAAGAAATAAAAGGCTTGATTTTTCCATCTTTAAAAATCCACTCAAAATGAAGCGACCTTTAAAAAAATTTCCCAACCGCTATATTCCGCGCAAAAAACCATCGAGAATCTTCCAAGCTTCATCATCACGAAAAAAGCAGCAGCAGCAGCGAGAGCTTTTCCGGGCCATAGCTCTCGTGGCTCCGCAGTGCGCAGGTCAATACGGAAAGCCCGAGAGAGCGCGGGCGGCCGTTGTATATATCTCATGCGGCCGGACGCTGACTCATCGCGAGGCTAAAGAGCCGAGCGAGAGAGGGAGACAGAACCAGAGCGGTATAGCTCACGTACTCCTCGCAGACTTGCACTTGCCTACTTACCCCCTGAGGAGGGGTCACAATGGGTCAGGTCGTCGCCGTCGTCGGAAAAGAGAACGAGAACTCGACAAAGGAGAGAAAGAGGGAGCCGTCGAGCGGAAGAGATGGAGAAAGACTACACGCGAGTAGGAGAGAGAAAAACGTATAGAGTGGCATCACAGAGAGAGAGAGAGAAAAAAAAACTGTCTAGGCGCTGCGAAATAATGCGGGCAGGTAGGTATACACGCGCGGGGACTGAAGCAGCTATTGAGGCACCTGGCGGATCGGAAACCAGTAGTACGGCCAGGCCCCGCGTGTGCGTGTGTATATAGAGTGACACGCAGCCGGCCTCTCTCTCTCTGCTTCCTCTCTTTTTGCCCGGGCTTTCGACTGACACGACGCGGTATTTGTCGAGCGACGACCACTTTGAAGAGCGGCTTTAACGTATATATAAGAAGAAGCGAGGTGTCGGAGTTTATGTATATATATACACGTATACTAGTCTCTGAGATTGAAATTTTTTCGGATCGAGTGTCACAAGTGGAATTTCCAAAAGTGTCACTTTTATCTCTAAAAGTTTCACTCGATACGTATAAGTTAGCTTGAGATTCAAAAGAAAAAGTAGAAAATACGCGTATGAATGAATGTTCTACAACTGCTGTCGATCGAAGCGAAACGTATATGGCACAGCAGCAATTTCCACAGTCGATGCTAAAACTATATAAGCCACGAGAGCGTGCCGTATACAATCATCGGTGCAGTGACCGCCTGCACACACACGAAAGCCAGAGCTCTCGTCGTCACACGGCCAAGCGAGGAAATGAAATTTGAATGAATCGTCGCGCGTCCAATAACGCACTCACTATATAAGCATACACAGTAAGAGCAGCCTATTAAGCGCATGACTCACGCCGAGCAAATGCACTAATTAAAGAGCCTCTCTAACTATCGATTCTTAAAGTGGGGAGAAAAATGCGCACGTTATACGTAAGCTCTTGAGAAAGCTGACGAAAACCGGCGTCAGGATGATGTGGAAAGCTCGGGATCATAGAGATAGAAGAGATTCCATTCTCAATAGAAGAAGAGAGCGTAGGTCGAGTGCAAGGTTACCGGCTATCGATCCTGCGCCAGATCCCTTTCCTTGCGAGCGACCCCCTCGAGAAGACGACGACGATGTCGGGGAAAGAAAGCGAAGGGAATAGCTGCTGCATGTGCGGCGCTGGTCTCTCTTAGGGGGTGTGCGGGAGGGGTGACGTATCGCTGGGGATGGGAGATGCCGAGTTGGCAACTGCAGCGAGTTTTTCTTGGAAAATTTTACTGCGATCAATTTTTCAGATGTTCGAGAGAGAGAGAGAGAGAGAGAGAGAGGTCAATCTTGAGGGATGAATTATTCACGGGATAAACGGGATAGTGGATACACTGCGCGTGTTCGAATATGTATAATAAATCGTTTCTTCATAGGTCGCTGTTTTTCCTCCGCGATGACAAATTCATAGAATTCTTCTGTATTACAAATACGTTTTTCTTTCATCGTTGAACGATTATAATATCGTAAAATTATCTTACGCACACCATCATTAGTATCCAATCCCGATAAATTCTCGAGAAGAAGACGCCATAAGCGTTATTCTCTCATCGGCGTCGGCAGTTTGCATTATCCTAGCGATATAAAGGGCTTAACATTTCGAATCGAGCGCATACTATCGCGCTGTACTACACGCTCTCGCTACTGGGCGATATATTACACGAGCAGCAGCAGCACAAGATATGTAGGTAGGCGAAGAGCCGAAAGAGACGACGATAAAACAGAACAGAGACACTGTATGTATAGCTATATATACATATACACGCGAGACCAGCTAAAGTATATAGCAGAGTAGTATAGAGGGTGGTGCAAGCAAGACGACGACGACGACGACGATGTCGGCAACTTGGCAACAGCGACGATTCTCCGCGGAATCCCGCACGACGACGGATGTAACAATGCACTCGAGTCGTGCGTACAGTAGTGGAGATTCTCTTTGAAAAGAAGTGTAGCCAAGCGGAGAGTAGAGACGGTTATATATGCATAGGGACTTATAGAGCAATGCATTTTTTTCTTGTCCATGCACAGAAGATAAAACCGGAAGGCGATCGACAGCGATATATGTATAAAATAAGGCGAGGGGGTGTGCAGGCGTGCATTATGAGTCACGTAATCGAGTTGGGGGCGAGAGAGAGACTCCCCCTGCAACACGCGGTCGCTGTCGGTATACCCACCTATCGATCTAGTGCCGCCGTTTTCACATGTATATACTCTGCTGTATACACACGCGCAGATTCGAGTGAAAGAGAGAGAGAGAGAGAGAGAGAGAGAGAGAGAGAGAGAGAGAGACGTAGTGACACACAGCAGCAACGCCGGCGCTATACACTCGATTTTCTATATTTAGAGCGGTATACGGCAACGGCTTTTGTGTGCAGAGGCGAGACTCTCTGTGTGGGTGGAGGTATGGGGCTTTTTTACGATTGGCTTTTTTAATATTTCGAGAGAGAGAGAGAGAGAGAACGGTTTACGGCTGGCGCGATTGCTTTTGATGTGTTTACGAGTGGCGTGACACACACCGCGGGGTTTAATCAATCGTTATACATCGGTTGCAATATGCTTCTGTGCGTAGTTACATGGAATGTCTAAAATTATTGCAATTGAAATTTATTACAACGTTTTAGAAGAGAGAGCTCTTTGAATCCACTCTGCGGAGAAGAATGAAAAAAAGCTTCTCTGAAGCCGTCTGCGAGCGCAATTTATAAGAGATGAAAGCCGACGTCGAGAAGAAAAGTCCCTACATACACATACACGACGGAAAAAGAAAAACTTCGAAGCTAAGTACAACCGGTATATAAGACCTTACTTCTTGCACGTATATTATATACGCAAAACGTGCGCGTCGCGCAAACGCTGCTGCAACTCGCTAATGAGAATTCACCACGACAACGATCCGCTCACGCATGCCAATTCTACAACGTTGTGTGCGCACCTATATATACGTATATCTATACTTATACATATATAATACGGACCGATGCGCTCGTGAGAAATGCGCGCGACAGACACACACTACGGGGTAATTAGGGCCCGGCGCGTGACACACATGCACGCGCTATTTCGCTCGTGGGACGGCGTGTGTGTGTGTATATATATATAATATATATTCCAGCGACGACACTGACCCTAGCCTCTCTCTCTTTCTCTCTTCTCTGTGAGCTAGAATTTTTATTATACTGCATCAGGGGTTTTAAAAAGCGCCGCTGCATCGATATTACGGTCGTCGTCGGTGTATACTCTCCTCATTATATTGTGCCAGGCTGTTATTCGCGCAGCGTGTATTAATTCATAAATTCGCAGTCACCGCGGAAGATTAACGCGATAATTACTGCTCGCAGTTCTCTCTCGATTTAATATATGCCGCCGCAACGTTTGTAACTGTTTTATATATATAAAGTATACCTTACTTTCGCGAAAGTAATTGCAGGCCTGTTTGGCTATAGAATTTAGTTTATCGAGGGAGAGAGAGAGAGGGATAGATATAGCTGCTGCCGCTGCGCGTTGCCTTCTTTTTTCTCCAGCAGTGCCGAAGAGTCACTATTTTTTTAAAGCTCCAAGGACGCGTCGTAAATTCATCCTTATTACGATTATTATCTTTCCGTAAGCGCGGTTTACTGCGCGCGGCTATACGTCGCGCTAGGGTTATTAGCGCGCGGGGTTTTACTGCTTTTTGGAGAAGAGACGCGCGCACGCATCAACTTGCTACATAGTGTATCTATACGAGCGGCTGTAAATACGCGGATTTCCAATTTATTCTCGTTGAGCGATTATATAAAATAATATTCCTCTCCAGCAACGAGGAAAAAACACCTCCGAAAAAAGGGTTGAAAAACACTCCCTGACACGAATGAAAGAGAGTGTGTAAGCCGCCGCGGCAACAAGAAGACACAATCAAGAAAATCCGAGTAATTTCGCCGCGGCAGTTAAGAGACGCGCTGCGCGTATACGCACTGAAAACTGTGTCACAGCCATTCTTCCTCGCCGCAACGCGATGTTCCCATCATCGTGGGCTCGAAACAAAAGTAGCTATATATATATATATACACGTTACTGTAGAGCTGTAGGAAATTATTTCCGGCAAAGACATTTTTGCGAGAGCGTCAAAGGAAAGTATATCGCGTGTTGATTCGCGAAAGAAGAAGCAGGAAATTCGTAGTTAGGAGAGCGATTAGTCATGCGCTATGCAGTTTTGGAAGAGAGTCGTCGCAAGGACGGTGCTATTCCAATCGAAACCTTTCACGCTCGACGAGTCGCGAAACGGATCGGCAAGAAGATTGAAAAAAAAGGGACCGTCTGATTGCTTCGTCTTCTTTTTTTTAAACGACTACTTCTCGTTCTCGTGATGCAGTCTGCTATCTACCTGCGCGACGACCCTGCCCTTGTAGCAGCAGCAGAGCCACGCCTTATTCTCGCCATTTGCATATAGTATATACTTGCGTATTATAACAGACGACGACACGCGGTTTATTAAGTCATTGTGCTTTTTTTTTTTATACGGGAATAATATTCCGGTGCATATGTTCGTCTCGCTTTTGGTGTATAATGCGGGATAATGAATTTCTAGGAAGACTACGTGTATATACCTCTGTTTTGGGGGAGAGGCCAAAAATTTATAGTGGATGTATAATACGAGGGCATTTGTATTAGAATGGAGGGATAAATTTGTTTTGACTGGGCGGGTTTTGAAGAAGAAAATTATCGCCTCACGAGCTTTTAATGCTGTGGAGTGAAAACGTGCCAAGATATACTTCAGAGTTTTTTTTGTACATTTATAACACTCACTATATTATGTGGAAGCGCGAGACAAAGTCGCTGTCGTGTGCGTAATTACGATAAACGTATACTGAATAATGTCAAGAACACATTGACTTGAACTTTCTAATAACATAATCAACGCCTGTTTCTTTCTTTTCCTCATCGCGTAATAAATATCACACGCGGACCCTCTATCATAAACACATCTCAGATATTAATTTGATTAGTAATTGCTAATTACCTCAAGCGCATACACAAAAAAAAGAACAAGCCGCCGACGTCGCCGAGATAATCAAGAAGAGAAAAAAGCCGTTAGATCCCGAAAAGTTACGTCAGTCTCACGAACGATAAGAGGAGCACTATACACACACTTGACCCACATTCCATTTACCATACAAATTTCCTAATTATTCTCTCGCTCGGCGCGCTCCTAATCCAATTCTTCCGCACCTTGCGTATATAGCAGTATCAAACGTATACCGCATTTGTAAGAAGTAGACGAAGAAGAATAATGCAGTGTACACACACACGTGTCTCTTTCTTCTTCTCGTGGGTGTCAGCAGCAGAAGAAGAAGAAGAAGAAGAGACTTGCCAGTGGATATTCTTTTTCCTGCTGTCTTCCTCTTGTTCCCCGGTCACAGATTAATGAGGACACTGACGCGAGCGAGGCACTTCGCGAGACCGGCTTAATAACACTTACGGAGCTGACGCCCTTTCAACTGTGTTAAGTAGTTTCAAAAAAAAGGCGGGAACAGAGGGTTGAGCTTGGCTTTCGTGACGCTCGTGGGAGTCTTTATCAGGATTTGACGAGAGCTGCATGCGAGCAGACATAATGTACGAGTGTGCTGTTAACCGGTGAGGTCAACGGATTTTCGAGTGTTTGAGAGAAATTTTTGGTTTGCTTGTTTGTTCGTTTGTTTTTGAGACGGGTAATCACGTGGAAACGGAATGACTCGTGGGTTTAGTTCGAGTGAGAGAACCGACAGAGCTGCGTATATACGTGGCTGCGTGTATGTACAATTTTCCGCAATTTTTTTTTATTTATATAATCACGTCATCAATCAACTTTTACGAAACGCAGGAGCGTCAACTTTCATATTGCACACGGAGGGGACATCGGCCTTTCCCCGGCGTCACGCGTTCACATGCAAAAATTAGAGAGACGCGCTCGTGGATAATACTCATTGTTCGCGTAGATCTCCCCAACAGCGGAGAAGAAGAATATAGTTATGCAAGTAAAACTTACAGACTCGGGCAGCGTGAAGCGATGATAATAACGATAATAATTTCGTGTGTTATTCAAAAATCTCTCACGGCTCGAAAGACAAACAGAGTGTATTATATATTTATTCGCGAAAGCGAAAAACTAAAGTAGAAAGGCATTGTCTGTTGTATATATGGTTATTACGTCGCGAAGCGAGTTGTTTACTGAAAACAAACTTCAATTCGATACAGAGCGGCCGGGACTATATACGTAGCATTATTCCGAGCCAAGGTCGGTTTTATTTTTATCTACAAAGAATGAAGACTGAATGAAAACGCACCGAGTGTAACTTTTACGATTCCAGGGAATAACCGATGAAGCGCTTTTTGTGCGTTTCCTCGCAGAACGAATAAAGTATACGGCTAGTGCGAGAAATAAACCCGAAAGAGAGAGAAATTTCGTCTCTCACGCACACAGCAACGCGGAATACTTTTTTCCATGACGCACTTTGCACGATCAATTTCATTACACTGCATCATCATCGGGTAGACTCGTATCGTGTGTGATTATAAGTGAAGTATTAACGACACCCGTCATTATCAGCTTCCAAGAAAGTCTACAATTTCGTCCAGTATTTCCTGTCATTTAAAATATGTAAGTGAAAAGCAATTGCCGAATATACCGATATACGCACACGCCTCGATCGATCGCGGGGAGGAACACAGTCATTATGATTCACTTTCTCGCGAAATAACGTGGCAGATAAAAAAAGCCGGCTGTGTGTGTGCAGGCAGATAATAAAGGATCGATCGCGCAGTTCTTTTTTTTTTGCGTCGACGACCTCGCGCGTGATTCATCGGTTGACTCTTCTTCTTAATTTTTCGCGGTAAATAAATGCTCAAGAGAGACAGAGAGAGAGAGAGAGAGAGAGAGAGAGAGAGAGAGAGAGAGAGAGAGAGAGAGAGAGAGAGAGAGAGAGAGAGTGTTATCTCGCGTGTTGAACGGCGATGATAAAAAGTGTATATTTTTTTAGCGAGGGAGGAGTATTAGGGCGCGGTATATAGTGGAGTATGTTAGTATATTTTTCAGCGATGAGCGAGAGGATGTGGAGAATTGATAACTGCGCGAAGGCTGCAGCAGCTGACTGGAATTTTACAGAGGCGCGACTTTCACGACGAGCGCGCGCGTGTGATAAAAGTGCGTTTTTTAGGACGAGCTGATACCGCAGCATTTTTTCTCTCTCTCTTTCTCTATTCTCATTTTAATACAAAGCAGCAGCGACGACGGGACTTCACGTAACATATAATTTCAAATAAAAGTCACTCTCTCCTATCATAATACTCTTCCGTTCCTCCGCACCAATTCCTATATACGTATTCCTTGGGACTACGCGAACTTTCCAATCAATCACCTCTCACACATCGATCCAACAATGTCTGCGCGCGAACAAGGCGTATATGGTTCTCAAGATTGAACTTACATAAAAGCTTCTCTCTCTCTCTCTCGGCATACACCATAGCGTACATAGTAATTGAATAATTTGGCTACAAGGTGTACCCATATACCAACGTAGTCGCGCAGTGAATTAGCGCGATTCCATTCATAACACAATTGGCGAAAGCAGCATCGAGCTGATTCATGAATACAGCAGCAGCGCGACGTGCGCGCTTATATATCCACACACGCGCGAGAGAGTTGAAATCGGATCTCGACCTATCTTTCTCCTTGTGCAAGACAGAGAAAGAGAGACTGGTATATAGTATACTCTATGAATGGAAGTTATCTATTGCCGTGAATGTGTGTGTGTGTGAGTGTAAACCACGACTCGCTCTCTCTTTCTGGAGCAACGGTATATCGTCGGCGGCGGCTGCCTGTGTGTTTTTCCTGCTTCTGGATCCCGAGGATACACATTATCAGTATACGTACTGCTGCTGCCGCTATTATCTCCCCCCTCCTCCCTCCCTCCGGCCGTCGACTCACATACGAACACGCTCCGATGGACGAGAGCGTAAACTACGAGGCTGCATTGCACACACGATTCTTCTTGTATATTTTTTAAGTTACCGATTTTCGGCTGTATTTTCCTGCAGTGGACGCGCGCGCACTGCGAATATTTTTATAACGATTCGCTGGTTATCGCTGCGCGTTATTTATTGCGGCTGGCATTGTTTCGAGAGCTATGTCGCTTATATACAATGTGTATATGCAGCGTTGCATAAATGCACACGTGCGAGCGTTGATTTTTCGTTGTCGTACACATTTGATCAAAAGATACATACGGTGTAGGACGAGTCTAATAATTTATCCTCTTGGGAATATAATGAAGAACGTGACGCGCTTCGTTAGAGGAGGCAAGGTGTTACATCGTACATCATCAAGTTTATTGACGCTGCTCTTCAGACCATATGCATTTTTTTGCGAGCGAAGTTGCGTGGCAAATTTTCTAGTGGATTAAAATTTTCCCATATACGTACGACATAACTGCCAAATTGACCATAAACATAAGACTCGAAAAAATGGCATTAACCAGTTTGTTTGGCTATATATACCGCTACCGTATACGTGTATATGTATATACTTGCAACAGAGAGAATTAATTCTTTAGTCGTTAAGGCTCCATCCGGAACGATCAATTTCTCGGTAATAACAATGATTATACAGAGGCAAGAAGAAACACACCGTTAAGCGGCGACATCATACTCAGTCCGGAAAATCACCTGCTCGCGCAAAATCTTGCAAAAAGACAGAAGCAGCCTCTGCACACATCATCATACAGTATATGTATATAATAAAGACAGCATCAAGCGTCAAACAAAAAAACACGAAGCCGACGACAAAGAGGTCATTTATCGAGCAAAAGCAGGAACTTCGAGTGCGGTGTTAAAGAAAAGTCATGTGTCGTGGTGCTCCTAATGCAGCAGCGCGCGCATCAACGACGGCGTTAATGACGGCCCCGTAATAACCTCTGTGCTCACCTCTTCGCTCACGGATGCGTATCGCAAACGAGAGCATTACACCGCGTCCCGTTTTCGACGTTATAGTGTGTGTGTGTGTGTATATATATATATATATATATATACACGACACAAGTGAGCATTCGAATTCTCGTCTCCTTTTTCAGCAGCTGCTTTGCCCGCATTGTTATATGGCAATTGAAAAGGCGGAAGTGCCACCGATCCCGAAGAGGATCGTTAGCTCTTACTGCAGAGATAGCAGTGTGTGATATCTGTTCTCGCGGATCGAGTTCGGTATGCAAAGTCGCACCTTGTGCAGCAGCCGTTCACCTGACGATTGTGTGTGTGTGTGTTAGAGAGAGAGAGAGGCTGGTTGAGTTCGAAAACAAAATATCCCAAAGTCATTTGCATCGAGAGTCGATCGCGCGCGCGCGCGCGAGTCAGTAATTAACGAGCGACTGTTTGCGAACTTTCTTTGTGAAAGACGCCCGTGTGTGTGCGTGTGTTTACGGCGCTGCAGTAGCAGTGACTTTCAAGGATTTCTATTTGTCAACCGAAAGCAAACAAACGTTATAAAGCGAACGTATACGACAGGCATTGCACTATGCTGAACTTGTTCTCTCTTAAGAAATGTACCGATTTTACTAGGCGCGCGCACGTGTCGAGTTGCGCCGCTTCGAGAACTGCTGTTAATCTATCTCTCTTTCTCTCCGACATGGTATCTCGAAAAATCGCAACGAAGAAATTGTCTTCTATATAGGTGTGCCATTAGATCGTTTTTAGAGTATACACCGCGTATATATGTACATATACGTGTACGAGAGAAAAATGCATCAGACGTATAGGGAATTTATCGGGGATAGTTAAGGATCTTATATACAAGTGTATCGATTTCTCCGCAATAATTTATTCGCCACGCGAGTATAATCTGGGCTAACTGTTAAACAAATTGACGTAGTCTTATATATGCCTGCGTGCGCGCGTGTGTGTATACACAGTCCACCGGATAATCGACTATATTAAAGAATTAGCACACTTTTCGCGGATATTATTCATCGTGCAACACACGCGTGCGTATACATACGAAACGGGTTTATATTGTCAGCTATATATCCCGGTACGTGTATCTATGTATATTAAGAATGTCACCGCAAACTGGAATGAGAAATTGATTGAATCTCCTCGGTTATTTCTACGAAAAAATATTACACGAAGCTCTATAACAAACGCGTGACTCGTCACAACAACCGTATACACAGGCATATTCATTCCGGTTTTCTGCGTTATTTCAGTCGTCGTCGCACGCGGAAGAGCAGCTGTTGTGCTGCAGCAGCTCTCGGTAATGATATTCTTTTGTGACTCTAACTAGATATTTTATTTACCTTACTTTTGAAAATAAAAACGCATCGCACGGGTCGTTACTGCGACCCTTTTGGCGCGCAGGACACCGCTGATTGACGGCGAGAAACGCGCGCATTTACTTTCGACGCGTTTTATATACATATATGTTTGAACATTCATTAGCAACAGTAAATAAATCCGGTTTTCCGCGACTTTACGCGTTATAACAAGTACTCGTGAAAGTGCATGAAGAAATCGAATGATCCGAAAATAAAAGCTTCTCTATTTTCGCATAGCACGAATGTCGTGCAAGGCCGCGATCGCGTCTCGATCGATAAATTTCAACCTGATACACGCAACCGAAAATCAAGGTCGGCTCCCGCATGGCCAGGTTCTCGAAGAAAAAAAAGGAACTCGTCTTCGATTCGTCCCGGCGAAGAAATTTCTTCTTTATCGCCTTATACACTCTCGCGCGACCTCGTGGAACACTTAAGTCGCTGCGCTGCGCAGCTTCCTGTTAAGAGCGCACATCGACGCGCTTATCTTTCGGGCGTGTGTATATACCTGCGCGCATGCATTACACGCATATATGCTCTCTTCGAAAGTGCGTCGTCGGTCTTATCTGGACATTTATATGTGTATCGAGCTCTTATTTTCGAGAAGGAATTAATACGTGATGATGATCGGGACAGGGACAGCGAGAAAGGATCTCTCGGTGCGATATGCCGTTACGATGTTGTCGGGTCTCCTTCTCGCGCGCGTATAAGATTCTATTTGCTTTTCGCCGATATATTTACATGTGAGCTGCTGCATCCGGATATTAAGTAGATCTGCGAAATTGATTGAAACGCGCAGTGCGTTATAGTTAATTTTTCCCTTTTTGCACGGTGTGTTGATGACGCGTGCGCTTGATTTATAAATAGACCCGTGTACACTCTTCTTATCAGTATATACTCTTATGGTATATACGATCGCGCGAAAAATATCGAGGTGTATCGGTTTTATTGTTGGATTTATCGAAGGTACACCGAGATATTATATTGCATTGTGCATGCAGTGTGTATATAAAATGGCTTGAAACAGACCAAGCGCAAAAAGTGGGATACTCTGCTATCGATCGCTACAGATTAGAGTACACATATCTAAATAGCGCAAAAAACACAGAGAGTAAACACTTAATTATATACCATTAATCTAATACCCGAACACGACGAGTAAAAAAGAAACCAACGCAGCGACGCGATACAATCAGAATTCCTCCTCTCGCGCGACATTGACCTCGATTCCAAGCCACATATATACCGCTACAAAATATATACATACCCATAATCGCACTTTGAATACATGATATTCCATCTCGCGAAAAAATCGTGCTACACTTTTTATATATTCTCTCGCAAATCGATTCCCCGTTAGACTCATCCTCGCGGGCTTGAAAATAACCGACGCCGTAGCCATGCGTCGCGCGGAAGAAAATAAAGGCCGCCGCGCAGTGACAGGCTGCAACTTCGACCACAAATTAATAAATCAAGCGCGACTGGGCTTTTACGAGGGAGTGCCGCCACGCCGCGAGAGCATCGGCGCATCCCGACGCGTGCGGCACCAGCAGCAGCGTAAACGACAATTTTCCCGTGTCTGGAACGATGCTGGAATGTAACGGAATATAGATATATATATGTAGGTCCGCCGCGTGAGAGATGGCCGGCGGAAACTGCCCATGTACAGGTACACGCTTGTATGTATATAGGCAGGATACTATGTGTGTGTTTTCCGATTTTCGGAGAAGATCATGCTTGTTTACGTATGGATGTGGGCTGCAGTGTATAATGTGAGCATTGGGAGAGAAAGTCAGGAAAGCTCTTTTCACTCGCGCGTGTGTATATAAGTATGCGTCTGGTTTTGTGTTTTTCGGTACCAGTGACGTTTGTTTGCTTTGGTTGAGATTACGTTTGCGTTCGAGTGACATACTGCGTATAATAGAACTTGAGCGTTTATTTACAACAATTGCACGTCGAAAATATACATTCAAAATGATTCTGCGATTCTCTGCTCAAGGAATAATCTCACGTTCCGATTCAGGTAAGGCATTACGTACTCGCCGACACGTTTTTTCGGTATGTAGATTTAAGGAAAGTTTCGCGAGACGATGATCACGTATATAACATACCTCGGCGCTCCGCTGCCGAGTCATGCAGGTTCAACAAAAACGTCGTTTGTTTCAGTGTTACGTCACTCGCCGTCCTCACTCACCTTCCTTGGATCCTACGTCGATATTCACGAAAAACAGTTGTTGCAGCCGCTCACTGTGTATAAACACACACCTATATATATATTCTGCTTTCCCTCTCTGGCCACCACGGAGAGGCAAAACACAAAAAACAACGGCGATAAAGTGGTCATTTCCTGATTAATTGGCCAACCCCGACGTTATTAAACTGTTGTTCCGAGAGAAGAGAGAGCGAGAGAGAAAGAAATATGTAAATCCTGATGCGTGTGTGCACCGTATGAAATTCCCAACAGGCACACCGTCCTAATCGTCCCCGAAAGAGAACGAGCACCAGAAAACGCGTCCGGCCGGATTTTTCGAAGCTGACTGTGCTGCATCGAGAGGGTCGTCATCGCATCGTTGTCGAGCGACATTCAACAGACACGTATACACGAGTATATATCTATATAGGGTCGCCGGCGTTTATAATACACTCGGCCAAAGCTAAACACGAATGCGTGGCCGTATCATGATTCGTGAGAGCGCGTAAGCGACGACGTGAATGAATGATAATGCTAATGTAACGCACACACAACATTATATACTGCTGCCGGGGCTGAGTAGTATAATTAAATGCAAGGTCGCGGTCGACGAAAAAATAAAGAGTGCCGTGCTTTTCTCGAATCGACGAATTTGCGCGGCGCGGGCCTATAAATTCGACGACGAAGCACTTTTTCGGAGTATATTCTGCATATATACAGTCTCTCTGAAAACTCAATCGTCTTTGAAAACAGTTAGAGGAATTTCCGCGGACATGCATGATGCATAAGCTGAGGGAACGCGCTTGGTTATTCAAAGCTCTTTGTTTTTTTACCGTAAAACTGCTGAATTCGTTTAAATATTTACTTCCCGCCGCACGCGCGCACAGTATGGCTGCTTGTTATATACAAATCGTTTTAAACAATTACATGCTCAGCGATAGAAAAATATATATGACACATGTGCACAAAGCCATATATTATCGCTCCTGTCTCTTTCAAATTAACTGAAAATTTATAACGCATATCAAGGCCCCAGAAAAAGAAACTGGCCCGTAAATAAAAATGACGACCCGGTATGTGCAAATGAATAATTTATGGAGAGCAGAGCTCGACGACGACTACACGCATATATATATATATATATATATATATATATATATATATATATATATATATATATATATATATATATATATATACACTGCGATGAAACGCGTTCAGAATTTAAAGTCCCCGCGCGCACGAGCGCGATTCTTTATATAGGTGGGAGGACTCCTTTACGGGTTTCTATAACACCGCTGGCATACAATATATATATAATCGAGAGCGACACTCGCGTGTGTGTGCGTTACTGGTATACTTACGGCATGGCTCACGATTTCTGCAGGCTCATGACGCGAATCGCAATCGAGAGAGGAGAGGAGGTTTTTCTGCCCGATCGCGACCTTATTTTAAGACGCTTTTGTGTCTCCTGTGTGGTTGCGTCATCGCTGCTTCTGGCTATCCGGACGCCAGAGGATTACACACGGTAGTGTGGTGTTCTTTTCTCTCTCTTGCAGGATAGAGTATCCGATTGAGATTGTAGACTCTGTAATATTGATGTTATTATCGACGAGTAAATCACGCATTGCTGAGAGAAGAGGTGGTAAGTATATGTATATCGAATATAAAAACGTGTCGATGGAGTTAGGCTAGGTAGAGTCAATATAAGCTCGAGAAAATGAAAAGCAAACACGCGAGGCGGGATTTCGTAACGCACACGGTGTCGCCGGTGTCGTGAAAAACTTCTACCGAGACAGCGCGCAAATTCGCAGCTGTGCACTTTAAAACACGACAAAACAATACACGCGCAGCAGCAGTAGAGAGACACGACGACCGCTTCCGCAAAAGCATTATTGGTGTCACGTTGCTGGGCGTATACGATTTCCAGGACTATATAGTGTGTACGCACCTAGAGAGAGAGAGAGAGAGAGAGAGAGAGAGAGAGAGAGAGAGAGAGAGAGAGAGAGAGAGAGAGAGAGAGAGAGAGAGAGAGAGAGAGCGACACAGGCATAGTCTTCGCGGACACCGGACAGCAAGAATCAACCCCCTCGAAATCCCCGAGGAGAAAGTTTCACGCGACGCTCGACTGACTGATGTATGTTGTAGGTGAACCCCTTTTTAAGGCCGAAGAGGTGTAGTAGAGGTGTAGGCTTAAGTCGTGGACGGTGATTTTAAAACTGGCTAATCTCTCCAGGTACTTGCGTTGGAGAGAGAATTACGAGCTGAGCTATATTTATTCTGTTACGATGCGGATTGTATATGTGTGTGTGAATTTTAATTGAGAGAGAAGCTTCCGGCAAATCATTTCACGTTTTTACACTGCACACCGTCGCGCATTTTCTCTCCTGTGTACTTAGTGAAGAAATTATAAATCGCTCGTTACATTGTGTGCCGTACGATTTTCCCTTTCCGCAAAAAAATCTAATGCAATTACCCGCGACGAATCAAAACGGGAAAAAAAAACAAACTGAAGCGGCAACCACCTTATACCACGCATAAAAATAACTCGGACCGAGTGGAGTGTATAAATATGCCGGAGTAAAAAAACACTCGCGAGCGAACAAGAGCCGATGCGAAACTTTTGCCTGTACGTCGGCGGAAGTGCGTCTTACCTGCGAGGAGAGGATATTCCAGGTATGCCTACAAGCGCGGTGAATGCAATTACCGGATTCTCGCGGTATTCGGGACAGCGACGGTGACGACGACACGTCGAGAGTTTCTTTCTTCGACGCCGCGTCTCTCTTCTGTTTGTTTATATATGCGCGTGAGCTTCTTTTGGGGCTTTTTTTTAGTCGGAGAAACCACGCGCGCATTAGGCTAAAAATAGAGGACGCGGGGAAGAAGTTAAACAAAGGAGCAGCAGCGCGCGCGCGAGAGAGAGAGAGAGAGAGAGAGAGAGAAATGAGATTAGCGCGCGATAATTGCATCGGATGCGAGAGCAGTATAAGGAAACCGTCGTCGTCGACGTCGTGGTTTTCCGAAGGTTTGCTGCTTGAGTTTTAACAGGTGCGCGCGTATGTTGGAATAACATCATGTGTGATGACTCATGTGGCGAAGAAGTTTATCTCATCGTGTGTGCAGTAGTTGTTGGAATTTTTTTTTTTCTGGTGAATGCAGTTTACGTCTGTGGAGATTGACTGCACGATCTTTTTTTTTATAGTAAATTTACGACGTGTGTATATGAAGAAGAAAATAAAAATAAGCTTTTTATCGCGCGGCTGTAGTGGAAAAAATACGTTAGTATCACAGGAAGAAAGTTTGTCAAATTCGTTGACGTGTACGAGTGTGTAAACAATATAGTGAGCATGAGTAATTTTATCTAATCTGCGCCAGCCATCAGATTGATATTTTCGAGTGATAGAACAAAACGTTATGCGCACCAAGTGCCATACCTGTGTGTCTCAAACCCTCTAGTTCGCACTTGAATTATACAGAAAAAAGATTAAATTTTGAAAATCTTACAAAGCTACTTATTCATAAATCACTCTTTCTCCCTGGAGTTCGTTCACCGGTGCAACAAAAACTGCGCGCGAAAGGCACACACACACACACACACACACACCGATCGATCGCACACTCAGCGACATTCACACAAATCCTTAGCTGCCGGAAACAGCCTCAGAATGAAAAAAAAACTCGTATAAAAAGAAGAAACGCTTTTTTCAGCTCTAATGCGTTTATAAGCATTACCGTATATACAGTAGTTGCACAATCAATAGCATCAGCAGCCCTTAGACAAAAGGGCGTCTCGATTGCTGAAAGAGCGAAAAAAACGCTGGGCTCGCCTCAAAGCGGCGAAAAAGAAAGGCTCCGGCGTGTTATATAGTAGAAAACCGAAAGCGAGAGGGACTGATGCTGCGCTCTTTTGAAACTCTTCGCGAATAACGTATTCAGCGGCGAGAGATGCGCCGGAGGAGGAGGAGGTAGAGAGAGAGGGAGGGAGAGTCTTTCGTGCCCCGGAGCTAGCAACGGAAAAGGCAAAAGTCGCGCGCCTGCGCCAACTGGTTTTTTCGGGGATGCTGTGGCAGATTTTTGCGTGACGACGACGACAATGTGGTTTTTGGAAAGGCTACATATACGCGCGACCTACGCATGTGTTGTTTGCGCAATCTCCGCTGTCGCGTCTTCGGTTCGCGAATATGTTTCTCTCTTTTTGTGTCTGGGTTATTACCGCGCTGATTTCGATATAGATTGGCTTGATTCGCCTTCGGGTTAAGAAACGAATTGACACGAGATCGCTCTTTGTTTGTTTTTGCCGAAGCTTCAGAAAAGCGCGCCTTTGAGAGTGAAATGGCAAGTATGTATACACACATAAGTAGCAGAGATAAGAGTCATTCTCCGAGGGTATTTAAATTCTAAACCGCTTATACGCCCAATCATCCTGTGCAGGCGCTCGTTACAAATCGTTCCATAGCGAGCGCACGTGTCACGGAGCGAGTATTAAACTGTACGATTTACCGTCAGTGAGAATATCGAAAAAAATCCTTCGTATATCCTAAACGCTTTTTAACGAGCGCAGATACCAAGGCTTGACTCACTCCCCAGCATCAGCCTCCACCCATATAGGTGTACTTATAACTTATATATATGTACGGCTCGCGAGAGAGCAAACACAGAAAAGTGCTAAATTCCACGACGAATCTCAAAGCGGGCAGGTACGGTCTACACGCGAGCGTCTCATGCGTGAAAAATCCGCTCTCTCGCACTGACCAGCAGGAGGAAGGATAGCTATGTAAGTATATATAAGCGACCGAAAGGAAGAAACGCGAAATAGGCACTCAGGGTCGAGCGATCACGGACTGCTCTCGCATTATATACCTATACACACGCCGTGCAGAAAAGCGCCACGTTCTCTCTCCTTCGAGAACCCGCGCGCGCGCGCACACGCACACACGCGAAGCGGAGAGAGAGAGAGAGAATTTGCTCGCCTCCGCCCTGGCTCTCTCTCTCTCACACACACTGCTTCTCCTCTTCTTCGTCTTGTGGAGAGAGAAAGAGAGAGAAGCGCCCTAGGATGCGATACGCTCGGCGGGTCTGCGTGCGACGCTGGAAAATGTCAGACTATATAATATGTATAGAGAACTCGCACGCAGGTATGCGGGCGCGCGTCAAGTGTATACAGCGATTGATCGCGGGCTTCCATGTACGTACATAAATATAACAGCTGGCTGCGATAGTATAGCAGTGTGTGTATATATATATATATATATATATAGAAGACGAGACACTTACCCAGAGCTCGGTTCCCCAGCTCATGTTTGCTTGGGGCCGGCTATCGTCCGTGCAGCTCGGAATGTCGTCGGTGGTAGGTGAGCTCGCGGTCGCGGCTCCTCCTCGCGGCGGCACAGCTGCGGCTCCTCTGTCCTCCGGCTCCTCCAGTGCTGATGCGAGCTCACCCGCGCTTTCACATGTAGCCAGGACTTCCGACTCCACTTTCTTCTCTTCTATACTGTGTACTAAGTAGACGATTCAATTAGCACTACAATGGAAGCTTATGCTTTGCTCCACAAGACGATGCTGCTGCTGCTGCTCAACATCCGATCAATCGGGGCCACCCACTCGACTCACTCTCCCGCGTGTGTATATAGGTATACGATATTCTGGAGAGCGATATAGATATATATCTCCTCCGAGCACACTCACTGTAGCTGGTTTATAATATAGTCGGGGTGAGAGAGAATCCGCGACTACTCGCAGGTAGACATATGTATATAGCCACACTGTACGGCACACTCGCGCACACCGACTCTTCTCTCTTTCGTGTTCTAGCAACGGCGAAAAACAAAAAGAGCGCCGACGAACCTTACTACCTATACTCGCACGTTATCCGCGCGGCGGCAGCGGCTGCCACAAACATGCTATATCGCCCGCGGCCCGAACCACCGACCAGCTCTCTTTCTTTTCTCGATTCCGTGTACTCCTCTCTTTCTCTCTCTCTCTCTCTCTCTCTCTCGTGCTGTATCTGCGCCACTATATTCGTCGTCTCTCTTTCCTAAATAACACGTAGCGCTGATGTGACTATTTTCCACTGCACACACTTGAGAGAATCGTCCGGCGAGAGGAAGGCACCGTCCGTTGGCTCGACTACCTCGACACTGCCCTGCCTGCTGCTCCGGCCAGCCAACACTGAGAAACTAGTCGCGATGAGCGAGCGCACCCACACACGCGTACACTGTTGCGACGCCGACACGTCCGTGTGAATGTACGTGGGGACGTATACACTGCTCGGCTTCACCGCGCCCCGTGACGTTCACTCGCTCGCGCTCGCGCACCGCGAAAACCGAGCGAGAACTCGCGGACCGATGGCGGCATCTCGCGGTCACGACGAACAGGTGTGCGGGAATGCGGCCGGTATATACTTGTGAGTAATAATCGATGCAGAGGGCGTGAACATATATTACACGATGATTCTCGAGATACTGGCGCTTCGAGATAATATATAAGGTCGAGTTGGAATGCCGATTGTTGGCGCGGGAGGTTTTGAAATTCTTAGACGTTTCTTTTAGTTGTCTTCACATCTGCTCGTACAAATAAATTATGAATGTGATTTACAATGCTGAGTAAAGTGTACGAATATCGCACTGTGTTGCATTTGTAGTCGCCGTTAGAATTAAAGAGTACTTACCACCGACCCTAACCTCGAATCGGATCCCATGCTCGGTCTCCCGATATGCGGTCGTCCATTGACGTTACAAAACGTTCTCCGCGTGTAAAGTTTGCATTTCGTTGATTATAATAAAATGTCATTTGTTCGTCTGACTCTACAAACGATTGGTAACGCAGGCCGCACTGGATTACATAGGGTAATTTCACATTCATCCTTTTTCTTTACTACTTTTCTGTATTTTCCTTGACGTTGTTCTTTTCTAGGTTATATCAGCAAGAGGTATTTCGCAGAGTTTCGTTCGCTGCGAACAGCAACAAGCAGAACTACAAGAAAATGTAAATGAGGAAAATCCTGAAGAGGATTCTGAGCCAAAAGTTGATCCTAGAAGTGACAGATCCAAACCTATCCCAGTCGAAACCAGTATCTCATATCTTGAGAGCGATGGTAGATATATTGATATACTGGTCGTTCAGATTTATGCTTTTATAATATTTCCAATTTTATTTCATTCATTCATCGCTACTTTTTTCAGCTTATAAATTAACTTATGGCGAAGATCCAGTATGGAAGCAGTACCGCAGAAACTTTAAGGGTCAATTTCCTCCTGCACGAACTAGAAAAACTTGTATTGTAAGTACTTGTTAATTATTATTATTTTAGCATACATTACAATACCTTATTAATCATTGCTGCATCGCTTTTGTTATTTTAGAGAAACAACGTTATTACCACCAGTAATCCTTGTCCCATATGCAGGGATGAATATTTGGTATTAGATCATAGGAATACTAAATTGTTAAACCAATTTATTTCTCCATACAACGGTGAACTCCTTCAAACAAAGTAAGTTAAAAATGTAGTTTAGTTAGTTTTATCCCATGATAGTTTCTTTATCCCCCCTTGATAATTGTTTTTTTTTTTGCTTCACAGGAAAACTGGCCTTTGCAGAAAGCAGCATCAGAATCTTCTTGTTGCTATTTACAGAGCTAAAGATTATGGGACCATAAGTTTTGATGTCCCCTTCAGAACATATGATTACTCTGAATGGTATAATCATGAAGCTGAATCTAAAACCAAGCAATAAATAATACAATACTTTCATAATAGTAATACATCAGCTTTATAATGGAAGCCACTTTTGTAATAATTGGGGGAGGAATTTCAGGAGTATCCTGTGCTGAAAGTATTGCATTTCTTGCTCCTGAAGAAAGTATAATTTTAATAACCGCAAGTCCATTGATTAAAGCCGTCACCAACGTCGTAGCCCTCGGAAAAACATTAACGCAATTTGATGTAGAAGAACGCTCGACTAATTCATTGACGGAACTATATCCGTCAATAAATGTAATCAACGATGTAGTAGCTGAAGTTGACAAAAAGAAGAAAAGTTTAAAAACAGAGAATGGAAGTATAATCACTTACAAGAAATTGTGCATCTGTACAGGAGCACGACCCAAGCTCATTTGCGAAAACAACAGCAGGGTCATAGGCATTCGCGACACTGAATCAGTAGAGAAGTTTACGGAAAAATTGAAAGAAGCCAAGAGAATCGTTGTGGTCGGCAACGGAGGAATTGCAACCGAACTCGTTCACGAAATAAGTGGTGTCGACGTAGTATGGGTAATAAAAGATAAACATATATCTGCAACGTTTGTCGATCCTGGCGCTGCGGAATTTTTCCAAGAGAAGCTTTTGAAAAATGATTCAGATACAAAGAGTAAACCTGTTAAACGAATGAAGTACACAATAACTAGTGGTAAGTCTGAAAAAGGTGGACCTGCACTTGGACCAGACTGGCACGATAATTTCAAATTAAAGAATACTCGTGCTTTGCCAACTTCCGTTCAAGTAGAATATGAATGTGAAGTACAAAATATTATGGATCGATCGGAAACAATGCACCATGAAGCAGAAAAATGGCCTGTCTATGTAGAGTTAACTAATGGAAAGATTATAGGATGTGACATTGTAGTTTCTGCTACTGGCGTCATACCAAACAGTGATATGGTTGGATTAGAATCCTTGAAGAAAGAAAAAGATGGTGGTTACATTGTTGATTGGAAGTTAGAGACATCAGAAAAGGATATTTTTGCAGCTGGAGATGTTTGTACAGCAGGTTGGGATATGGCACGACATTGGTTCCAGATGAGATTATGGACTCAAGCCCATCAAATGGGTCGTTATGCTGCTAAATCTATGGTTTCTACCTTGAGAGATGAAGAGTTTTTACAAGATTTTTGCTTCGAACTGTTCACTCACGTTACAAAATTTTTTGGTTACAAAGTAGTTCTGCTTGGACTCTACAATGGGCAAAAGTTAGATAAGGATTATGAAATCTTGTTGAGAGTAACCAAAGGGAACGAGTATGTAAAACTTATTGTTAGCAATGGAAGATTACAAGGCGCAGTTTTAATTGGAGAAACAGATTTGGAAGAAATGTGCGAAAATTTAATACTTGATCAACTAGATATTAGTATATATGGCGAGGATTTATTAAATCCAGACATTGATATAGAAGACTACTTTGATTAATAACTATTCGATTAAGTATTCAATAGTCAATACCGCAACGATCCTACTTATGCTATCTATTAACAATAAAAAAACTGACATCTGTGTAGATTGAAAAAAAAACAAAAAGTTTGTACTTTATGTAATAAATAGGTTTTTATTGTGTTAATTTTGTTTATGTTTATAAAATAACCTTGTTTAGACACAATGACTAAAAGCATTTACTTTTATTCATTTTGGCAGCATTATTTTGATTGTTGCTGCTAGATATTCATTTACATGCACAAATGGTTTTAAAATAAACGTAAAATTATACGAAATATTCGAATTTCGTAATACAAAATATTTCTATTACACATTCAACTGAACTGAAACGAGATTCGCAAAAATATAAAATAAAATACAAAATTAATACGTTTAAAGTAAAACGTCATGGCATTTTTCTGCTTATAATATACTTGATGCTTATATCCTAAAGTTAGATATAAAAACGGGTCTTATTCTTAGTATCTCTAATGAACGGATCGCAATTTTATACATATTTTTTCTCTACCCAAATCGCTACTCTCACACTAAGACAAAAATCTCACTTTTTACATCTGCAATTAAAACATAAACATCTTAACTGGTATCCCTAATCGCTATCACTTGAAGTTAAATCTCACAGACCTTGAAGCGTTATCGTTCTTGAGAAATGGGCACGTGTTTCGCAGATTAGATTTTGCGGGTGAGGCGGCACTGTCGTGAAAATATTTCTTACCGATGAGAAAGGGTTGGGCACATTTATCAGTCTCAGAGTTTTCAATTACAGTATTATCGGGATTGCTGACACTAGACGTTAGGCTCTCGGCACTGCTTGCTTCGGTCGTAGCTTTTTCCTCCAAAGTGACTTTCAGCTGTCGCATTATCGCGTTAACTTTGTCTAAGGCTTGAGTGACTTTTCCGCTTACTTCTCTAGATTCGTACTGATGGCAGAGTCCTTTCAAAGTTTTCGAAGCGAGCTCCATTTGAATCAAACATTGATGTATGTCATCACGACGTTTTTGTACAACAGACTCGGATGTTTGATCAGCCATTGAGCCGTCGAGAAAGGACGCATCAATGGAAAATTGACTCAAACTTTCGTTGAGTTGTTTTTTTACAGGTGTCATATTTATCGATATTCGGCTAGAGTACAATGAATCTGGTACAATATCGCTATCCTCAAATGGTTCCCATTTGTCTTCGGAATCTTGCAGCTCTTTTATAGAATGTTCAAGTTCGTGATCTCGTAAACGGTGAATCCAGTCGAGAAAACGCAAAGGTTGCCAAAGACTTTCAACCATGTTATCTTTGTCTCGCACACGAATTACAGGTTGTAAACCTTTATCTACTACTATTTGCTGCTGATGAAATTCCTACAATAAAACATACGAAGATTAAAAATCTTTGAATGTTTGTGTACAAAACATCGATAATGTGAATCCTCTTTAATCAGCAGGATTGCAAAAAAAAAAAACAAGATAACTGAATACTCACATAGTTAACGCCGACATCCCTGCACCTCTCTGTAGCTTCTCTGACTAATAGTTGTATTTCGTGAAGGCTAACTCCTCCTGTTTTCATAGCATCAATGCTAGTTTTAACGGTCAAGGCAGTTTCGGCGTCAGCAGTAGTTCCATTCAGTATTTCTTCGAGTTCCTGGAGAAAATTTGATTTATAGGGTGAAATACTTATTCCAGAATCTTCGATCTCAAGTCTTCTCAACTTGTTATTCGTTTCGATTTCACTCGCAAGGAGTTCCCTTTCGAGCTCGAGCTCTTTCTTCTTGCGATTCATTTCTTCTAATGCAATTTTGTGCTCTTCGAGATTCGAACCCAACTGCTGTATTTCAGTTTCGTAAGCGGATTTTTGGGAGTCCAATTGCATTTCTACCTCACGCTTTGCGTTCTCCAATTCTTTCATGGCTTTTTGTTTCGACTCTTCCAGTTCAGCTCTCAACCTAACAAAACAAATATTATAAACAATTATAATTATAATGATAACATGAATAAAAAATTCTTGAGGCAAAATTATGGACTCACTTTTCTTCTTGAATACGAAGGACTTCTTGATAAGCATAGTCGAAATCTATTGGTTGAACAGACATTTGCGCAGTTTCTGGATCATCATGTGGAATGCAAACTTTGAAGTAATGGTTTCCTCCAATAACCAGTCGATCCCCATGCTTTAACTTGACTTTACCGTGAACCAACTTTAATAACATTAAATTATTAAAATACCCTTTAGAGAAATATTTGGTCTAATAAACACACAGTAGAGTATATATTACCTCTCCATTTACATAATTTTCTCCATCTTTGTCTGGATAGAAAGTTAATTTTCCGTGGTTATTCTCAATGGTGCTGTTAGTACACAGGTAATTAAAACATTATTATTTACATTTATTAAATAAATTAAAATAATTGGGGAATTCAATCGCACAAAAATGGATTTAATTTATATATAATGAATATGTTAATATGTTACATGAGAAATAAATATAAGATAAAAAAGAAACATTGTTAAGATTTTAATAAAAATACAAAATTAGTTCACGTTAATATATAAGCATACCATGGAGATTTGACAACAGCTTCAAGCAAATTAAATTTTTTTAGTACATCTTCAATGTTATGCATTATATGCGAGAAATGAAAAAAAGCGAATAAAAATAATATGCAAAATACCCGGTTATATATTGTACAGAGAAATCCTCCTGAAAGTAAATATATACAGAAACCTGATTCAAAAGTCAACCCCAATGAAGTAGTTTGCGACTTGTGAAAAAACTCAGGATTGAAAAGCAAACCACTAAATTAGAAAAATCATAATCATCCATTCTTCTCCTGCCTTGCAGCTTAAAAGAAAATCGAATAACCTTCGGCGACCAAATCTCATCCAAAGAAAAAAACAACAAATAAAAATAAAATGACGAAAACAATATACAGATTGTAACCCCATGCAAAACTTCTCATCAACCTCCCATTGACTAACCAGTGAAGTTTCTTTATCAGCGGGCCGTCCAGGACGATGTCCACCTTTTTCGAAGGAGTACCGGGCCTTGGCGCTCTACCCACGCGAACACGACCTGGAGGAATTAGATACAAGAGTGTACCGGACAGCATAGGATCAGCGGCAAGATTGACGAGACACGGTTCCCGTGGCTTCTCCTTAAAGTCTAGCTCAATGGCGATACCACAGCGGCGCAGATAAGTCAGCTCGGTATTCTTCTTCTCTTGGGCCTCTCGCAGCTTTTCCTCCCAGGATCTGAAATCGGGTCAACGTTGCTGATGATTAATGATCTTTGTAAATTTTTCGCGAGTCTTCTATATCTCCTCTATCGTCGTTTCGTCTCGTTGAAGGAATTTCATGTGCAGGAATACCTCCAATTCTGTTGTCACCAGAATGCGTCAATGTGCGATGGAAATTTTGTAGGTCTCTAATTTACGTAAACGGGTTTACGTTGTACGTGCACTTGTATAGGTATATCAGGTGGTCAAGTGGAATATTTTTCAAACATATATAGAGTAACACATTGATAAGTTAATGAGTTTTGTGGTTGTTGATATTTGTTTATCAAGATTGTCAGGTAAAACTTTTGGTTAGTCTACCTAACCAAAATTTGACTTTACCATTTCTACTACTGGGATATTGAAACAGAGGATGATCGTCTTTTATTTTACGGAAAAATACTGTCTTCTTTTGTTCTTTTGTTTTAACAGACTGAGCTGATTAATTTTTTCATATAGTTTAAAATTGAGAAAGAAATTAATCCATTAACGTTTACTCACTTTTGTGTGGCAAGCAGCAGTTCTTCCATTTTCTTATGCTCGTCCTTCAGTCGGTTAATCTCCCGTTGCTTGTTCACAACTTCATCGGAATTGTCAGATGATACTTCAATTGTGTCCAACAAATTGCGAGGAGTCAGTCTTAGTTGTTTCTCGCATACATCTCTCAACCGAGTTATTTCGGCTTTCAATTGTCTGAAAACAAACAATAGTGATAAAGTTCACATACCAAGACATTGATTACTATATTTTTAATTTTTATTTTCAAGCTGAATTACGCAACAAAGAATTTTTAGATGTTTCCGTCGATTGGATATTTGCGTGGCAATTTTATTGCTGATATGTCAATGTAAATTACTGCATTATAAACGCGCTGTTGCGCAAATTAATTGTTAGATAAATGCAGGAACAGGTTACCGATCATGGTATGAAATATTCATATAAAACGCATTCATATGTTTTTATAATCCGTCTTCTAACCGATTATTTTACGTATTACCATTACGAATCTAAATTTTTACAAATTCATGAGCTTGGAAGATTACAACAAATCCCAAACTATTTTATCATTTGTATTATGATAATAAATACATATAAATATTTTTTAATTTCGTAAATTAATTAAATTGACGCGACGCAGACAATCCAACTATACTGATCCCTGGTGCGATTCCACCCGGTCTTTCCTTCTCTTAGTCTCCTCTCTCGGTTTCCCGCCTCTTCAAAAACGAAGCATAGCATTCAAATTCTATCACACTCGCCAAAATGAATTCGTCATAGCGTATTTTTACATAAAGACCTTAAATAAACGACGGAAACACATGTCAATGCTAAATAATAACAATAATCCTACATCACACGTGTCCATCTGTATTTGGCGAAAATTCAAAATACGATATTCATAATATAGATTCGTTATCTCAAGTTCAAACACGCATTGTTTTCAACTACAAACACTCGACGATAATAATTAACATTTTTTCACCTTATCAGTCTGTCTTGGGGATCTTCGTTGATCCTCACTCGGTTGACTATCGCTCGAGCCTGACAGGCGTAGCGTAACGTCGCCAGAGTTTCCTCGAGGTGGATGTTGGCAGGAGATACGGTGCCCAGCATCGCCGTCCTCGAGTTGCCACCCAAGCTCTCCTGTAAATAAACAATAAATTTAGCAAGATCCTTTGTCAAACAAAATAAAAGACTCAGGCAATGGTTAATTACTTAGTTGTCTGATAAGATGTATACGCGTATGCGAGAGGCGTAAAAATGAGGACATCTGAGTTTAATTATAGAGTCGATTAAAGTGTTTTCTTTTATTATACGATCGCCTTAGCTATCTTTCGTGATTATACTTTTATTTACCGTATAAAAATTTCACACACGCGAAGAATATTAATTTCGTAGCAGCGCCAGATATCCATCTTGAGATTCCTTGATAAATCAGAGCTTCGCGAGATACCTAAACCGGACGCTAATCTCTATAGCTATCGATCTTCGACACCTCATTACGCTCTTTTTCGTTATCGCATCAAGGAGCTGATTATCTCTGACGAAAACTCGCCAGGATAGGCTCGTCGATAGATGGGAATTTAATCTGCGAACGTTTGCATCGACTCGCATTTATCCGTACGCTTATATTGTACTTTGTCTTCACCTTTGTTGGATATCGGGATCGGCCCGGACTGATAATGAGAACACAATATAGAGGAATTGGCATTTTTATTTCTTGTGTGTAAATAGAAGATAGCGAGTCGAGATGAAACGGAGATAAATGGAAATGTTATAATTGTGTTGGCGAATTGATTTGAGGAAAATCGATTACTAATAATGTATTCATGTTAGATTATATTTGTTTGTAATGAAGTGTAGTTGAAAAACATCATGATGATAATATTTGCCGTAATTTCGGAGCACAGCTAATCTTTATCCTTTTGCCCTATTTGAGTACTGCATGCCTCGATTGTCGTGCATATGGTGCTGCATTTTCAAGTTAAAAAATGTACAGGCAATAAAAACTGCTCATAATTTATCGCACGACAGTATGTAACGATCGAGATTTAAAGATATATTCCAACATGGATTAAATTCAATCAGATCGATCCTAAATGATTCCAATCTTTATATGGTTTGTAATAGGTAGGTAATATATAATGGCACATAAATTTACAATCATTAATTACCAAATTATTACGAGGGACCCTGAATCAATTGTCAAGTGCTTCAAAGGTATGTTATCGCAGTTGTTCAAATCGTGTTATTTTATCAGCGAATCTCGCTTTCTCCGTGCAGTCAACAAATACGAGAACGCAATATTAAACCCAAATAAAACAGGCAATTTTACCATAATAATAAGCACTCATATATTTATGGAAACAGATTTCGTGTCAATGACCGATCTATATCTTAAATCTACTTCTTGATTGTTATGAAAAATTTCAATGGCCAAAAGCTCCAGATATGCCCTGCCACTCAAGAGTCAAGGCCGTGTAGGTATCTGCGGACAACAATTCAGCGCAATTCGTTGACAACAATCAATCCAGCGCACCGGCATTGTGATACCTATACTCGGAAAAAATTCTAATTTCCCGGGACATTATAGTTTGCTGCTGCACGATCGCGTGCTGAGTCAATCGAAAAGTTCTTCCCTCTTACGTAATTGCAATCGAAGGCTGTGTCCGGAGTATACTATAAAAAAAATCTGACCGCAGATCTCGTTCACGCATTGTATACGTATATAATGGGTACTATCGTCTACTCCCCTAACATCGTCCATGACGAAAGTCAGACAGTCTCGCAGACACGGCTATTAGGCCAAGTGCAAAGCGTGGAGTGGGAGACGTGCGTTCGAACACGTAGGCCCTTTTCCCGCTCTCTCGATACGCGCATACTCGCTTATTTGGTAGCGCACGTGTGCGCTGAGAAAACTGTTCGTCTAAGTCATTTGGTAGTACCAAGGTTACCTGATGACAGAGAAAAACGCACATTTTCTATCTGATGCCTTAAGTATTGGCTATTTTCAGCCGAGGCGCGTATATATAGTCAGCGTTGCATATTATGAAGAATTGCGAAAAAAAGGATGAAAAAAAAAACGCTCTCGACTGATTCAACGCGAAAAAATTTCCAGATGCGTAGAAGCAAACGTACCATAAATATAGCAAACGTTCGCGCTTCGTATGAATTTAATCTTCTGAATTGAGACGCGCAACAGCTGCGTTTACCTTGCGGCCCCACCTTTTATACGTTGTATGTGTATCTCATTGTCAACTTTGGGATATTCCGTAAATTGCTAGTGAGATACTCCCCGCAAGTTATATATGTCGATAGATATAGACTGGATTAGGTAACGACATTTTTTACTAGCCCATTGAAGACTTCGTTACGATTCACGCTCTATTATACCGATTCACCAGACAGAAAAACACCTGTTTGGCGCGAGAGTAAACAGATTCGGGAACCGGTAGCTTCGCCGAGAGTATAATGTTCATTTTCACGGAATGTATATATAATTTATCGCTTTAGTCCTTCGAAAACAGCAATTGTAGTATAGGTTCTATTATTTATAAACACCGGTTCAGTGGATCATTAATGTCATAATAACTATTGCGTCAGAAATTCAAATCGTTTGTTTTGTCGTAATACTCATTCTATACGAAAAATGTTCGAATCTCTCAACAAGACAAAGTTCATCTCGGCGTTATCACACGAGTACACGCGCGAGTTATTATTATCTCTCTGGTGCTACGCCGTCTACGAGAAGCGAAAAAGGGAGAGGCGCGAAACCGGTTTTCCTGAAGACTTCATCCGGCACAAATGTCGTTATCTCTCGTCTGTACTTGCGCACAGAGAGAAATCTCGCGTTGAGTATGTAGAATGAAGTTTGGATACACCTAATAAAAATTTGAGGAGAATCTGGTTTGTATATTTATATCTCGAGTGTGGCTGTAAATAAAGCAAGTTTGCTGACGTAAATTCGATGCCGTTGGGATTATAAAAAATTGCGGATCTATATTTAGATTAAGAAACGAGAGAGTGTACACGTAGAAAGTTGCAATTTTAGATCTGACGCTTGAGGTTATAATGGTTTGAGTTGAGACCATTGTTTATTATACTCTTGAGTCGGAAAAGTCTTGGAGAACTACGCACTGGAAGCCGACAAAGACTGATGCAAAAATAGACGACCGCCTTATTCGATGACTGTATGGACGCGACGATGACAAACTCGCGCTTATATTTGCAGAATTCGCTGTTCAACGATGTATACTTAACAAAAACAAGCTTCCTTTTTTACTTAGCATATGCTTGACCGCATCGAAATAACTAACCCATTTGCGACGAACAATGTACATTCCAACGTCTTGATTTACAGAAATAATATGAAAAGATTAAACAACGCATTTTCTCAATAATCCGTCATTATACATATATCCGCCGATCTCTGTGGCATAAGTATTATGAACCTGTCTGCTGAGAAAAAGAGAGGACAAAATACGTACACAAGCAAGCCCAGCTTCTCGATCCTTTCTATACCAGTTTCGAATCTATATTTAGCTACAGGAATTTCGCGGATTTCTATATACGCGTCAGTATATCGGATATATACTGAAAAATACACACATGGACGTACACTTTTGTTTATTTTTTTTTAAATGTATTCTGTGTTTTTTGTATTGCATTGTAAAAATTTTGAAAACGAGTTTTTCCGCAACGGAATAATTATTGAGCAGTATATATTGATCGTTTGTTATCTCTACCGCTGGTTATAATTGTACGAAAATACTCATAGATGTGCACTAATACACGTGATATAGTATACTGTTTGCGTAAACGAAATTGCTGCTAAATTTTATGAATATAGTGTATAGCTCGTTATGTAAAACTCTAATAATTTTAGTTAATAAATTTTCATTAAGCTATAAAAGCCGAACTATATTATGTCCAAATTTCATACTCAACCTACTGTGTATATAGAATAGATACTTTCACAAAATCCCCGCTAAAATTGAGGCAAAAAATCCACAGCGCGATACGAAAGATAATACGGTTCTATAAACTTTTATTGCTATCACGCGATAAGTTAAGAGTATTTTTTTCCTCCGCCAACTATTTTAAAAGACAAAAAGAAAGACTAATTTATCCCGAGAAATCGAGATTAAAGTAGTTATGTAATTTATAAAAACAAGCAAAATAAGTCCTAAGTCAACTGAAAATTTCAGATGGGCTTATAACATCACCGCGGAAATTATAGTGGGGCCACGTGCAGTTGGCACCCAGACAATTCTCGCTTTCAAGAAAAACATGTGGGTCATCTCATGACTTAAACGCTAATAAGGATGGATTCGCGAAGATCCGTCTCGCGAATATCCGTACTCACGAGTATGTATAATTATATATACTAGCTTGTAGAGAGCAAGAATTGCGCGCCAGTAAACAAAATGCCGCGCCTACTGTTTACGCGGAGATGCGATTGTCACGGCCTGGTTGATAAATTGATCGTCGATAAATCTGGTGAGTGAACTGAGGCAATCATTTCTTATCCTTTGCTAATTTTTGTCTCGGATGATTTTTTGAAATAATCGGGCGAATTACAAATACAGCCAATTCCGAAGGGAGCGATAAAATCTTCAACGATTGACGCATTTCAATAAAGTTATTAATCATTAAGAATTTTAGTTGAAATAGTGAAGTAATAAATATGAGATCATTAGAAAGCAAAGTATAGTGACAAAAATACTAATCTCGAATACAAGTTTGATATGAATGTTTGTTATTCCAGCGATTATCAGTTATCAAAAGTTAATTTGAGCGAAATACTTTGAAAAACAGCTTTTAAATGTTTCCGTTTGTGTAATCTTCTAGAACTCATATTACCTACGTTATAACATCCAGATCTGATGAACAATCGCTTAAAATGTCAAATCCCCTCATAACGGGTATAACAACCACTCTCCTGTCAAAAATATGACTCCCACCAAAGTTCCTATACTAAAGCTGGCGAATTTTCATCAAATCCTCGCGTCGCGTTGTAATAAAATACAGCGCAATAAAAAATACAAAAAACATCCCGATAAGCTAGGTCTCTCGAGTAGCGAAGATTGTCGGGCTTTCAACAATGAATCAACAATGCGTGTGCGAAATCAAACAAAAAGAAGCAACATAAAGAAGGGTGACGGGTTTACGCAGATAACACGCACATGATAAATCGACCAAGGGATCAGATAGCTAAGATTATATTTGAAGAGAGGGGCGCGACTTTCAGGTGTGCAACTGATGGCAATTGCGCACATAGCCAACTGCGCAGTTATGCATCTAGGGTTGAATACAATTCCACTTCGTCACACATATAGGCAGGCTATGAGGCCGTAATAACCGCCGTCTGATTCATGTGCGGTCGCTGCACGAGATTCGCCATAATCTCACCCACGCAGCATCTGATTTGCGCGCGCACGCACACACACACACATACATATGTGCAATCGAGCACGTATACACTCTCGTGACGGCACGTATAGACGAGGGTTTCAAGGGACGAGTGGGAGAAGGAAAAGTGGGGAACACCGGCGTACCAAGTGTATACATACAGTTCTGCGCGCCGGCGCCGTTCCTGATTGGTGGGGATGAAAGAGAGAGAGAGAAGAGTCGCCAGCTAAACTCTCTGTTATATGTGCGCGGTCGCAGCACGCCTCGTTAGTTTACCGAGGAAAACACTCACGTTACGATCTCTCTGTGCAACAGATATTTTGTTCCATCTCTGAGAAACACGAGAATCCATTGATTTCGAGTTCAAGGTACTGCTACTGCCCATACAGTACGTAGGACGACTGGAGTGTACAGAGTAAGAAGTTGGGAGAGGCGAGAGAGCTTTCAGAAATTCGAAAACTCGCGCCATCGTCGGCTTTTGGAAGCTATACACATACGCGGCCAGCATCAGGGCAAGCGAAAAAGGGAGTTGGTCCGAAGGACGGTCGCGAGATTTCCTGCGCAATAGAAGGAGGCTGCAATAAGCGACACACGTGAGTCAAATTCATTCTCTCCGGACGCGTGTACCGAATTGAGCGGGAAGACATCGCTGCAGAGGAGAAGAGAGAATGCTACCGTCGTTGAGAAGACAGAAGTTTACCGACAGACGAAACGATACTGCCGTGTGAGTTGAGGAGAGAGATATTCGGACACTGCAACCCAGAGGAGAGGAACAAAGACTTCTAGAATACATACATACATACATATGTACATATAGCACGTAAAGCCTTCATTGCAGAAAGAGAGAGAGAAACAATTTCATAACCTTTCTATCATCGCACACCGTTCATTTTCGCAAACTACCTGTAGCCCGAAATCATTCAACGAAGACGAATAGAGAGCAGAAGAAACAAATAGTCAGCCTTTAATTCAGACGAGAGAAGGCAAGCCAGAATTATGGATCTTGTTTACATTCCGGAAGTCTTGACGTTCGGCTCGTTCAGGAGCCCCCAGTATCGGGACTACGAGCAGCCTTGGAACAAGAATTACTTCGACAATGGTACGCCTATATTAAATATATCACAGGATTCGTTTTTTTCTGCAGCACGCCACCTTTCACGCCACCTTTCTTCTCAATTTGAAGTTTTTTTTCTACTTACAAAAAAAAACAGACAGGCATTAACTTTTTTTTTTCAAAATTCACATAACGCATAATAGTTTTACGACGCAGCCGAACAACCAAGCCATTCATTTCGTAACGCTTCCTAGACGACTGCCGTCTACCTCCGACAATTGCACGCCCGTTTCTATATACAATGCACCGCGCTGCGGGGTTTATCTAATCACGCGTTCGGTATTTATATTCCTCGCAATTTTTTTCTCTCCTACACGGTCGTCTCATTACTACAGGCCAAAGCCGCAATAATAGCTCGGTAAATTTTCCTCCCAAGCGACCTACTCCTTTTTAATCGCGATTTGCAAAGACTCACCGCGGCTCATCCATAAAGATAAGCGCATGTGCGTGCACGGCGCAGTTCCTCATTAAAAAATATAAAAAAAATTCTCTCCCCCCTCGCGGGATGAAAAAATACACTACACTCATCTCACTCATTGATGCTGTGGTCCCTGCGCGAGCTTTTTACCCCTATTGTAATGAGTCGCGGGGCTATTTTTAGCGGATTTCACGTGTGCCGCGTTTCGAGATTCGAGCGTATAGATTAGCATAATGTTTATGCACGTGAGTGCGTTGCGCCTGCGAAAGTCAGTCGCCAAAAATAACATAGGTTATTTCGGGTGCATATTGTAAGGCTATAGAATGTTATATTGAGATCAGGCGAGTATGGATACGTCGTTAATTCATCGAATTTCATTATCGCGGAATTCCTTATCGTGTAAGATGGATTCGATCGGCTCTTTGTTTATAGCACATTGCCAGAGTGTATTATTCAACGCGTCAAGGATTTTCACGTTATCGCAAAAATCCGCATGGGAATCCAGGCGTCAAGGTAGTCGAGCTTGTTACGCGTCGGAAGAGCGTGAAAAATTCGCGATACGCGCACTCTTTTCCATTACAAAAGAGTTCGGTGTTTATAAAAGATTCTTTTTAATTTCAGAGTTTTTATTGCCGAGTATCTAGAATATGCCGTTGCGAATTTTAAAAAAATGATATGCTATGAAATGAAGTTTTTATCTCTAACGCAAGCGCAATCTTCAGTCGGGCGAATAGTGCAATCAAATCTATATAAGTTGTATAAGCATATACATAAGTACGTGCTGTCGGTGAAAAATATCCTGAGTCTAAAATAGATGCCGCTCTTCGTTTTCGCGTCAATAAACATGCGATTGCATATCTCTTCGAAGCTTCGCACTATAAATAAACCGAATCAAAACAATCAACTGCCGCATGTACTCAAAACAAGTCGTATACAATTATAATAATTATAGGTTCGATGGCGCTTCAGCAGATGTTTCCGTTTCATTGTAATCAGATATACATACAACTACCATCACTTTCGCTGTGTTTACTACGTGTCTTTCTATTTTCGGCACGTATACAATGAGTAACAACTCGCGACTTTCTTTCCACGCGGGGATATCATCACGCTGCCACGGAAAATAGATACTCTGCGCGTTACGAAATCGCGTTTTTATACGCACAAGCTTTCCCGACATTACAAGTTCAACGGCGCCTAGTTTTATCGGCTCGTTTTTCCTTCGCCACTTATACGCTAATGCGTTATTGTTTTTATTCGTATCGCGTACATAATCGCTACAATATACAAAGATAACAGAGCTGTAATATATCTAAATGTGAACTTTCACAGTCGCTCTGTCAACGAATGAAAAATTTCAGATGACAAACTTTCCGATCAAGAGCGTGGTACATCAGGGGTAGCAAACGCAAGTGTCCGGTCCTGAGTAGTTGCGTTGAAAAAGGGGCAAAAACGAGGTCGGAGCGCCGGTCGCGTATACACACTCCCCCACCAGCTGTGTGCGCTGTCGCGTACGTTGCCTTCGCGAACGAGCGCGCGCGCGCTTTCTCAACGGCTGCGTGAGCCGTCGCGAGTGCAGTTTATTTTTAGAGAGAGGTGACCGGTGTGTAAAAGCTGCTGAGAGAGTCTAGACGCCGCGAGGATGGGCGTTACGTCGGAATCCATACGTCTCTCTAGTTGGTATAGGTTATAGAGACTGCGGTGATGCTTTCGTAATTGGATTTTAGAGGGATCGGCCGAAGCGAGCCGAGTGCAAGTGTACCGGAACGTATATGCACCTGTTTGTGGAATTTTGAAGTCTGAGGGCGATGGGACTATGCCATTGAGATGCAAGTGCATGCTTGGATATTTTTATTTGTGTTTAACGGGTTGCTGAGCTGCAAGATCTCTGCTTTGTTACAAAGCGTGACGGCGATATTATTTTTCAAATGCTCTTAAAATATTGTCGACTTTAATAGGCATACTTTTCGGTCTGCTTGACTTTTGACAAAAACAATCGGGCTGATTTACATATCTACGTTTTTTAGTAGTTATCCCATATTTTACAAACACATATAATTTTCGGCACCGAAGGTGTGGCTCGTAATACACATTTGCCTGTGAAGGCTACTCGTAAGATAACGCCAGAAACCATCGAAAACAGGTCTATTTGATCGGAGAGTCAAAGTAGGACACGTATCACATAATAGGAAGCACAGACACTACGGCAAAGAAGCGACGCGCGCAGGGCTGTATTATAAGGGTCGGGGGCTATTGCGTCGCAAATACAAGTCTTTGCGATTCGAATTTAGGTCGATCGACGAAATTGCGAAGATTCTTTCAGCTCCTGAGAGGCACTTATCTCTTATCCGAAATTTCTTTTTGCACCGCTGTATCGACGAATACGTGCTCTTGATATTATTCGGAGCTTACGTAATACAGCTTTTTTTCCTCTTTCTTTTCGTGAAAAATGACACGGCTTGTGTAAACAACTTGTCCAGCTGATATCAGCGAAAAAAATTTGCTCAAAAATTCGATACTTTTGTTGTTACCGTATCTGCATTGTCTATTCGCTCTTTACGTAACGACAGATAACTGAACATTTTTACTCTTGCGATGCGTGCATGCGTAGTTAATTATTACTCCGGTCACAATTGGCTTCCGGCTTCGGTTATCGAGTGCGGTGCAAAAATAAACTTGTTTTTCAACTGTCAGGTGAGACGCATCACGAGTAATATTATCCATTTTCCATGACCCTATTCCGGTTAAAATCAAGGTGCGCAATCTGCGCTTTCCAAGCCATGGCTCTGTCTAGTGATATCTTGTACGACTTATATGAGAGTATTCTCTGTCCGCTGAATCGATACGCGCCGGATGGTTCTGCGGTTCGCATCGCCGCGCAAAATTGCCCAGCAAGCAGGAAACAATAATAATGATAATGGGTTATTAAAAATACATTGGCTAGTATTAAAATTATATTGCCCCAATTAAGATAGTGGAAATGCACTTATACCATTATGTTCTCTAGTAGAACTATTTTTTCACTGCCTGTACTGTTGATAAAAAAAACACTTAATAATTTTTCAACGTCAGAGTAATTAAAAAACGAGGAAACAATCGTACTTAATAATCCATCAAGCAGAACGAATAATCTCAAACAATGATGCTAACCCATATTCACATGGCTCACGTCAATAATACAAGCTCTAATTAATCGACCGATAATTTCTTGATCGGATTGCAGGTAAAACTTCATCTTACTATCACCACCGCCAGCCGCAGCAGCAGCACCGCGAGAGCAAGGACTCTTGCCATCTGTGCAAAGAAAACAAGCGGCGCAGCTTAGCCGCTTATATCCGTGGCAAGACGCGTAACAACTCCTGCAGTGAGATTTGCGAGGAGGAGGAGGAAGTCGAAGAGCAGAAGCAACAGCAGAAGCAGGAGGCAAGCTCCTCGGGTCCGGCCAAACCGGATTCCAAAAGCAAGAAGTTGCCGACGACAGCCTGAGAGCGCACGAGGTTCTTGAGAAAGCACCCGATGTGTTCTACTCGACCTCGACGAGATTGCTGGAGGAGGAGGAGGAGGAGATTTTCCATCTGATGCCGAGCGTCACGACAAGATTCAATTAATTTTTTCGACTTAGCCGCTACCAAAGACATCCGCCTGATATAACGTTATTAGCTTCCTGTCACGTCCGCCGGGTTTCGTTTGAATGATCGTTGAATTTCATGAGAAGCCATAAAAACAAGCTGGCCTAGATGATGCGTAGTCGCTGTAACTATAGCTATTGTGATTATTCGTTTGCATATGTTAAATTTATGCACAATTCGGAGAATAATGTTGACTACAAAAAAGTAGTTGCATCTGTCATGGAATTTCGTTTCCACTTAAAGCATTTTTAAATTGCACATGGGCCTACTACCACGTATTACAACTCATTAACGTCGTACAAAAATAGTTGCAATGACTACTGATCTCGACACAATATGCTTGTATAATGAATCCGCGTTACCATCAGAGCCGACGAGTGTCTTTCTTCTTCAAAAGGGATCACAAAGCGTGTCCCTCGTTATAACAGCTCCCAGTTGATTTGATTTGTTGCCGCTTTTCGTTTTCGTATAAACGATTGTACCTATGCATATTGTACACAACGTGTATATTATATTTTACGGAATAGGAAAGCAACGGAGGCGAGAGTCTCCGCTGTGATAGTTCTATTCTTTTTTTCCAATAAGACTGATTACGAAAGATTAGGCTCGATATTTGAGATCATTGGTGGGCGCCAAGTACTTGGAGTATTTAAAGATAGAATTTGCGCGGAATCGTATTTGATAAAATGTATTTTTTTCGAACTACTGTTTTGTCACAAAAGTAACTCCGCAGATGTCACAAAATACATACATGTAACGTAGGCTATTTTTATTTTGTATATCAACGTTAAAATAATATCTCTGTTAGATTTTTGTGAAGATTTTATGAATTAGAGAACAGTTCAAGTACTTCTTGCCTAACTTTGAACCCGCCAATCTAAGAAAAGAAAGCTACAAAAAAAGGAAATTAGCGTGACCCACTGTCGAATTTTACACCGATTTGTATAGTTCGATTAGACAAACAAAAACAGATAAAGCATCAGTACTGCCTAATGATGAAAACGTAGGCATTTCAGTTTTGTAAAATTGCAGGTGAATTTGATCAACAATGTATCTTGAAAAAATTAGATATTCGAATAGTTGATAAAAAAATTTCAGATGTATTTTAAAAAGTTGATTCTTTACAATGGTTCAATTTGTATATATTGAATCCATCTGCAGCTTATATATAGTTTTATATATACATTATTTTTAAGGAGTTATATATCTTTTGAGTGATAATTTATCGCCTTTCTATGATAAAAACATGAAAACATCAGTAAAAAGTTAAATAATGTTATAATATTATATTTCAAATGTATTTATACAAAAAAGCAGTTACTATTCAATTGAATAAACTAACTAACGTATTATTTACAACTGAGTTACTTTTTCCCTCCCAATTCCACGAATTTACATTGACAATAAAAAAATGGACATATCTACTTTGATGCTGACTTAAAGAAATACTTATATGTAAGGATAAAATTTCGAGAGGCAACGGAAAACCGACACTGATATGAAAAAAACCTTGCATAAATAGCCTTTTAAATTTCCTGCCAAGATACTCTTAAAGGTGAAACTACCGTTTGCGCATGCGTCGTTTGCACACGACACCAATCGTTGAACCACAGTTCGAACGATGTAAAATTGAATTTGTTGCGATAATTTAATTTCAATTATATCAACAGTGATTTCTTCGGACAGAAGATTCGGCTTATAACGTAAACAAAATTCCTTGAAAATACGAGAAAGTTTTTGTATAATAGAAGATGACACTATCTTTCAGATGAGGAACTTTCTAGATACAACATCGTGTGCCTTGACTGCATTGTGGCCGTGTCGGGTGCAAAGGCGCGCAGTTCACGCAAACTCCTACAAGAGTGACGCCGTCGTATCCTGCCACAGGAATACGATACCAAACCTCAAAGAGATAAGACAGACCAGATTTACCGAGTTTTCACGACTAACAGCATCGACTCAGTTGAAATTTTTTTACATCTGAAGAGAGACCGAGTACTACAATAAAAAATGGTGTGGAAAACAATAAAGGAGAAGTGTCATCTTCAGGGAAAGAGCGGTAAGTTTTTCGAAATCGATACGAATGTATTTGTGACGGTCGGTAACGGTCGACTTGTTTACTCATTTGAAATCTACGTTGCAGACAAAAACAATGACAAACCAAAGTCGTGTGGAAACGATTGCTGCAAGTGCGGCGATCAGTGCAAAAGATGCGGGAGCGATTGCAAATGTTCAACCAAGAAGATCTACATTCGCTCGCCCATGTTCACGTATTACACGGATACGATGCATTAAAGAGGACTGGAACGTTCTAAGGAGATTCCACTTTATTCTAACCATGGCAAATTTACCAACTTAAAAAGTTGCGATCTGATTATTTATATAACGTTAATATTTTGAGTCTACTGTAAGATTTTTTTGTTATTATTAAAATATTATAATAATAATGTTATTATTGCACAAATTACCTTTAAAAGCCAAGTCAAAACAGATTCTCTATATGGGACGAAACCTCGTTTCCTCTCGTTTGTACTTTCTGCAAGTGATCCAATAACTTTTCCCAATGTAAGAAGAGACTTATTTATAGATACACCTTCCTACAAAATAAAATGTCTTTGTAAGTATGAAAAAAAAATTGAAATAAATTTACATTTCTTGTAAATTAGTAGTTCTTACTCTTAATCTGTCACCACAGGCACCTGTATTGCTCAGTCTTTCACTTCCAGCAAGATCAACTAAATTTATTTTGCTTCGTCGACTATCATCTCCTTGCTTAGCCTTTGATGGTCCCTTAGACTGAGTTTGAGTTAGAATTATGCTAAAAATACTATGGGATCTGGAACTTTTCTCGTTCATTCCAGTTGCTGCAGTAGCTCTTTGAGAATTTCCAACTTTCAGCCAAGTCTATAAAAATGCATACATTTTAAAATTATTATTTTTAAATAAAATAATGTATAAATTTACCTTTAAGTCTTCATAATTCTGTACAGTATGTTGGCTCAAATCTACTATGTAGGGTCCAAGTACAGGATGCTCGCGTACTTTTAATGGTGCTCTCTTACTTCCATTATTATTACTAATGAGAAGGTCATGAATCTTTTCATTATAAATTTCGAAATAACTTATTTCAACAGTGATATTATTTTTATGGTCCAGAGATATCCGTGAAAAAATTTCATGGCAAAAACGTGGAATGATACCAGCATCTGGATTTATTTCAGTAGAATTTGGCTGAGAGGGTTCTGCTCCCATCATACTGTAACTCTTTCCAGATCCAGTTTGACCATATGCAAATAGACAGACATTATATCCTTCGAAAGCATTTTGGACCAAAGGAAGACCTATGCTATTGAATACTGTTTCTTGACTGGCATGACCAGGTTTTAAAGGATCACTGTGAGAAATAAAACAATGATCATACATAAAAGTATGTTGGGAGGTATCACAGTCAACTACTATGTTTTGACCAGTAACTTCGACAATGGACATTATCTTTGGTTCAGTTTGTTCCCTGAAAAATAAATCACAATACTGTATACACGTGAAAAACTATAGGCAACCAAATGATTTGAAATGAAAACACAACTTACTTAAAACTTAATGGCCTTACTCTAACACCCACGGTTAAATTACTACTCTCTCCTTCTAATACAGTTTGTTCATCAATTCCATTGTCAGTCTTTGCTCTTGGTGTCTCCAGATGCACAGAGTTGAAACAGTCTGGAGTTTGCGGCAGAGCATTGTCGCTAAAAAAGCGTTTTCCAGGTTTGCGCGCTGAGCTAGCACCAGACCTTGGATTTTTGGGCGTACAGAAATGAGTGACAGGAGTTTTGTCTCCGGATAGCCTAGGATTTGCTGCATTCTTGTTGATCACTCTCAATTTTTCTTCCGAGGGAAATTTAGATGCCGATGACTGCAGAGCACTCTGCTCTTTATTTTGCAACATGGTTTCAGATTGCGATCTCAGAAGATTTTGGGCAACCTTCTTCGGTGTCCTGGTAGGTTTTTGTACTACATTTTTAGTACTCTGCTCGTTCGCTCTGTTATGTGGCAAATAATTGATCAGGTTTCGTCTGCATGATGGAGCACCTCTATTCGAGCTGGTTGATGTGGACGTTGCAGTACTACAATCATTAAGAAAATACTTTGAGTACAATGAACAATTTTTGTCTAAAGACACATTATACAAATCAAACCAAAATCATTTCCAAACAGAAGATCATGCAGTGAAAGTAAATTTCAGCAAAGGCATAGAAAAATCATAGTTATTTGCATTTTATAAGAGTGCAGAAAGGCGTAAGTAAAGTAAGAAGCAAGAACTCACGCTGTCCTAGAAGGGGGATTGTTCTCTTTGTTGAAGTTAACCGGCGAGCTCGAGAAAATAGCGTTACAAAATCCGTGCTGCTGTCTCGCAGTTTGCTCGGCATTGCTTTGAGACATATTATATGTAATCGAGAAGCTTTACGAAAAAATTCAGTAAAAAGGGCATGCAAAAAGCGTTCGGTTGTCTCATACGAGTAAGTATAACCTTTCCAGTTGTCCCTGCTTTTTCTCAACTTGACAGGTCTGTACCAGATTCATGGGGGCATCAGCTTCCGCTCGCAGTTGCACGAAACTGTGATACCTCTCGCTGTTGACTTAGGCACTCGCGAATTTCTGCTTTTTCTCGGAAGGAGAAAATTAGTTGGAAATCGAAGACTCGCTTTGTCCGCGAGGGCAACGTCTTGTTTCAAACTTTTTTGAACGTTTGTTTGCGCTCGAGAACGTGGGGATGCAACTGCCATCGACAGCGTGAATCGCGATGCCATTGGTTAAGTTTTGGTTTTTTTAGATGGCAACACTGCCGCAGTGCTGCCGCCTTGAGGTGTTTGGCGCCCATTCGAAAGACATTGGATATTATTATTTTTATTATTATAATTATTAATTATGCGGAATATCCTCTTGCTGACGATTCCGGAAATGTGGATAAACGTTTTTTAACAGAGAACTTCAGTCGATAATTTTAATCTAGACTGCGCTGCGTTAGCATTTTTGTCTAGATAAGGACAGGTTTCGGTAATGGTTGACAGTATTATTTTAAAGCGCGAATTTTTTACTACATAAACGTTAAAATGCATATTTTATCCAATAACAAAATATACATATTATATCTACTACAAATAAATGGCGAAAGTAACAATCTTGCCTAAAAAATTATCCGATTTTTTCGTTCTTTTATTTGTATTATCCTTCATATAAATATCGTTGAAAATATACAAGTCCAGCCAGGCCTGATTCAATTCTAGAATGTAGGTACGCATTCAAAAGTACATAAATAGTAACTTTATGCTGAGCGCAGTCGCAATGTTGTATCCGATGGTAGTATTTTAAAAATACAAAAGAAACGACGAACAATGAAATGCGAAGATAAATTCTTTCTGCGCACTGCACTGGAACGCTATAATTTTGATAAGAATTATCACGTCTTATTTGTGCACTTTATGCTGTTGATGAGTCAATGATGCTTATACTTTTGAAGAAAGGCAGAGTCTTTTCATATATAATCTTCTGACAATTTTTATATAATTATAGGTATATAGAATGTCCTTCAAAATTCTCCGATTGATCATAAATATATATATAAGTATTCGTTGACATGACAGTTTCTCTAAGTTTGAATCTCGCCCGCGCTTCACGGTACCAAAGATATACCACTATATATATATATATATATATATATATATATATATATATAGCTGATGCGGTACCACAGTAAAAGTATACACATATATTATATATACTTATATGCTACCAGTCGTGCATTGTTGTCGACGCCGTTCTCCTACTGATAACGGAGGAATAGGTTACGTGGAACTTCGAGACGCATAACGGGCCGCAGCAAACATCATCGCGCACGTAAGTTTAGGTTATACATTCGATAACAGGCCGCCGTCTGCGAAGACTCACGTATATTCATCAGTGTTCCTTATGCTCTGCTCTGTGTCTTGTATCAGAACGTGTGAACAATGAGCACCGCGGCTAAGGACAAGGACGAGGGGACAGGATGGATCAGGATTCTGCTGATCACGACGTTCGTCGTGTTGATATTTTTGAACTTGCCGGCTCTCTGTGAATCTCACGGTCACGGCGACCACGACCATCATCACCATGATCACGATCACGTCGAAGAACCGCCTAGTTTTAAGTACTCGAAACAAGTCAACGAGCAAGCTGCTAAGCAGAAGGCACATGCTCATGTGCACGACGATCATGTCCACGATCATCATCACCATCAGGAGGGTGAGGATGAAAATCCGCACTGGAGACCACTGTCCAATTACTTGGACCATAAGGGAGATGTCTTCATCCAAGCGATGGGGTCAACTCTTCTCATATCTTGTGCTCCGTTTGTTTTGTTGTTTTTTGTGCCTTTGGACAATACTAGTGAGCGTCAACCATTGTTAAAGATATTATTAAGTTTTGCATCGGGTAGTCTTCTTGGCGACGCATTTCTGCATTTGATACCTCATGCCCTTTCCCACAGCCATGATCATTCGCATGATCATAAAGGACACAGCCACGATATGTCAGCATGGTTGTGCGTACTGGCTGGTATTATTACTTTCCTACTTCTTGAAAAGATTGTTTATGTCATCAAGAAAGATCATGGACATCATCACCATCATCATCATGGAGCTGTCGAGGAGAAGAAGGAAACCGGTAAAGAGAAGGATACCAGTGACAAGAAGAAAAAGAGCGAAAGCAGTGACAAGAAGTCAGAGAAGAAGCAACCTGTTGATATTAAAGTTGCTGGTTACTTGAACTTGGCTGCTGACTTTCTTCATAATTTCACAGATGGTCTAGCGATTGGTGCGAGTTACCTGGCTAGTAACAGCGTTGGATACATAACTACAGCTACAATATTGTTGCATGAAGTTCCTCATGAAATTGGTGACTTTGCTATTCTCATACAAAGTGGATGTAGCAAGCCAAAGGTGAGACTGAAAATATATTACTAAATACTAACTTATTACTCGTTGATAAAATTTATTAATATTATTTGATTTTATTTCAGGCCATTATGCTACAATTAGTAACAGCTGTTGGTGCTTTGTTAGGAACTTATATTTCACTTCTTGCTGGTGGAATGGGTAAGAGTGAAGAAAATTTTTTTTCTTGCAAGCTCTCTTGTTTGAAACAATTAACATAAAACTGGTATATATTTTTCTGCAACAGGTGACTTGACCACCAAGTGGGTCCTGCCTTTCACAGCTGGAGGCTTTATTTATATTGCAACGGTATCTGTGATTCCTGAATTATTAGCTGATACAACATTTTGGCAATCAATTAAAGAAATCATTGCCATGTTTGTTGGTGTATATATGATGGTGCTTGTTGCACAGTACGAATGAATCAAAGAACTTTAAGAGAACTTTTTATGCTTTTGTATGTTTGTATTATACTTTACTTGTAATTAATGAAAAATAATATTTTATAATGAAACATCACATTTATCCAATGAATTGAAAAAAAAAAATATCATATAGTTAAGATTAGATTGTTCTTAGAACACTTTTTATTTACAAATACCAGAAATACATATTTTAGATTTCAACTGTTAAACTGATAAAAAGCTTTAAAAAATATGCATTGGTGAAACTTAATGTACATATATACAATGTATAGTGAATTGTACTTAAAGAAGTTTTATCTAATTCCCAGTAACAAGATCTGACTAATACTGAAACTTTTAGCTTTGATTTTTAAAAAATCCAAGCTGCATGCTTCCATTTGTTGCTCTAAAATACATTTTAATGGCGTTACTTCGACTAGAATAATTCTATTCTTGTACGTGTTTTTCGAAAAAATAAAATAACAATATAACAAAATAACCCACAACTCTTTACTTAGTTAATAATTTGTTTACTTCATCAAGGCACGCTTTCGCTTCTTCTAGAGACTCGTAATTTTTTCTATCTTTTGACAACTTCCACCCTTTTGCGCACGATTTTTTCGCTTCATCTAATAAGCCTTTTTTAATATAAACGTTTCCAAGGTTTACATGAATAGATGCTATATCTTCCATTTCTGGTAGTTGTTTACCTATAATTAAAAAGATGTACTAAATTGCAATAATTGACGTTCGATTGAAAACGTCGAATCAATACCTTACCTATTTCAGCAGCTTTATTTAAATAGTCTATAGCCTCGTCTAAGTTTCCTTTCATAAAACTTATGGATCCTAGATCATTGAGTAAAACCACACATTGCTCGTGCAATTCCCCGTTTATCTTAACACACAGGTCATAAGCTTTTTGCATAAAGTGCATAGCCTCTGAATATCTCGCCATGTTCAACAACAAATGAGCATACCAATCTAGGTTCATAGACCAAAGTGTGATGATATCAGTGTCTTCAGTTCCTTTGTCAATGTGATCTTGCAAGATTTTCATACAGAATTGATATCCATTTTCAGCATTTCTTAAAAAAAGGCATGTATTTTAATACTATTACCATTAGAATGGAACCAAAGCGAATGAAATTTACATACAATAAGTCTCCTTTAGATTCCAATATTTTAGCCATTTTTAAACTCATGTGGACAATTTTTAAATCATCTTGCGGTGTTCCAGTCGCAAGTATCCTCTGCATGACCGACTTGAATAATTTTTCTGCCTTCTCAAATTCACCGACTTCAAAAGCCAAATTTGCCATTACATCATATACATAGGTTACGCCATCTTCGTTTTGCAAACTTTGTGCTTGGCGCAGTGCTATATGTAGCATTTGCTCCGCTTTCTTGAATTCTCCTTTCTGAAAGTAGGCACAATACAACATTGGTATCTAATAATAGATATGTTATAATTAACACCATCAATTGTAATTGTAGGTGCAATACCTTTGCTTCACAGGCATTTTGACTTGTTATTGTACTCGCTATTATTCCAAACCACAAACAAGAGGTAGCAGTTATAAAAATTGATTTTAAATCTAGGTCACCGCTAACTTTTCACAATCAAAAGAACCTGGCACAGTGGTATAAAAATCTCCACACTTAAAGCATTGAATACCTGAATCAGAAGTATGGAGCGCTTGATGGTAGTTATGAGAGCAGGCTCTTTTTTTTCCTCCTCACTCTCGAAGAATCCCAAAAAAGCAAAGCTCGCTCCAAGCAGCACGGAAGCCTTGCATCGATTGGCATTGTCGTGGTATCCATAATCTCCATATGAATGACTGGTTGTCGTTAGACACCTCTTCTCGCTCCTCTTGGGCACCTTGTCAAACGTACATCTCAGTCCATTCTGCTGTGAATAGCTGCTGCTTCCAATGGCTCTGCGGGCAGAAGTCAATGAGCTCCTTATGAATCTCACAAAAAGCGTCATTTTCCCAGTGGCCACAATGACATCCTCACCAGATCCTGTCCACACGTGTATCGAGGAAAAAGAAAAAGAGAGCACAATGAGTATAAGTGGAGAAAAAAAAATCTACGCATGCATAATGGAAACGAGAAGTACGACAATGTATATACACACATAATCTACGCCGGCTCGCCGAATGGGAGCACGTCATTAGAGATGTAGAGGACGATACAGCGATACGATATTGCTAGGCTATACATAAGAGCCCGTGTCTGTACGCGATACAGCCGCTACACTCAGCAGCCGTGCGTTGTCGCCAGCACACAATGACTGCTAGATACGCCGCGGTTTTCCTCTCCTACTTCTTCACGTCCATCCGGATGGAAGGTTCAAATGCGCGTGGATGATGATTAGTGTTGCGACGGCAGAGAATATAGAATACTAGTGTACATATAGAAGGCCGGATCCCGGAGTTTCGCTGAAGCTAAAGCTCGGGGGGCCGACTGTTTAGTTCGGCCCCCCATAAGGTAGATGGCGCGCTCAACGGAGCTGAAATGAATCGCGCGGGAATTAACGTATTTCGAATGTAAAATATACTTACAGCTGAATATTCCCCGTAGAAAAGTATTGTAAAAAATTATTATAAATATATACTAAATACCCTAAACTTTTAAAGCGAAATACCCCACGTATTTTAGTTTAATAAACAAATAGCTATTACTTAAGCTGTAGCACTTAAAGCTAAATAACCCATGTATAAATTTGTTCTTATAAAATAATATGCGTTTATAACAAACTTCGATTGTTAAAACAAAATACCAATGCCACTTTTAATAAACAAATTGGTTAAACCAAAATCCGAACAGTCTTAATTAAAAAACTGCTCTATCTATATAACTAAATAAAAAATTTTCTTCAATTGAAATTTAAGATCTGTTAAAGCAAAATATTCATTGTTACATTTTATTATATGAAGTGAATATTTTATTATTGTTAAAGGTAAGTATATATATATATATATATATATTGCATGTTTTACGTTTCACTTTCTAATATGAATTTAAGTCATATTACGAAAATATGGAAACTATTCTGTTGTCTATAATGCAATTTACTCAATTGTAAATTAAGATACGTCATACATTTAAAGTTGTAGTCTTAGTAGATTAATATTAATTGAATATAAGTTTTTAAATATTAAAAAACGCGGTTTTCCGCGTGCGTGTATATGCGCGCGCTCAAAGCAGAAGACGCGAAGAGCTACCGGTCTTCGCCTGTCACTTTTTTCATTAAGCACATGGAAAACCGTTTGCATATACTGTAACTTAGTAACTGATTGTATTGAGTATTTAATTAGTTATTGTATTGAGTGTTTTATTACTTTATTAAAAGCATTAGCTGGTGTTGGTTAATATTAGTGTGAATATTAGTAGGATTGCTAGCAAAAAAAACAATTTTTGTAGCTAATAATCTACGCTTGTTGGACAATTCTTTTGTGCATGCAGAGAACTGTACGTGTTTCAAATGTTAGTTTGTAACAATCAACATTAGATAGTAGCTCTTATAAACTGTTTGTTGATGCTACTGCGTTTTCAATATGCCGAAAGACGTCTGTGCCTACAAAAATTGTAGGAACACAAAAGCCAAAAATGGGGACTTGACTTTCCATAGATTTCCTTCGCATAATATTGACGTGTAAGTACAAAACGTTTATAATTATACTGATTTTAGATTGTACAATAAAAGTCGTTTTTTAAAGAGCGAATCAGCAGCATACAAGTTTGTTTACATACGGTATGTAAGTATTTGTAGCGTCTGCGAATAACAGTGCAGCGGTGCGAGCGTGTTGTGTTTGTTTACCTTTTTGTTTTCGAATCTGCGACGTCTTTTTTGATTATAGAAATGCGCAGTCGTTATTTGCAGCAGCTCTCTTAGCTCGTAGCTCTTTTATTTATTATCTGCATATTGAATACAGTTCATTTATACATATGTATTCTTGCAGTGCACGCGCTAAAATTGTTGATTAATAATAAAGGCACATTTCATTTATATGTATTACTTAGATACTCTTACCAGTTTGATTTTACGTTATTGCCTGTTTTGGTACAATTTTCGAGCATGCAAATGGGTAACATAAATGCAGCTTTGTCACAGTATAAAGGAGAGTGGGGCACTTTCTTTTCTTCTTCATTTTATTTTGTAAATTAATTGATATACCAAACTCTCTTTTTTATGATTAAATAAGTGATAAGTACAATGAAATTTCGAACCGTGTTTTTTATATTCCATAACCGAATTTATTTCTATATTTCTAAAACGATTTGTGTACATTGTTAAAAATGCATTCCGTATTTTACGCGAAATATGTATATAAGAAATATGGTTTTAAATAGACGTAAAATTAACGTGGAATATGAAATATCACTTTTATGTTTAGATGAAAAGGAATTGTACTTATTTATTTAATGAAACAATGTTGTAAACAATTGTTTTGTAATTCAACAATTTAATAAATTTTTTATATTATTTGTATTAATACGTCATTAACATAAATAAATATTTTATTAAATAAATAAGCTTCTGATATAAAAATGAAAAATTATCGTTATAGCTATATTTTTTTCGAAATTTCAATGTAAATATAGTTTAATAATCAGTGTTTAATAAAATAAGATTTACATAAAATATGTATTTATATAGCGAACAAGAATGGTTTCGGCGCTCTGGAAACGATGATTTCATTAATAAACATCGGAGTCTCGTGGAATGTAAGCGTCTATGTAGTGATCATTTCTTACCAACAGATTTTTTAATGCATGGTATTAATAGACGAGTAGTTAAAAAAGGTAGCTATCCTATTGACATCCGTGATAATATTGCAAACGAATCTAGTACATCTCATATTTCCAACAATAGTTTAGCACATAATAATGATCGTTTGAATATTAGCACAGATGACAATGAACGTTGTAGTAGTAGTAACTGTTTCCCCTTTAGTGTTAGTGTAGAACGCGTTGACGGTAGTTGTACACAAAGTAGTTTAGATAATCAAATTCATTCTGATGCGACACCTGCTTTACATACATCTATACCTACAGTCAAACCGGCTAGAAGAAAAAGAAAATCGAGACTAATAAAAGTAAAATCAAATGTCGATAGATTAATACAACGTAACATTGCGCTATTGAAAAAAAATAAATTGCTAGTACACAAAAATAAAATTCTAAATCAAAAAGTAAAGAGAAAATCGTTAAAAAAAGATAAACCCTTGACAAAAATTGATATTCTCAAAGCTGCTAGTCAGTATTTAAATGAAAATGCAATGGTTTTTTTAAAGATGCAACTTTTTCACGATAAAAAAAAGAAATGGGATGAAGATGAAAAATATTTTTCTTTGGGGTTGTATTATAAGTCGCCTAAAGCTTTCAAATATTTAAGACTAGAAAAAAAATTCGCTTTGCCTTGTATGACATTAATGAAAGAGTGGGTTAACGAATTAACTTTACGGACAGGAATTAACGCAAATTTATTAAAATTAATTAAAATAAAAGCAGCTTCAATGGATGATTTAGAAAAGGAATGCGTATTAATGTGGGACGAGATGTCAATTAGACCTTTTTTGCAATATAATGAAAGAGATGATTATATCGAAGGATTTTCTGATTTGGGAGAATACGGTCGCTCTCCAACATTTGCTAATATAGCTTTAGTCGCGATGTTGTCAGGGTTATCGTATAACTGGAAACAAGTAGTTTATTTTGTGTTCTCAACCGGACCTGTGCCAGGAATGACTTTAAAATCTATCATTACCGATATAATCGATAACGTTGAGGAAACAGGACTTAAAATAAGAATGATGGTTTGCGATCAAGGCGCTTCAAATCAGAAAGCAGTAGCACAATTGGGAATCACACATGATCAACCATTTATTGAACGTCATGGTCGTCAAATCTTCTTTAATTTTGATACACCACATCTTTTTAAATGCTATAGAAATAATCTACTTAATAATGATTTTGATCACGATGACGAAACTATTACTTGGGAAGCAATTCAGGAATTAAGAGAATTTGAACAGTATAAATCAAGTAGGGCCGCCCCAAAACTAACTAGTCAACATTTAGATCCAAATAATTTTCAAAAAATGAACGTTAAATTAGCTGTACAAGTTTTAAGCGGATCGGTTGCGCGTGCGCTGATGGCAGGCTGGGATACTCACGATTTAAAACATCCCGCGTGCGTGTCAACGGCTAACTTTCTTTTCGGAATGAATAATATTTTTGATTGTTTAAATGCAAGACATCCCAATGATTCAACTCCGTTAAGACGTGGTTTATCTAAAAATCATCCGCAGGTCGAACAAACTTTACGCGACTCAATAGAATGGCTTGAAAAGCTTAAAATGTTTAATGGTAAAACGTTTAAATATCCGGACTGCTTTACAAACTTAGTTTTGACTATTAAAAGTATTCTAATGTTTTGGGATGTTTTGAAAAATGAAGGTCGATCGTATTTTTTAACTGGTAAAGTCAATCAAGATCCGATTGAGAATTTCTTTTCATTAATGAGGGCGTTATCGGGCTTTAATACTAATCCAACTGCTATTCAATTTAGGAAAAACTTTCAACACGGAACTGTAACAACATTGCTATTTCCTTCTGTCGGAAGTAATTGTAAACCGGACGAATGTATAAATTTATTATCTAGTTATTCCGGCGTTAAACCCGATAAAAATGAAACGTTAAAAAAGCAGGAGGAAATGCAAAACCAAGTTCGTTTGAGCGTACAATCATGGGCACTAAATGAATTTTTTGAAGATGACGAAGCTGCAGAGCAGATGAATATTGAAGCAGGTAACGCAGATGATGATTTTGATGAAATTGATGCAGTTGTAACACTAGATAAGTGTGCAATGAAATATGTTGCAGGTTACTTAGTTTATAAATGTTTAAATAAATTTGGCTGCGAACATTGCAAAGAAACTTTGACTAGAGAAAATCAAAATTTAGAGTACAAAAGTGATTCGTTGATTTTTTGGAAAGCTTATCGAGTTTCCGATCTTGAACTTGGCAATTTAAAAGTTCCATCAGAACAATTTTATTTAATTATTTTAAAAGCTTATCAAGTTTTTGAGAAAGAATTTTATTTACATTACACAGAAAACAATATTGCCATGAAATTAATTGAATGTATTGAAAAAGTTATTATGACTAAGTTTACAGATTTTTGGCTTAAAAATGAATGTGTACAACATAGAAAATATATCATCAAGCAATTTGTTAGAGTTCACATTTTTTATTTTTTGAAATGGTTATCTGTAGATTATCGTGATTCTACTAATAAAAAGCGCAATGTCCCTATAGATCCATTAACGAACAAACCTTGTGCCAAGTTACAAAAATTGATGAAGTAAATTCTTTTTTATGCAATATGTTCCGACAGTATTATAGTTTAAAGTCCTGCGATGTATTTCAATATAAAATTGTTTTTCAATTATTTTTTACTTTGAGTCAGTAGTATATGTTGATTCACTTGTATATGTATAATGTACATTGTGTAAATAATTACTTTTGGTGATGGGACTTTTTAAAAAATAATTGTAGTTTTTATTGTAAATATTTTTTGACGTTTAATCTGTAATATTTGTTTGTATGTAATTTTAAACGCAATTACTTCTGGTGAAGGGCCTTTTTCTTGATCCCCTATAGGTTTTGTTCCAGAGCAGATGCAGATACCTACCTAGAATTAGGTCATGGTATTCATCGAACGCCGATGTGGGTCTAGGTAGCCACAGGGAAGGCCTCTCTCATTCTTTGTTGACTATAAGTCTGATAACAATAAAGTTTATCAGGCATATGTCATCATATCAGGATGATCGGCGGACGATGTTACGCGCGCAATAAGGCGCATAGTTAGTTTAGGTCTTTTTCAGATGCAGTATGCAGACCAAGGCAGCGAGTGACCAGTCTATCATCGCATGTAAATAGTTGTAACTAACTGTCTATATTCCTACTTTACTAATTTGTACATACTCCTTTTCTTCATCCTCTCCCGATGGAAGAAAACCTGCCACCTTCCCGTTGGTTTCCATTGAGTAGTGTCAATAAATTGTCAATACATAACATCATACAAGTTTTTAATATATTATTAAATATTTGTATTTCAATACTAAAAAAAATTAATCATAAGTTACACTCTATGTATTTACGACAATATTATTAACATTAGCCAAGAGCAGGAAACATTAATGTTTTTTAATTTGTAAAATTTATTAATTAATTGTAATTTGTATATTTAATTAATTAAAATATTTGTCTTAATCTATTCAATAATTTTAAATATTTATATGTATTGCAATTTTCCGAAGGGTACTTTGCTTTACATCTGTATATTTCAGTTAAAGTCCTGAATTAGCATTTATAGTTAAACCAATTTGTTTATTAAAAGTGGCATTGGTGGGGTATTTTGTTTTAACAATCGAAGTTTGTTATAAACGCATATTATTTTATAAGAACAAATTTATACATGGGTTATTTAGCTTTAAGTGCTACAGTTTAAGTAATAGCTATTTGTTTATTAAATTAAAATACGTGGGGTATTTCGCTTTAAAAGTTTAGGGTATTTAGTATATATTTATAATAATTTTTTACAATACTTTTCTACGGGGAATATTCAGCTGTAAGTATATTTTACATTCGAAATACGTTAATTCCCGCGCGATTCATTTCAGCTCCGTTGAGCGCGCCATCTACCTTATGGGGGGCCGAACTAAACAGTCGGCCCCCCGAGCTTTAGCTTCAGCGAAACTCCGGGATCCGGCCTTCTATATGTACACTAGTATTCTATATTCTCTGGCGACGGCTGCGGCTGTACACTTTGCGTTTTTTTTGGTTATGCGATTCGCGCTCGGTGAACTGGCCAAGGATCTACTGTTCGGAGGTATGAAAACGCCGAGGGACGCCTGCAAATTCCGACAGCACCTGAGACAGGTTGGTGGACGGTGTCTTTTGTTTAAATAAATTGTTTATTGTGCAAGATTTATTTATCGTCGGTTCGACGGGAGCGGATCTCTCATCGGAGATTGGCGATGCACGAATGCTGCCACCTTACTCACGGCGCGACGTAATCGCGAGCTTTTGAATGATGGCTTTTTTCGGGTGTAATACAGGATGAGTAATGCGTTGACTGTGTATGTAGGTTTATTCTTTGTATAGTTTCGCTGTACTTTTCAACGTGATTTGATGAGATGTGGCGAGTGGGTATAAATGCCGAGCGCTCGAATTTTTTAGATTTACAGACAGACGAAGGTGAAGAGCTATATACCTATATAGGTATTATATCCGAAGTGACGTATACACATGTATATATATAGATAAATATCGTGTCTCGCGCGATTGGATCAGGCAACGATGTGCAATCTTTTTCACCAATCAGCTGTTTTGTATTTTTATCGCAGGTTGGAATGACGAGCCGATAATTAAGCCCAGCCGACTCATTGTTTTCTCTCGTAGAATCGTAAGTAGTACAGTCGAGCCACGAGTAAACGTTTTACTTTCCGAAGCTGCAGGAAAAAAATGCGATAAGTTTGTTTACTTTTTTTTCCGAGCAGACAACGAGATACGTGCGATGCGCGCATGCGCGACGCCATATCGGCGAATTTCTTGGCGGGAACTTTTGAATGTTCCGCGAGTCAGCGTTCGCTTCGTACATTTACATATTTATTACAAACGATGACTTACTTTCACGGAAGCTCGCGTGCGTCACGATAAAATAGATTTAGCTTCGAGATAGAACAGCAAAATCTAGTTTTACACGGAAATACTCGTCGAATCATTCCTCTCACTGCAAAACACTCGCGGAAAAAAGGACCGATCCTTCCCGTCAACGACTCCCTCGAATCTCTCGAATATAACGTCTTCGGCGTTGAAAAATGATCCTACACCCTCCGGAAAACAATTCCTCAACCGGATCGCATGCGTTCGTCGCAAATTGCATTATATACAGTTATACCCCAAGCCTCGTACTGTCCCCAGCGCACAAAGCCACTTAGGCGCGTAATCAGCCTAACTAAAGTCGTCGCAAAAGCGAATAATTACCGCTCGAGTACATTGAAGGCAACGAAGGATACAAACGAAGAAGCGTCGTCGTGGCTCCTTACGATTTCAAGTGGCTCGCGACAGGTCAGAGCCGAGGAATTCGCGTGAATGGAAGGAGAACCGCGTGGAATATATGACGTAGCCTCGCGGAGAGTTTTAAACGCGATTTTCAGCCGCGCATGACGTGTTCACTCGACGCGAGTTGTTAAGGCGCTGTGTCCACTTGGTGCGCGTATATCGACGAGAGTATACGGAAGGCTAATGGAAATCGAACGACGACGACGACGCGTGGGGGGCTGGCCTTTGAAGCGCTGCGCGCCGGGAAATTTTTTTCTCGTGCGTCGGGGAGACGAGGCTTTTGCCTCCACTTGGGCTCTAATCTTTTTTTAAATGACTTTTTCGGATGCAGGTCGCTGTGTATATCTCCGCTTATGCGCAGCGTCGAGGATACTTTATTAAGACGTTCTCTAAAAGGAGCTGAATTTACTCTCAGGAGCTGCCGTTTTTTCTGATTAGGCGATGGGAAGGTTCTTTAAAATGCGTATATGTATAACGTTTTTTTTTTCAACCGTCTACAACTTCTTTCTTCGTCAATTCCATCCACGCGGGCAAGATTATACAGCGCGAAAATGGAATAAAAAAAATCTCAACAGGATTCCTTTTAACTCTCCGCGCTTAACCTTCGCAAAAACCCGCTTCAACACACGCACACACCCTGAAAAAGAGACTTTTTAAAAGAACCTCTCACCAACAACAACACTACACCGGCTGCATCTCCCACACGGTGAAAGTTTCGCGGACACACACGCGCTTATATATACGATCGGTGGAATCCCCACCTTTATCCAGCTATATATATATATATATATACACACACACTAGTAATCCCTATATACCAGCAGACGCGCTCCGATCAGTTCAAGTCCGAAGCATCTCGGAGAAGGAGGAGCTGCGGCTGTATGGAGACATCGCGCGTGTATACTTATATACTTATATAGCAGAATATAAAATCTGCGGTGGAGAGGGATATTCGCCTGCTTCGTGGTCGCGTCGCGCACACACACATACATGTGCGATGGCTCAGCCGGCGGCGCGAAATCACGAGAGAGTATAACGCCGATCGGCCGCGCGACGATCGAGCACTTGCTCTCTGTTCTCCAGGTCTCGGTAGTCAGTCGGCGGGTTCGTTGCGCCGCGGCAGGTGCTGCTGACGCTGATGCAGTCGTACGAGTGCGCTAACTCGCGTGTTCGTGTGGCTGTGTGTGTGTCTTGTTCTTAAATATATATTATCAAGTGGATTCAAGCTGCTCCGGTGTTTACTGTTTTGATTTTTCATCGGCTGGCAGGAGACATGGTCCAGATGGTACGAGCCTCGTTTCTATATATAATAACACTGTATACGTGCGTCTATATAGCTTTGTTGTCCTCGTGTACGTGAATATATATTCTACACCTGTGTGTGTGTGTGTGTGTGTGTGTGTGTGTGTGTGTGTGTGTGTGTGTGTGTGTGTGTGTGTTTGTTTGCGTGTGTGACGCTGATTTCTCTTTTCCGCGATTACGCGCGCTTATTCATTCGCCTATATACATATATATATATTGAGTGTAAGTACTGTCTATGAAAATCGTTATGCACCAGTGTGTTTATGTAATGGACAATATTTCGCATAGTGTGCGCGTTTGCGTCGGTTGATTTTTAAGCGAGACACGCTCGCGCGTCCGACCGTCTGTTTCAGATATATATATATACAGACTCTTGCGATTTCGTTTTCTTTTTTTTTCATTCGAAGCACGGACGTCCGTGGAATATTGATAATTCGCCGTGGGTGTGATGAATTAGCGCGATTTATACAAGTATAAATAGTCGCAGATTTTTTAAACTGCGTGCGCTGACGTTAAAATTGAATTTTCCGGCGCTGCTTTTGTTTACCGACATCGACCGAGGCTTTGTATACACATATATATATATATATATATATATATATATATATATATACACAACACAGCGAAATAGAGTTGCCCGGTTTACGACATATACCACATTCTAATCTCGACAAAAATTTCGCTATACACTCGGTATTTTATCTCGGCATGTAAAGAAGAACGAGAAAACGGAAAGCTGGCCCCGATCGTTCGGGTCCCCTCGAAGGAAACTGACTAACTGCGACGCTTTGCGTTATCGCAGCTCGCTCTGCCCTTATCAGTTGGAGAAAAACTATTTTTTTCAATACACACACTTTTCGTAAGAGAACCATCAGATACCGCTTCGGCCACTCACGCTACTGCTCTCTGTACAAATATACCGTATACGCATATGTATGTATACTTTCTCTTAAAAAAAATACTTAGAGTAGAGTAGATCACCCGTTCTGTATATCGTTTAGAAGACGATCTAATTCACCCTAATGCAAATCGGTTTGCGCTTCGAATTTCTCCGGCTCGCGCATAAGGCAAACAATTGCGGATAAATTGAAATTCAAACAGTAGCGGGTGAATCCCGCGCCGCATACCAACGTTTATATATATATATATAGTCTCTCTCTCTCGTTATATATACCGAGAGAGGGTTCGCAGGTCGTATGCTAATTTTTAGGCCGGGGAAACGTATAGTCGTTTTATTTTAGTTATTTCACGTTGACTTTGCACTATTTTTAACCGGAGTGTCGTGACTAACGTATACACCTTATCCTGAAGAATAAAGGCAAGTTTAGTCGAGCCGTACAGATAAAATGCATTTTTTTTCATCCCTATAATCGATCGACTCCTGCGTCGCTGCTGCAGCTGCGCGCTTTCGCAATCGGAGAAATTAAGGTCTCTCGCAGTGAATAGCTATACATATATGTATATATAAGGAACGTGCACAGGGCCGAGTAAAAGAGAGGCAATACCACGTGCGCGCGAAACCGCACATGTGTGTGATTCATAATTCATTTAAAAGCGCGCCGCGTTTTCTCTCGCGCTTGCGGTCGCCCCGCGCATGCGTATTAGTCTCCGTGTTTTAAAAAAATATTATCCATCTGTTGCTCTCCCTCGATCTCTGCGCGTATGATATACCTCTCTATCTATTCTTGATGAGTTTTTCTCTTTTCGTTCGCGGAGACGGGACAATTGAATACAGCTCGATCGGCTTCATCGCGCGAATGAAAACGTTCACGGAAAGCTGAATCTTGGCGCGTCGCCTATAGTCTCCTTTATTCCAGCTAATATACGCACAGGTGAATCACCGTTTTATTATATACAATATGAACTGGAGATTTCACCGCTCGAATGTGCAGGCTATAATCATAGGATCGGAATCTTGACGCGATCAGGAAATACCCAATCGACGAGCGAGATGCCATATGTATATATATATACACACAGTACAGATATCGATTATAATCGACGAAATTATTCTCAACGTCGCGAAAAATCCCGCAAAAGGTCTCGGTCAGCTTTGTATCGAAAATCGAACGTCCTTATAAAGCGCGCACAGCTGCTAACTCGCTTATGCGAAAGTCGCGGCTTGTAATCCGGTGCACGTGCACGTTTGAGAAAAGCGCGCGCATTTCTTTTTCTTCCATATATATATGCTGTACTATTCCAGTCGACGGCGTATTTACTCACGATGTCGCGCGTCTCTCGAGCGCGAGCGATAACCTCCGGACTGCCCCCCGTGTTTTAGAGAAGCGTCCGATAGTGAAAAAAAAATTTCTATCTATATATTTGTATAAGTATATGACGTAGCGTATATAGACGAGGGTACGTATAAAAATCTCGAAGAAGCGTTTTAAAACGGCGACTCCTGATGTTGTGTCCGAATTTCCGGGTTCGATGTAACTTACTCTCGGGTCGTGTGAAAATCCTGTCTAGTGTCATTCTAGAAGCGATCGCGATGTCGAAATTCAAGGTGCCATTGTTGTTATCGAAACTTATCGGAGCGAAAAATGATTTTAATGAACCGAGCTGCGGCAGCTGCGACGATTACAGTCCCGCCGATGCATATTATATTCTTGTGCAACGGCCTTCTCGAGGTCTGATTTATTATTGACATGTATCAATCATTAGACACTGCGTGCATATTATCGTGCCGTTGGCTGAAAAGATTCTCTTATTCGAAAATAGAAAAAAATTACGCGGGAAATTCGAAAAATTCCTCTCAGCGCGCACTAACGACTTAACGAGAGCTATAACCATATAATCGCTTTTCCCGAAAAGGCATCGAATCGACTCGCACCGGATCGAATTAGCCGGCGAAATATATTTCGACGGCTCTCTATAGTATATATATACAGGGGACCGGGCGTTAACCTCGTTTCCCCCGTTAATTGCCGACGACTGCAGCCGCGCGCCGATGATCGAAGGACGGAAATCGAGTTTGGTAATTGATATTTATTGTCCGGCGCTCGACGAATTTTCGGCTATATATTCTTTGCGCGACACGGGACTCCGTACATATAGATATATATATATAGTGTATGTGTATATGTTCCGCAACGCGATCGAACGCCGATTGTGTGGTACGTATGTAAAAATAACGGCGCTGGGTGGAACGGTCTTGAAATAGAACGATAAGCGGCTGGTGTATATTGTGCTGCGGTGTATCTTTTGAGAGAGCGAGAGAGAAAAAAAGTCATTTTTTACCATAATCTCCGAGCATGATCTTTCATCTGAAGATTTATTTCTATTCATAGATTACTGATGGGTTTATTTATTTTTGGAGCTCTCTCGATCCCTTTGTTTGTTATTTTAATTTCGAGATCGAGTGATTACGAGTAGCCGTATACTTATAGATTGACGCGCGTGCAATTTTTTTTTATCACGGATGAATCATTGCACACAAAAACGTTGACATTTGCCATTAAAAGTCCCGCATCCATCATAACACACAAGCCGAAATAATAAGATTGCGCAATAGTAGCCGTCTAAAACCTCAGTCCCGAATAACCGCAGCAGACGCGTAATGACAGTGATTACCAGGCACAAAGTCGAGAAATAAGGTCGGCTCTGCGACGTGTATACACTTTTCCAAGCGTAATATAAAACTCATCGCGATATATTTTTCCACAAACTCATTACCACCTACTCCCACGCAATTTTTTTTCTCCCGCACAGCGACCCTTATATCTCTCGCGGATCTCGTACGTACATACACAGAACATTTTTCCAAGCGCGCAGAAGAATATATATAGAAGAAAGTCGCTGCGCTGCGTAAGCGGGACAATTATCGCGGCTCGCGCTAAATAATGTCCGCGAGAGAGAGAGAGAGAGAGAGAGAGAGAGAGAGAGGCGATGAGCAGCATGTGTGCAGTGCAAGCCGCTTTTAATGAAAATGTCTCGTTTCTTTCGTTTTACACTGAATGAATGGGTTGGTATATATATATACGAGGATGCGAGCGTCGCTTGGAATAGAGAAAAACATATGTATACGCGCGGTTGTATTATTTGTGAAAAGTTTGCTTTTAATTCACGCGCGTATACGCGATGTGCAATTAATTTATTGTACCGCAGGCTGGTATTATACGCGCTTCGGTAATAAATTATGGAAATTGCTGTTTTCCAGAAATCATCGATTATTTAGCTTCGTTCTGTACAACGATCTCTCTCGTGCTTGGAACAATAAAATAAGCGTTTCTCGCAAAAGCTACATTCTCTGAAGACAATAAAAATTTCGCGTCTATAGCAGTCTATAGCAAGCATGTCCTGTTTTGCCACTCTCTGCTCGTCGGTCAGTCATCATCACTTTGTGTGTGTCCACATACAAAAGCACCACGCGCAGAAAATTTCCCAAGGTCCACCACACACACACACACACACACACACACACACACACACAGTGTACAGGAGGGAGACACGCGCACGCATACACTGCAGAGCGACTTCCTTCAATTGATGAGCGCATAATGGGGGGATCGCCTGCATAATTTTGCATTTACCAAGCTACCGCCGCTTACGTAATCGTTTAAGCGCGGATTCCGCCAGCGTACACTACGCGCGCGCGTGTGCGTGTGTGTGTGTGAGAGAGAGAGAGGTCCAACCTGAAACGGCAGACTCACGTCTCGCGTATAATGAAGGAGAAAGAGGGCGATCCGTCTGATCTCACGGCAGTTATAACGAAAAAATTCGCGCAGCGAGTGTATTATGTATTACGACACCGCGTGCCTGTGTATAATTTCAGTGTCGACGAGGCCGCGCGAGGTTTTGCGAAAAGACGAAAATCGGCTTTAACGATTTTCGAAGCGCGGTATGCTTACTTATTATAAGCGTCGGTGAGGAGAACAGTGGACTGCCGGACTCGGAAGTATGCGCGTCGACGTTCTTTACGGAGACGATCATTCGTACCTGTACGAGGTCCCCGACGGAGTGAGTTTCGTGTGTGTGTATTATAATTGAGTCGTTATATATAGATTTCCCTTGTTACGCGCTAATCCGGGGGGCTTTCTTATTTCGACCTGAGCTAATGTCTCGTTAGGTGCTTGGATATTTCACAACGGAATGTGTGCTTCATATAGTAAATTACCGCAACTGCGCAGTAACTTTCGCTCAGCTGCAGTCGTTGAAACCGTTACGGTATATATGTAGTGGAGCTAGTATAGTTAGAGTATACGAGTATACGGCAGAGACGAGTCGCGCTGATTCACACTATAGGCTGTACAAACAAACGAAATTTAGTCTGTACATAATAACAGCCATGTACTCGTTTTACGAATATAATACGCGTTTAACGCCTGTTTTTCTCGCGAGAGGCTATGCTTATATTCGCGTGATAAAGCCGGAGGGCAAACACTCGCTGTTTACTATATTTTTTATCCTCTCTCATCTGCACAGCGCAATAATTCTGTCACTTTGCGCATAGCTCGTCCAAACAGTCGTGTATACAAGCATATACACGGAATAATAATAGACGATGAATTTATGCCTCTGTTTTCCTTTGCTTTGTTGCAGCATCCACTATCGTCCTCGACAACGGGCGTCTCCTTCGAGGCCGAAGGTGGCATCAGAAATCCAGCCTGCCAAGATGAGGACTCGACCGATAACGTGAGTGTACATGACTTTGAAAACGAAAAAAAGAAATTTATGGCGGATGAAACAAATTTTTTACGAGCGACGAGCTCGTGTATGCGATTGTGGATGTATGTGATTTTATCGAGGCGCATTGCGTACGCGTGTTGTGAAATGATTTATTTAGGATACGAAGATACGAGAGCTTCGTATATGGATAATGCGTGTGTGATGGTATATATACAAGAGAGTCATATTTTCGAGTGACTGCAGCTTTTATAATTATGTGTACTTAAGGTCGTCTATATATAGAGCGAAAAAGCTCTCTCTATCCGAATTCTCTGATAAAAAAATAATACGTGATTACCGCGGGAGTCTGAGAGCAAACTCGGATATTTAAATTAATCGCAAGGGCCGACGCGCCGCGAGAAGGTGGAGTTCATATATACATGAATATGCAAATGACGCGGCATCGCATCCCACCTGATATTGAAAAAAAAGAAAGAATAATGAAGTATTGATCAAGAGCCGCGCGTGTGTATGTAAATTGTTGCCCCGCGCGCGCGAACTTCCGAATCCCATTACTAATATTAACGACTGGCTATTACGAGCTTCGTCTCGACATAGCATTAAAATAGAATTACATCTCTCTATCGCTCGCCTACCTCTATATATACAGAGTTTACCTAATCCAATTATCATCGAGTAGTCTCCGCTGCTGCAGTCGTTACGAAATTAATAGACAGAGAAATCCTCGCGAAGACGAGAATAGATCGGTATGTATATATATATATATATATATATATATATATATATGTACGCGCACACACGGATCCATAGAAGATCAATGTGTATAATAATCTCGGAGTCAACGGGCTCCCACACGAGACTTCCTCTAATCGAATGTTTGTTTGGACAAACCGCTGCGTTTGTTTGGAGAAAGTCGTGCGTTGCGCTCGACGCATTATCTCGACGCGTCGGTCAGATCCAAAGACTCGTCGCGGTGAGAAAACCTCGATCTATATATCCCCATTAATCAGACAGACACACAGGTGATGTACGTCGTCACGAAGAAGATATACATAAGATGAAAAGGATCTATATATGTGTCCAAGTCAGCTCTATGAAATATAACGTTTTTTCATTGCGCGTATATACACATATATATATATATACTCAGGCTCGCGATTTCGTACCGCGAATCGGTCATCGGATATAACTCAAAAGAGAAAGACACTCTGCTCGGTCAAGTGAAACGCGAAGACGATATCGAAAGCGTATAGTCGAGATATTACGCGATGCGAGACACGCACTCTTGGAACTTGCGGTGCGAATAACCGCGGTAACGTAATGCCGACGGGCTGGATGAGATCGGTTTTTGGTTTTCGTTTTCGAGTTTATAATGCAATGCTATATATATACGTGATTTTAGAGAACCGCCGCGCTAAAGGAGCTTCTATTTCAGGCTCGCTGTGTGCGTGTGTCATGGTTGTATCCTTTTACCGTCGATTCGCGGAACTCGAAGGTGGAAAAATCGCGGCGATAATAATGCGAAAGCTCACGTGCAAATGTGTATGTGTAAGCGAAACTTTTCACTGTGAGTGCGTTATCTCCGAGATTGTCGGAGAAAATCACGTTCGCGATTCGAATCATCGCGTGAGCGTGTAATTGCGTCTGCTCGTGTCGATAAGATGTGAAGCGAATGTTAATACTGCATAGGCGAGTGTAATGAAGACATTGAAGAGTAATTGCTTCGGGATGTTCGCGAACGTTAAACATACATATATATATATCGTGGATACGTTACTTGGAATATCTCTGCGTCGTAATTTGATCAAATTCTGTGGATTCACGATATTTTTCATTCGGTTGGAAGTCTGCGAGACAGCTGAAGCGAAAATCAAGTAGCACCAGGTGTCACGTGCAATTTTTAGACTACTCTATCGTCGCTTTATATATACCGATAATGCGACGCGAGATGATGATAAAACGGCGACGGTTATAACTCTTTTCTGTCGAGTCAACAAAAAAAAAGGAAACACTTCTTCGCTTTTCAATTTGATAAGATTATAATAGTCATCGCGATCACAACATTGAATATCTATAGCTTTCCCTGCAGCGCGTAAATCACGTAATCAACAGAAAAATGTCTCTTTAGAAAATGACGATTATTCCACAAACGATAACGCGTCGTCAACTTCTAATAGAAATTTCGGTTGAAAAAAAGAGTGACCACGCACGACTCTACCTACTCGGAGAAAAGACGCCTATCATGTACAAATAGAGAAAAAAAAAGCGCCTGCGCTCGGAGGCATTGTCCTCGGGAACGCGACGACAAAGGGCTCGAAGAATCGCAGGCTGCTTTTCTTCCGCGCACGCATTTCACGTATTATAATGCGAAATTCGAGGAACGAGGATTATTATAGAGACGCGAAGCGATCGGTATGCTGTACACCGATTCTACGGGTATAGGGATACCCTCGGGATGCTTTATTCGCTGCGAACGTGTCAATTTTCAGTTTTGGTGTAAGAAAGCTTGAATTTCTCTGCGTTGGAAAGGAATTCGACGATCTTTATGAATCGAAGGATGACAAACACATGTCACACGTGCGCAGTGAAGTGTTTTTTTGTTTGTTGATGAAATCGGGTCTTAAATTGTAGTTTTTTAATAGAATCGTATCGAGAAAATATTTCCGACCGTTTTAATACATTGGAAAATATCCGGTTAGTCGACAGAATAAGTGAATCCACAGCGCGGCTGATATCTGCGAATGTTTCGACATCGAATCTTAGATAAATCGAGGAACTACGAACTCAATCGTCGATCTGCATATATATAATCCAGACACTTTGTGTATACACGTCTTCGTATTAGATGCCACGAGTGTAGAGTCGTTTGTGTATATGTTTACGTTATAATGTGATCTTGAGGAGGCATTGAACGATTTCTTTCAAAGAGTCTTTAGAAGAAAGCGCGCGCAGACCGTATGGCATATCGATGAAGATGAAAAAAAGTGCTTTGAAAGACAGCTGTTGCGCCCGAAGAAAATCCGTGACACCGATGCGCAGGTTTTTTCACGAAATCTTAATCCCCTTTTTCCTCTTTATAATGCCATTTAATTATCTCGAGATTTTCTTTTCAAAGACAGACGATAGTTGGCGTGAGTCGACTAGTTTCGTGTATACGCTAACATATAACCCAATTTTGGTATGGAGATAAAATTCAGACAGATGTTTTCATATTTTTCACGCGAACGATGCGTGTACTATTTTCACGGGTAAACGCGATTGCGTTATGTTATTCACTCTCGAGCTACATAAGTATAATATAACATAAAACAATACGCGAGCTAACACATACTTTTCCACCATAGCCTGATTCATCAAAAGCCAAATACGCTCGCTTTTATCTCTCCGACCATTTATAACGGTAAAGACATTATCGCTATTTTTCAATTCAAGCACCACCTATTCGTATTTGTCTTCAAAACACAAACAAGAATCTACATATCCTCGAAGAGCATACGGCGAGCGTATATATATATTATAAAAGTGACGAGCGCTTTTTCGGTGTTACCGCTCATCATATATAGTGATTCACTCCGAGAAAAATCAATATAATCCGAAGAGACTCGACGGGCTGAATCATCCGATTTCTCGCACCTCACGAGGTACCAATCCGTACCGTCTGCAGGTGCGAGAGAATAAGAAAATACGCGTGTATATGTGTATGTATATATGCAATGTCACCTCGTCGATCTTCTCCCCGCGCGAGAGAAAGTCCACAGAAAAAAATCGGTTAGTCACTGTATCATCGTCCCTATCGGAGTCGCGTACAGCCGCGCCCCCAGACCATGCATGCAATCTAAACAAAAAATCGTTAATCTGCTAGGGTCATCTCGCTATCAGGGGGTCAAGAAACCCTCGGTAGATTCCGGGAAAAAGCAACAGCCGAAATTTATGCTCCGCAGAGGAGACACACGAGAGAGAGCGCTTTTAATTATCCTCATTGAGGGACGGCGCTCGCTCGATATATATATATATATATATATATATGTATTTCTTTTTTCTCTCTATCCTTTTTTTCGGCGATTCGTCGCGCGATGCGGGAGGCCCGCACCGAAATCCCTCTCTTTGGCCGGGAAAAAAATACCGGCTTTTTGAAATACGAGCCGTCGGCGCGGGCCGACAATGAGAAATAGAAATATTATTTTTTATTCCGCCTCGCGAGCACCGTATGTATATATGTGCTGCCCATAGCTTTTTTATTCCCTCTGTGGTAATGCAGCCCAGCGTGCGATACGGGATTAATGTTTATCTTTTTCCCCGTTTTCACTGTATGCGCGCGTGTGTATTTTTTTTCGGGGTATGACGGTGATTTCTTTCTGGCTTCTTTATTGAATAATGGAGGAAGACACGGAGAGACACAGGTATATATATATATATATATAGTTTACGCGCGCGCCGTCTTTAAAGTCCGAATCAGCGGCTTTTTTCTCTTTTCTACATATATTAAAGTCGTATAAATTTCCAGGCTCAGGTGTAAGTATCCACTTAACGCGTATACCCTCGCGCACGGCGGTTAATATATATATATATTTTGATTCTATATATAGAAATGTTCTCACCGCTACGCTAATCAAAGCCTCGCACGTCATAATATTCTCCGGAGAAAAATATTATCGTCCGTGTACATCCAGATATTCTATAGATTCTCCGACGCGCACTGTATATAATATGTAGGCAAGCTTCCGCGACATATAATACATAGCGTCGATTAGGCACAGATCAGCAGTGACCGAGTGACCTTACGCTGCATCGGCGCTTCCGGTCCCCTTTGGTCCCACTTTATATATATACTCGCGCGGCTGTGATTAAAAGGGGCGACACGTATATGTGCGCGACGGGGAGTTATATACACTCTTCCTATACGTAAAATAATATACACTCGATCGAATATATAAAGGGGGAGGCTATATATATGCGCTTTATTTTCTCCATATTCTGCACGTCGTCGTGATTGCAATTGATGGATCGATCTCGATCCTTCCTGAAAATTTAGAGAATTTAGTCGTGCAATGCGTTAAACAATGTGTGTATATATATATTACATATCCCTTATACAGGAATAAAAGCCGCATAGCCGCATAGGGCAGCGAAATAATAATGAATTCTCGAAAAAGGCGACGGGCCAATCCGCGGCAATTAATCCCGATTACTCCTTTGCGCGAAAGCGCGTCGAGTGGCCGATTGAAGCACGGCAGTGTCTACACTCTATAGACAGAGCCATACACACACAGGGAACGTGATTAGGTTGCAAGTCAGTCGCGCGCGATTGCGAGAAACGAGGCGAAAAAATGAATTAGCGCACGCAGCGCTTCTGAAAAGTTAAATCCCCGCCTCTGCTACGAATAAGAGATGGAAAGAGTAGCAAACGACGTTATGCTCGTAATCAAGGAAGCTCCTTCGCGCGAGCGCAATTACTCACTTACGATTGCACTTATTCGATTCTGCCTCCTCTCGCGACGTTTTCTCGTCTCTCTTTCTCCTTCTCTGTGTGAGTAATCCTTTTATGCACTGTACACTGCTCCGCCAGGAATAAAAGCCGAGCTTCCTTTTTGCGGACACGTGTGCGTGGGAAGCTGCGTACGATGTGTGCATGCGTCAATTTTCCAATTTATGTCCGATGTGGCTTTTTGGAAATAAATCGTTACGACTTCTGCAAGGAAACGGCGAGCGCTGGATTCAAGTTTATTCGTTTACTTGAGAATAGTCTGCGAATTTTCTCGATCCGCTCGATTAAACAATGGCGCTCGTTTGTTTTTTTCCATTGCGTCAATAGGTATAAAATGCCAAAATAACTTTCCAATCAAGACCCGCATGTTGGTGTACCCATCAGAATTTTCATCGGTGTATTTTTGTACACATTTATTTTTCCATTGTAATCGAGAGAAGCGACGAGTCGAGCTTTATAGACCCGCGCGGCGCCGCGGCGCGGGTCAAACAACTCCTTACTTACTTCCCGCACGCAGGAAGTGCCTCCGTCCCATCATTTAACTCTCGAAGAATCATCTCTTACGATATATGTGTGTATACACATGTATAGGAAACACAACTTCATCGTACGTGGCTGTGTACAACGTATAGCTGCTTATCAATTAAGGAATATAATAAAGGTCGAGGAGCGAAAGGACCCGTCGTATTATACACTCCCACACGTATATATACACACACACATCAGTATATAGTGCACAGCTCCATACACGGAAAAGATAAATTCATTCGGAGCGATTAAAAAAGAGACGCCACTTCCCATTAGGGGTGTCTGGCCTCGAAACCGACGGCGGCTGCGGTGGCGATTAATAAAACGCGAGCATCGCACAGCCTCGCTGCAGTAACTCTCGTCGACACACACACACACACACACACAGAGAGAGAAACCGAGTGTATGTGGAAGAGCGAAATGTACTCTGTCTCTGCGCTGGCGAAAAACCGGGGGAAAAGGGGACGCGGAAAACGCAACAATGTCCCGACGATGGATAGACACCCCCGCGCGCGCGCGGAGGAAAAAAAGCGTGCGCGTGTGCCCGCGTCGATTTTTAATCCGACCTTTTTTACGCAGCGTACGTTGCTTCGCGCGTGTAAAATAAAAAAGAAGAAGTACATATAACGCGAATGAAAAAAAGCGGAGAAAGAGAGGGAGGGAGAACGGTTGACCGTGACCCTGGGACGCGTGGACGCGCATCTATTTTAGCGATCGCCGCAAGCTCTCCCCCTCTATTATATACGCACATATATGTATATGTGTGTACGTGTACGCGCGCACTTTGTCTCCTCGACGCGATTCGCAGTTGCGATGCGTAATTTATTAATGACGCTGGAAACATTCGGTATCATTGACCCTACGTGTGCTAGTGTTCCTAAACCGTGCAGTATATAGGATGTGTTTACGTAGACCGGTGATTCGATTGAGATCGTTAGAAACTTGGATTCGGACAATTACGCGCGCGCTCGTAGATGATGGTGTGATTGAACCTTCCGAGAGAAAGAGACGGAACGATATTTTTTCTACCAACGCGAAAAAAATGTTAACGATCGATATTCGACCGTATTCCACGATAACCGGACCGATTTTCGTCGCGCATCGCGCGATAAGATCGCGTATGCAGTAAAAAAAAATCGTTCCAGCCACAACGACGATACGTATGCATGGTGCGGGTACCAGCGCAAGCAGCATCGCAGTAGAGCCGCAGAGAGCGGGATCAACGAGTACGAGCCGAGCGTATTAGTAGAGGGAGTCGTATAGAGAGAGAGAGAGAGGGAGAAGCAGCAGCCGCGTATTAGGTGAAGGGAGCGAGAAGACTTTTTTATTCGGGCGAGGAAGTCGCCGATTGGTATATAGTATATATATATATATATATATATATATATACGCGTGCTTACCATAGGGTAGCGATCCGCGCTCCGGTATAGTAGACGACCAGTAGCCACCGAGTAGAGAACGCGCGCACCGATCGCGATCCGCATATAATATACCGCCGACGCGCGCGCTTTGTGTTGTGTGTTGTGATCGTGTGTGTTCAGAGTTTCCCGACCCCTCCTGCAGCGGCTAGCTGGAGAACACGCGCCGCAGCAGTCTTTCTTCGACGCCGCGCGCGCGCGATTTATACTCAGTTCGTACGAGACCGAGCGACGGAGTGGATCGCGCGCTACGGGTTTGGACGTGCGCGAGAGAGCGGTGGTGCGAGTTTTTCCCTTTTTTCTTCAGTGGTTCTTGCATTCGAGTGAGTTGATTTTTTTTTCTGGTGCGGTTTTTTTGGTTCAAGTGGATTTTGGCTGTTTTGTTTTTTTATTCGCTGCGTATGGTTGGTGTAATGCGATCCTGGAACTGTGTGTGTGTGTGTGTGTGTGTATCGAAGAAGCCTCGCTTGAGAATCTATAATAAGACACTTTCTCCATTTTGATATATTGCGATCCATCGATTAAAAGAAAAAAACAAATCCGTCGCCGTTGTGAAGCTTGAAAACGGAAACGGCCTATACACACCTCATAAAATGTCACTCTCCGCCACCCATCGACTTTCACTCCCACAAAAGTAGCCTCTCGCGTTGAATCCCGCTGAAAAAAAGCTAGTTGCCGATATTCAAATTATCCCGCGAGCACGTTTCGTTTGTGTATGACCTAGTTTAATTATCGTGTCGTGTACGCCTCTCTCTCTCCCGCCTTTGAATTTCGAGCACGACAAGTGTCCGCATGCACGACTTTTATATATATATATATGCCATTGATTTTCACAGAAGCCGTCGACGAGGCAGCAGCAGCACAGCGGACTGTCGGCCAAGAAGATCGAGGAGCCGTGTAAAATCCATGAAAAGAGCCAAGAATTCAAGGAAGCAATGACCGTCTGTCGCACTCGTGTGCCGTGGAGGTTCTCCTTCAACTTTTTCATAGCACTGCTGGGTAAGATTGTGTAAAATTTGTTTCGCGTCACCACGATCTGCGGGTAGAATTTGCACAGGGACTTTTGTCGTAACAACGCGCGGCGGTGACGGAATTATCGGTGTAATTTAGACCAGATTCGATGCGAAAATTCGTTTGTTTCTTCGGTACAACTGGCGAGCGATGCTCATATTTTATTGCGCTTGTTACTTTTATTCCAAGAAGAATAAAATTCTCGTAAAATTTCACCGGCCGTTGGCTTAGTTTTATTTAAAAACACTCGGCGGTATACGCGTACAAATTGCCGCTTCGACGAAAGCGAAATATTTTATTTTGTTAAAAACAAAATAATACACACCGTATCTCGTTATTATTTATCCGCTTACTTTTTGTTGACACCTGTCGACACGATTTTTCCGCAGAAATCTAAGAAGACCCGCCTCTTAATATGTTTTATTATTCGCTACGCGCAAAACTTACCTCGTTACCGGTTTCTGTTTGCGCATTTCTAATGTTCGTTTTGTGGTTGTTCACCGATACGTCACGTTGCAACGCGATATGCTTCGAGGATGTGCGAAGACAAAAATGTAGAATAAGGATGGCGATAAAAACATGACGATCGGCAACCGAGTAATGAGCGGATTACGAGTGACCGGTATGGAGCTCATCATGTGTTGGAACAGATTTCGCGCGCATTTAACGACGTGCTGCGCGGGATATAAGCATACGCGTCTCGGATAGATACATATGCACGACAGCTCGGGCAATTCAATCGTTGTAATAAATTTTGCAATTTAGAAGCATTTTTGCCGATTGTTTTTTACACACTGGACAGCGGCGCAAATATGTGTATATACTTATGTAACGAGATTGTGATTCAAGCGTTTATGGTACGCAGGATAGCTAGAACAACAGATCGTTTATGCAATTAGTCATGTATAGGGATAAATTGAATGTAGAGCTCAATATTCTCGGAAAATCGGCAAAATGTCACGCCTAGTCGTGGTCGATCCTTATCTCCGATATTATGCAAAGATTAAATCATTCGCTTCGATCATTTCTATTATATAAAAACTCGTTCCTCGCGCGTATATCGCGGATTTATACGGGCAAAACTAGTTCTTTTCACGGTATAATTAATTCGAGCCTTACATCATGCATCGGATTATGTGCCGTTAAACATATACAGTCCGTAGCACACCTGCGTATCCTATATTATAAAACGTTTGTTTACACGACGAAAATCTTTCTATTTCCGCAGTCACGATAATAATGCTGTTCGGAGAACTGGGCTTGATTCCGAACCAGCAGACCGGCTTCTACTGCAACGATCCGAAAATCTCCTTCAAATTCACTGGCGACTCCGTGTCGACGGTAGCCCTCATAGCCACGACGATATTAGCTCCTGCGCTGGTGGTAAGTTTTACAATCACACGCTTATAAAAGTGTCCAGCTCGATTCGGCCTTTGAAGTATGTGCCGACGCGGAGAAATGTTTTTTCCGCGAAATAATTGCCGAAACGCCGCGGCGCTTGTTGTTTACACAACACTCGGCCGAATATCGATGCATGCAAATTCGCCGAGTGCGCCCGTCGAGCTGAGCCAATAAATGAAAATCTAAAACGAGTATGCGCGCGCTCGTGTGCGTTGTAGATCTGGGCAACGGAGTGGACGTGCTACAGCTCGGACAGCTACAAGAGCCTGGAGTGCGGATCGAGCTCGAGGAGTAGGCAGTTCTGGCAGTGGTACGGATACTACACGCTCGGATGGTGGTACATGCTCTTCATCGTCGAGGTCACGAAGGTCGTTGTCGGCGAGCCTCGGCCCCACTTCATTGACAGCTGCAGACCCAAAGAGATCGTCAATTGCACCGACGAGTTAGTACATCTACGTTTCTCTCTCTCTCTCTCTCTCTCTATATATATATATATATATATATATATACCCCGTGTACTAGGACTGTTCAATAATACGATCGATCTTTTTTTTCTTCTTCAGGTACAAGAGACTGTACACTTGCACGAACACCGAGCTATCCTGGTTCTACGTCAACGACTCGGACAAGTCCTTCCCCTCCGGGCACTCGGCGCTCTCGGTCTTCACGGCCACCTTTTTAGTCGTAAGTATATAGCATCAGCATTTTCGCCATTACAGCTAAAACCGCCGAGCGTGCATTACGCGCGTATACAGCATCCCCCGCCGAGAGTGAAAGCAGCGCTCGACCGCAGCCGCGCGGCGCAATCCCTCAGTCCTCATTTCCATAAACATCCCCCGTGTCCGCCATAAGAACCGCGAATCTAAATACTAACGCCCACGCGTTGTCCGCCTCTGGGACTGTTTTGCCACAGTGGTACCTGCAGAGCCGTATGCCGAACCGTCTGGTCCTGATCCTGGTGAAGCCGTGGCTCCAGTGTTTGGCCATCCTCTGGGGCGCGGGTTGTTCGCTCTCGCGCATCACCGACAACCGTCATCACTGGTGGGACGTGGTCGTGGGTGCCGTTCTCGGGGTTGGCTTCGCCGTCTTCGTCATAAGGATCATGTGCAAGGGATTCAAGGGCAAGATCGAGGGTAACTCGGTGCTCGACGGCTCGGCGCATAGCAACGGAGCAGTTGGATTCGCCAACGCCAACAAGAGACACCAGAGCATCAAGAAGCTTCTGAGCAACAGCAGCAGCGCTGACGTACCCGACGCTGGAAGAGAGCTCGGCGATATGCCTGCTACCTGGACGGCGTGAGATGCATGTGTGTGAGTGTGTGTGTGTGTGGTATGTAGATACTTAAGTGGGGTGGATTTTCTTGTATTATATAACTTGTTAATTTTGGAATGTAAAAGTCTTGCATTGAATAGTTCTTAAGAGAGTGATTAAATCGGCGCCTGTGCCTAGGCAACTTCTGTACACACCTGTATGTTCCGCGACGGAGAGTTTTAAGTGTACACGCAGTTGAGGTATCGTGGATGATCGTAACGACAGTACTGTAAATAATTTAAAGCGATGGTGTGCCTTCGATGATTTTCAAAAAGTTTTGTCGATGACTGTAAGCGAGCCATTAATTGCATGTTGATTATTATATGCGCGCGTATAGAAAAAGTGTAGTATTTATTGCGGCGCGAGCAGTGAGCAACGATCACTTTATCGATTGCACCGAGTTGTTTGGTACAAAAATTTGATTTTATTCTTTTGAAAAACTTTACTAAAGAATATACATTTATGTGAAAATTTTATTTACAAAGCTCTGATGGAGTCGCACGCGTATAAACATTGTGATTTTTGTCGGTGCAGTCGAAATGACAATTGCGTCAGAGCGCAAGTACATGTTGTAAAATTCCGCATTTAGTGATTAACGCGTGTCTTACAAATGTAAATACATGAAAGCATATAAGTAGCTCCGCGTGAAACTGGCAATTTTTAAGCTTTTCAATCTTTTGTATAATCGTTCTCTCGTCGGGGAACTTTTACTGTAATATAGTTATTTATTTTTATAAATACTTGGGTATTTTCCATCGAAGAGCTCAAATCGATATAATATTAAATTTTACCAAATATCCATTTAGTCGCGTAACGTTAATTTTATCGTACAATTTACGAATGGTGGACCATATTCCAAAAGCGCGACTATACCTGTCGATACGTCTAGCCGTATATATACGAAACGAAATTTTGTATTTTAAAAGGCTCGCCAGTTTTTTCCTTAAACTTCGACTCAAAGACAATTGCACTACGGCGCCAAAGTCAAAGTTTCAAAGTGTCAACTTACGTTTATTCACTCAGTGGCTGTCTCGCGCGAAGGCACTTTAAAACGTCATTTATACTTTTCAGTTAGAGCCTTAAAACCAACATTGAAAAGAAAGTAGAAGAGAAGATAAAAAAATGTATATCCCAGCGCCCGCCGAGAACTATCGACCGCTGTGTGCTCTTTAAGAGAAAAATTCACGTTACATTCCTTCATCTTTCGTCCTTATATCCGCGCGAAAGTTCGGGAACGGGAAATTCGCGTGTCGTACGAAAAAAAAATTTGTAAAATTCCAGCCACACATTTTTCCCCCGGCAAAAAAGCACAGCGCTGCAACGTCGTTCGGGTCTTGATTAAAGAGCCGCGTGCCGTAGCGTCCGCTTTTTTTTTATTTTCCAGCCCTCGCTGCTTTGGCTAGCCTTACGTGTGTATAATGCCCGGGCGCGCGCGAGATTTGCGGAACAATTTTCGTCTGGACGCGATTGAATTTTTTATTTTTCTTTCGATGTAATCAGTGACAAAGTATTACGAGCGTTTTTTCTGATACTTCGAATATGATGTTGGGCTATATGAGCATAATATTAGAAACGTGTATTAGTACAGTGAGAATTTTGTTTTCCGTAGAGATTATTTTTAGTATTCATGCTTCCGCAACGAATCTTCTTCGAGATCTTCGTATGTATAATCGTAGATGTGCTAAGGTCGACGATTTTTAATAGATGAATCTATATTATACCAAGCGTTATAAGAGTCTGTATTATATTATTGCGTCGTTGAATGATCGAAAGTGCACTTGTATCAAAAAGAAAATTCGTGAATAATTTCGAAGCCGCGTCTCCCGAAATATCGAGACGAGAACGAGAGCCGGGCAACTCCGTGTATATGATGTATCGAAAAACGATAGTTTAATCCACGCGAACTTTATAAAGTTCTGAATACACATTATTCGAAATGAGATCTACACATATACGTGCAGAAAGAGAGAAATAAAGAATATTTTCAACTGTAATAACATTATCGTCGCTTCATTATATTCGCACAGTCCGATCAATCCCAGCCGTAACTACTTAACAACGAGCTCTGCACTCGTCGATTAACACTTCCTTCCGACCCGTTTGTCCTGATCGAAAAAAAGCTCCGCACCTATCCCGGCCCGTTCACCTATATAAAAGGCAAATCAAACGAATTCCAGCAACGAAGATAAAAAAGCGCACTGCACGCGCGTGTACACCAAGATCCGGCGCTATCAGCGCGATTTTCGGCGCACCGCGCTTATATACGACAAAACAACGTGCAAGCTCTATATATATATGTAGCGGAGAGCTGCAAAAAAAGAGGAGCTGGATTTGACGCGGCACGCGCCGTAGAGGGAAAGAGTTGCAGCAGCAGCAGCAGCAGCAGCGGGAAAAACAAAGAGGGAGCGAGCTCGGAAAAAGACAAACGGCCCGAGAGAGCAAAAAAGCACACCCCTCTCTCTCACTCGTATATAGCGGCGCTGGTGCTATATATCTGTATATAGAGAGCAAGAGAGAAAGAGAGAGAGAGAGAGAGAGAGAGAGAGAGAGAGAGAGGAACGGGTAGAGAGAAGAGAAATGGAGAAAGGATGAGGGGGGTGGCGCGCGAGTTTAATAACGCTGCATCCCCTTTATTTCGGGGGGTTGGCTGGCGCGCCGCGCGAAAAGGCTACATCCCCTTTAATCCCTGAGAGAGAGAGAGAGAGAGAGAGAGAGAGAGAGAGAGAAGGGGAGAGAGAGAACGAGAGAGAGAGAGAGGCGGCCGGAGAGAGCAGCTCCGGGCAGATATATAGGCGGCGCACCGCCCGTACAGAGCCACGGGCCAAGTACTGTCCGTTTCCCCGACGGGAAACCGGTTTTTCTTCGGCTTCGCCATCCCGAAACCGCCTGGAACTTGGCTCGGAAGAATCCTCGAGACCCCGACGATTCGATGCTCGAGGAGACCCGAGCCTCGAACCAGGGGAAGCGTCCTCGGGACGTCGGGAAAGCTTCGTGCCGCAGGACAACGTCATTCCAGTCGACGGTGTTTGCGCGCCGGTGCCCGGGAAACTTTCGTCCCAAGCTGCCGACTCGCGGTCGAGCTTTTCTCCGAGCGAAAGGCGCGACAATTCAAATTGTATCTCTGAAGACACCGCTCTCGACCTTCCTCGACTCCCGGTGAGGTTCTGGTTCGCGCGAGGGTCGACCCGAGGGCAGCACGGAATTTTCGGAAAATGTCTGAGGGACAACAGGAGATCGGCCGGCGCCGCGCGCGCGACAGACTGAGACGCGGTGCGGGGGTGGGACGGAGAGGGTGCGCACGGCCCGTATATAGATATATATGTGTGTGTGTATATATTGAGGCGAGAGAGAGAGCGCCCAGAGGAGGAGGACATCCTGTGACGCATTAAACTGAAAATCTCAAGGCACCCTCTCTCTCTCTCTCTCTCTCTCTCTCTCTCTCTCTCTCTCTCGTCGTATATATACTCTTTTTGTGCTGCTGCTGCTGCAGCTCGTCGTTGTAGTCCTTTTGCTTCTTTTGCCCGCGCGCGAGCTTCTCTTCTCTTTCTCTCTCTCTCTACCCCTTGCGCCGTAGTAGTCCTTTTTATCTTTCACTCGTCCTAGTCGACATTAGAGAGAGAGAGAGAGAGAGAGAGAGAGCTGCGCGCGCGTCGAAGCTTCAGAAAAGTGATGCCGACGAAATTAGTAATTTTCCGCAAATGGTATATATAGTTTGAGAGCTTTTTTCGAGAAAACTTGCCGTCCGAGCTCTCTCTCTCACTCTGTGTACGCGCGTGTGTGTCTGATCGATATGGTAATACTCGCGTATATGCGAGAGCGAGTTAATCCGAGTAATACCGAATTTAAAAAGAGAGCAGAGAGGGATATTATCATTGCATGAATTATTCAATCTTTTATTATTAGTATATACGTGTACGCGCGGGCAGTTATATGCGCTCGATTCTTTTTTTCTTTTTTTTTGTTGTTTATACTTTTTGCGAAAATAACGGGGGCTGTATAGGAGGAAGGTATATAGGAAAAGGGGCAAAAAGTGATTTCGCGATGTTTAGCAGAATTCCAATCGGAGTTATCCGAACATTCGAAATTCCGGGCCTCGAACGGCTATGCGCGATGTAAAAGAGAGCCGCGCGAGAGAGCTGCCCCTTTAATACTAGTAGTCCGACGCTGCTGCTCATGCTGGTGTGGAATTACGCAAACGCTCATTTTTGGTCTCGCCCCTTTTTTTCCATCTAAATAAACTCGCTGCAAGCGCCTTTTGATCAAAACAACAACGACGAAAAAAAGCAAAGCTCCCCTCGCTCGCCCTTAAAAAATTACTCATCGTTTTTAATTAAATGCCTTTTCAAAGCTTCGAGATTTCGACAGTCCAGCCGAAATATCAAGCACGCATATATACACGTACAATGTATCACATATACATACGAGCAGGCTACGCGTATACACACACAGTTCGCGGAGGGACGTGTAGGTACGGCCCTGATAACGCCGTGCTCGCAGTATATCTATATATACATATACACACAGGCCTGATAACGCTGGCGCCACGATATCGCGCTGGCACCGCCTATACCTATCCACACACGCGCGAGCAGCCAGTCGCGTATGTACGTGCCCTCTCTCGTGTTCCCTGCGTGCGGGAGCTCGTGTGAATATGTATGGGTGCGGTGCATGCGACCTACATCGTCGGCCGACTGGCCGCACACACGCGAGAGAGCCGCCGCCGCATATGCAGTCGTGCGTAAGCGAACTTCTATACTCGCGCGACCTGTCTGTCCGTCTGTCTGATGTCGCCTGCACGTATACGCCGTGTGTGTGTGTATATATATATAGTACATGGATACACCGGTAATGTGCTCGAGAGGCTCTATAATATTGTAATGCGCGCACGATATGAGGGAAAAAAAGAGGGGTTTTCACGCGGAGTTGAATTTTATCTATTATAGGCGATGGATGTCGTATATATATAGCTTTATCGAAGTAAATCACGAGAGGAGTATCATGCGAAAGCGATAGAGACGTGTCAAGCCTAATATCTGCATGTAAGGAAGCTGCTGCGGTTATTAGTTATTCGATGTGGAATTATACATTGCGCTTCGAAGAATAATTAATCACATTGTATAAACGGCTGGCGAGTGTATAATACTTGGCCAAATCTTCCCCGAACGTTTCAATGAAATTTCATTAAAAACGAGGCGAAAAAATCCCACGTTACGCGGCGGCGAAACAATCAACCATTCTCCTCGCCATCAGCCACGCGCAACGTTTCCATTCCCATTTCCAACAACAACAACAACAACTACAACAACAGCAAGTCTGAAAAAAAGAAAAAAAAAATGTACGCAGAGGAATTATTTCCCCGCAGCATAGTATATATAGACCGCACTACCCCCCCCCCCTTGAAGACATATCTGCACGAACTCCCTCGCGTTTTTCCTTACTCCCTTTTCTTCCGCGATGTCTCCGCGCGTGGGATGAATGCTTAATTTACCGGCGGCGCGACTACTACCGATAGATATAAAGGCGACTCGATTGTTCTGCTGCGCAGACTGCCGCTTCTCCGCTGGAAAGTAGACCTTAATTATCGTGCGCGATGCTTATCGAACGCTTTTGTATTATGTGCGGATGTATATACATATATATATATATATATATATATATATATATATATATATATATATATATATATATATACATATATATATATATATACATATATATATGTATACAGTGCGATGGCCGGAGTCGACGAATTCGCGTATATACGTATATATGTAGGTTTTCTTTGGTTTTTCTTTAGAAGGAGGAGTTTCGCCGTAGTGGTTTCGGGGAGAGTATGCGTAAGAGGCTTTTGGAGTTAGTTATGGCTAGTCGCGGTTAATTGTATAAGGAGGCGGTGAATTATGCAAGGAGCGTTGAAAGCTTGGACTTGTGTTGGAAAATATATAAAATTCATTAGTAATCCTATGAGTGAGTTCTTTTTTTGTAAAATTTTTAATGTGTAGGAAAGTGACGGGTATACGATTTCACCCAATAATAATTCGATCATTATTATACCGTCATATAGGATTTAAAAAAATTACAACATCCGCAGCGTACATACACCTCATTTTCGCGTATGTACATATAGTACAGCTGTATAATATTGTACAGGCTCTCTATATCGATTTTGGCGAATGTACACCCAGTATAAAGTTTGAATTACACACGGGCGGTTAGACGCAAAAAAACTTTGCCGCATATATTTATATATATATAAATATCGCTTGTGTTTACTAAATCATTGCTTCTCGAAAAACTAACAATTATAATACACGAGCGCGCGAGTGAATTTTTCAGTCGACGAGCGCGCATAATCAACCTTTCGAAAACGCAAACACGCTCGCTCGTATACTCACATACATATATATAATATACCTTTATATATATATATATATATAGCCGCACAATGACTTTTTGCGCCAATGCGTTTTCGCGGGAGTGGCTCTGTGTACGCGTGATGTATGTAGAGCTCGGAGAAATAAAAGCGATGTTTAACGTTTTAATCAGTGGCTTATTTTTGGCCTGGTGCAGTTGTTAAAATTTAAAGTCGTGAATTAGTACCGAGAGAGCGACGTCGAGAGGATTTTTCAGGGATCATGAATAAGCGATGATCTGAATGATTGACGAGCAGTCATTGGCAACCTCAAAAAAAAAATCACATCTCGCTCGGTGCGTACACAATCCGACAAGTTCCGAGAATACCATATGTATATATATATATATAGAATTGGGCAAATCGCGCGTGTGTACCTACAAACCTCTCTTTTCTCACCCACCGGATTTACGAGCGATAGACGCGGCTGCGCAAAAAATGCCTAAAAACGACGCGCCGCGGTGGCAGCGCGTATCAATGCTCCGCACTGTGTGTATATACACTGCAGGGCCGGTCCGCGCGTGTATATATACATATAAATAAAAAAGTGAAAGAAGCGTCGGCGGGACACGGGAATAAAAAAGAAAACGAAGGTGATGCGGAATCGAGCATCAGCGAAAGTGAACGACGCGGGGATATGTATGCCGTGAGCGGCGACGGGGCTCTCGTTGTTGTGTATATATGCACGTGCATATACGCGTACAGAGAGAAAGAGAGAAACGCGTTTGCGAAAAAAAAGAAAAAAAAAGAGAGCGCGCATACACTGCAACAAGAACAAGAGGAGCGACGCCGGTGCGAAAAAGGAAGGAGAAAAAGCAATTAAGCGGCCTAAAAAACGCCAAAGCGAACAGGTGCGCATTGTCTTTCATCGACGCGCGAAATGTTCCATCGGGAATTCCGTTCGAGTTTGCTGCTGCCGCGTGTTACACACACACACACACACACACACACACAGCCGCGTTATATGTATGTATATACGTATATAGATGTGGGACACGCGCGCTCGCGGAAAAAAGCGGAAAGAGAATGGACGAGGAAAAAAGAGGAGTATCGGACGATTCCTTTTTTTTTTTTTTATTTTCCATCGCGGCAGCTGCAGCTGCAGCGCACACGTGTAACACGTGGTTCGCGCGCGATGCCCCCGCGAAATTGCCGTGATCGCTCGATTTTTCCGTCGCCGCGCGGACGACTATTTTCTTTATTTCGACGCTTATGCGTATATGTATATATAATACCCGTGCTCTAATTGTTTCGTTTATGAATACGGCAGCGCGCGCGGGGCTGAACGTAATTAACGTTGCCGGCACCTGCTATATATGCTGTATATATATATATGCGCGCGTATACCGCTCGATAATCCAAAAGTCTATGGGGGCGAGAGAGCGAGAGCGAGAGAGAGCTGTATAGCGCCTGTAGCTATAGGTACGGTGTATACATCGATGCTGCTCCGGTAGTGTGTTAGGTGTATATGTAGGGTCTCGAGGAGGAGCAGGAGGACAACGAAATTTATTGTGCGTGAGGGGGTCTAGTCTAATATATATGTATATAGGGTTCGTTCTAACGAGATAGGGCTTAATCCTTCTGTAAAATTCAACCCTTTCGTTATAAATTATAAATCCTGCGCACAACTATAACAAACGAAGGATTCCTCTTTTTTTTGAAATTTCAACTTTTCAAAGCCGCGCAGAGCGCACCTTTTCCCCCCGTGCGCGATTCAAAGCTGATTCGGGAGCGCGCAGTATAGCGTTGCACATACGCACGCACACAGTATGCGCTATATATATATATATAGCTGGTTGCCGCGTGTATAGTGCCCGCTATATATATACACGTTTACGTACACGTATACATGAAAAAAAGTGCTATATATACTTATATCGGAGAGAACGCGTTTTCGTTGCCAAGCCGACAATGCATGCATTCTCCATGCTAATGAATTGTTAACTCGAACTTATTTTCTAATTCTGCGAATGTTGCATGTATAGGGATATATAGGAGTAGCTGCCATGTTATATAGCGTATATTATATTTTATATATAAATAGAAAACGCGACACAGAGAGCTGAGAGAGAGAGAGAGAGAGAGAGAGAGAGCAATGAATAATGCCCATTATCGCGGATACATACTTAATCGCCCTCGTATGACTATATATATATGTATAACACTCTTGCATATCAGCCGTCATGAGGTGTAGTATACGCTCTGCTATACGTATACATATTGAACGTGTACTCTAAAAGCTAATTCGGTCGTCTAGACGATAGCCCGTGAAAAATGAAAATCTGCGCGAAAACAACGACGCCATATACGCTGCGCTTGTATTATACATTATTATAGACGCTCGCGCGCTTGTGCAACTGTTTTCATTCCAAGTCGCTATCAGCTCCGCGTTGCGCATATACATACACGCACGCACTCACTGCTGTCTTTTATCTGGCCGAGTAATCTCCGGGAAATAAGATAAAATTGACATATACTATATATATAAACGCAATAGCAGTGTTTTCTGCTCCCAAGTGTCAAACACCTTACGGGGAAGCTGGTCGGTATATATAATGCGATGCTGCATGCGCAGTATATAATATATTATAGTAGCACACTGCTGAAGACAAAGAGGCGAGAAAAAAAAGAAAGCTCGAATTTAATCGGCGGACGTAATAACGTAACGTCACTTAAAGCTCCACCCCGTTTCCGGAGATGAGCGCGCGAGTGTATGTAGGCCTGTTTATATGTGCATGTGTGTGCATAGCGGTATTATATATATATATGTTACTGCGGAGAAATAACGAGAATTTTATTTAGACTGCAGCTTGATATAATGTGTATAATTGAGATTCTTTTTTTTTAATTGGCTTCGTGATTATGGAGTTTGAAAAAAAAAACAATTTTTCTTATCGCAGCTGATACACTTTAAAAACACCGTCCAGTCGCTGAGAGTCAAAACGCTGAAAATTCAAAATTCGAAGCATACGCGCCGTCATCGCCGACGAGCTTTTATCGTGCATGAAAAAGTCATCGAAAGCTCGCCGTGCACTATAGCCCTCCCGTCCCGAAAAAGCTCTCACGTGTATAACGCGCACGCACGGAGCTCTCCTTTAATTTCGCGGTATCTGCTTGAACGCAACGGAGCAGCCTCTCTATACATACATATATATATATATACAGAGCGCACTCGGTACGCTCCGGTACGTTCCCTTTAATATACACAACGTAAAAAGTTTCGCGACGAATAAAGCGCCGAGAGAGAGAGAGAGAGAGAGAGAGAGAGGTAGAGGCAAAAAAGGGAAGCAGCGCGAGCGAGATAGATAGCGCCGGCTAAATAGATAGACAGATAGAGAGGGAGCGAGAGAGAGAGAGGGACGGACTGCCAGCTGGGTAGATAGATAGATAGAGAGGGAGCGAAGTCCCCGCTCCTCGGCTGGAAAACTCTTGTCCAGGAGGCGATATCGTCCTCGAGCTTGCAAGCTCACCCGGCCCGGAAACTCGAAGCTTTCTCGGCTTCGTTCGAAAGCTCCGCTCGGCGACTAGCCTTCGGTCCCAAAGAATCTCGAAAAATCTCGAATAAACAGCCTGAAAAACGCCGCCAAAGCTAACGTCCACGGACAGCAAATCGACCGGCCGACACAGAGCGAAACTCGACGAGCAGGGGAGAGCGAGCGAGAGAGCTGGGCGCTATATACTTTTCCCCCCTCCCTCTCTCTCTCTCTCTCTCTCTCTCCTTCGGTGTGTGTACGTGTGCGCCTGCAGAGAGAGGGAGCCAGGAGTAGTACAGAGCGAGAGGGAGAGAGAGAAGGACGAGAGAGGTTGCGTGTGTGCACGCGGCGGCGGCGGGAGAGGCGGAGGCGGCGGGTGGGGCAGGCAGCAGCAGCAGCAGCCAGGCACACAGTGTACGCTGCCGAGACGATAGCTCCGTGCGTCCGACGGCGAAACTATTGTCCAGCCGGTCGAGCCTCCTGCGCGCTCCTCTATTTTTTTCGGAGGTGATTTTTTGAAAATTTATCTCTGGTTAGCTCGACACTCGGCCGATCGAGCGTTTCAGAGAGAAATTTTCTTTTTCACGAGCGAGATGGAAATTTCGGAAATTACGGGAGCCGACGGGCGGGGACAGGAGTTTCTCGGCGAGCTGCGCGGGCTCTCGTTTATTTTTGCATTTTAAGGCATTGGAGAAAAGAAAATGTTGAAAAAAATAGTAAAAAAGCGAACGGCCTGGCACGGGGCCCGGCTAGAAAGAGCGAGAGAGAGAGAGAGAGAGAGAGAGAGAGAGAGAGAGAGAGAGAGAGAGAGAGAGAAAAGAAAGAGAGTAGAGGAGATGGAGGGGCAGGGGGGGAGAAGAAAGGAGAGTAGTGCTGGTGCTGCGGAAGATGCACAAAAATGTACCAAAGACCAGCACCTCCCACTTTTCCGTCACTCTCTCTCTCCTCCTCTCTTTAGCATTTCTTTCTTTCTCTTTCGCTGATGCGCCGGCGACCCTTCCTTCCGCTCGCGAATTTCGACCGACACGTGGAGAGAGATTCTTCGCCGTGCATATTTTCTTTTTTTGAGAATGATTTTTTTCCCCGAAAATGCTTCCACAATACACGCGCGTATACGCCCCGCTGATGAAAAATCTTCGGTGTATAATCCGAACGCCGGGCTTTTCAATTGCAGAGCTGCCGAAACTATACTGCGATGTGCTCCGCTGTTTATATATATACTCGGCGCGCGCTCGATTTGCATTTCTTGCGTATAATATATATAACTAGCTGTGCGCGATGCCGTCTTATGTAACTCGGCGTAAAAAGTTGTATGTAGATATAGCCGTTGCTGCTGCTGCTGCTGCAGATGCGCATGAATAAATAAGAATTGCAAAATTCTTTCGCGTTCGAAGTGTATTATATATATATAGTTAAATTTTTTCGAAGCTGCGTATATAGGGTTGGGTTGATGAAAGAAGAGCGAAAGATCAAATTTTTGTTCGTTGTTGCGAACGAGGGGAAAAAAATTGTCGCGTATCCAAGATGATGATGTATTCAGAGAGAGAGAGAGAGAGAGAGAGAGAGAGAGAGAGAGAGAGAGAGAGAGAGCCGATTCTGCGCGTGGAAATAACGCTATTCTCAATGATGATTTCATTTTCGAACCGTAATCAAGAGATAAATTTTATACCGAGATGCGGGCTGAGAGAGTGCGTGTAATATACGAAGACATTGTTAACTCGTTATTTTCATAAAAATAAGACTGTATAATATCCTTTATGCGCTAAAATATTCAATCGCTCTTTCCTCCGCTCGTAAACATCCGTAATTATCAGTCTCTGCTATATAATCGATATAGGATATAACCGTTGCATAAACCCGACTAGGAAAATGAAAAAAAAATTGTTGCAACTCCCTCGTCATATTATTATATACGTATACGCACACGTGCGCGCGACGATTCCTCAAAAAAGCAAAGAGAGCGAAAAGCTGCGCATAGAGGACTCCCGATGAATCATTTCTCTTCATTTCTGAATCATGAATTCACGAGCGTCGCGAAGCTAAGCAGATTTCAAGGCCAGAGAGGTGCGGCCTATACGCGTTATATGTATTTCTGCACCGAGGAAAGTGTCGCATTCGAATTATTTTTCAAAGCCGGCATTTTTTTTTTATAACGCACACTCGAGTGTATTATAATATATACGCGTACGGAAGGAAGTGGCGCAGGACACGTAAATATACATCAGCGTAAATGTTTTTTTCTTACATGCGTATACCGCTCAAAACGACGCACATCTCCCATATATACATGCGAAATTTATATACACACGCGCATCAGGCATTTTACTGTCATGCGTTTGCAAAATCGTAAAATCGCGCCGATATCTCCCTGATGCGCAGAGAAAAAAAATCCTTATTTCGTATATGCGTAAATATATATATATACATACGTATAAAAGTTCGCCCATATATATATATAGGTATATATACTCTCGAACGCGTCGATCCAGAAACGTCAAGGGTAAGAAAGCTCGTGCGCAGCTGGTGTAAATAAACGTTTCTCATGTAACTAGAATTTCGCTCAGCGGTGGTCGCGCGCATCCTCGTCGTCGCCGGACGCCACGTATCGCCTTACGCGCGATGCATCAGTATATATGTATACAGGGGCAGAGGGCTCCGGACATTTTCGAAAATGTTTTTTCTCAAGCCTCCCCCGCGCGCGCGCGCGTATACGCCCTCAATGTACACAGGAAAAGGTGTGTATATAATATAGGACGTCTCTCTGGCATTATGCGTGCCTGCCGAATCGGACACGCGCGCGGCAGAGCGACCGAGTGTAAAATCGTCCGGTAGCTTATAACGAAAAACAGGTTTCCATGCGCTACCCCGTCGTCGTTTTCTCTCGCGTCCCTGCGTTATTTTTTTTTTTCTTCATCTTTTTGTGTTTGTCAATCCGATTTTCACGGACGTCTTGTACCTGAATCGGGCCATCGAACCCAGCGTGTATACCTGTTATATGCAGTCCATCTCCCTCTTCGCTTTGTCTCTCTCTTCTCTCTCTCTCTCTCTTTCTCGGCGTATAGCTGCAGGGCCAAAATGAATTTTAGCCGCTCTCGTCCTTTGGCCCGTCAAAAGCGTCTCTCCCTCCTCTACCTTTTCCCTTGCAGCGGCACAAAACCCCATTGAATTCGGTCACCTGAACCTCGGGCATTCTTCTGCCGCTGCTGCACGGCCGAAGAAGGGGAGAGAAAAGAGTACGAGGGAGAGACAGAAAGAATTCCGTCGATCTTTCGAATTTATTCTCGTTGTGCGTGCGAGTTTCGGGCCTTTTTCCCTACGTGCAACCCTCTGGGCATAGAAAAGTATTTCCATTCACGAGTGTATATGTGCAGTGGAAAATCAATCTCTGGGCGATGCTCTATAGGAAATTCTGCCTCGGAACGCGGACGAAAATTACATCGAAAAAAAGAACGTCTATACGTGTGCGCGATCTGGCAGAGCCAAGTTACGTCTAGCCGATATACTTTTAGCTGGCGTATGCAAAAAAAAGAGGAGGTGGAGGAGAGGCAGAAGAAGAGAGCAGCGAGTCTGGACGTCCGATGAGAAGAGCGAAGCATCCGACGCGCTCGAACACACACACACACACGCGCGCGCGCACACAAGGAAAGCTCGTGGGAGAGAGAGGATCGGGGGCTTCTTTTATATACATTCGCAGACGTATAATCAAGAGATAAAAAAAAATTTCGCAAAAAGACAGCCGAGCGCATGAATATAGCGCGATCGGCCGGACCTTACGTAATTCGTCGCCGTGGACGGTCTTGATCATTGCACGCACGAAAATGTTCGTATATATATAAGTATTTTTATATATTTATACTTATCTTGTGCGCAGTACTGAATTTCGTCTTCTTCGCTTCACACGCAGGCCCATAGTGTTATCGAAAATAAAATCTCTTCTCTATACCGATGCCGGACGGCTATATACGTACGTATATAAGTATATAATTACGTAAGGTAATGAGCGTTTTCAGATGTGTGTACGTGATGCAAGAAGGGAATACGAGAAATGGTTTAAAAATAGTGTATACGCGCGGCACGGCGTAGTTTCATAAAAAATGCTCTCCTCCTAATTATAAGTTTTTCTATTAATGCCAAAGTTGAGGTAAACTCGCTCTCCGTGCGCTGTGCGCGCGCGTATTTTCGTCATTACGCAAACGCTATAAATATAAAAGAAAAGTCGAATGAAAATGTGAGGATTCGTTGCATCACGCGTTGATAAGTTTTTCATCGCCGCGATGTACGCGTTGTCCGATCGATGGAAATGCAAAAAAAAAAGAGTATACATTACACGAGTGGGAGGATTTTTCGAGGAGGACACGCAGAGACAAGAGGAGCCAATGAGACACGTTGTTGTAGTCGTTTTTTTTCTTAGAAAACGTAACATATTCTATATTTAACAAACATTTTTTCATGTTTTATTATTTACATGTACACATCGTCGTATTTCGCAGTGTCGGTGTGAAGTGGTGCTCGTTTATTTACAATGCAAATTACAGTATAGTATACTCATCGCGACGAAGCGAACGAACGCAGTAAGATATATAAAAAAGGAAAGGAAAAAATGATTTTTTGAAAGTAAATTTTACAAGTATCGGCGGATCGGTCACCGCTGCGCAGCCGAAAATTCGCTACATCATCATAATCCATACACAGATCTCGCGCGCTGGATATATCGAAGAATGGGGTGGGGAGGCGGGCGGCAAGCAGCATAATGCGGCAACTTTCTCGCGGCCGCATCGTTCGTTGCACGCACGCTATCTTTTTTCTTTGTTTTTTTTTCATTCTCTTCATCGCAGTTCTCCTATGTATTATGTACGTACTTGCACTTTGCCTCGCATCACGCTATTTACACGCTCTCTTTCTATATATATATACGCAATATATATATATATATTTACGCACATGTAAATTCTAGTCGTCGCTCTCGCTTATACATAGTCTTATTCGAGAGCGGCAGCGATTCGGCATTCCGCATCGATCGCGACGTATTATCTCATTGTCAGTTACATAAATGCGCCGACGACGACGCTACTGACTTTCCGAACGATCGCCTATCTATATATACCTATACATACGTATATTCTCGCACGCAGACACTTCTTTTTATGTATACATGTATAGCTGTGTGTATGTGTGTGTGTATGTGTGTACGCGCTCGGAGGCGGAGATCAGGCCCGTAGAGAGGCCGAAGGGGCACCCCGAGCGCGAGAGATTTTCACTCGGATCAGCACTCTCTGTACAACATTATATATAGACATACGCACGCGGAAAACTAGGCGCAACTAAATGCAAGTGTCGTTGTTTCTTTGAGTTTCTTTGTCTGGTTCTTGAGCCTTAAACTAGATCGTCTCTCTCCCTCTATACGTATCTGACGCTGCAGCGAGCCGGCGTATCGTCGCTGTTTTTGTACACGCGCGACTGATAAGGACGCAGTATCGCTTCGTGGAAAGCTCAAGCTCGAATCTCTCTCTCTCTCTCTCTCTCTCTCTCTCTCTTTACGTTTTTTTATTCGCGCGACGTAGCGTAGAGTCGATAAGGTCCATGCGTCTCGGTTCTTTTTTTTTCGTCATTGGGATTCGGGATGAGGAGCAGCGCGTAGATGTACATGGGTATATACTGAAAAACGAGGCTATTGTTTCGCCGAGCGCACTTTCGAGGATTGATGAGTCTTATCGAGCGGAGTCGGCTTACGTAAGACGATATAGCTGTGTTATATATGCAGATCTCGAGCCTCGGATTTTCGCGCTGAAAGCCGAGTTTCAGCCATTATCAAAAAGAAGCTGACGCTCGGACATACGATCGGCTGCTGGCGCGCTCGCTCGAGCTCGAACTATATAAACGAGTGTCCAGTAACAATACAGAGAGAGAGAGAGAGAGAGAGAGAGAGAGAGAGAGAGAGAGAGAGAGAGAGAGAGAGAGAGAGAGAGAGAGAGAGAGAGAGAGAGAGAGAGAGAGAGAGAGAGACTAGCGAAACGAGGCGAATTCGCGGAACGAAGTTTGATGTCAATTTTCTCTTATATACGCAGTTTTTTCCACTTCCCTACACACTCTTTACATACACACACGTACATCGCTGCGGTATACGGCTTTGAGGCTCTTCGGTCGATACGCCGAGTCTTACGTGTACGAGAGGGAAGCAGGCTAGTACTGCACTGCAGCGTCAGATAGAACAGAGCAAAAAGAAACATCGCCTATATGTGTACGTCCCTTTTTTTTCATCTCTTTTTCTCGCTCGCTCGCTCGCTCTCACTCTTCTTACACATTTCGTTCGGGCATTGTTGCAGGAAACCGGAAGCCCCGCGCGCAGAGGGAGCAATTATTCCTCCTTCGGGCCGAGGAGGAAAAAATCCCGAGGAAAAGAATCCAGCCGGCCACGATCCTCGATACAGACTTGAAATACAGAAGAACGAGGTAGAGAGAAAGAGAGGAAAAAGCACGAGAGGAAAATACGCTGCGCTCGAGGTAAAGGGTTCGCTATATATACTGCTGTACTTCCTTTCCTCCCCGTGCTTTTCCACCCCCACGGGTCTTCCCTCGTTTTTTCCGCTCTCCCTCTCTTTTTTTTGCGCGCTATGCTCGTTCCTTCGTGTTCCTTCTTTCCCTGCTCGCTTATATATATATATATATAGTCCCTTTCTTTTTTCCGCAAGAAAAAGTCGTTAACGGAACTCGATGTTTTTCCTTCGCGAATACGTTCTGCATAAAAAAGTACGCGCTCGCGTTAGTAGTACACTCGACAATTTAAAAGCGCGCGCATTGGGGAGAGTAAAAGAGCGAAAGAGAGAGAAATGATGGGGAGGCGAGCGAAGCGTGGTTTTCGCGAATCGACGGCGGCGACGGCGTTTTGCGAAATTACGGGACTGCTACCCTTTCATTAGCCCCGCGGAAAGCTCCGAGAGACGTGGCGTTTTGTATTGATAAAGAGTAATTTTCTTCCCTCGCCCGTACTTTTTTACGTTTTATCTTCGCATGGTTAACTTACGAAATGCCTCGCGCATCGTCCTCGTGTATAAACACGGCTTTTATCAATATAAAACGGGAATGGAAATTTAAAAGACACAACAACAAGAACAACGAATGATTGTCACTTTAAAATAGCGCTATCTATTTCGATATGTTTAAAAAGAATAAATCAGATAATCAACAACATATTTTACAAACGTAATTTCTACTATAGGTGAACTAGGCAAAGTTCGATTAAAATTAATGAAAACATTCGAACAACAGTCTTTCGGCGAGTATAACAAGAAAATTGAAATTATCCTAAATAATCACTCAACAAAAGTCGTCGAAACTCCGCCTTTCAATTACAACCAAGCGTGTGGCACCTTTTTTCCTCGAGAATGTACAATTACTCCTCGCTCTCTTTCTCTCTACGACAGTAGTAAAAAAAGCCCTCAAGAGCAACAACTCGCTATTCAACAAAGTAGAAACGCTAGCGAACCGGTGTTTTGTCTCCCGCGACTCCAGAAAACATTTTTTCTGCGAACGAAAACATTACTCGCGCGCGCGCGAGCGTTCAGGCGGTGAAAGGGTTGCCTTAAGCCGAGCGAGAGAGAAAAATCGACGAGCTCTTAACCCCTTGGCAGTCTTTCCTACGGACGTTGGGCTCTCGCGCGCGAATGAGCGAAAGAGAGAGAGAGAAGCTATATCTGCTCGCGCAAAGTGTCGCAAGGGAGGGAAGCGGCGCAACTAATCGTAACTAACGCAACGATAGGAAAATAACTACAATCGCACATGACTAACGCAGGTAACAACAGCTGTATAGAGTGTGAGAGAGAGGAGGGAGCGCGTCACGGAGACAAAAAATAACGGGTTGCGCGAGCGAGCGAGCGAGAGAAAAAAAGAGAGAGGAAGCGAGCGAAAGAGAAAGGAATTTGGCGCGAGCACGCACGATCGATTCGCCACCGTTGAGGAGGCGCGAGAATGCCAAAAGTATAACAAAAATACAAAAAATGAGGGCTGCGCGCTCAGCAACAACTTTGTCTTTCTCGCTCCCGCTCTCGCCTAATATTGCACACGAGTATACACATCGCAGCGTTGTCGTGGCTTCCACGTATTACACGATTCTTTGATGATCAGCATCACCCTATAATATAATTCGCTAATTGAAAAAAAAACAAGATTCAAACGGCCCGTACGGGCTCACAGTACAAAAGGAGTTGAGAGAAAATACTCTCGTCGCGACGCAACGGAAATTCTATTAGAAAATACATTATAATATACGCAAGGAGAACGCATTGCCGCATATACAAAAGTAATGATGTATATATATGTATAATATATATATATATAAAAGCGCTTCGTTGCCGGCCGGTGGCGCGTCCGGCGAGCGTTTCGTCGTCTCGTTCTCGTCTTCTTTCTTTTCCGGATCAATCGCACGAGGAACATGTTTCCGAATTGGCGCTCCGGCGAGCGGACTCGCCGAGCAACTACTATATATAACTATATGTATATATATATATATTTATGTGTATTACTGCTCCATCTTCGCTTATGAGTCGCGGTACACAAGTATATGTAATACACATCGTCATCGTCGACGTCATCATCATCATTATCATCATATCGCATGCACGTATACTCGGTGTGTGTGAGACACAAGTCTCTCGCTTAAACATTATACAACGCGCGGGAATCGCACCTGCACTGAGATATCTTTTTTATTTCGTCAATAATAAAAATAAGAAAAAAACAGTTCTATATATGCGTATGTATGTATGTATGTATAAATCATGTATGCGTGTGTGTTTGCGTGTTTTTGTGTGTGAGACACGCCGCTGCGTCAATACGCTCGAGAAAAATAATCGATCCCGTTCTTCTTCGCGCGCTCCCTCTCTCTCTTCCTCTCTCTCTCTCTCTCTCTATCTCTCTCTTTACACAATCGCTTGAATCCATGTAATACGTATACACTGTCGGTGCGCGCGAGGTCCATACAACGCACGCAGCATCGCGATATACAGCAGACTCGTCCTCGTATATAATAATTTGTCGATCGCCGCCGCCGCCGCCGTCGTATATATATATTTTCTTTTTTCGATGTACTCGACGCGGACGAACACACATACATACACGCGTGCTTCCTGTATAGAGGATAGAAGTCGATAAAACGAGCGCGCGGGGCAGAGAGAGGGGCTCGAGCATGTATTATACATAGAGCGCGTGCAGCCGGCGGCGACAGAGCGAGAAACAGGTGGAAGTGCGCGGCGTGTGCGAGTCTTGAATTTATTCATGGGCCGGCGGAATTTCCGCTGTCGATGGTCCGGCCTTCTCTGCTGCAGTCGACGTTTCTGCACTGCCAGATGCGCTGCTGCTGCTGTTGCTGCTGCCGCTGCTGCTGTCGGGCCTCGTGTTTGCCGCGACTTTCCAAGTTCGACCGGCGGCCGTTGTGTTGTTGCTGCTGCTACTGCTTCGACGCTCATGTGTCAACTGTAACATGCATGAAAGAGTTTCGATGCGTTATTTTTTTATATATATATATTTTTGCAAAGAGATATGGATATCGCTATGAATAGATAATTTTACATATATAATTATTGAATAGCTCCTGTTCCTAGAGTTGTATATTTAATAATTATAACGAAAGCCAGAAAAGAAGAAGCCAATAAATTTCTCAAACAACTCTCCGGCTCGTGTCTCTCGTCATAATTAAAATCAAATTCCCTGATGGCGTGACTGTATATAGCCGATTGTTTTTACAGTAGCCCCGTCGGCTATATACGACACTGGCCGTCTCGTCCCTTATTTTTTCAGCGTCGCGACAGCCGGACTTGAAAATTTAACGAACATCAGACTCGAGGAGGACGAATCGAAAAGTAGGACTCGTCTCTGCGGTCCGCGCGTTTTCGCTGACGCCGCCGGTTCATTTACGCGCGTTTCCATGCTCGTATTGATTTTCGGAAAGTTTCGCCCGCGCCGCACTCGCCAACGCGAGTCTCTCTCTCTCTCATACGGCCTCTCTACTGCAACGAGCTATATCTTCGTATTATAGCGAAATTAACGAGCCGCCCGATGTTGTGCGCATTATTTCTCTCTCAGGGCGACGCTTTTTTCGTCCTTACGATTATACATGCCATCCAGCTTGTATATAGGCAAGAATAAAAGATTCACGCGATTGATCGGTCCGGCATTTATGGATTCGATTAGACGAGTTTGGCGCGAGTATAATTCACTTTTTTATTATGAGCGCTGATTAGACGAGGCGGGACGTGTAGTTATGTACGCGTATGTATAATCGTCGCGATGTAATGATTCTTCGACTGCATGGCTGCACACGAGTGTGTGAATTAAACGCTTTCCTTGATATATATAAACAATGTTGCAGTCGTTAAACAGCCATCAGTGCTGTGCTAAAGGTACCGTTTAAAAATCGATTTGCTCGCCGACTATGTATCTATGTATGTATGTATATATATAAAACGTGTATTGAATACCGTGTTGCTCAACACGCGCGCGATAATTATACCGCGACGACTTTGTCTATATAACCGCCTCCTACAATTCTCTCGAGAGGAGAAAAAGTGCGCGCCTATATTATACGAAATCCACGCTTCAAGCTCTAAAAAATGCATCGCGCATATATAATACGATTATATATATCGAGCCGCTAAACCTTTAATACTTGATCGATTTCCCTCCCCTCATTAGCGCGCTTTATTCTACACCGCGCTCTCGCGTGCATATGCGTAGAAAAAAAGCCTCCGACTTCTCTGCGTTGAATTAGCATGAGACGAGAGAGACTATATATATACCAGAGAAAACGGCAGTGAGCGCTATAATATAGCGCGTGTGTGTATGTTGCCGGGGTGCAAAGTTCACGCGCTGCGCACACATTATCGCAGCGCTATCACACATGGAAGGGTGGGGGGGAGGAAAACGACGATTGTAGGCCAGGCTTAAAACGCGAACGCGATTAACAATCGGCTAAGCTCTCGAGAAGCGGAAGCTGAAACGAGGACGTTGACCATGTCATTCGCACTTGTATAATTATATGAGTCCACCCTATATAGCACATGGGTGTATAAGTGCGCGCGTCGTCGCAATTGCTTCTGCGCGGGGGAGTATAAGTATGCCTGTGTATATAGCAAAGAATATATTCGTGTGATGAGGAATGATGGGCCCGCTAATTCGTGTGAGACTGTATGCTGCAATGTCCGAACTTTTGGAGACGCATATAATTCAGTACTGATGTAAGGCTTCTGCGTCGATTTTTTTGATACCGGAAAATATTGCGCAGTTTTATTTTGATTAAAAAAAACTATTATATTCCTTCGACAAAGTAAACACGTGGATTCGCGGAAAAAAATACATTTTTGAAAGGCTGCAGCAATTTTTTTCTACTATACGTAAATGGATGCTATACTGCTGCTGCTGCTGCAAAAAAACACAGCATTCATTTGATCGTCCGACTATAAAGCTCTGAAATCCAAACCGAACGGGATATTTTTTTTCGGTTACTTAATGCGAAACAAAACACAGAGAGAAAGAGAGAGAGAGAGAGGTTGAACCGAACAAAGCCGCGCCTAGAGCAAATATTTATTTTTAACAAACTCATTACTACACTGTTCGTCTGCATCAGAGAAGAAAATCCCGGGAGAGTGAGTATGGACTACGCTCGGCTGCTCCAGATCTTCGGTAGTGGTACGCGCAGGTATACAGAAAACGGCCGGGGTTCTCGCCGGTGAAAAATAACGAAGGTATATAAGGCACCGGACGCGACGCGCCGAGAAAGAAGAAGCGAAGACCCTCTCCCGCCCCCACTATATATATATATATACATATATAAATCCAAGAAGGATAGGCGGCCTCTAATTCTTCCTTTAGCCCAAGACTTTTCTCTCTAGACGCTGCGCATATATACATGCGCGCGGCGTATATATATATATAGCTATATACCTGGGCTTATTCCCGTAAATTACGCCCGGGGCTGTATATGCGCCGAAATTTTAAAGCCGGAGGCGGTGGTGATTCTCAAAGCTGTATATATGAGTACCCCCGCGGGTTGTAAAGGCGAGAGATGATTCATTGCGAGAGTTTAGCGATTATGGCACGTATTCGAATTCGAGTGTTTTTGGAGGAACATCGCTTTATGAATCTACAACCTCCTTTCTTTTCCACGAGACGAAAGCGCAGCAGCCCGTCTCGGAATCTCTGCAGCCTATATCAGGCTCCTCGACAATAACTCAGTAAAGGCAGCAGCAGCAGCAGTACGGTGGCGTCGGCTACAATATTCAACTTCATAAGGCAAATTCTGAGCGATGCCTCTCTCGCTCGACGTCTTGCAGCATCAGACAGACAGACAGACAGATAGGAATATAGCAGACACTTGTGCTGAATAACCGCGTCACCTGCCATTTTCAGTAGTCTCTCTCCCATCCCGACACATACACACACACACACAAACATATGTGAAAGCAAAGTGCGTGCAGTGCATAGCCTAACGACTCTCTCGCGGCGGCGGTTCTCTTTCGCATAGCTATGCTCGAGACACACGTCCGAGGGGGTAGTGCCCCTGCAGACAATGAGTAACGGCGCTCGCTGCTGTATATATACCATATATATATATATGTAGGTGTACACGATATATATAGTGTATACGAGGGAGGCTCGAACCCCCGCATCACCAATCGATTACAATGCCACCTAACCCTGGGGTGTGCGAGAGAGAGAGAGAGAGAGAGAGAGAGAGAGAGAGAGAGAGAGAAGGGCGAGCTCCCCCAGCGAGAATAGTGGGTCTGTGTATGTGTGTGTCTGTACTCCCCCGCTAGGACCAACGACTTCCTCCTCTTGCTCGGTCTCACGGTCTCTCTCCTTCTCTCTGCGAGCGCGTTTTACCTACATCGACCTTGTCTTCGTTCTCTCATTATTTCCTCGACTTATTCCGCGCGACTTTATCTGCTTTTCATCGAGTAGCACCGCACAGTTTTGTGCGTATACGCGTGGCTTCCTTAACGTACCTACGTAGCACACAGAGAGTGAGAGAGATTAAATTATCCGGGATCGAATTAATTTTTAAATGCTACATACGCGTGTAACGCGCTGCTTATGCACGGCTGATATCGGGTAGCAGCTGTTTGCGATTAATCCGCACCTGCTATATATAGATGTACGTTACGTACGGGGAACGTTTAATTGAAAATCTGTATCTCTCTCTCTTGCTGTACAGGGCTGTTCTATATACGTAAAAATATCGAGACGGAATGAAGCCACTTGATAGAAGATCTGTATAGTATACAACAACGAGAATGAATTGTTTGCTCGAGTCGCGAGAGATGAGAAACATATGTATATACATAGTCGCACCAAGAGGCAATTGCTGGATATCAGAGACACTTAAGGAACGGCTCACACAAAATTATTAACGTCCGAGTGTGGGCACATTTTTTAAATTAAACGCGCAGTATAGTCGTCGTCGTCGCAGTCAATTGAGAGTTGCCCCATTCCTATCTCTCTCCTTCTCTCTCGCGCGTACACGCACGCATTCTCAGGCGCGCGCGCGTTTTACGCTATATAGTTTAATAACAATCTCATTGTCGTGCATCGAGTCGGGGGGCTCCGGTCACGTTTCCCTCTCGAGTCTATGCGCGTCGCGTACACATATAAACACACGGATAAATATTTTCTTCTTTCTTTCTTCGTTAGTCATGTGCAGCGCGTGACTCAGTTGTATATATATAATACGCGGAGACTCGCTTTCTTGAAACTCGCCAAAGGGCCCTGTGCGCACATCGTGCTGCGCGGTTGGCTGCAGAAAAATATTTTTAATTAATTCGAGCTTCACGCAACGACGCGCGAGGGGAAAATATTTCAATCAGCTGTTCTCAAGATTCTCAATCGCGTGTCTATATATATATACGTTTCGGAAATTTAATTATACGAAAATGCCATGCGCGCGCAGAAGGAAAAATATATATGTATAGGCGGCCGTTGCGAGAGGAAAACACGCATTTTTCATAAGTAGGGAATTTTTCATTATGCAGATGCGAGCGACGTGCGCGATATAAATATCGCGAAATTCAGTGCGTGCGCGCGGCTCTCGCAAAAAATTCACCCTATACTCGGCATTTAAAAACCGTTTCCTCGTTACGGCACTCGCTATACGCCTTCCCACTTGCTTCGTCTTCTTCCCAGAGAGACAGAGCCACCCCCTCTATCCGGTGCAGTATACGCGCGCTGCATAGACACTATACATACCCCCCGACGAGGTTCGGGCCACTTCACATGGATTTTTCACTCGACTCGTCCCCTACTCGCTCGTATATAGTCGTAGTTCCCCCTGTGTCTTTTCCCATAGCGTGTGCGTAGAATCGAATGCATGTGCGAGGGCCACCCGCGTGTGCCCGCATGTGATCCGGCCTCCTCGACGTCGAATTTCATTCCGTAGATATAGTGCCCCCGGTTCTCGGGTTTAACGGCCCCATCCAGTGAGTATATAGTACAAGCCTGGGGGGAGTGTAGATAGAAGAAAAAATGCGCGCTGAGAGGAGGTCTGATGTGTATACATTATGCGAATGCTCTCGCGAGATGCACGTGTTTTTGAAATAAAATTCTCAAAGCTGCGCTGTAAGAACGTTTTCTATCCGAGCGTCTTCTTCTTCATCTTCACACATTAATTTTCCTCCGTCGAGCCCAAAATTCGGCTCCTCCCCGTAAACTACAGACATCCGTCCCAAAGAAATTCCTCTCCAACGAAATAACTCTCGACTAGTATATCCCCTCCCCCCTCCTCTGGTTATACGGCATCAGCATCATCATCTACTCGACTCTTCCAAGACAGCTAGACCAACAGAAAAAGAAGCAGCGAAAAGAAGGAGACGCACACATATACACACACGCGATTAACCCCGTTCGATCGAAGGAGAGACAGGTGGCCAAGCGGCGGCTGCTGCCGCTGCTCACGAAAAGCAGAAGGAAACCAGACCCAATAATCATACTGCCGGCCCAATAAACGCTGCTGCACGCACACCTGCCCGCACGCGAATCCACACATGCACACACAGCATATATACGTATACGCGCGTCGCCCCCGCTGTTATTACCGTTGTGTATCGTATAATACACAAGACACATGCGTGTGTAGGAGCAGCCTAAATGCCTGCTATTTGCCCTTCGAGCTGCCGCGGCGGCTCTTCTTTTTTGCCTTCGAGAGAGCAGTCGCTGCCGCGGGCTAAAAGGGGCGACGAGGAGCCGGCTGCTGCTTCTCGAGTCTACACACACACATACACACGCATGGCATTTGAATTTTTATCGGCGTCGGTATAGGGGCAGCGACTTTGTTAAAAATTAGCAGTTTATTTCAGGCCCGAGGAGAGCTCGATTCGCGCGCGGGGACTTAATTTTTAAATTGCAGACCACGGGGATTTTAATTAAATGTCGTAATAACGTCGCGCGCGGAATGAGAGACTTTTTCATAAAGCCACTAACTTTGCGCAATGCCGTCCCAGTTGAGAATAAAAAGGAGGCGGTGAGGTAAGGCAGAGACAGAAACACACGCACACCACCACCACTTCTGCATCGAAGTGTCCCCGAAAATTCCTCGAAGTATACAGTGTCCCGGAGACGAGCGTCACGCCATCCATTTCCCGGTCACTTGCGACGGGCCATTGTGTCACATAAATTAAAAAAAGGGAGAGAGGGGGGGAGAGAAACCAGCAGCAACATTGTCATTCCCGGGAAAAAATTTCGGGCTTTTAAAGCGAAACGATAATCGCTCGAAATTCCAGAAAGCGTCCGGCTCTATCTTTCTAAAAAGTCGAGACTCTCGAGAAGGTGCACCGACACACACAAACACACTTACATATGAAAAAATAGGGAGAAGAGCAGCAGACGGTCCCTTGGTCCAGGCGTGCATATATATGTATGTGTGCGTCTATACCGCTAGAAAATATATGCAGCGAAGCTAAAGGACTTCCTCTCTCTCTCTCTCTCTCTCTCCACACATACACACATACATTAGACATTTTATCCGAGGACGAAGACTCCTCCCACGACTTTGAAATTTCGAATTCCAGCCGGACGGCGTCTATCTCTTTTTCGTGGGATATATACGCGAGGACGATCGGCTTTCTTCAACGGCACTGCTGCTGCTACTTCTTCTCTTTCTCTTTGAACACCGCGCCTTCCACGAACTGCCTTCCAGAGAGAGCGAGAGAGAGAGAGAGAAGCCCTGCTGCTCTCTCGGAGGCGCATCCGGAATCGCCGCTCTGAAGAAAAGACGACGTGGGGAGAGAGAGAGAGAGAGAGAGAGAGAGAGAGAGGACTAATTTTCAAATTTGGCAACGCCGACACACGAGAGCTGCGTGCGCGCGCTGCTGCTCTCTGTGATTTGGCAACACGGCAAGCAGCAGACGGCTGCTCGAGCGCGCGCGGCTCGCTCTGCAGCGCGCTCCTTCCTTCGTGCAACGCGCACAGGCTGTCTGTTGCTTTTTCCTTTTCTTTCTCTCTCTCTCTCTCTCTCTCTCTCTGTCTCTCTCTCTTCTCTTGCAGCGCGATACCTACTTTTTTTCGCGTCTGCGTTGGATTTATTGTTATTATTAGTTTGAAGAGAAGCAGAAGCAGCAGTAGCAGTAGCAGCGCTCCGAAATGACTGTTTACGTTTGTAGAACACAGACACCAGCTGATTTGCGCTCTCGCAAAACAAGGCATTTATCAGCCTACAGTACGACGGGAAAAATTGCCAATATGCACATAGGTATATACATATATATATAAAGCGAACGAACGAGCGATCCATTGCATGAGAGTGGCGATATCGCATAAATTCCCCTCTTCCCAGAGCAAACACATTGTGTCCGGGCTATCCTCTCTCTCTCTCTTTCTCTCTCTGCAAACAGAGTAAATATACATATATACGCGAGAGAGAACGACTAGAAAAAACTCTTTTAATCTCCGCGTCTGGTCCTGCAAACAGATAGAAAGAGCAAAATGCTCGCGACGGTAAACAGCATCGATACATGCTGCACTCGCACAGACATACAGTATATATGAGAGAGCTGTACCCTACAAGCAACGGAGAGGCATATTTGTTACGCACATACGAAATTGCGCCACCACCGCTGCCGCTGCCGCTGCTACTGCTACTGCTGCTGTTATTACACGTTCTATATATCACGAGTCGTGCGCGCGCGGCCGACGTAACCCACATCGCGATGGAGCCCTTGCTATACGTATATACCCATATATACAGCTGTGGAAGACTGAGAAAATTTCGCTCCGAGGATTTAATTCAAAAAATAAGATCGTCATTTTTTTTAACGAGAAAATTTTCAGAGGGCCAGAAGAATAAGACAGTATAAGTTTCGGCCCAGTTGCGAGCGGAGCTCTCCTCTCTCGGGAGGTCGGCGGCGCGTCTAGCCATACACCCAAGCTGCTGTGCCGCCTCCTCCTCTTCTCTCTCAAAGAGAGAGAGAGAGAGAGAGAGAGAGAGAGAGAGAAAGCCGAGCGACTCACGCTTGAAATTCAGGTTTTCGTGCACACAGGCCGTACGTATAGAGACAGCCGGGCCCAGGGGACAGAGAGAGAGAGAGAGAGAGAGAGAGAGAGAGAGAGAGAGAGAGAGAGAAGAGAGGAAGCGAGAGGTGGGGGAGTAGGAGGAGGAAGCGAGGGGGAGCAGAGCGTAGAGGAGAACTCAGCTTCAGCCCTTCGAGGCGACTGTCTCTCTCTCTCTCTCTGTCTGTCTGTCTCTCTCTCTCTCTCTCTCTCTCTCTCTCTCTCTCTCTCTCTCTCTCTCTCTCTCTCTCTCTCTCTCTCTCTCTCTGCAGAGTTGGCCGCCGCCGCCAAGGTACAGTCCGATGCGAAAGTCTCGCGTACAGTAGCGAGAGCAATTTTATACCTATACACTCAGCTCCGTGAAGAGAGGAGGAATCCGCTGTTTCGTTTTATCGTTTGTTTAGTATCTACTAGAGCTGTGTTTATGCCGCTGAAGATGGATGATTGATGCCGAGCAACTGCACTTTGGCGTTGGATGATTTCTCAAGTGACTTTTGAGTATATACGCTGATTTTGGCAAATTTATAGTGGCTCCGGTGTTTGCTGCAGTATGAAGACTCCGAGAGGGTCTTATATTATTTGAATTATTTGGTTTACTTATATCATTTAAACTTAATTAGATTACATTGTAAACCACTACCTAACGTCTTTAAAAAAATGTATAAATAAATGTGCAATAAAAATTACAAAACAAATTTTTATTGTTGGTTATCGAAAGTTTGAGTGAAAGAGTAGTTTTAGAAGGTTCCAAAGATACCTTAAATTTTTCAAAAATTCGCTCCAGCCACCTTATGCAGTCGATGTTGAATATAAAAAGTTGCGCTGATTTCCAGCGATAAACCGCGCGCGAGATTCCGGGATAAATATTGCATTTGAAATTCCAGCGTAAAGGTTTATACTTTATTCGGTGTATAATCGATAAAACTGAATTATAAAATTGCAATGATTGTTTAAATCGCTGCTGCGATAGGAGCAAGCGATAAAAGCGGAGATAAAATTTTAAATCGAGGGACGAGCTCACTCGTACGTATACAAAAAGTATATAAACTAATACAGTATATCATTATACTGTCCCATTTTACTGCTCCGGTGCACTAAACAATTTATATCTACATCGTTGAAGAATTAATTTCGAATTTGATATTTACGGTGTGGAAGAATAGATACCATTTTCAACTTCAAATATAGACATACACACGCATACACACATTGTACATGCGGCTTTTCAAGAGAAGAGAGACGAGCTAATGCATTAGCATAGGAAATTAATTTGTAATAAAGTTATAGCCATTGTTAGAAACGCTTAAGGAAATAACTAACAAATTGCGTAGAAGACAAACTAGGTCTTTCAATTATCATAGACGCGAACCTTTGGCTAAGTAATAATTAGTAATTACCAACTTGCTAACTGCATCTGCTCCTAAAATTCAATTCCTCGCGCAAAGTCAATTTTGTACTGCTTTAAACTTTCCAAGGATTGGCGATGTATATGTTATATTCTCGCGTTAAATTCACTTATCACATAACGACCTCACCCGCGCAACTTCCTCGCTTATACATAAAAATATTTCCTATACATATAACATATACTCCTCGCTATATCAAAGTGAAATAACGAATCAATTCGTGGGCTATATATCAAACCCCTAAACCAATTGACAAATCACCTCGTCGTAACCCACACCCTTGGCGAGTCGTAAAAACTGCCCTCGCGACCGACGAGAGTATAGTAGTCACCCAAAAATCGGGAAAACCCGCCGCAATGTGTCACGCATCCGCGTATCTCCCTCGGCATCTCCTATCAATCAATAATTTATGCAACACACGCGCACATACATACTGACATTCAAATCGAGCAAAAACTCGTCGTCGCGTCGAGTAGCAGGAAAAGAAAAAAAAGACTACGCCGAAGCGAGGGGATCGATTTCCCATTTAAAAGTCGCGCGCAGCGATGCATTATTTTCGATAAAACCGCGGTCAAAGGGAAACAATAATTGCGAGAAAGAGGTGAACGAGCTTGTGCGCGTGATCGCAACGTGGCCTTGACTGATAAACAGAGAGAGAAAGAGAGAGAGAGGCGCGGATGCGGGAAAAAAGCTGCGACGAGAAGAGGATGGCAGAGAGGAAACGGGGGAGACAGAGTTATTGAAAAATCGTCGGGTCTTATATTCGACTGCAGCGGCAGCCGCCGCCGATATTTATGCGGCGAGAGATGCGAGCACGTGCGCGAGAGTGAAATTGTTTTATTATTCACGGAAATTTCGGTCGAATTAACACACGAATAACATCGATTCTCGGGAGTTTTGTTTACCGTTAAATATTATCACCGATGTATACATGTGTTCTCGATTATTCGCGATGAGTAATGCGCGCGCATAAAACGTGTGTTTTGTAATAGTTTAGCTATATCTTTACGAAATTCGGAGAGTAATGAAACTTTTTACGACACATTGTCGCGGGCGCTGGCGTTCTCGCGTCGTGCAATGCCCGATAGCGCGTGCAGTGCCTTGAGCCGAAACTATTAATTTCGCCAGAGTCAAGGAAAACGATTATATTATTATTGGCACGATATGTATTAAAGAAAAATAATGTGCAAAATATACACAAGTTTCGCAATGACTCATCTGCCTTTATCTCGGATTTCTGTAAATTCAACGGTAAAACCGTGGCAGTATAGCGCGCAGTTATTAAAACGGAGCGCCCATCGCGCGACGAGATAATAAAGTTATATTATACGCGCGAGATCGCGATCTTGAATTAAAGCACGGCTTAATTTTTAACGGCCGAATTTTCCAAAGAAATTGGAATTTTCGTCCTGTTTGAAAAAGCTCTCGCTCATACTTATTCTCCCTCCAAATTTCCCCCTCTAGTGTGTGTGTGTACGCGCATACGTATATGTATATATATATGAGGCACTGTACACCCTTTACCCATCAACCCTCGCAGTTGTAGACGGAGCATTCAAGGCGTAAAGCTGCACCCTCGAATTCGAGAGATGGAAATGCGAAGAGGGTGAGAAAGAAGAACGAGAGAGCGAGAGAGAGAGAGAGAGAGAAGAAGCAGGACGCCGCAAGGGAAGGGGGGAATTATATATCAAACAGAGAAAGAAACGCTCCGCGCAAGAAGGGCGAGCCGCTGCAGATAAAAACGAGACGCGCTCTCTGTGCAGTATATATATATATACACATCTATAGCGATTCTTCGCGAGGAGGAGGTTGGGTGTATATATAGAAACACAGTGAGAGAGAGAGAAAGGGTGAATCGAAGGATCGAGGGGACGCACCGGTACAAACAGTGAATGAGGGAGAAAGAGAGAGAGAGAGACAGCGCAGAGGGGGCGAAACACGTCGACATTGTTACGGAATTGAATTTTAGGCCGCGAGCGTGCCGCTGATTACTCGCGTTTTGTGTTTTTTTTCTCTCTGCTTTTTTTTGCGCGCAAATTCCCACAGCATGTTAAAGCGAATGTAGCCAGCCGTGCCGGGGAAGATTTTTTTTAAATACCACCGCACGCGACAGGGCTTGTTTTTCTTTTCGCTTCGAAAGACTTTCCTCGAATATAATCGCGGGGAAAATTCCGCGTTTTTCGGCGGCGCATCATTTTTCCGCAGGATTTCCGATGTGTTTTCATTCACTCGCAGACACACACGCGCACACCGAGAGAAAGAGAGAATATATAAACGCACTCGAGTGAGTAGCGCGAAAAACAAAACCGGCGCAGCTCTCGCGAAAATAAAAAGCCTCGGAAAAAATAGAGGCAAAAAACAACGAGGCTCGCGCTAACGACAACAAACGCGCGCTCATTGTCGTTGACTTTGTGCGTGTGTGTATGTGCAGAAAGAGGCCGGAAAATTGATATGGAATTGAAGCCGGAGCTCGAATGCATAATAGAAGTCAATTTTCGAAATGCTAGAGAGGAGGGTTATTATTATTATTATTATACAGGTTTGCAAGGAAATCACGAGCTTTGATTGATGCGTCTATACAAGCTTCTGTTGAAAAAAAAATATATATATATATATACGTAGAAATCGAAAAACGATTAATAAACCTATACACTTGCCTAATGGGACAGATTTACCCAACGGCAGCAGGTGGAAAAATTAAAAAGGGGCGAAAAAAAAGAATTATCCATTCGAAACACGCGCGCGCGCGCGCACACACAGAAAAAAAAAAGGAAGCCCCATATATGCGGGCGATACTATGCGCTGCGCGCAGCCTCTGCTCTCGCAGTTTATCGGCCGTTGCGGAGCACACAGTCGTTGTTTATTTCCGTATAACGAAGCTCTAATTACCGCGCGCGCATTTTCCCAACGATCGCGATCTGCCGGCCGATTTTTCGCCCGAGAAGAGCCGTATTTGTTTTACTCTATTTTTTTCCGCGATAGTCTCGCTCATATAACCCCTCGTTTTGGATTTTTTTCACCCCGCGGAATGTCCAATTATATTCCTAACGTTCGGTCGACTTTTCGCATGTGTGCGTGTTAATTAGTTTGTGAGTGTATATCGGCGAATCTGAGCGCGGGCGGAATTCTTCCGGTTCTTTTTTTTCGGACGACGATATAATTGCAGCGGAATTAGCTGACGCCGCCGTCGATACAAGCAGCTCGTTCAACCGAGTGTGTACGATATATCGAGAATGTGTATTATTAGAAACAATAATGTTTTTAATTTTTTTTTTCAACAAACGCGTTGTTGACTCATTTTGCGCAAAATTTTTTTTTTTTTATTTTTCTACCAAGCAGACCAGTTGTTTGCGCGAAAACTTGAAATCTCAAAAGCAAACGCAAATAGAGTATGAAATATCTCGCGCGCTCATTAATCGAAAGTATTTAATTGTTCGGCGCTGCATTGGAGAGGCATTGTTGAAAAATATACACGGCAAAAGGCGATTAATGCTCAATCGAGATAATGCAATAACGTTATTATTGGACAATTTGCCCGAGGGGGGAAAAAACGTGTCATCGACACCGGGATTATTATGAAAGCAAACAGCTTCATTCATGCTACGAAACCATCCTGTGTGTTTTTCCAAACATCCGTTTATTCACATACATACATACATGCTTGACGCTTACAACGAAGAGGCTGCTGTATAAAAAATGAGGAAGAGAAGATTTTTTTTTTCTAAATCAAGGAGCACACTCACCGTGGAGAAGCCAGTGGCTGCTGCATGCGCTGGCGTCGAGCGCTATCACCGGCGCTCCTGCCAGAGTCCCAGGTTCAGCGAGATCAGGGGGAGCTTCCAGATCTTCTCGAGGCCGAACTTGGAGATTTTGGTGCAGCCGTAGAGATCGATACACCGGAGTCTGGGCATGTTCTCGACTATGGTGATGATGCTCTTGTCGGTGAGCCTGCTGCACTGGCCGATGTGCAGGGTCTCGAGGTCCTGCTGGGTCTTGGCGATCTTGCCGATGCCCTCGTCGCTGATCGGACAGGCCGAGAGGCTGAGACTCTTGAGGTTGAAGAGACCCTGGCTGATGTGCTGGAGAGCCTGGTCGCCGATCTTGTCGCAGAAGGAGACGTCCAGGGAGGATATCCTGGAGCCGCCCTCGGCCAGGTATGCCATGCCGCTCTCGGAGATATTGTCGCAGGAGCGAAGGTCGAGTTCGCGCAGACTCGTGATCTTGGCGATGTGCTTCATGCCGTTGTCGGTGATTTGCACGCAGAATGAGAGGTTGATGGCCTTGAGGCTGGTGGCGAGGCCCACGGATATGGACCTGAGGCCCTCGTCGGTGAGCCTCTGGACATCCTGCAGGCCGAGGTACTCCAGAGCCAAATTGCCGCCTGCCTCGCTGTTCAGGCCGGCCAGGTAACCTATGCCCTGGTCGGACAGGTGCCAGCAGCTCCTCAGGTCGAGTCGCTTGAGATTCTTGAGGCCCCAGGCGATGACGTGGAGGCCGCCGTTGGTGATGTTGCTGCAACCGTCGAGCTCGAGGGTCTCGAGGTTCTTCAGACACTGGGCGATCTTGCCGAGGCTGGCGTCGGTGATGTTCTTGCAGTAGCTGATGTTGAGCTCGGTCAGCGAGGCGAACGGCTGACTGAGGGCGCTGTTGAGGCCGGCGTCGGACATGTTGTAGCAGCCGGAGAGATTGAGCGACTGGAGCTTGGGGATGCCGCGGAAGACGTCGCCGAGGCCACGGCGCATCGTTAGCGAGAGCACCTGGACGCGCTTGATGCCGCGCTTCTCCAGGCAGGAGAACACCGCGGATGAGTGTTTGCGCAGGTGGAGTCGGGCCTCAACACCCCGCCAGGCCGACCTGTGGTAGGCGGCCTCGCGCCAGGCGACGCAGACCTGGGCCGCGCGGCCCCGGTCCCTCACGTCGAGCTTGCTGAAAATGAGCGCGAGGATCTCCGGGTAGAGGCTGGACACATGGGTGCTGGTGGTGGCCTGCTGGCGGACGGGCTTGGCGGTCTTGCTTCGCTGAAGCAGCGGGTGTCGCGCGGCCTCGAGCAGGTGCGTCACGCCCGCGATGTGCTGCTGGTGGTGATGGTGGTGGTGGTGGTGGTGATGGTGGTGGGACTGATGGTGGTGGTGGTTTTGCTCGTGGTGCGGATGTCTGCCGAGCAGGACGTCCTGGGGACTGTGTGGCTGCTGCTGCTGCTGTTGGCTGGAGGAGTAGAGCTGGTGCTGCGGCGAGCGCTGCGGCGAGTGTTTGGCGGCTGCAGCCACCGCGGAGGGGTCCAGGTTAGTCGGCGTGTCCGTGTCGGCGGAGCCCGTCTTGAGTTTCTTGTGGGGCCTGAGGTGAGGCTGCTGGGGCTGAGGCGGCAGGGCCAGATAGGGTCGGTGTGGCTGATAGCAGTGGCCCGAGCGATGGATCAGAGTCGTCGGGCCGTGGCTCGGCGTCAAGCCCGGCAGTTTCGTCATCAGCGGCTGTAGCTGCTGAACCTGCTGCTGCTGATAATGGATCGGCTGCTGATGCTGGGCCTGCTGCTGCTGCTGCTGCTGCTGTTCACGCTGATCGCGACCAGCGCCTTCCATGCTACAACTTCCCTGCTCTCAGTTGGTCGTTTTGCTTCTCGATGCTTTGCTCTTGGTTTTTTTTCTTCTTTACCGATCAGCTGCAATAAGTAAGAGGGAGAGAGAGAGAACGTCAGTGTCTCTCAGCAGAGAGCATGGGCGCGCGATTTTTCCCGAGAGAGTCTCGGTAGCGGCGACTACGGAATGTGATGCCGAGAGACTGTGCTGCGCCGCAAGCGGCGAGAGAGCGGCGGAGCGGGGAGGAAGGAAGGAGCGAGACAGAGACACACAGAGAGAGATAGACGAACTGAGCGAGAGAGAGAGAGAGACGGACGGTATTCGGGGGAATGAGTGCGTGAAAGGAAAAGCTGCTGCTGCTGCTGCTGGCCGTGTCACTGGTTCAGGAATATTTCGTGCGCCGTTTGCGTCGCATCAAGGCTCGCGTATATAACCTCCAAAAGCAGCAACACTGGATAGATCTTCCGTCCCTCTCCAATACTTCTTCTTCTACTTCTTCTCCTTATACGCGAGTCTCTCGTGCGAGCGGTAGCGCTTCCCAATGTATACTTGTAATCTCGGAGCGTGGAAGAACCCCGCGTCGCACAATGTTATTATTCACACTGGCTCGAAGGAATCGACGGAGAAACGAACGAGCGAACAAAAACAACCAACCGAAACTATTCACTGTAAACGTAGTGCTGGTGTATCCGTCTTCGATAGCGAACTCGTTGAAAAAGAAAAAATGAGCGATTGAGGTCCGTCGCTTATATATACCGCTGCTGGCGTGGTCTGTGTTGCACAACACGCGTCCCTCTCTCTCATGTATATATGTATATATATACATATACACATATATGTATATATATATATAGATAATCACAGAAGCACATGCACGGTTCAAGATGCAGTCCCAGACTGAGTGTATACGCGCGTGTGTGTGGTGTATGTATATAGAGGGAGGACTGCGCTGCTCGCGTACACAGTACAGTCTCTCTTCGCGCGCGCGCGTGTATGCGTTCGTGTCACTGCGGCTACAGAAGTGCACCGACTACTGCAGCTAGGCAGAGAAAGCGGGGTGAGCGAACCGAACGGACGCGCTTCCAGCCGCAGACTGGCGAAGCCGCGAGCGACGAGGGGGAAAAACGCGCTGCCAGCTGGTACGACTCCCGACCGCGAGGCAGCACCACCAGTCCGCAACTCGCAGACAAGCGAAGCTTCGAGATCGGAGCGTGCAGGGGGCGCTTCTCATCGGGAGGCGGAGTTCTCGATGCCGATTGGTCCCGGGAGAGCGGACCTGGGAACCACGTGACTGGGTCGCCGGGTATCGATTCGGGTTGCACTGCGGCGGCATTTTTAAGTTTTCGCTCGGAGGGGCGGGGCCACGTAGTTCGGAGCACGTTGCTGCGAGCGTATATTGTGTGTGTATGTGTGCGCGGTGCTATGTGTGTATACATACATATATGCGTTTTCCAGAAAGGGGGCCCGTTAGTCCAGATCCAAAATCGAAATCGAGTGGAATTTTGGCCGACGCTCTTCTCGCGCGCATGTATACTCTATACGCGTGAAATTGGATGCTGCAAACTTTTCCGGGAAATGTATAAGCGTCCTGTATGTATACGTATATTGATGTATAAATACGGGTTGTAATCGCGAGCATTTGAAACTCGATCTTTCCTTCGATCGCGTATTATATATATACATATATGTAATTGACGTATAGTCGAGAAATCAAACGTTTAATTTTTAATTTTTAATGTTCTATGTATGATGCGACAAACGCAACGAATTATATTTAATTCAATAGAGTTGACGTATATATGTACATATATATATATATGCTGCACCGACGAAGGCGACTCGCGGGCAAAGCTCGAATGACGAATGGCAGTTCCAAAATAATAGATTATTCAACGGCTCTCGAATCTACCCTTTTAATGTAATTTCGATCATATAATAGAAGCCTCTGCGCCGCGCGCGCGCAGGAAACTTTTAGGCCGCGGCTTATATATAGATATATATGTGTACATGGGTATATAGATAGATATATATATACTCGCGGGCCAGCCATAAACGCGAGCCAGCGCAAATGCGCTCACAATGTACACACACACATACACACGCGTATATATATATGGAGAGACAAGCAGCCAATGCGCGTTTACGTGCAATATTTATCGGTGATTTTCGAACACTTCGATTACGGGAGCCCGCAGCCCGCGCCGCTCTCTGATGCTTACCGATGCAAAGTGTTATTGCTCGAAAATGTGCGACTGTCATTTTTTTCGACAGTCGGAATAAATTTTCAGCCCGAGAGCTAAGCACCTATAATACTTTTCCAAGCTGTACAATTTTTCGAGTTTTTCTGCGTATACTGTTGAGTTTTATATAATTATTTGTCCTGATGTATAACTGACTGTTGATTCTCATTTTAATTTTCATCATAACGATGATGTATATACAATTATAGCCTTGTTTGCACAACGAAATGGCGCTTCTTATTATTATTTACGTATGTATATCCGAATTGCAATGACAAATTTTCCCGCGGCGCGAGACACTGAACGTAAAATAATGCAAAACTTTTGAAAACCTTAAAAATTTGAACTGGGCCGTATTCCGTGAAAAAATAAGTCTTGAAGGGTAAATGTTGCTCTCAATATGTATATATACTCGCGATGGTCGCATAAATGTTTTACAGCCGCGGCGCGAGAATCTCCATCGATGCGCCAGGTGTGTAAAAATTTGAGCTTCGGAATAATTAACGTCGCGTATTTATACGAGTCTTGAATTATGCGCGGAATTCGAAATTCCTTGGGAGGTGACTTTTCGAGCCTTCAATCATTCATAGCGAGTCGTCTATCCAATTTATCCGAATTTGATTATTATCAACAAAATCTGTTAATACGCATATGGGGTATATTGAAACATTTCATCTATATACAATATATCGTATTATATAACGGTAAATGCTTTTCACTACATACGTCCACCCTCAAGTACGACTGGTTATATGCATTTCTGATGATGGCTATATATATAACTGCAGAATGTCAGACCTTTTGACATCGTCTTGTTGTCATTTTGAAAAATTCAACGATCGCTATAATTGCTGTTCCTCGCGGTTGGAGATTACACTAAGCCAGTTATGGTATATATGGAAACTTTGCTCGAAACCGGGGATACATTGATCTGGGAGTGAACGAAGTAATGGGTTACACAACATATGGAAGATATACTTCTGTCGACGCGGATGTGCTCATCGAGGACCACATGGGCATATAACACACCTTTCCCTCCTGATCGAGCATCTTTATATTAAAAAAAAGGAGCAAACTCTGCCGATGTTTTAGCCGTTGAACGAATTAGAGGACGAAAGGACCAATAAAGAATGAGTATTCGATGCTGTTGTATATTATGTTTTTCCATCTCTTGCCAAGAACAACTGTCAGATTTTTTCTGTATGCCGAAGGCATACAACTGCACCTAATTTTGAAGCACCTACGACAGCCACACAGTAGTAGGCTATAAGTATGCATATATATTTCTTTTTGTTCAATTATTCCAACATTAAAGTGATTCGATAGCAATGCGCAGCATTTGCCTTTTTTCTATTGAAAGTAAGTGCACTATATTTGCTCTGGTGCAAAATCAAGTCGAACAACTGTACAGTAATGTCGCCATTCACGACGTATATACCTATGTACATGAATACGACTACATTATAACGCTGTATGTAATAGCTAAAAAATAAGAAGAAAAAGAAGAAGAAGAAACGAAAGGACGCGGAAGAGAGAATAAGCCGCGCGTTTGAAGAGTCCGGCCTCATAACTCGGACAATGAAAATTTCGCAGGTTGATAATTCGCGTAATAAAAGCTCTTCTCTCTCCCTCCCTCTCTTTCTCTAGCGCAGAGCGAGATACGTCAAAGGAAATAAATAAAGGCCGCGCAGAGCGGGCTCTCGGGCCACTTAATTACGGCACTGCGAGAGTGAGAGAGAGAGAGAGAGAGAGACTCGCCTCTTCGTCGTGCGCTACGAGGAATAATAAAGTGGCCTCCCTCTACTTTCCCTGGCTGTAGGTGTCTATATGTATATATACCTGGTCCGGGGATCAGGTAGAGTGCTCGAAAGAATCCTCTCTCGGCTGCTCTTGAAAAGGCCAACTCCTCCCAAATTAAAGTTCGAAAAGGAGGCAGTGTATAGGTATAGGCTCTTCCTCCCCTGAACTATACATATATATATAGCACTCTTCTCCACTACTTCGAATTATAACGATAGGCAGCTCGGATTTTTTTCTCGCTTATATCCTCGTCCTTTATAGCCGGGCTTTTTTTCGACGGATCCACTCGCTCGATTCGCGGATTTCGTGCCGTCTATATATATACACACACACACACACACACACACATATATATATACTGAGAGAGCGGCAGCAGCAATGTGAATTTTAATAGCACGGGAAACTGTAATTTAGATGATGGCGTGTAATTTGCTCCTTTTAGTTGCCTGTATATTCCTCTATGTGTGCTCGGTGTATAACACATACACATACTAAAAATGTGTAAATACACCGCTGTGGAAAAATGTTAATTATATTGTTGCCCGCGCGCGCGCGCGCGAGCGCGAGTATATTATAAACGGGGATGCGAAATGCCGTCACGTTTTCTGGATTACCGACACTACAGCCACCGTCGCGTCTTTAATTATTAAAATTGCCAGTTTGTTTAGGAGAACTGCAGCGCAATATATAAGCGGACTCTGTAAAAGTCTCTCGCGTTTATCGCTTTATATGCGTGTGCTATATATATATATATATATATATATATATATATATATAAGCTGATCCTAAGCCTTTTTACGAGTAAATCACGCCGCGCGTCAAAATCCAAGTGTCGAAATAAAAAAATAAAAAAATACCGCTTTTTTCCCCGAGAATCAAAAATATACCATCCTCCCGCTGTACCAATATATACAGCTGTAAAGTCGTAAAAATCATTGCCCGTGCTATATTTTTCTATATACAGCCAAACAGAAAATCTAGGCTCATCTTCGCGAAAAGTCTCTTTCTCGCACCGTAGGGCGTCTCTCGAGGGATTCCCCGTCATAAAGCCCCTTAACCATGAGGACGAAATAATATAGTGTCGCCTCGATTAGTCCGCAGCTTTGTATTTATGAGCCGATCGCGGTACACCCGCGCTAGTATATATATTATATACTTTCCTCCGCCCAGCAAAGGCTTGTCCTCTCTCTGCGATTATTATAAGCGCAGAAAGTTTAAAAGGCTGCATAGTATAACACGTGCCCGATGCCAGGTATATACGCGTATACCTATATAGGAACCGGCTGCTACTGCTATATACGTGCGCATATACCTATAGGTATATATGTATGGACGAGGGGAGGAGAGCACAGGTATGTGCGCAGCAGAAGCGTCAATTGCAGCACGAGGGAATTTAAGATCCCTGGAAAAGAAGAGAAAAAATTTCCCCCTCGACCCTCGCCTATATATATATACATACTCCACGTACCGCACGACACGCCCCTGCGTACTGCACCGGCTGCTGCTGCTGCTTGTGCAGAGTTTCGCTCGTGCGTGCGTATATGCGCTCGTTCAAGGTATTGTTTTTCACGTGTAATATATGTATATATATATATATATATATATATAGAGAGAGAGAACTGGACACCTGCGTACAGAGCAGAGATGATGCGCGTTTTTCTCACTCGATCGACCTCGTGCGCGAATGATTAGTCGCCGATGAGAACTTTCTCGAGGAATTTCAGTGTGTACAGTACACTCGTGTCGTTCACACTTGAAAAATCAATGCCGTAATCTGTATAACGAATGTAAATATGTATTATACGATTATAGGTATATATAGAGAAAGATTATATAAAAGTATATAGCAGTATAAATGTCGAGCTGCGTGTACGGGGCAATCAATTAAAGCCTCTAAAACTGTAGCAAAATGCCTCCTATAAATACGGATTCCGCTTGCGACTATAAATAAAACTTTCATCGCGGCGGCCTCTCCTCTGTATAACAGAAAATAGAGAGAGAGAGAGAGAGAGAGAGAGAGAGAGAGAGAGACAGGGAGAAAAAAAAAGAAGTCTATGTTCCCCGTAAAGAAAGCCAGTTATATATCGGACATAAATCAAGACAGCTACTACTATACTACTACAAGCATAGAACGGAAGGAAAGGGGTATATATAACAAGCGGCGGAACACATACACTACTTTCTGGACCAAAGGATCCGTCCCTCATGTTATACTCCTGCAACGCATTAAGTGTATACACACGTCGTTCTCGTGTTTGAATTTGCCTTTTACTTAGCCGACACAAGCTCATACGCTCGTGCAGTATATATACCTATATATATATATATATATATATATATATATATATATATATATATATATACGTTTGTTATTCTATCGGCGCAGTTTATCGAAAATCGCGACGTGTCTTGTAATATATTATAATGCGCGCGGTGTGGGTGTCAATGGAAAAGATCGAAACGCGGCTGCGCGCTTGTCAATGCTGCTGTTGACTAATTGCGCTGGGGTGTATATCCATCATTACAACCCGATGCGGAACAACGGAGAATATTATGTGAATTATTATTATCATTTGATTTTTTAAATAATTTTCGCGCTGTGTGCGCGTATATGGAAGAGCAGCTGCGGCACCGCGAGTTTAGGCGAAAAGAAAGTGCGCGCAGTAATATGCAAATGAGTATATATATATAGCGCGTGTGCGAGATGCAAGATTAGGGCGATTTCTCATCAGACATACATATACGCAGCGCTGCAGCAGTTGATTATAAAACGGAGTTTGACGTTTTCTCCTCGTCAAAAGCTTTATATCAATCATCTCTTATCGCCCGAAAACGACTATATAATGTATATAACTTTGAAAATTGCGTATACGCTGCTCTATAAAATATATATATTTGCCGAAGTCCTACTTACATATATATATATATATATATATATATATATATATATATATATATATATATATATAACGAGAGCCGCCCATACAGTATACCATATGCGTATATTTCGCAAGACACCGTTCCTTTTTCACACACACGCACTCATACGTATAGGTATACTGCGAGAGACTCGCCTTTTTGTTATCTCAACGCACACACGCATACACGCCCTAGTCTCTCGTTACGGCCGCTCTAATTAATCCCACGAGCGCATGTATAAAAACTCAATTAAAATAGAAAGTCGGGCTTTGAATCACTACTTCTTTCGCAATTAAGGACTTCCTCTTCTTCTTCTTCTTCTTCTTCTTCTTCTTCTCCTCATCCTTCTCGGCAGTATAGAATCGGTATATATATACCGCTGATAAAATAGCTATATATGCGCGCGCGCGCGCCTGAAGTGAATTTCAAAATATCCCTCGCGTTCCCAGCCGAATTCGCGAAACTCGTTCAGCGCGCACATTCGTCGAAAAGCTCGCTCTAATCCTACTGCCGTCGAAAATTTGTCCCGGTTAAGAGGCGGATGATCTCTTATAAAGTCTCGTATATATATACGCGGCAATTTCGTGAGAGAGAGGTCTTAAGGTATTATGCACACCTTCCTTTTCCCCTTTGAGCTGCTCAAAGTTCCGGTGCGCAGGTCCGCATTTATAATATGTATTATAAGAACAAAGCCGATACCCGAGGTATTTACGAGGTAATTACGAGAGGAACCGATCTTCCCACGCATCCGATTTCTCTCAGCCTCGATTTATACATACAGAATCCGAGCAGCAGCCGATAACGCTTTTAATATTATATATACGCATACAAATAATCCACTACGGCGTAAAAGACTATAAAGTCCATCGCATCGCAGTAAAAGCCTGATCGAGTTTTCCTTTTTGCAGCAGCAGCTGCTGGGCATATATCCGGCCTTTTAAAATCGACGGAGATAAATTAGTCGGTATAATAGCTACAAACAGCCGGACAAAGCGTTGCAGTTCTCTCGAAATACGCGTCGATCGAGGGCGTTGTACATATACAGAGATCGCGAGACGTGCGATAGCGGCACATCCTTTGCTTTCTGCGTCTTCGTACCGTTATAGCTGCGTTTAGTATACAACTGCCGTTTTATTAATAATCAACTAGTTTATCCGAGGAAAAATTGATAAGGAGTAATATGTATAGCGGTTTTACGCTCGACGTCGTGCGTGTATGTTTTTTCATTGTTTTTATATACATATAACGATGATAATAATTTCATAAACGTGTATACGCATTAAGGCGTCGTCGATAAAGTTTCGCGGTTAAATCGCCGGGTTTATGTAAGTTTTCGCGAGAGACGTACGTTACGCACTCAACGCGGGCATAAACCGCCGGGTTGTTTAATAAATTTTCCTCTCTCTCTCTCTCCCTCTCTCCCTCTCTTGGATTGAAACGTTCGATTCTGTGTGAAAACGTTCGATCGGCCGTATAACACAATACCGATTTATCACGCGCGCGGGCATAAATTTTTGCAGTCGAGCCTCCCGCAAATTAGCCGTCAATGTAACCAAGAGCGACACGCGTGAATTATCCGGACTAGAATAAAAAAGACTGCCGGACATATCGCGATCGCGCATATCGCTATATCCCTATACACGCGCGTACATATCAGTCCTCGAAAGTCGCCTTACACGCACAAGTGACACAGCAGCAGCAGCAGCGGCGGCGATAAACCATCTCGGCTCTTCGTGGGCGCACTTCGCATAATAATTACATCTCTCCGTCTCGCCTTGCGCAGCTGGCGTCGGTATATAGGAGAACGCGTAGGCGCGGAAGAGTAGCTCCTGTCCGGATGAAAAAAAGGACGCGTCGGAAAAACACGACGGTGCTAATTGAGCGGGCGCGCAGCGGCGCAACGGCCAATTAGACAAAAGGGTATAGAGCCAGAGAGAAAGAGAGAGAGAGAGAGGGAGCCTGGAACCAATGAACCGACTGCGGATAGCCGCAGCTATATATGCTACTCTATACTCGCGGACGAGGACGATGTGGTATGCAGTGCGTGCGTATGCGCTCTAGTGAATGAGAAAGAAAGAAAGAAGGAGCCGCGCGCCGGTGCGCTAAAAGGTACCGCGCGCGAGAAGCGGGAGAGAGATGCCGAGAGAGAGATAGGAATTAAGAGCGAGCGAGAGGGAAAAGGAGAGAAAGGAGCCAGGTTGCCGCCGCCGCCACTATATACCGACTGGATATTGCGCGCCGCCGACAGAGGGATAAGCTCGCGGTCTCGGTTCCCCCTTTTCTCCCAACTCTCCGCGTGTGTGTGTAGATATATATGTATACTTACACACAAGCGTGTGCGCGTAAAACACGAGCTATAGTCGCTGCGGCGTTTCGTCGTCTCCTCTCGACTTCTCTCTCTCTCTCTCTCTCTCTTTCTATATAGGTACTTGTTCCGTTCCTGCTGCACTCGCTCTCCGGACGTGAGCTCGGACCGATAGGCCAGTCGCGATCGCGAGCTGCCACTGCTTCGCGCATATGTACGCGTGTGCTCGAAAATAACGATATCGCAAGTGTCCGTGGATATATTACGTATATATGATAGTCGCGGTGGGTGCAGGTATATACGGTTCGATGTCAGCTGTGAGTAAAGTGTGAGCCGTGAGGTATAGCGGGGAAGGACAGCAGGCTGCCGATACCGATTTTCCTGTATATACATCACTGGTAATTCTTCCGTAGTTGTGTATACATTATTACGGGGATTTTTACGCGCACGAGCTCGTAAACGTTGCTCTTACGGGCGAATAAATTTTCTGTAACACACCGGAGCGTTTGTAATAAAGTTATACACGCGCAAGGAGTGCTGTGCGCTCGTGTGTCGTGGGAATAGAAATTGGAAGTATATGAAATATCTTCGGGGGGCAATTAACGATTTCCGCGATGTTCCTCGGCTTGTAATACCGATGATTTTTGCTTGTTAAAACGCGTATATATATTATATACGCGAAAGGGACTTTCTGATTGCTTCCTTGCTAAATCATATTTATACCGAGATTCAAAATCCTCGCGTTTATTATGCAGCTAGAATATCAGGTGACTATTTTATATACGTACTCGCGAAATCGAGGCCATTCATCACGTCCGTCCTCTCTTCATTATATACGTAAAAACGAATCGGTCGCGCGGCTCTGCATTGCGGACGCATCGCCGATCTCTCTCTCTCTCTCTCTCTCTCTCTCTCTCTCTCTCTCTCTCTCTCTCTCGCGGCCGATCAAAAAATAATTAATTAGCCCGCGATAATAGTAATTGCGTCCGGCAGTGTCGTCTTTATCGAGGCGATAACTCTGCCGCGAAAATAATCTCCGTCCATTATTTTTCTCCTTCGTATATACATATATGTATCGCTCAAAGAGCGCGCGGTCCTTTCACATCAAGCGTATATATGTGTATTATATACGCGCGTACACAGCCGTTCTCTCACCTTTCATTAATTTATTTGTCAGTCAAAAAGCGCGCGAGCGCGAGCATAGAAAAAGGAATACCCAAGCACGATATATATATATATATATAAAATAAAGCACGCGGGGAAGAAAGACTCGCTGTGTTCATGATTTTCGTCTCTTTTATCCGAGCCGCGCGGCAGCTCCCTTTTTTATTCTCCCGTCTTCTTCTTCTTCTTCTTCTTCTTCGTCGTCTTCGTCTACTGGTTCTTTGCGAGCGGCGGCGATGTATATAAGTATACACAAGACTACACAGGGGCCGGTTCCTTTCGGCACGGCTGTATATACTTATTGGGACGTTAAAGGCCCGCGACTCGACGAGAAGCGAAATCGGACTCGCGCGCGCGCGCGCGCTATAATGAGGCGTAATGGATCGTCGTCGGTCGGGATATACATTATTGCGAGATTATCTTATATATATATATAGATATTTTTCGCGCTGCAATCTCTTAATTGCGCTACACCCCCGCGCAGTCTCGTTTTCATCTTGCATTATTGTATCACCACATACACGCGCAAAGTGTATATATACATAATATAGTGTCTTTCCTTATCGTTCGCGGCTCGACTTAAAGGCTCGACGTTCAAATATATGCGCAACATATGTATATATAAAGGTACATACACGCGCGGGGCAATTATATGGGTTTCTTTCGGAAAAGTCAGTATAGAGTTTGCTTTTGGATTTCAAAGAGAGTGTATATGCCTACGAATTTTGAAGAAAGGGCTCGGCCGCCTTGAATACACACACACACACATACATGCGTATATACCTATAGGACGAGGCGTATTTATACACCCGCGAGAAAATCAAACAGCCCTCCTGCGCAGGCTGTATATATACAGAGCGGATATTTGTATATATATATATATATATATATATATATATATATATATATATATATATATATATATATATATATATATATATATCGAGTGTCGATACGCCAAGTCTCTTCGCGTGATCGGAAAAACGCGCGCGCGAGAACGATCGTATCAAGGTGAACGGCCCCGTGAACTTGTGCCGGCCATATAACGAGTGTGCAGTGCTGCTGCGGCTATTTGTTCTTATCTGAAATTGACCGCGAAGGATTATATGCCGGGAGAGGATCATACGGTGTGCGGCGAGGGTTTAATGAGAGAACGTTGGACAGCTACCGGATATGTATTATATATATATATTTTTTAAAAGTTTCTAGAGCTCACATTGTTACACCGATTGTATATGGAGATTCGAGCGAAGTAATAAGCCAAATAGAAAATCTCGACCCTCAGCAGCGTGAAAATCGTTTTTCTCCTTTGATGTGCCCCGACGCCGCGCGCGCAATTGCCTAATCTCTCCGGGCTCGACAAACAGCCTGAACCTTTTATCGGCTGTCATAACGGCCTCAAGCCGAGAGAGAGAGAGAGCTTTATTGCTGCATTCTCCGAAGAGTCAAAAAAAAAAGACATCGCGCCTATTATACATGCTCTTATCATTATACACGTAGGTACTCTCTATATATGTATACATATATCCCGGCAGGAACGTTTCCATGTCATATCCTCGCGCCGATAGAGAGCAAACTGGGTCATTCACCCTATTCAAACAAAACGAGCGGTATATATAATATATCTCACCGACGGATCTGTAAAAAGCGAAATTCTCAAACGAACCTGCTGCTGCTGCTGCTGCTGCTCGAGAAAGAGATACACAGTCGAGTTGTCAATTAACCGAAATCAAAGTGTCTATTGGATACCCGTGTTATTTTCTTTGCTATATACATATATGCTGTATGTGTACATAGGCGCGGATCGACGTCGAGCGATCTCGAGTAGGCGACAGCATGCAGAAGGAAGCCCGAGGCGGCGATAGGGACGAGCATCAGAGAGTCTGCTACTGGGATATCGCTGCAGACGTTTGTTGGAACTGACGAGGCTCATACACGTTGCATATATAGTGTGGGCGAGAGCAGTTGTGCGATGTGAGTTAAATTATTTTATTGTTAAAATTAATATCTTCGATAAACTGTTTGCCCGCGATTCAATGTAAATCGGTGAATTTTATCAAAAGTCAATCTCTCTCTCGCGCGCGCGCGATCGATCGCGATTTTCCGCGCAAGAACGCGCAAGAAAACCGGCCTACCAACCTATCTCTCGCTGGCCCGCTGTAAACGTTTTCTAAACAAATATCCGCGCGCTGAATACTTATCAGTTTCTTTCCCTCTCGAGAGACTATCTCTCGGTCAATTAGATCGAAAACCACTTTTTCTCACCGTGCACGCAGTCTATACAACTAACACTATATACATATATACGTACAGCGCGTCGTCTATAGAGAGCCTGTCTCGCTGTACGCTCATCTCTCAGCCGGATGTTCCAGGCCATCGGCTATATACCAGAACAAGAGTATAATACCTATACATATCACATGGAAGTGGTAGTCGCGCCCTGACCCGGAATACATCACACAATGTCGTCTCGGCCCTGGACACGATCCGTGAGTATATATTACACGTTCGTGTATTACATGCATGTGTGCGCGTGTGTGTGTGTGGCGCGCGGTTACTTTCACGATGCGAAAGAGCGGTCGGTGCACAATCCTGCTAATTTTTTGCTCAGAGTAAGTGTGTATAAGAAACGCTCGTCGGTCGCGCGCACTGGCTCGAGTCTTCGTTTTGGAGAGTGTCGCGCTTGAATGCAGCCGCGCCGAGAGGAATTCGCGAGGGATATTGTTGGCTGTGCTTGTGCTATAGATATATATATATATAGTATGGCTGTGTATATACATATATAGATGTCGATGGCTTTCAGGTGAAAAGCGCGCTGGACATACGACTACTCGCTCTGCTGTTGCTCGAGCTCGTGCTCGGCAGTCTGGCTGGCTCGCGACGCGGCGGGACATGGATGTGAGTGTTTATTATTTTCATTGTTGTAATGTAATCGCTATACGATTGCGATATGTATCTCCGACACACGTGGACACGAATTTTTCACTATCTCGAATATATCTCAAGTGGACTCTGGATTTTCAAGCTAATATATACAATGACCAAAAAAAAAAAAGCACGTGTCCAATTACGTATACATAAAAACCCCCTCAACAGCCCAATAAAGCCCCGGCGCACTAAAACAATATATAGCCTGCATGTGTAATATCTTGCCGATCTCGATCGCGCAGATACTCCGGTCTTCGGGGTATCTCTCTGCTGGAGCCGGCCACGTCGTCCTCCGGCAATTCCGATCTTCCCGGAATAGTGGACGTGCGAACGATGGAGGCCTCGTCTCTGTGCTCGTCGTTGAAAGGTCTGTCGCAGGGCCAGGTGAAGCTCTGTCAACTGTCGCACGATCACATGCCTTGCGTAGCTCGAGGTGCCAAGGCCGGTATCCACGAGTGTCAACACCAGTTCAGGCACCGGCGATGGAACTGCTCCACCAGTGACGACGAGAGCGTTTTCGGACCGGTACTCGACTTGGGTTGGTAGAGATATAATTATACACTCTGTAAGGGATACCGCAGGCCAATGCTAACGAGAGTCCCGGATCGCGTTTTATATAAGCTGCGCGAGGATAATAAAAGACGATTCTTTTTTACTCGCATCAGAGGCTATACCGCCTGTAATTGATTGTCGCTGTAGAGTGCGCAACTTTCCAAGAATATATTACACGATTTACCGATAAATTCGCGCGGAGACACTATGTGCCCGCGTTATAATAAATTTTTGGCCACAGTGACGTTATATTATTATTAACCAGCGGGACGAAATTCGCGGCGCTCGCTTCCGGCACATAAATTAAGATTTCGCTTTTATCCCGCGCGGCAATGTAAAAAGAATCGCCTTTGCGTATATACATATATATCACACACGGGAGATGAGAGAGAGATAAATAATTCGCTTCTCTGTGTGTCCGTATAGGTAGTAGAGAGACGGCGTTCGTGCACGCGATAACGGCCGCGGGGGTCGTGTACTCGCTCGGCCGCGCCTGTCGCGACGGCCAGCTGTCCTCCTGCGGCTGTTCCAGGAGCGGTAGGCCCAAGGATCTCAATCGCGAGTGGATCTGGGGCGGCTGCGGTGACAACCTCGAGTATGGATACAAGTGAGTTTCCTCGATCGACTTATCGATTACTATCAGCGGAATTTCAAGCTATACAAATAATCATATGTAAAACGAGCGGGTGTCGCTAATAAATTCATCGAAACAACTTTCAACCACTGCACCTCGCTATAATTGAGCCGTCGATCGATCGATATCGGTCCGATCTTAAAAGAACCTATAGCGCAGCTAACAATGCCACCCACTATATTGTGTATCTGTCGCAGGTTCGCCCAGTCGTTCGTGGACGTTCGCGAGCGCGAAAGGAGCTACAAGCGACGCAGTCGCCAGCACGGCAGGAGTCTCATGAATCTCCATAACAACGAGGCCGGCCGACGGGTAAGTGCATCTGTGTACAGCCTATGCTATTCGCTTTGATATTATACCATCGCGATCCATCTCTTCTTATTCTCTTTCTCGCACAGGCCGTGATTAAGAGCTCGAAGGTGACGTGCAAGTGCCACGGAGTTTCCGGGAGCTGCAGCCTCATCACATGCTGGCAGCAGCTCGCCTCCTTTCGAGAGATCGGTAAGATCTGCGAGCTAGCGGATGCTGCTTTTTATATAGATGTATACACATTTACGCATACGCGCGCGAACGGAATCGCAAGTACCTGTACGCATCGACATGGCGAGCATGAACGCACAATTACGTTTATATACGCGGGGAATGTGTACTGCTAGAGACGAGTTTTTTTTTAGTCGAAGCGGTGATGATGATGATCATGGGAACGTGTACCGTACGACGAGACACACTCGTTGCTTTAAATTAAATTCTCAGATTTTTATTAACATAATAAAAATGTTATCACAATCGATTAGACAATCCGTATATTTATAGATTTTTTTTAGATCGAAGTTTGTTTTTTTACAAAAATTCAATATTATTATCCATACTAATATCACGGATAATTCAATTTACACATGTATAAATTACGTCTACTTTAACTTGTACATACATCTCTTTAAAAAAAAATATATACTAACTAAACTTACGTATTACGTACATGCCTATGGCTACGGCGATTATCGAAGCTCGTTACGCGGTTCAGCTGATTTTTCACTCGTTGGCAGACTATACATAATATAGAATAGCGATAATTACATTCCCAAAACGCTACTAAGAATCATACTACAGATTCGCCTTGATAATCGTTATTGATGGTTTTTCGAAACTCAGGAGATTATCTGCTGGACAAGTACGACGGAGCGACAGAGGTCAAAGTGAACAGAAGGGGCCGATTGTCCATCAGGGATCCGCGATACTCTCTGCCCACTGCCAACGACCTAGTCTACTTAGACGACTCGCCCAACTATTGCTTCTCGAACACATCATTGGGCTCATTAGGTTTGTATTGTCCGAGTTTGGCAACGAGTCTGAAAAACTTACTGCGAACGTGTGTACGAATTCTTTTTTTATCCCTTACTTTGCACGCTAAGAAAGTGGATACATGTGTTGCTACCACGGTTTGGCTATAAAACGCAGAGAGAAATAAAGATTCAGGCTGTTTGTTATAATACGAGCGGCTCAAGCAAGGTCAAACAAAGCAGTTTTGACGCGCAGATTGATAAGGAAAAGAAAAAAACCACCTATCTTCGCTATATAACCGGAACCAAGAAGTTCAAGCTTTGGGAGAAAGGCCAGTCCAAAAATGCTTTGATTTACGGATACTCGAGCTTGATACGCTACGGCCGATGAATCTTTGGTTCTCCGTGTACTAATTTAACGCGTTCGCTGCGACTACTTAGTTCATTCATTTTTTTACATTGGTAGATTTGGATATGTTCAGAGAATAAAATCTAATCGTCGGTTTCGTACTATAATTTTATCTTTTACAATAAGTACAAGACAAAACTTTTTCGAGTAAATTCTTTGTACAGACTGCAAAACTTGCAGATTCGCAGCGAACGCGTTGAAACAAATCAGCGACTCCCGGTGCATGCGATAACAATTTTCATAATATTTACACTTACATTACTATCAATACCGTTTAATAAGATTATGCACATGCGTACCGAGAGCCTCTTTACAAAATACAACATTCAACCGCTCAACGTAGCATTCAAGCACAAATTGTATCATTATATTTAATGTAACAAGTGATAGGAGTATAATACCTACTAGTAGAAAAAGGAGGGAAAAAAACAAATTACAAAGCTTTTTATATTATAGGAAACATTGACTTCTGGAATAACTAATAACATGCTTTCGCTTTCGTTGATTTGTCGTACATCAGGTACTCGTGGAAGAACCTGCAACAGAACGTCGTCGGGCATCGACGGCTGCAATCTTCTGTGCTGCGGTCGGGGCTACAACACGCAGAAGAGCACCATCAGCGAGAGGTGTGACTGCAAATTTCACTGGTGCTGCGAGGTTCAGTGCAGCACCTGCAATAAGAGCGTCGAGCTTCACACGTGCAAGTGAAAACGAACAGTCTTTCGTGATCTCTCCACGTCACGATGCGCATAGGATTATACGAATTACATTCGATCAGTCTTCGACGAATGTGCAAAGTTCTTCCAGCGAATGGCGGACTGTGTATTTACACGGACGAATACTTAAAAAGAATAAACAAAGCTTTTAATCTCTCCCTCTCTTTCTTTTCATCGCGAGAAAGAAAGACGATGATGAGCAGCTGTATTAATATGTAAAACAGACTTGTTCGTGTATTGTTATTATCTTATAAAGTATGAACAACTGATGCGAATTTCCAGTAACCTGAGTTCTTTGAGCGAGCAACGTATCATCGTACAGTAGTAATAAATAACAATTTGCTTTATAAAAAAATCGTAGCTTTTAAGAAATCTGTACAGCACTGAGTATTATCGACTCGTATACTCGTCCATCACGCTGAACACAAAGGTGAGGCAGCCGAAGGTGAGAATGGAGCCGTGATCGACCATAGCACTGCCTTCCCAACCCTCGCTCATATCGATGTCGTTGTTGTACCTATCCTTCCTCTTGGCGCACTTGCAGATACACTGCTTCTCGGGAGTCTTTACCGTGGCTGGCTTATTTCTGTAGGCGATCTGTTTTACGATTTCTACCGTGTCCAGATCCTTCGTTCTCGGTGAGTGTCCATCCGTAAACTCGTGCTCCACCGGATGTATGTTGTAATTGCAGGAGTAAAGAACGTTGTCGACGGTCGTCCCGTGCTCGCTGTAATTCAGCAACTCGTACCGTTTAGTTGTCTGTAAATAAACACGTATGGATTAGCGATATATACAATGCAAGAGAATACAAGAAATATATTTTAAAATAATACACTATTTTTTTGGTGTTAGAAGAGCAAAGTTTTGTATACAAGATGGACATAATTTTATACTTGGCATATATACAATAACCATAAACCGAAATAAAAGTATTAATAACAAAATTAGTCTTTCATTTACCTCGTCGAAAAATATAACGGCATGCTTGGGAGACAGAAAAGTGCAGTTGCCATATCTAGTTAACACTAGATCAGAATCACCACCGGTTCCAATATTCAGTGTTCTGCAAGTCATAAATACAGGTGGGCCAGCAGTCTTTCCCAAAGGAAACAATAAGGCTCTTGCTTTTGATGTACAGTTCAAATTTTGATAATACTCGTCCTCTGGATTTAAAATTTGCTCTATCCTTTGTTGAGCTAAAGCTTCTAACACTGGCCTCTCTAAAATACTAATACCTTCCTTCACACTTAAACCTAAACCACTTCTTATAAAAATGTTGTCCTCTACATCACTTTCACATTTGCTACCATCACTTATTTCGCTAGTTTTTTCAATTTGTACTATTTCATTTTTTTCTTTCCTTTCCTCCTTCTCCCTCTTTTCCTCTTTTCCCTCACCCTCTTCAAATTTGTCTACAATGTCATTTTCACTAATATCTACAACACCATTGTTCGTAATATCATCCTCTTTTTTTTTCTCCGACTTGACTTCCTCTATCTTCCCGTCTGGCAAAATGTCACCATCAGTCTTAGCACTATCAGAATAACATTTTCTTTTGGCAGTGTACAAAAAACTACCCGGCCTGTACAGATTGCAAAGATCGAGCTCTGGAGGATTTGCATACTGAAATTTTACACTGGCTGGAACTTTCACTCTTGACTTCAGATTGTGCTTTATTTTTATCCTAAAAGGAGGATTAGCCGTGTGTGCTTTTCTCAAAAATTGCAGTTTCACAGCATGCTGATCAATTTGCTGATGGGCAAACTTGTCCCACAGTTTGACTCTCTCAGTTGCAGCACATGAGGTTAACAGATTTTGATCAATAAAATGATTCAAATGATTGGGACACATCCATCGACCACTAGGGAATGCAGTAAGTGGAGGATCTAAGCAGTCTTGATGAAAATAGAGAGGACAGTAATCACATGCTATTAGAGGAGCCTTCCTACAACTTTTTTTACATACAAAACAAAGACGAGCTGGTAGTGGAGTAATTGATCCATACTCATGGTAGTGAATTTTGCCTATAAACAAAATTAACAATGATGATACAAAATATTGAAAAAAAAATCTAGCTATGCACGATACAAATATCTTGTAGTGCTAGATTAATTTTTGTGCTCTACTCGCTATATGAAAGTACCACTTATTAAGCACTCTATTCCAATACCATGTATAAGAAAAAAAGTTAGCCTTGTAATCATTTAATACTAACCATTCACATTATTATGATGCTTTCCTCTTTTATAAGATACAGGATCTATCTTATCCGTCCCAGGAAATGTTATAGGTATCTGCATCTCTCTAGGTAGCTCAAATTCTCTTGGGTTAACTAACGAGGCTGCCAAAGCAAGAACTTCTAAGGCATTTTTTTTCTTTCTCTTATTTCCAAGGGAATTATTATCTTTTTTCATGGCGCAGCGACAAGCATGGCATATCCATTCTCCATTTGGAATATCCGATAAGTCTAATGGAGGATCACTGCATAGAAAGATTCAAATTAGTATAGCAGCAAGCATAATGTACCTCACAATACTGCTGTGTCCAAAGACAAGTTTGCTCACTGGCATTGTAGGTGAAAGGATGCTGGGCATTTATCACAGCAAATCAGCTCTCCTCCATCATGGCAAGCATCACAGGAGTCTCTATTATGTCCTCGACCAGGTCGCTTAAAATATGCATGCCTTCTTTCTTCTCTTTCCCTTTTTAATTTCAGTGCATTTGAGTCATCCGATGAAGGTGGTGCAATCAATGCCTGAATTTGCTGCAATAACAATTTTTGCATTTAGCCAAGCCTAACCCAGCCTATAATTCATTAACAAATATAAAATAATACTTACTGGCATCAGTCCACCAGGAGAGTTAACATCAATTTCAAAAGCAGGAACTTTGTGAGACATTGTTCTGAGAATTAAAAATAATTACTGTTGATTATCTTGGCAATGAGAACGAGTCCGTTTCTCTGCTGAATTTTTTTCACTTTGAATATTAAAGTTTTGCAAAATGATTTTAGAACTTGGCATTGCATTTACTTATTGTTCCTTTTTGCCATGATGAAAAGCAAGCATGAAAGTAATCACGGTGGAATAATAATTATTTGCCAAACTCAGGTCTGTGGTGGTAGCACGCGCTGACGTCATCTTACGCTCGCGACAGCGTATTGTTGGACGGTCAAAGTTCCGAATAGGAACGAACAGTTTATTTCAAAAGGCTGACATTATTGTGACCCTTAGCGCATTTCCTGGCAAGTTTTTGTAAATATAGATACGATTGGAAAACGCGTTTAATTATTTAAGATACGAGTTTAACGTTCGATCGAGCTACATTCGATAGGAAATGGGATGGCGTGTTTTCAAACTTGTCGTCACAATAACCAGGATTTGATGGTTATCTATATCGCGTTTATCGGCAACTCCTCTATTATATATATACGGAATATCACATGATGCATATTCAAATATTTGTATTATGAATTTTATTGACAACAAATTTCATTAACCATTGACAAAATAAATTTATAATTTTTAAATAATTTATTTTCAATCATATATTAACAAACACAAAAGTAAGGCATACTTTATTTACATTTCATTTACTTCTTATAGAAAAATATAAAACTAAAAATTTACTTCGTGTGAAATATAAAAATTAAAACAAGAAATTTTTCGTCATTTCAACCCTATTTTGCTTAAAGCAGTTAAACATGCTATGATACAATATAATACACTTTTAAATTTACAGTTTTCTTACTAAAATACATGTTTACAAGATCAATATAAATTCGATTTAATATAATTAAGTATTTGACTAATTTCGTATGTATGTACATATGTGCATTTTGATGCTCGGAAAGTTACTTAGATTTGTTTAGACTATCAGTTTTCACTACTAATACTGGAGGGCTATCCGCTAATTGCACTGGTCTTCTGCGACGTCTTATAATAATTACATTTTTACCAAGTTGTGACTTTGGAACAATTGTTTTTACTGCATCCACAAGGTCGATCTTACTCCTCTTTACTGCAATTTCAGAAACCACCGAAGGCTTTGAAGGTTGTTTTTTGGAATTATTACAATTAGTACTGGCTGGTTGCATTCTTTTGTTTTGCAACTTTTCAACTACGCAGCTTGGCTTTGTCTCAGTGCAATAATTATTTTTCCCTGCATCCTGGTCTGGCTGAGATTTGACATTTTCCTCTTTTTCTGAATTCGTCTTGTTTTCTACAACCTTTTTAGTTGGACAAGGTTTCTTACTTTCTTGTTTAAGAACATCACTGTCAGTTATACTTTGCAAGTCTTTCTTCTTTGTCTCAGTGCAATTATTTTTTACCATTTTTTGGTTTAGTTGACATTTCGAACTGTCCTCTTTTTCAGTATTAGAATTATTTTCTACAAGATTTTTACTTGGACAAGATTTTTTATCCTCCAGTTTTGAAACATCATTAACTGTATTTCGTATCTCATTATTTGCATTGCTTTGTTTTTGGGTTTGTTCATGTGCTTTGTTGAAAGTAGAGTTTGTAATAATGATTTCTTTACTCTTTTTATGTTTTGTAGTATCAAAGTTTTGTGGTGGCCTTCCTATAATATTTTTGTCAGGTTTTTCAACGGAAGTGTCAATTTTAATCGAATGATTTTTCATATCTTTAAAATCAGGTTTCATTACAGTTTTATCTTCAGATTTTTTACGAGTTTTTGTTAGTTTTGGTATATCTAATGTAGACTTTTCCGTAGATTTTTCCTCAAATGGTTTGTTGTTTATGTTGGAATCATAATTTAAAGAATTCGTTGTATTTAACGAAGGATTTTCTGAATTAATTTTGTTGTCACAAGAACGCGTACTTTGTAAACATGATATCGAATTCTTTTGAGTAAGCAAACTTTCTACTATTTCTTCTTTTTCTTCATTCTTTGATTTTATACTTTCTTTTTCTTTCTTGTCTGATTTGCTAACGCCTTCATTTGAACTAACAATCTTAGTCGACTTATCAGACTGCAGTTGTTGATCAATGAATTTTTCACTTGTCTTATCAGTTTCCTGAGACTTAGTTTTATTTTCAAGAATGACCAATTGATCTTTGAGAGCATTTAACCTATTGTTCAGATTTTCTTCATCCTCACTGTCAGATATAGATTGCTGTGAATCTACAATTTCACCTTCCTCGATATCATCTAGTAAGTATTTTGCATAATTAGTTTTAAGCAATATATTTTCTTGCTTTGTCTTAATTAAGATATTTGAATCTTTTTGCAATCCATTAGCAAGAAATACTTCTTGTTCATTCCTTATTCTATTTTTATTTTTAGCTTTTGTTACCAGTACACCTTTTTGTTGGTCATTTTTCATTTTCTTTTCATCCATCACTTTTGCTGAAAGATTGTCTGATTCAATAGTATCTTTGTCTTTTTTCTTTGGATTACTTTCTTTTCCAGGAACTTCATAGGGTTCTGATGCAAACATTGATTCGATAAAATCTTCATCTTTTCGTTTCTTTCTAGGGGACAGTACTTCTTCAGATTTCGATCGTTTTTTGCGCTTTGAACTTATTACTTTGTTGTCATTTTTTCTAGTCTTTTCCTCTGGCCTTTCTTTATGTGTATTATCTGTTGCATTTTCTTTTAAGTGGACATCAACACGATTATCTTGTTTTATTCTTGGATCCCTATTGCAGTGATAAGAACTTGCATCCAAATTACCTTGAATAAAATTGTCTTTGTTTATTCTGGGATCTCTATTACAGTTGTAAGTGCTTACTGTTGCACTGACTTCAACATAATCGTTTTGTTTTATTCTTGGATCTCTGCTGGTGCGATTAATGCTACTACTTTTACGTCTATCACTTGGATCTCTGTCACTCCGATCACTGCTACCAATTCTTTGTCTATTACTTGGATCCCTCTTAGTGCTATTACTGCGTATAGTTCTTTGTGTATCTCTTGAATCCCTATTAGTGCAATCTGTGTTAGTACTATTACTGCTATTGCTTCTTTGTCTATCATGTTTATCTCTGGAATCCCTGTCAAAGCGATTACTGCTTTTACTTCTTTCTTTATAACTTGGATCCCTGTTAGTGCGATAGCTACTTTTACTCCTTTGTCTATCACTTGATTTATGTGATCTATAACGGTCTCTTTCATTTTGATACATATCACGTCTACTGGGCCTATGAGATACTTCTGTTGTGTGACTTTTGTGATTGTCATTATATCTGCGATTATCCATATGATGATGAGCATTATAATTTTGATTTTTGTAATCTTTGTTTTTCAAAGAATCGTAACAATTAGTATAATTTCGATTATTTGTATAGTTTCTACTAGATATATGACTATCATTTGTGCCTATATGTTCATCAAAACTTGAAATATCTTTTTTGATCGTATCATAAGAATTTCTCATTGAAGCCAAGTCATCACTAGGAATTCTATCAAGATCAGATGTTTTGTTTGCATCAAGATCATTTGCAAGTCCTTGAGTTGATTTATTTACAAACGAGCGGTAATTTTCTTTATTATTTGCTTGATCAACAAACTCATTCTTTACTTTTACATTTTCTTGAGTTTGACTCTCCTCTACTAATGTTTCCTCATCCTGATGTTGTTCTTTCATTCTCTTTTCTTCGTTTCGTCTTCTCTCGTCTTGTTTTTCTTGTTCTAGTCTCGTTTTATTTTTCTGCTCTTCCTTTCTTCTCATCTCTTTTCTCATTTCTTCCTGTTTTCTAATTTCATTTTTCTGCTCTTCCTTTCTTCTTATCTCCTTTCTCTTTTCTTCTTCTTGTTTTCTACTTTTCAGTTCTTCTTGATACCTCTGCTCTCTTTTCTTATCTTCCTGACGTCTAATTTCACTTCTCCTTTCATCTTCTTTTTTTATTTCAGCCTTCTTTTCTTCCTGCCGCCTCAACTCGTTTTTTTTGTCTTCCTCTTGTTTTATTTTATTTCTCAGCTCCTGTTTTTTAATTTCATTTTTCCTTTCTTCCTCTTGACGTCTTAACGAATTTTTCATTTCTTCATGTTGCCTTATTTTGTTTTTCAACTCTTCTTGATATTTCTGTTCTCTTTTCTTTTCTTCCTGAGATCTAATGTCATTTCTCCTTTGTTCTTGGCATCTTGATTCAGTCTTCTTTTCTTCCTGCCTCTTTATCTCATTTCTCTTATCTTCCTCTTTCCTTGCTTTGTTTTTCTGAACTTCTTGTTGCTTCACATCACTGCTCTTGCCTTCCTCTTGTTTGATTTCAATTTTCTTTTCATCTCGCTGGCCTATATTGTTTTTTTCTTCCCTACTCTTTAATTCTGCTTCCTTCTGTTTTCTCTCGTTTTCTTGTTCATCTAACAGTTTCTTACGTAATCTTTCTCCGTATACAGTTTTTGGATAATCTTGCTTAACCTTCACATCTTCAGTATCAGATCTGCTTTCAGCATCAATGGCTTCTTCTTCTTCTTCAGGACTCATATATTCTTCGGGAAATTCTTCTTGCACTTTGTGATCATTGATGGGAAAAGTGATTGGCGGGGGTGGAAAGGAAAACTGATTTAAAGGTACGCTCAACAAAGGAGGAGGATAACTAAATTTGCTATTAATTATGTTTGGGAATTGAGCAAGAGGATCTAGCACTGGTGCTATCATTGGAGCAGGTAGACTTGGCTCGACTTTTGGATACTGATTTCTTCGAAAGGCAAAGTTATCTAACCTAAAATAAAACAGGTTTTAACGAAAGGACTGTACAAAGGAAAAAACGAAGTCACTTACTTTGTCCTTAAATCCGTTATCGTACGATCTTTTCTGGAAATCTCAGCTTTGGCAGTTTTAATAAGAGACGAAAAATTGGTCTTCAGCTGAGAGTTTTGACCTTCAAGCTTTGCCAGTTTTGATCTTAATTCATCGAGTTCATTCTCCAAATTCACCTTTACATCCTTCAACTTTTTAGTCTAAAGATTGATCGCAGTAAAAAATCAGTAAATAAGGTGAACTATCTAAAATCTATAACCTATTCATCAACTTACGTCCTCTTCCTCCTCCCGTCCAATTTCGTTTTCATCTTCGTGAATATTTGCCAAATCTCCATAGATATCAAAATCTTCGTCCATTATACGCAAAGATCACGAAACAACCTGCGCATAATTCGCTTGATGCTTCGAAACTCGAGTTAACAAAAAATAAACAAACTCGAAGTTTCAATTTACGTATAAAAAGTAAGTATCTACTTATGCTTGTTGCTTGCAATACTCGCGGTGGTATATACCTACTTAGTTCGGAAACATTGGCCGCTATGCGCGGGGGTCGCGCGCGAGATTTCGCGCCAGAAACCATCTGTTTAGGCTGAGACTTGTTGCGCGCGTGTAGATTGGAAACTCGAGTTTGTAAAACGGTTTTCAATGGAACCTGCGCTACCATGCCTACGCTGGTAATGCATGTGTTTTACCATGGGAGAGTGAGTTGATACCAAATAATACTTATATGTAAGTATAAAATATGCCACCATAGTATTTTGTTTGTTAGTTCCCTTTTGTTTTAAAAATTTAGAGTAAGCTGCATGATAAATGCCATGTAAGTATTGTTCTTTTTGTTATACTGTCGTAATCCGCATAGTATATAGTACTAATAAATACATATACGCATAGTATATAATACTAAATAATACAGTATATAATTCCCATAGAAATATTAATAGTGAAGTTTGTTCTATTTTCAGTTGATAAATTGTTTCGAAATTTCGCTTGTAACTTTTGATAGAGTGGACCAAAATTAAAAATCCAAAAAAAGAATTCCCAAGCTACCAGTATCATTCATTCATAGAAAGGTGCTCACATTTGAGTCATACTGCGCATCCATTAGGGGTTATCACACTTACCTTCCAAATTTGCATATTACCCACTCTGCCAGCTGAGAGGGCGTTGAAGTCGCTTGGTGAATAGCATATATATGGATCAAGGTGTATATAATGTCACTGTCAGATGTCAAATACGATCGATCCGGGCGATAGATTCAAAAGTTACTATAACCACATCCCGTTGTACATCAGGAAAACTAGGACCCCATGCTGCATCAGTTGCTTATCAAGATTTTCCACGGTCGGTGCCTAGCTCACCAGCAGCCAAATCAAGGAACTTCTTGGTAACATCTCCACAATCTCACAACCAAGCCGATCCAGGACCTGAAACCCTTCCTCCACCATCAGGCATGTTTTGAAAGACGAGCTTGGGATACCGATGCAAATTGCGGTCTCGTGCGCAGCGAGTTCTTTAAATCTCATCATCCTCATGCAGGTGGTGGACCACAATCTCCACGTGTTCGTATATGAATACCTGTTGGTGTAAGGAACAAACAAAGGGAAATTTTTTAGGTTTATCGTTACACTAGATCAATCAACGTAGTTATACAGTTACAACTAATACACACCAGAGTCCTCTCCTTTTATCAAACTTGGGCTGAAGTACTTGGACAGATTCTGAGAGATGTCAACTGTCAAAGATGACAATTGAGTGTGAGCAGCGACACTATACTATTGAAACAAACAGTGTCACCACATTAAACAAGCGCACAAAAACGAACGAAGTATAATAAATATTTAGCATATATCGCTAAAAAACCCATGTGCACTGTGCCGGCCAACGTCGCGAAATTCGAAGATAAAATATATAACGCACCGCGGCTACCTGCTGCGGAGTATGCGCAGACAACCACCGACTGCCGGAGGGCGCCACTGTCACGCCCGTCGAGTTGTACACACACCGCGGCGAACGCACGCCGCGATTCAGTGCTGACGCGTACCGTTGACTGGCTGCACAGGCCCGTAGCGCAGCGCAGCTCGCGAGCGCGCGTCGTCCTACATAAGTATACATAAACTCGTGTGTTGTTTTTTTTCTACCTTGAAATCGTCTCCACTGCAGTGGCCGAGAAAGATATTTACATACACCGATACACAGATCTACCTGTGCATGGTAGGCTTGATAAAATACACTTAACCGTCCGCGTCCGCACTGCCCGTCCAGCCGAAAGTTCCGCGTGTGTGCCTCTACTCGCGAGAGTTCTCTCAGTCTCGCACCACCTTTACATTTTACTACTACTTACACACACACACACACACGCGCGCGCGCGCGCTCGCACACATATATAGGTATATTACTACCTGATGGCGCGAGAGAGCGAGCGAGTGTAGCGCGTTTTTTCCTCTCTCTTTAACACTGGCGTTCGCCGCGACGCGGTATAGTGTGGTATAGTAGTAGGTATATGGTATAGTAGTGGTGCATCAGTGTGTACAGCAGCTATATAGTGCGGTGTGCTCCGGTTATATTATATGCATATTTTACCTGTGCGTGCAGCCGAAAAATCAAGCCAGAGTTGTGCCTCTCTCCGTGTACATTTACAATCCAGCCGTCATCGAGCCTACAACACATACATATACGCATAGAATCCATAGACCAACGCAGCAGCTGCCAATCTAAGAAAGAGTATATAACACGGGAGAGAAAGAGAGAAAGAGAGAGTCGCGTGTTTATCGGCGACTGCGGCGAGCGTGAGACGTCGGCCGTATAGAAAATATGCGGCGTGCAGCCTGGGAACTCGAGGACAAGTGCATGAGCAGCAGCGGAGTCGCGGCGAGAGGAGCGCCGGCCTTTAAACGCGAAGCCATGGAGCGGCGGCGACACTGATACCGTGTGTCTGTCGCGGTAGCGCAGCGCTGCAGTAGTATAGTAGTGGTGGTAGTAGTAGTAGAATAGTAGTAGTACCGGTCGCGCGCGGTGACCGACTCGCTGCGCCTCTCCTTCATCTCCTCGTCATCGTCATCAGCAGCAGCAGTAAGAGAGAGAGCGGAGCATAAGTGAGTGCGTGTGGAGTACAGGATCGACGAGCCAGGGCCGATATAAGCTGCATCAGAAGAGAGGAGGGAGCTCTCTCTCTCTCTCTCGATCTCCGAGGTATGTGTACACACTACTATCGCTATATAGCTGCGTATATACAGTGCAGTCGTAGTACGGTGCAACGTTGCGTGCACACACACGGACGTCTCTCACCTCAGGCTCGCGGTTATACTCGCTCTTGTCTCGCTTCCTCTTTCTCTCTGCAACAGCAGCAGCGCAGCAGCGCGCACGGGACCTGTTGATAGTCCGCGCTGTGCTGCCGCCGCGACTCGCTCCCTATTATATACATGTATGTACATATATATATATTCTGAAAATACACGTCTATACCTATACATATATTCTATACGGATACATGTGTGCACTCGGGGCTTTTTGTATAGGCTACTACGTAAGCCGCGAGGAATGGATGTACGTGCGTGCTGCATGTAAGCGAGAAGTGTTATTGTGGATACATGCGCGCGAGGGACGATCGACGGATTTTCGGAGCTGGCTTTGCTCTCGAGACTTTTTCTCTTTCTCCGTTCCTTCGTCCTCGCCTGCGTATATACGAATGCGCTGTTTCTCGCTCGGGTGTGTCCGTTCGTCTCGTAAGTAGTCGCCTAAACCCAGTTCGTAATCTTTTTCTTTCGTTGAGAGGATTCTCGGAAGTTCCGCCGCGCGCTCGGCTGATGATAACGTGTTTTTACGTAACGCCGCGCGACAATGTACACCTCGTATTACTTATCGCGATATGTGTGTAGTGTATGTACGTATACGTATGTGTGACGGATGTATCGCGCAGCAGCGTAAACAAAGGCATTTTTCCCGAGTGACTCGTCCGGCCGGTTAATCGCGAGCATGTGTTGTTTGCCTGCTCCGCGCGCGGGGATGATGTGAATGCTTGATTATTGTATTTTATATATGCGAGCCCGGGTTTCTTTAAAAAAGGGGTTTTATCTTTGACGTATAGCAATATATAGTCGGGATTAAATATTTACCGGACTAATCTTATCTCGAGGCCGTTAAAAAAAAATCTTTCTTGGCGAAGGTGATACGTATAGAGCACACACATGCGCATACTCGCGCCTGAAAATATGTCGATGGTTCGCGCGTTTTATTCTCTTCTCGTATATAAGTATATAGCGGAAACGAAGCGCGAGCAATTTCCCGGAGCCCGCTTTAAAAACGTGTCATTATATCCGCTTATTGCAAGAAGTCTACTAAAACACATTCTTATACGTTCTCGAGAGAAAGAGAGAAATAGAGAGGAAGCACAAAGTCCCTCTCTTGAGCGCGCGCGACTGCAAAAGGACTGTAGTAAGCATTTTTCTCATTATCCCCGCGAGCTTTTGTGCGAGAGCGCGAAGACGACGACGAGAAATTTTAAAATTTAATCATGTAAGTACACTAGAGAGGGGGGGGGGGCGGGTATTTAATTTATTCTTTCCCGACTTTTCCCTTCTCTTTCACGCAATTTCCATCTAACGAAGCGTGTCCCTCTTGTGTATTTATATATATACGCGGATTTTTCCGTTCGTTAAATGCGTTCTGCTCTGCGGAATGACTCTGCAGTAGTATGTCAATGACGACGGCGCCCTGAGTGTATTTTGGCTGTTTTTACCTTTTGTCTCGGCCAAGAGGCGTGAATGATGCGCTTTGCGTTCCAGAGTTCGTTAGCCGTCTTTTCTGCGCGCTCTACGTCCTTTGTACAACGCAAAGAGTTATATATATATGTCGAGCGAAGAAATTACTTTTTTTTCCCTCTGCAGCTTCTTTCTCTCTGCGATGCAGGCAGCAACGCGCGCGCGAGTGAATGGGAGGGTTTTTTGAAAAGCAGCTGCTCCGCGCATTGCGGAATTAGCATAGCGAGCGACGCCTCCGCGCTCGATCGCGAATATCGACGAATTGGATATTCCCGACGCGCGAGCGAGGGAGAAAAAATTTTTTCTTTTGCTCTATACACTGCTGTTTTCTTTGTAGCACACGCGGGGGATGAGAGAGAAGTCATTATTGAGGATTGTCGATTGATTAGTCAAGTTGGATTCTATAATGCCTCGGCTTTATTGAATGGCTTTCCACGAAGGAGTTTTGGTAATTATCCGCTGGATGGGAGAGTCGGCATTTGTAGCTGCTCTGTATTTGAGAATTGATTATGCGGGGCTTGTTAGTGACTATTCAAGTTGGTCTATGAAATATAATGGGCTTTTGATACCCGTCTATATTAATTCGGAGCACGACTTGTTATACGTTACTATTGTAATAGCTATATCAAAGTTTATATATGCGCGTTACGAATTTCGCCAAAATCGACTTTGATTCCCGCCTCGACGTTAGACCCGCAGAAAAAACTCCAGCACAGCTCCCCCGGCGGCTCGTTGTTTTTTCAAATAGTATCGGCGCACATACCTCCCAATAACAAACTATATAGCTCCACGTCGAATAAAAGTAAACGCTTGCGTAGCTGCTGCTGCAATCGGTGCGCCCCAGAGCGCAATAGTTGGAATATCTGCGCCGAGGCCCGTCGCGGCGCGCGTGGAAGTATGCCGGCGCGCGATTCGACGAAAAGTAGAGTTGACGAGCTGCAGTATACATATATATATATATATAGCATGGCTACCGAGGGAGGAGGAGGGAAAGAGAACGGCGAACGGAAACGCGTGTTTGTGTGCTCAGGAAATAAATCGGCTATTTCGACTCGCGAGCGTTTTGTTTCTCGCGGCGGCTATCGATTTCCCCTTTCTGTTTGTTTTTATTATTGTTGTTTTTTATATATACACGCGCGCGCGCCTATATTTCATTTTATATCCAGTGCGGTGTCGTTAAACATTATATACTTATACGCAACTACGGAATTTTTTTCGTTAATTGAATGCGGCTCTCGATATATAAACGGGAGCCGGAGAGTTTATATTGCGGTTTTTTTTTAATTCTGCTCTCGCGCGGTCTAACGGTCTTTTGAGCGGTGTTGCTCACAATTGTTATGGATACACCTATACGCGACGGCTTGTAATTTCTCGTATATTTTGCTCTTGAAAAATTCCGGTGTGAAAGAAAGAGAGCGAGTGAGGGAGCCGGTGTTGATTACGCGTCCGACAGCGTTATCACAACACGGCGGCGACTGCAACATGATCTATATACGGGCTGATCTCTGTGTGTTATAGATGGTGCACGTATATGCTGCGATTTAAAAATCACTCGCTCTCTCTCCGCGTTAATTTTCGCGCGAGTACCGTTGTAATTTACGCGTGCGTACGGTCATCAGAAGCGTCTAATCCGCGATTTATCGTGCACTTTTAATAATCTTCATGCGCCCAGAGAGAGAGAGAGAGAGAGAGGGGGAATATTACGCGATACATAAAGGAAACTTCAGACACCTGGGGTCCGAAACTTTAGAGCTCTATATACCTATATAACGGGAGTACAAGAGGGAATATCCTCTCTCGCTATTCGGCGCCGAAACAGCATATACTATGCGGTGAACGCCGAGATTCTCGCGAGATATAAATTCTCGAAAAACACAACAAGCTCCTGCGCGGTGTGTAATTTCCTCCTTTCTTATACACGGGACACCCCCGCAAGTTTTTGCAAAACTTTCGGAGCCGGTAATTATTAAAGGCAATAATTAAAAGAGCGCTTATAAGTGCCGCTTGTGTGTTTTGGGATAGTTTTCGCCCTAACTCGAGCGAACACAGACGCCGGCGGCGGCGGCGGTACAGTAGTCTTGAACTTTGGACAAAGGAATCTTGCTCAAAACAAGTAATAACAACAGCGCGCGTGCCCGTATTCTCTTCTTCTTCTTCTCTCGCCTGTCCGCTGCGCATACTTATATATAAGGAGCGCATTTTTAATTACATCAAAAATTACGTCTTCTAAAAGACTCTTTACACTTTGATATTCCAGGGTGGAGTAGTAGAATGCAATTTTATGCTAAACCCTCTTTCTTTCTCTTGCACACGTTTCAAGTGGATCACGTGGAAGAGGACTTTTATCGCGTTATCGCATCGATTGTTTTTTTTTTTTTACGAAAGCAGAGCTCCCTCGTTATCCGTGTGTCTGATCGGCTCGTTCTTAATTCCCTCGACGACACAAAGGCTTCCCTCTATCTCTTTTTTCTGCTTTAGAGGCCGCACGCAATGTCAAATTCCGCACGTGAGAATGACACCCAATTTCACGCGCGGCGTTCATTTAACTTTAATTAGACTCTTCGAAGTTTCTTCCCGATCGTTTGCTGCTCCCCTCTCTCCACTCGCACAAGAGTATAGTATTCTCTTCGATCCGAAGTGTCCTCGAGAGAGTCTCCTCTCTTTTTCGCCTGCTCTCTCTTCCACACGACGCAGTTGCTATTGAATTGCCCCCTCGAAATTAATTATCGCAGCAGCTCTGTACCTAAACGCTTGTTGCTCAACAGAAGGATCGATGCTCGACTTTTAATTTCGAGGGCTGTGCCGTTGCTGCCTGTTTCGTTTTTACTGCCCTCCTCTATAATAAAAATGCGTGTGCAGCAGCTCTCTCGCTATATATATAAACGAAATAGCCAGCACGCGCGCGATTCAAAGGAAGAAGCAAAGCCCCGGCATCAGCCTCTAAAGAGAACGACTCCGTACTACACTGCTGCACCGAAGGAAAAGTCTTTTGCGTGTGTCCAAAGGATTTGCGAAATCAAAGTGCGGCAGCTCCGTCTTTCTCTCTCTCTCGCTCTCTCTCTCTCTCTCTCTCTCTCTCTCTCTCTCTCTCTCTCGAAAATTGCCAATCAGGCGTCTTACAGTCATGTGTCCTCTTGAAAGAGAGAACGCGCTGAGTTTGCAGAGGAAATCGTTCGGATAACGATATGCTTTTTTCTTCTTTTTTTTTGTACATAAGCTCCCCTCGATACGATAATAATACGCGTCGAATCTAACAGGCCATTATTTTGATTGCATCGTGAAAATGGATTAACGGAGAGAGAGATATAACTCATGACGTCATGGTCATTTGCGGATAAAATTTTAACATTTATACAAGAACAACAACGACAATAATAATAATAATAATAATAATTATAGGCTTTCCGTTTGCGAGGATTTAAAAGCTTATAAATTATACGTCGAGCAATATAACGTGCAACGTTTTACCCCAAAATAAATGCATAATTTCGGCCCGCACACGCGCGTGTGCAAATGTTTTTTACATCGTCATAGCAGCAGCAGCAGCAGCCGGTGAATAATAAATAACGAACGGTGCATTATTTCACCTGTCAGAAAGAAGAGAGGAGAAAAAACAAATAGCAACGAGGTTAAATCCGCATAATAATTCATAACGAAGTTAATCCGTATCAATACGATTTCCTCTTTCGCGACCCGGTTCAATGTACCGTGCGTGTTATATACTCTTTTCTCTCTCTTTCATCCGCGAAAACGGAGTGTATATATACATAAACCACGGGGATGTACATAATGAAAAAGAGATTGGGTTTACAGAGACGCGTACGCCCACACTGAAAAAAATAATATTATAAAAATCGCTATAATTTATACGAACGACGGGACATACTCGCACTACGAGCATTTTTACTGTATTAAATATAATAATTTTTGCAAGAATTTTCTAATAATTATTGTAGCAAAGATACTATAAAATATACAGTATGTCTCATCGTCTCCACAAACTATAAAGTCAGTGCACAGAGAGAAACAATAAAACGCACATCCGGCATAATGTTCGCAAACGATTGAAACTTCTTTATAGTATATTATAATATCTACTATAAAGAAGCATCAGCAACACTTGTACACATAAATTCTTTCGTCATCAGCATTCGATTATTTCGTCAGGCGCCGCCGCGAACGACATAATAAAAGTGACGAGAGAAATGAAAAGCAGCAGAGTAGGAAAGCTTTGAAAAAAAGAAACGAAAGAGAAAAAAAGGAAACAGAGGAACGTCACTCGCCGTTATTCTTCGCTTCCGACGCGCGCGCGCGCGCAACCGCGTTCATTCGCGCGAGACGAGCGCGATAAAAGTGCTGCTGCTGCTGCTCTCGACTACGTCGCCCTATACAGTATATAGTCGAGACTATTGCGGCAGCAGTATAGTTGCACACAGAGAGAAAGAGGAGGGGGCTAGGAAGGGATTAGAATGAAGAAGCTCCTCCAAGCTATTTCCTTGAGGTTTACCCTCTCTAAGCCTCAAGAGAGAGAGAGAGAAAGAGAAAAAGTTCCTCCCCCTCTCTCGTAAAATTACGTGTACTCGTTGATGGTCACAGACGTGCGCGCGCGACTTTGCCCCACGGTCAAACACATGACTTTTTCAGTAGCCCCCTGAGAGAGAGAGGGGCAGGCAGAATCTCGTCTCTTTCAAGACGCATACAGCTTTTGAAGGTTGCACGACGATGAATATAACAAAGCTATCTGCGCACGCCGGGGATTAATGGCCTGCACTGCTATAAGGGTGGAGAGGAGATAATGCGAGCCTGCCGTGGAATCTTGACGAAAAGCAGCAGCCACGCAGCTTATCGCGTGTGGCCTCCTCTTTCTCTTGCGGTGGAAAGAGGGGGGCTCTAATGTCGGTTGCGGACATCGCTCAAAGAAAGCACGCAATTATACCGGGCTTGCGGCCTTTTTTAGACTGCAACGACGTCATGCCGCTTTTTCCTCCGAGTGTATGAGAGCTTTCAGTAGTGGAAAACGATTTCGGTATATGAAATATTCTTTTCCTTTTTATACAATGCACGAGATATAATAAATTATTTCATTAAAACAATTCGAATTATCGCGCGGATCCCATCGAGATTATATTTTCAAGTATTCATCGTGTATAAGCTCGTATTGTATATATATATGTATAAAAAGAGATATTAATCACTCCCGGCCCCGACGCCGTATCTATATATATATACAAATATATATACAATTCGAATCCCACTTTGCGGTTTTATTATAAACGGACCATTTGTTTTTCCAGATACAAATCGTGGCTCTCTCTTTCCTCCACAATCTGCGCGCATTACGCTACGTTTTTACCGGGCGATTCGTCATTCTCGAAAATGAAATATCCTCGTCGGCGAATAATTTTTCACTCGCCCATTCATAATAATAATACGTTCTCGGCTTGTACGTGTTTGTGTGTGTGTGTGTGTTTCGTTGTAATATTACAAAAGCCCATCACCAGCTTTCAACGCGCGAATCAGCGCGGACTGAGTATGTCAACAAATTATTACACGGCGGTATAAAACGCGCGTATATGCGTTTTACCAAAAAGCTTTTAAAAACCTACAATTTTTTTATCACTGAATGAAGAACGTATATACTAATAATAGAAAGGTGGTATGTGCCCTTTTGTCGCGTGCGAGCGGGGGTTACCGACGACCGTAAAAGCAAACTGTTGTTTGCCCGGGGACACGGCTATAGTATTAGTAGTAGGCGCGCGTTGTACGGCTGTATTATATATACCTATCGTAAAGCTTCTTTATTTGTTTTTATTGATACGACTAGCATAGGGGGCGCCCGATTGCGTTCTATTTTTACGCGCCTGCTTTGTCCATGTGCGCTGATTATACTTTGTATCTATGCGTGTGTGCGTCGTCGGTGTGGGCGGATTAGCCGGTTTTTTCACGCGCGTGGATTTCTCTCTTTTGTGTTTTACTGCCTGTGGAGAGAAAGATAAACGCTCGGATAACTCTCTCGATCATTTCGCGCTTATTAGAAGTATGCTTAGAGTACAAAGAGAGACTGAGAGCGAGAGAGAGAGAGAAATATGCGCGAGCGTATGAATTTTTGCGACGCGAAAAATCCGCACACGTGTTTACAAATTTTCGTGCCTCGCATGATGATAGACCTTTTTTAGGACTACAGCTTTTCTCTAAGCACACGCGGAACTGCGAAATTGGATTTTCAGCAAAAAAGCATCCGCTGCACACGCAAATTGCCTCGTTTTTTTTCCTCCCGTCGTCGTACTAGCAGCTCTGAGCTGCTCTTTTTTTGTGTACTGTCGCTGGTGTATATGCGGAGAGTGAGAGAGTTGACAGTTTATACATGAGCATAAAATGCCCGGGTGAAATATTAAAAGGGAGATGATAAGAGTTTCTCCAAGAAAAGCTGCTGCTGTTTGCTCGCGCATATATACATCCCTGTGAGAGAGACAGATGTCTTATCGGAGCTATATATGCATTTGCGTGGTTTGGGCTCTGATGTGCGCGCATGAATGTAACGAACAACGGTTTCGACTTTTATATATGCAGATTAAATTTTCCCGGAGGGAGAATTACGTTTTTCGCACTATATAGGGATACAGTGACCATTGAATTTTTTCCTCTGCAGAGACTGAAAAATCTCAACTTTACACCGTCAGAAAAATATATATACGCGGTATTTCGATGAATCATATAACCGCTCGATGTCGAAGCAACGCGAAACTGATCGAAAAATAGAAAAGGTATATAACAAATAAAAGCACAATTAATATAAATTGTATATTTTTTGTACTCTGGTAAATAAAAAAATAAAAAAAATGAAAAAAAATGCACACTCGCCGCCGCATGAAAAAACAGTAGCGTAGCCCATATATACATATATTGTATATATACACGATTCTTTTAAAAGCTCTCACGCGTATACATATCTCGCGCGTCTCGTGAAAAATTTAACGAGAAAAATGCCCGAACACTTGTCCCCCGGCACCTTGTCCGGCTCAAATCGAACGCGAAAACAAGCTGGAGCGCTTCTCGTTATCTTTTTGTGCACCGCCGCCTCCTGCTCGTCGTCGTCGTCGTTTCGCTTTTTATTTTCTCGCCGGAATTAACGCGCCCGCGCCCGCGCGTGAAAAATAAGAGGCAAGGAGGGCTTTTTCCGATCTCTGCGCGCTCGCGCGTCGGCTTTGTTTACGACGAGAGAGAACAAAAAACAGGTGCAGGCTTCTGTACGCGAGTGTATAATAGATATACATTGTATGACGGGGGGTGGGGAGAGAGAGAGTTCGTTTGGTCAATTGGTGTCAAGTCTGCGAGGTCAATTGCGTTAGAGCGAACTAATCATTGCCCACACGAGTCTGAGCCAACGACCTGTGGCTATATGCTGCGCTGCTCTACGGTGTAATAAGCTTGTAATAGTATAGCCTTTTTTTATTCCGGCGAGTTTTTTCTTGCGTGGGAGGATTTTTTTTTCTCGCTGCACGTAGGTCTTTTAATCAGCGCGTTTAGCGCATCGTTGGCGTTGTTTATCGTCGGACACGGTCGAATTTATAATCGCGGTGCGCGCTTTTTTATGTCGATAAAAATCGTATACACGATACTGATGGGTGATCTTGTAAAATATGACACGTCCTTGCACAGGAACCCAATCTCAATGAAATATATACTCGAGCGTGGCACACATCAGTTATAAAAGCGCAATTTCGTCATATAACACTTCCAATATAATTTCGCGCGTCAACTGCAGTATGTATACGCTGAAGAATCCGAGAAATTTCTCGCCAACAATTCCCATTCCCCTGAGGATCGAGAGACGGTGTAGCGTCGACTCTCGTGTCTCCAACTCATAGCGACGATGACGACGACGACGACGACAACGACGACGTCTCGTCACGTCCGATCGGTCCGAAAAATCCCCGCAGCAGCTCGTAAACAAAGACCCTCCCCATTTGCATGCCTCTGCTGTTGTATATATAGCGACGAAACTCTCTACTGCCGAAACTCCCACGAAACTATATATACGTACACGAGAGCGCACACATCACATGGGAGAGAGCAATGCACGCGGCCGAGTGTGCACATGAGTTCTCTCTCTCTCTCTCTTGTGGCTAAGTAGGAAGCGGCTCGTTAAGCGCAATAAACAAGTTGTTAGCTCTCTCTCTCTGTCTCTCTCGTATATGGACCGAAAGTGGCTGCAGACACGCTCGGATTAGCCCGGCTACAGCCGAATATGTACAACGCGACGATTACCCCGCGAGAGAGATAGAGAGTACGTGCGCGGAATAGTGGCCGCGATTGTTATGCAACGTGTGCGAGAGACGCCGCGTGCGTATAATGGCTCTCGTTTATAAGCTTAGAGAGAGAGAGAGAGAGAGAGAGAGAGAGAGCAGGGCATACAGGCGGATCATTGATCGCGGCGGTGGCCGGCGCGTTTCTTCTTTATATTATATGCACTTGCTTTTTTAATGGCGGGTATATGGCAAAGGGGAGGGGGGTACGGCGAACTGAAATCGGCTGGATAATTAAGACAGCGATGGCGGCTGCGATCGATAAGGCGTAGTTATATATATATATTTTTTCTGCTCAACGAGTTGAGGAGTGTACTGTATACGTTATTTTAAGTAGCCGGATTCTGGGCAATTTGCCGGCGAGAGAGAGAGAGAGTAGCTTCGCTCGATATCTATCTCTCTCCTTCTCTCGTATCGGGCGGATATATAGAGGAGGGTTTGAATTTTTTAGCGGCTGCATTATCGGACCGCGCTCTAGGCTCTCTTCTTTCTTTTTTTACTCTCCCCTCCCTCCACCCCTCTCTTTTATGAATCGCCGGGAATTTTAAGGCCGATATGGAAATTGCGCGATGGATGGCTACTGCTTTTATCCCCTCGTCTACTATGATGAATATAACCCTTCCTCTTGATGCAATGCATATATGTATATATATTTTAGCCTTGCAAACAAACGTGTCTCATTCGTCTTTCATATTATATGCATGTGAGTATCGCGAAACGCGCCGCATGTGTGCGGTGCTCCGAAAATTCTGATTTTCTATACCCGCGAATTTTTCGGTATTTCCCCCAAGACGCGCTCATTCATATTTCACATATTCCCGGGGATAACGCGATAAATTCACCTTGGGATAAATTCTTCATTCACACGTGTGTGCCGCAGCAGCAGTAGCAGCCATATATACCTATATTATCTGCTGCAGCGGCGCCCAATATCATAAATTCCACATGCAACCGTAGAATCCGAAGCTCTCACGCAAGTTAAACTTACCACTAAAATTTCCAACCTATATGTGTGTCTGTGTATGTGTGTACGCGCTTTCTATACATGCATGCGTATATAGATAGATGCTCTATATATACATACATACATACATACATACATATATGGACACACTATACAGCGACTGTCTAACGCATTATTCATAACAGGCTTTTCGCCAAATGAACTTACGGAGCATTAACCTTAATATTTTGAAACTCTAAACTAGCTCTCTCGCCACACATACACACCCATACATGTGTACACACATACTGCTAACCCAATAGTTGAGCGAATTTTCGGAATCCCAGCAGTAGCAGCAGCATCAGCATTGTACCGCGTGTACAGCTACACTGTTAAAAGTTTCGAAAGGCGCGGAAGTCATTAACTCTCTCACAGAGAGCAGCAGCAGCAGCGCTGCATCGCTAATAAGTATAATCCGCGAGCTTATAATTACGTTCCTTCGAGTGCGCGCGCGGATATAGTTATGGGCGCATGCGTCGTCTCTCGGTTTTTTTATCACATATATACAAACGCGCAAGTATATATGCATATATCTAGACTAGACTTGTTATATGTATGTGTGTGTGTGAGAGAGTGCGCGCGTGCGTGAGAGGGAAGCAAGGAAGCCGCTGCTGTAGCGAGCTCGCGTTGTTGCTCAGGTTAGCGCTACTAAGACTTCTCTCTCTCTCTCTCTCTCTCTCTCTCTCTCTCTCTTTCGCACGACTCCGCATATTTTACCCTTGTTTTGCACCTCTCTCTCTCGCTCTTCTCGTGGGTGAATACGACGGGCGACTTTTTAAGCTCGTGATTCACCAAGGACATTTTTACTTTTGACAAAGGGTGTCTAGTGCCCCTCTCACACACACACACACACACACTCTCTCTGCTTCTTTCAACGAAATGAATTCAGCTGCTTTGCGCGCGAGCTCTTGTGAAAAATGCGTGATAATTTCGAGACGACCACTCTCTTCTCTCGCTTTTTTCATATCGTTATATATACTCTCGCGGGAAAAGCTGCCATCAGAGAATGAGAGAGAGAGTTGGGAATTAGTTTTGTTTCGATGTCATGGCGTTTTTGTTATCAGTCTACCCACTGTGTGTCAAGTTTTTTGACGCCGAGTTTTTTTTTGCATGCGATATACTCTCTCGTGGTCGTGCGGAATTTTGAAATATTATAGCGCGCGAAATTGCAACTCTCGGGCTCCGTATATACATGTAATGTTCGAGGGGTACTTTGGTCAGGTGAGAGAGAGGGAGAGAGAGTGGAGTGTAATTGTCGCGAACAATTACTTATTTCGCCCCTGTTCAACAACGAGAGTGCGTGTATATATGCGCAGTCGAGTGGGCGATTGTTGTCGGGCTCTCTATGTAATACTCTCACTCAAGTATTTTTCAACAAGTAAACTCGACGCTTTTTTGCAAGCTGCAGGATATTGTTTAAAAGTTTTAAGCACCGTGCGCGCACTGCACCGATGAAAAATATTCTGCTTTTTTCCCGCTCGTTTATTTGACTGTATAACGAGAGTTTCTACACACACTCACGTGCCGATGTTATATATTGCATTTATATTGGCCAACAATATTTACAGAAGCTTATACACGTGCTCGACTTTATTGCTTAATAATTGTTTGTTTTTTTAACATATTTGTAATTATGAGTACAATATATGCAACTGCAGCAAGTCCCTGATCGAACAAGTGAATATTGCGTCGTGTCCACTAAAAATTACGGTATATACTTCAAAAGGCCCTCTCTCCCCCTTCTCGTATCTATAATATACTATCTTTTATACATTTTTTTTAATTATTCGTTGTACAATAAAGAAACAGCGAGATATACACAGCGCGCACCCTATACGTATACATCCGGTTTAAATGTATCAATAGTCTGGAATTAAATAAAAGCGTACACTATACGCCGAACCATCAATTTAACTTTTGACGCAAACTTCCCTCTCACCCCCTGTAGATAAATCGAGTCTCTCTCTCTCCCCGCAGCATGTCTTCATCGATAAAGTTCCTCAAACAATTTTTTCTCTAAACAAGAAAAGATATTCCTCATGCAAGACGCGCACCGAGTCTCGGATATAAAAAGCGTCAAGTTCCGGTTGCTCTCTCGAAAGAAACTTCGCGCGGTGGCGGTGTGTGATTCACCGAACGTCTCTCTCGCTTTCTCTCTCTCTTTCGCCTCTTTCTTTCGCGCTCGTTTTTTTTACTTTGATACAGAGAGAGAGAGAGGGAGAGAGAGAGAGAGAGAGAGAGATAGGGAGAGAGAGAGAGCGAATTGTCGTATAGTACCAGAGAAATATAAATTTCAGTCGTGGAGCTCGATCTGCTCTACACTCCGAAATGAACTTTGGCACGGGCGCGACAATTTATTCCCAAACTCTCTCGGAGAGAATCTTTAACGCGCGGCGGCCGAAGAGAAAAAAAAGTAGTGGAAAAGGTATCACACTGTACGACGAGGAGGGAGAGGGCAGCAAAAAAGGGATGAAAATCCGGGAGCAGGAAAAACGCTGACTTGCGCTCACAGAGAGTATATACAGAAGGAGAGAAACGTTTGAACCTCCTCCTCCTACACACACACACACACTCTCTCTCCTGTCGCGTAAAATATGAGGCGAACGGCTGTCTAGCATAGAGAATCCTTGACTAGGCTCACGAGCACGAGCAGCAGCAGCACTGATTTCGCAGGTACTATAGGTGTATATATAGCATACTATAAGGGGGAAAGAATCCAAGAGATAGAGCGGCAGATAGCCGACGCGCGCGTGAATGCGGGCTATATGGCTCCCTTTTCCCCGCGCCTCCGGGAATCTCTCCCTCTCTCTCTTGCAGGAAAAGATAGCGCACCTATGTGTGTGTATGTGTGTAGAAATGGGAGGGAGAGCGAGGAATGCATTAAGACCTGCTACAATCGTCGTCGGGGACTCACATACACAATCATACACACACACACACACACTGCACATATACCTGTGTGGGGAGGAGGTTGTAAAGTGACGTAAGGGTCGCTCTAGCCATGTAGCTATATGTATACAGACTCCGATGGCCGAGGCTTTTGTGTGTCTCGGACGATTGGCTCGTAAGCGTTTTTGCCTTGAAAAGCGTTTTGACTTGTTCGGCTTACGCGTAGACCAGCCAATCAAGCATTATAGTTATATCTCTCAAATAAATTTCTCTCCGAGTTCGAACAATACATCGAAATTTTATATATTAAAATATACCTCGATCGAACGATTTCGACGATGCTTCTAGTGTTACACGCGCGTTTTCTCTTGTATACAGTAAACAGCTGTCTCGATGAGACGAAAAGGGATACAGAGATGCACGTGGGTATATCTCCACACTCACACAAGTATACACACACACATAAAAATGCTATACCTGCGCGCTGAAAGTGACAAAGCCCCGTCATGGCGAGGGGCCACTTTTCTCCTTCTACTCTCTCGAGAGACCGGGAATCTCCTGGTAAAGTCGATATAAGTATATATATAGACGCTGCAGCCACCGCCTCTAAATCCACTGACTTTTCACGAAACTTGCAATGTTGGAATGAAACATTCAATAGGCGCGCGCTTTAATTCCGCAGACGGCCATCAGAAAGTGCAGTGCCCTATTAATAATTGCGACTGTTTAAGATGCCCCCCTCCACCCCTCCGGAACAAAGAGAGGCTGAACGAACAATGCTCCTGCTTTTTATTGTGCGCTTTCGAAACTGAGTTATTGTGTCAGAGACTCGACGGAGCAATTTTTTTTTCTAGGATTTACGGCTTTTCGGAGTACGTTCAATATAGTACGATTCTTTTCTCGGAGAAAGCTTCCCTCAATATATTATTTGGTTTTTCGCGCATATAATTAACCGCAGCGGCTTAATTGCAAGTCGTTATCTCTGAAGTTTTTGAAGAAAAGACCGCCGGTGTAAATCTCGCGCATATGTACGTAGTTTATACTGGTAAAAACACGGTAGCATAGAGCTCTCGGACGATTCTCGCAATTACCCAAACTTTCACCCGACACACAACCTCTGCCTGCCTACTACAGCGTGTCGCTATACGCTTTTTACCTGCAGCAGCACGTGTAGCTATCTAAAAAACAGCGCGAGTGTTTAGCAAGGAAGTAGTCCGTTCCTCCCCCCCCCCCCCGCCTCTTTCTCTCCAAATCAGCGGAATGAAAAAAATATCAGCTGATTAGTCGTCCTTCTCTCTACGTATACTCCGGAATGAATATTCAACTATATGGAGTAGGAAGGATAAAGCTGCGATGCATAGTATATATACATAGCATGTTAGCTATGTTTCTAAATTGTTCGGAATTTACTCATCCTTCTTAGCGCGCGCGGCCAACCTTAACCCGCTTAGACGTCGATTAGAATATTGTAATTTGTGCATCGCGTTTACTGCGCGCTGCATGTATAGACTCCCGGTAATTTACGAACCTGTACGATATAATCCGAAATTTCCTGCCTTCGAATATACACGTACTTCACATAGAAAATAGCGAGAGAATTTCATCGCGCGCTCGATATTCCCCCCCCTCCCAAAAAAAAATTCAATCTCGCAGAAGCCCCCTCGAAAAAATATTCGAAAAACTCTCAAAAGATCCCCACAAATATATAAGTATTATATACATCATCGCAGAGAGAGGGAGAGAGAGAGAGAGATCTTCAGGCCCTCGCCCCTACTGCTATGCAGCAACGGCATCAGCACACCTCGGCATCAGGCTCACGCATTCATCGGCAGCTCGTTCGCTCTCTCCCTTCTCTCCCCGCGCACTCGTCGGACATTCCGAGCGGCTTACGTCGCGCAGCAGTCCCCTCTCCCTCTTCGGCTCAGGCCCCAAGCCATCATCAGCGAGAGAGAGAGAGACTCTCCCTTTTCAGCTGCTAAACGTTGGCAGCACTGACGCTATGCGGCTCTCTGGTGGGGATACTCACTACGATACTCACTGTTGCATACCTGTGTGTGCCAGCGGCAGTACTCGGACGACGCATCGCGCAACAGGCGCACACACCCGCGTCCCCAACGTTTTTTTCACGGCTGCACACGCCCCGCCGCTCTCTGTCTCACGCAGTCGATATAATACGTTATCCGTCGTGCCAAGTGAATCACCGGCGGACGTTCGATTACGCATATTCACTGTCTACTATATAAACGCTGTGTTCCGAAAATTCAGTGCTTCGCGAATCCGCAGTATACAGAGCAACGGCTCTGCGAAGGAGAGCAGCTCGCTCTCGCGCAATGGTTATACACCAATAACACTGTCCTGCGCGTATCGGAGCTCTCGAAATCCGTGGCAGTTGTGTTCTCTCTGCACTAGTGCAGCATGTGTATGCGAGTGTGTGAGTGAGTTCGTCAGTGAGTAGTACTGCATACTATAGTAAGTTCTTCCATCCGAGGAATCGCCGACGCCCGTCGAGGGCAGAGAATAGTGTTATATACCTCGAGCGCGAGTGTGTGTGCGAGAGAGAGGGAGGGAGAGAGAGAGAGAGAGAGAGGCAAACATACATATAACTTCGTAGGAATGCTCCGGCGCTGCCGGGACCTCTAGCGCGCGGATTTTCCAACGGAATTTCAAAGGATAGACCAAGAGAGAGGATGACAGTTCCCGAGGAGTGAGTATTACATCGACGAGTGTGTCTTTCCACTATCGAACTCTACTCTTGCCTGTGTGCGCGTGTGTTGTGTACCTACGAACGCGGTTTTCACCCAGCACATATTGCTTTATATTTACGTATTATAATCGACGGCCCAGATATAAGCAACGCGCGAGAGTAGCTGCGCCCAGCTATACTGTATATACCTAATATACATGTAGTACTGTAGCGAACGGACTGAAAATTCGCAGGAGAGAAAAGAGCGGTAATTTTCCCCGGGGACTTTTCGCGCACGAGTCAGCAGCAGACGTACAGTAGCGCTGTCCGAGCGCGCACACACACAGTCGATCTTTTTATTCAAATCGTTATGCTGGTCGCGACTGCAGCCAGTCAGAAAGAAAGAGGGACAGCCGGACGCGAAGGATATACTTTAACGAGTGCAGCGATGCGCGTCCGTGTGACGCGCATACTGTATATGTTACTATATATATATACGCGCGCGCGCGCGTGTGTGTGTGTGTGTGAGAGCGCGATGCAGCGGTATATAGCGGAGGGGACAGGTTAAAGTGCCCTAAAACGCAACGAGTAATTCACAGCCGCTCCTCGTCGTCGTCGTTCCCGAATGCAGCGTATATTATAAACGCATGCATAGTTGTCCATCTCTCGTGTATAGCTCTTTTGACTTTGCTCCCTATGGGCGAATGCTGCTGCACTGCAGTTGGACGCGTATACCCTGTGTGTAGTATGTGTGTGTGTGTGTGTGTGTGTGTGTGAGTACAACGCTCGTCATGAAACACTAATTGATGACACATTCAGCGCAAATTCCCCTGGGCCACACAGTGAAGCCTCTTGTTTATATACATTGTATATATATACTGGCTCACTAAGTAAAAAATCCTCTCTGGATCATGATTGCACCGCGGCGTGTTCTAAACGTCCCAATTTTTTCTCTGATTTACGAGGAAATAACGAAGGACCTTAAAAGTAGAGCTTCTTCCCACTATATATACAGCGTTTTTACGATTCCCCGCAGAAGTGTATTACAAGAAAGTACGAGGCGAGAAAACCGAGGCCGCGGGGAAATTCCAATAAATAAAAAGGCAGAAAGAGGGAGTAGAGCAGCTCTGGATAGTGTCTGTCGTCGTCGTCGGTACTCGAAAGGCAGTAGACCACACCGACGCGTTGTGTGTTCCCACAGGAATTTTCCAAAGCCCTCTCGCTCACTACTCGTGTTCTGCTCTGGAATACAAATTTACGCACAAGCATCGTTCACGCGACTACAATATTTTTTTTTTTTTTGTTTGTTTGTTCCAGAGACGATGAGTGCATTGTCTTTCGTCGATTAATTTCGGAGCAGGGGAGAGATCGCGTGTGCGCGGAAATCGATTTGTTGATGATGGTGTGCAGTAGCGCGGCCGTTGTTGCGCTGCGCGAAGAAAGGGATTGATTTAGCCGGTATATATATATATATATATATACGTGCATGTTTACACCCGTCTTCTCATTGTCCTCCGCTTGTCTCCGCGCGAGAATGACGCATTGTTCCACTCAGTGCGTGTGTCGCCGTCACCGTGGGCGTATCTCGTAAAATAAAAAAAAGAGAGCGAAGAAGAAATCCGATTGTCTCTCGTGCGCTTCTCGCTCTGATTATATCACACATCGTCGTCGTCGTCGTCGACGTCGTGAGAGAGGATTAAAATGTGGAGTAAGCTCTCTCTCACTGCCCCCTGGCCCGTTATTTTAACACTCGGCGTAGTAGAAAAATTCATGAGAGCATTAGGGGCGGCAGGAATAGAACAAATTACGCGAGAAATAAAATTACTCTCGGATTTCCGCGCGTCTAAGCATAATCCGCGAATTAAACGATGCGAAAAGTTAAATTTCCGGTCGTCGCATCTAGACGAAAGAGAGGGAGGTATTTTTCACACTTTCGGAAAAAGTTCACTCTCTATCTAGCGCGCACTACTGAAAAATCGTGCGCGGATCCGCTAAACGCTCTCTTTTTTTTTCGTCCCCTATACGTGCGTGTGTACGCTGCTGCTCTCCCTGTGTGTATGAAAATTTGCACCTAAAAGTCCGCGCGTGTGCAGCGGCGAGTTTAAATTTAATCTACGCGCGCCTGCGGACTTTTTCTCATTTTAATGAGGCTTTGAGAATACAAAAAAAAGCTCTACTCCCGCGAGCGAACGAACGAAAAAGAGAGAGAGAGAACGCGACTCGTTTTATAAGCGCGAGTTATTGAAAAATGAATTAACGAGATAAACCGGGCGATGTGATGCCGAGTAAGCGGCCGCTCAAAAGAGCGTCAGAGATTTTCCAATTTAATCCTCGAAAGCGCGTCAACGATTATGCGGAGGAAGAGAGTGAGAGAGAGAGAGTGAGAAGTAAAAAATGCGGGAAATTCAAACGTTTATGAAATAATTACGACAAACTTTGTGCGACCGCCGCGGCTTCTTGAGTGTGCCAAAAACCCGCGCCCTCGCCCTGACCGCGAGTGCTCGTTTTCGCCTGGACGCTTTTCGGAATGCGAGCTTTTATTCATATTATATGATTTTTCGCTTCGTAACCTACATCATAATAATGTATGCGTTTACCCTTCGTTAATTTAATATTGTATAATCCAAATTTCAAATTTTCCATTCCAATTTTTCAATTATAAGAATTTTATAGCTTTTATATAGACTTATTTTTATACTGCGCTGGTAAATACGCAGCTGTATTTCTCGGAACTCTTTATCAATAACCAAAACGGGCTTTATTATTCAACGCGTACATACGCATTGAATATATTTATAAATATAAAGCACAGCCCATCATCGCCATCGTAATAATCAATTCCCTCTGACGCTGCTACGCAGGCGAATCCATCAGCGAACTCTCATCATCTCTCTCGCTCGTTCTCCCCCAAAAACGAAGCTCTTTTGTCTCTCGCGTAGTAGAACACATAGCGCTCGCATATCTCCCAGAGTATGCATATAGGCGTGTACCACAGAGAACAGGAGAGCAAGCGGCGCGCATAACCGAACTCTAGGTATGTATAGTACATACGCGTGTCTAAACTCACACCCCCGAGAGACACGGCGCATCTCGTTAAACATCGGCAAAGTCATATCTGTTCTCCTCCTTATAGTAAGCAAGCAAGAGAGAGAATAGGGCTGTGCGCGCGAACAACAACCGACTGGTTTCACGCAGCAGCATCGCGCAGCCTCGAGAGTAATTAATGAAACGCCTTAATTAGCATTCCTAGCCCGTGGCTATGCGAGCGTGTGTAAATATACGCGCGCGGCGGCGGCGGCGGCGATGCTGCTGTTTAGTTTCTGCGCTCTCACACACCGATATATAGATATATACACAGCACACCGAACGCAGGATGTAAACGGCATTCTTGCGCTTCTTTTCGTCGAATCCGTTTTTTCGCGCTCGCGCGCGCTTTAATACGCCTCGATTAGAGGAATGATATAACGAGCTGCAGCGGGAAAACTCCGGATTTTCCTTTTCTCTTTCGTTCGGCAGCTCTTCTATTAGCCAGCTCGACTCCTTTCTGTCTCTTTGGCACAGGAGTCGGCCTCGTTCGCTTTTTTTTTGCTCTCCTTTTCGTCTCTCTGTACCTGCGCGCCGGTAGTTCGTTTGCAGTGTTTGCCGTCGATTGTTCATGCGAGAAAAGAATTCAGCAGACGCTGCGTGTGTGCGCGCGCTGCTGCTGCGGGTGATGGGATTCTCGAGCTCTTGACGAGCCGTCTCTCGTAGTTTCTTAAGGTTATATATACACATAGCGGTGGAGAGAGAAAGAGGAAAAATGATCTTGATTGCCGTGGTGGTGGTTTCGCGAGAGCTGTTTTCTTTTTCTTTTTCCGAGAGAGAGAGAGAGAGAGAGAGAGAGAGAGAGCTAACAAGTTGTACGGAAGTTATCGATTGCTCGTTTTCTCTCTTTCTGCCTTAGTGACGCGACATGCTGGCAGCTATTTTCCAAGTACATATTGGCTTTGAGACAGCTCGGTGCCTCTTTTCCGCAAAGTATCTCGACTTACACACTTTGTGAGAAAACATGCAAGAACGTTATTTATGTGAATAATTTTTACTACAACTTTGTCTGAATAATAAGCTCTCGCAAAAATTTTCCGCAGCGAGAGACAGAAAGAGATTGAATAAAATTGACTATATCACGTATATACATGTACCACGGTGACATCGCATATATATATCCGACAGCAGGGAAAAAAGGCTGTGCGAGAGCGCGCGCGCGCGCGGGAGCCGTCAAAAAAGAAATCGACACTAAATCATCGGCTGTTTGTCTAGACCGTTGCAGTAGCAGCAGCGCGACGCGAAATAAAACACTCGCTCGGGGCTTATCTCAGAAATGAAAATTTAGGCGTGAAAAATGATCCCTCTCGCTCTCACTCCTCCCCCGGCTTATATAGCCCACAATTTTTCCGTCCCTCTGCACGCCCCCTCTCTCTCTCTCTCTCTCGCACATATTTCTCTCTGAAAAATACTCGACAAGCTGCTCGCTCTCTTCCGCCATAAAAAGGCGCAAACAAAGCATCATCGCTCGTCGAAATCAAAGTTAAAAAAAAGGACGACGACGACGCACACACACACACACACACACAGTCTCGTCCTCCCGAAAAGCAATTTCCATGAAATTTCCATCGGCGCTAGTGGCACGGCGTTTCATTCGAAAGCACTCAAAGCCACTACACACGCGACGACCATATAGCCCTGCTGCAACTAAACCGGCCGCGTCTGCCAATCAAGCGGCAGCCAATCGCGGGAATATATATTTATATATACATAGAGCAAAGGTGTTTCAATTTCCTTTGGCTCTCTTATGCATCCTTCGCTCTTTCTCTCTCTTTCCACTCAAACGCATACGCAGAACGCGAGAGATCTATAATCCAGCACATCCTGCAGCGTAATTCGTAATTTCCCGCGCTCTCGTACCGTTACGTATAATACGCATATATCCCATTTAACGCGCGCGCGCGCAGACTTTTAAATCGGCCAGTGTGACGGAAAGGGCGGCAGCCGCCGGCGCAAATCGCTCGCATTCCCCGCTCTCCCCATCATGCATTGTGTGCTAATGAGACACGGGGTCAGCGGCTCTATATACGTACTACACTCTGCTGAGAGAGAGCCCTGTGATTCCGTCGACGCTTTGTGCGCATCGGAGAGCTACGTGTACATATGCGTCCGGGGAGTCTTTGCGAGATGCCCGTATGTATTGCATGAGAGAGAGAGGGGGGAAGTCGATTAGCACCTGGACTTTTTGCCGATTCGTCAGCCGTCGTCGACGACCACCTACTACGCGTGCAATGCTTTTGATTTTGTAGGAGGGGATGCTGCTATATGTAGCATGAACCTGAAGTGCGACGTTATATATATTATGTGTAATATATCGAGAGGGTCGAGCGCGCAAAAATCGGTATATTTTAAATTAAGAAGAGCAAACAGCCGTGCGCAGCTGCAACGAATATAATTCATGCGGAACGTTTGTTCGGGGGTGTGTGCGTGTGTGTGTATGTAGTCATATGTAGAGCTGCAAAAGCTTCGTCGCGTATCTACGGGGAGAGAAATATTGTTTATTTTACACGCGAGGCTGAATAAATACTTCTTTTGCGCTGGATATTGCAGCTCGTCTTCATTAAATTTATCGTTGCGTTTCCATTTTTAATGTGTGTGATATGTGACATTAATAGACACGCGTGTGCCATGTTATTGTTTAAAACGGAATTCGAGAGAGGTGTGGAAGCTTTCATATTGATATAATAATGATAATGTATATAGACAATTATTATTGTTATATTTATAAACAATAACAATAACTGTTTATAAATCACGACGTACGCATCGTATATATCACACATTACGAATATTGGCGGAGGTTTTTAATGGATAGCGCGTTAATACATAATTGAATTATTGCGAATTATATATATATATATATATATATAAGTACCTATATACATATACATTCCGATACATGTGCGGCGGCTATGGCGAGAAAAAGCGACGACCTCGTTCCTGGGGGTATATAAGTATTCAGCGCGAGCAAAAATCTAACACCGTCTACCGATGCGACTTTAATAGTGAAAATCGCGGAATGATAATAAGCCTGCGGGGCATATATATATATATACACACACACACTAATACAATATTTCGATATCGGAAAAATACTCCGGACTCTCGCTCTCCTCTCGACACACCAGCAGTAGCATCAACGTCCCGCCACGAATCAATGCTCCTTATCGTCCGGAGAAAAGGATGTTCCCATGAGACATCAGTACAGCGATTTCCTGTTTTATTGAGGAATAAAACCAACCCACGTGTACCTATCTATTAACAAACAAATATATATATGTACTCGTTGATAGACTAACGCGCGTCAATCAGAATTCTTTCCATGAAACAGAAATAAAAAACCAGCCTCGAGCCCAATCAAATCGTAATCGATCTCTTCTCGCCCACGCATACAGCCATCATCGATGCGATGATCCTATCCCGCGCACTTGTAAAAAAAAATGATAATCGGACCATCCCACGCGAGATCCATCAGCCATTAACAACGGCAATTAGTCGTGCAATTTCAAGCTCCAATTTCGTCCGTCAGAAGCTATAACCGCATATCCTTTTCGTTCTAGCCCAAAAAACCGCTCGTCTCGTCGCTCTCCGCGGAAAAAGTGATCCCGAAAAGACGCGTCGAGCCGAAAACTTGTCAGAGTCGAGAAGAAAAGAAAAAGGGGCGCGCTCCGGCAGTCGTCTAATTAATTAGAATCGCTGGCTCCTCGTTGCTCTCGCGGCCGTGACGAGCCTCGCCCGCGTGTATCTACGCAACTCCGTGCGTCGCTGTACACAAGACGACACTGCAGAGTGAAAGACGTATAAGGGCAGGGCTCGTCACGGCCGTTTAAGCCCAGCGTCGTTTTTTGCGCTCAACGAGCAGTGACTAGCTCGCAATATAGCTATATACATTACACACGACAACGACTCGCGTCTCTCTCCGTCTCTCGCAATTATCTAATTAAACATCCTTGGCCCGGTTCATACTCTCTTCTTTCTAACCCGAGCGATGTCTCTTCTTTCCTGTTTCAGAATGGCTGCGGAAGCGGCGAGCAAGAAGGCCGAGCGCGAGGCCCTCCGCGGCGTCATCCAGCAATGGAACGCCAACAGGCTGGACCTTTTCGAGCTCTCCGAGCCGAACGAGGTGAGTACAAACACACACACACACACACACACACATCTCTTGACTCTTTATGCATAGTCCCTCTCTGTGTGTATACATACACGTGTCAACGTGTACCGAGATCCATATACATAGAGCGTCACTATACACGCTGTCAAAGGCGGCGCTTTAATTATGCAAGCCGCGCGCTATACACATACGACTTCAACGCGCGCGCGTGCGCGAACTTCAAGGCGCGAAATTCAAAGCGGCTGTCCTGGATTTCTCCGGAGAACACGCGCCAGCCGCAGAAGACGCACGTGTGCAATGTGAGAATCCGTGCAGCATAAGTATACCTTACCTGCAGCGCGCACTGCACACACACACTCACCTATATATATATACTCTTTCGCCATTAGAAGAGAGAGGTTTTTTTAGGACCGCGCGCTCGTCTCGTGCGGCCTTTGAGCTCGAATTTTGCGATATGAGAGCAGCGCGCGGTTCTTTGAAATTCCGATGGGGAGCTGCTTTTGACTCCTCGAGGCCGATGAATCATGTATATCTGGACCGGGAACTATGATTTCGAAGGGATGGATTTTTTTTACTACACGGTTGATGTTTCGCGACGCGATGTACGTAATGTATACTATATATACATCGTTCTACGGAGTAATAATATTAATTTATCAACTTATAATTTGTTTGTTATATCTACGTTTACACTCGTGTCACATATCAGTCGCGGCTACTATTTGCACCGATACTCTCGACTCGGATATAAATCAGTTAATTAGATCAGAGCTGGGAAATGTTTAAACACGTATGTATATTGTATATTATACATACGACACGCGAGTTTCACTCTGAAAGAATATATAAATTATGCACACCGTCCGAGCGGGATGAAATTATTCCCGCACTTTAACCGCTCGTTCTCATCGCAGAGGCATAAAAAAAAATATACTGCACGTAACGAATTCGATTCAACTTTTGCGAATGAAAGGTATATACTGCACTCGAAACTTTGTTTGGCGACGACGGCAGGAGGGAAAAAAATGATAAAACGAGACACATTATATGAAATATCGCTCCGCCGGCACACTCCAGAGCTTTCCAATATTTAATCTTTTAAAACGTGCACGCGCGCGCGAACAACTTTGAATGAGAGAAAAATTGTAGTTTTGAAAAAAAGCGCCTCGCCTACCGTGTACAATAATAAATGGAAACAAACGTCGAACGATCGCTGTATTGCTTGTAGAGATGGATAAAAAAAAGGATAAAATTCATTTTCAAACAGTAAATTCACGCGGGCATGTAACATCGTCCGTTTTGACGTTATAATCCTCCTTCCGCGGAATCCTACACGCTCGTAGTGCGGCCACTCGTGCGGCTGACAGGTCGCGCCGAGCGACTGTTTAGATAACGATGTCAAAGCATTAAATTCGTTAAGGCAGCCCGTCGTCGTCGTCGTCGTCGTCGTCGGAAACTCATAACGCGCGCAGCCGTCACCATCAGCTGACTCAATTATAAAACGCAAGCGTACGCGCGCGGGGGAGACTCTTGAGAAAAAAAAGGCCGCAACAACTTTTCCAGCCAATTAGTCAGCTTTTTCTTCGTCGTCAACAGTCGCGCAGACTTCGAGGAAAGAGCGAAGAATCTCGGCTATGCTAGATTGTTTTGACACTAAATACCATGTCGAATCGTCGTCGTAGCTGGCAGCGCAGGCCCCTGAACCATTCGAATTTCATTAGCCGTGTTGGCGCGTAACGCGAGAGCTCGTAACGAGCTTGCAGTTTGCCGTTCTCGGCATAGCATCAGCGCCAGCCTGCTTTGTCGTTTCTCCGTGTCTCTACATATATATATATATATATATATATGTGTCTGTGTATATATGTATTAGGCTGAGCTTCAGTGTAGCGTCTCTTATTAATTCGAGACTCAGCGACGTCTCGGCTAAACGATACGCCAACTATATCTCTCTGCATAAGGAGAACACGAGAGATGTGTAATATGGTGTGCACACGCGACGATGAATAAAATGAATAACGTATATCGATTGCAGGACCTCGAGTTCCACGGCGTGATGCGGTTCTACTTCCAAGACAGCGGCCAGAAGGTGGCGACCAAGTGCATCAGGGTAGCCTCGGACGCGACAACCCAGGCGGTCATCGAGACGCTCATCGAAAAATTCCGTCCAGACATGCGAATGCTCTCGGTGCCGGAGTACGCGCTTTACGAGATCCACGAGAACGGAGGTGAGTGCTTTCGTCGATAAAACGGCTACTTCAACGGTGCTGCTGTTGCTGCTGCTGCCACTGCCCTGGGTTTATGTGTGGACTATAACTGCCACCCACCGATTATGAGGATTATTATGATGTGCTCCTTCCACCGCACTGATGGCTTTATTTTATATACTGGCGATCGCGAGGCTCTTTTCTTGCCCTTTTTTTATTTTTCTCTCCTTTATTGTGCACTTGCTTGCCTCGTACGCGGAGAGAAGAGAAAGGAGCGAAGCTGCTTTTCTTCTCCTGAGCCGCCGCAGACTATATATAGATCGCGGGTTATGCGACGTGCGTGTGGACGCATGAAAAATCGCATTTCTGAATTTACGAGCTAAATCGCTGCCGGAAGGATACAATTCCGTATAGAGGTACTGCATCGAGATGGATAGAGAGAGAGAGAGAGAGAGAGAGAGAGAGAGAGAGCCCGTGATCAATGGTGAATTTTAAGCGGGTCTTAACGGCTATAGTAATGCTCCCCTACGACTGAGTACTTTGCTTTCGAAAATATCTTTTGTTCCTCTGCGCGCGCCGGTATAGTCCTCTTCTGCTCTGACACTGGGAGATAGTTACTTTGGGAGACGAATGTCTTCTCTCTCACTCTCTCTCTCTCTCTCTCTCTCTCTCTCTCTCTCTCTCTCTCTCTCTCGCTCGATTCTCCTTTGACGTTTCCTCTCTTGCTCGCTCTTTCTACAGTAGCGACTTGCTTTGACTCCGATGTCGAACTTTTAATGATCGAAATTGAAGTCAGAGCACTTGGGAAAAGTATTTTTGCAGATGGGAAAAATCTTGTCTGGCCAGCGAACTTGCGCGCAGCTTGGCTTCCCTTTTCGGGGGGAGGAACAACGTTTTTACTCTGATAGAATTTCTCTCTCTAGACCGGACGGATTTAACGTAATAAAATATGACGGGAATCCGATGCTGGGATGATATCGCGATATTTTATAAAGGTGCGTTAATTTCTAACGATCATTTTCGTAATTCGAGAGGAAAATTATGAAAGTTCGCGACTGCCCGCTCGAAAGTTCGAAACTTTATATCTGCGGGATTAAATGCGAAAGCGACATTAATATATATATATCCTTTTACGCGGTGCGCCATATTCGTTCGAGTTAGAAATATAAACCGGTTAGAAATGAGTATACACTACTTTCCACGGTTCGATTAAGCCAGACTGCCTTTTTACCTCGGGTGATAATCAGAGCACGATCGAATTGATAATTAAATATATCGATCGATGGATTATTTGCAGAATTTCCCTCTACGGGTTGTATAGCGGCGAAAAATCTTTTACAGGCTATACTCGCCTCTACAAAAGCGATGCGCTTGAATGTCTAAGTAAGCCATTCGATTTTCTCCCAGAATATATAGCAGCCCACTATACTGCGCTCGATAAAATTCGCGAAACGCGCGCGCAAATTCGCCGGTCTCGCGTAAAACGCGCTGATGGGATGAAATATTTATTCTTTATATACGCATTAAATCTAATGCAATATAATTATATATACCGCGCGTTAAATATTCCCAACGCGCATACAACCACAAAGTTAATGCTCGCTGAAACGCTTATAAGATTATGCGTCTCGGGCGCGTAAGCTGATAAGCCGTTAAAATTAAGATATTAATCAGTCGACGCGCGCGCAAATTGCCCAGAAAAAAAAGCGACGGTCCAAAACAGTTTGCCAACGGTTATATAGCCGAGATTATGCACTGAAGCTTCTGCAACATTGACGATGCGCGCATCATCTCCATAATTAATATACCGCTACTAAAAATACTGGCTTATACATTCGATTTGAATTTCCCGCGCACTCGCTATATTTTTGCCGACAACAAGAAGATCGATATTGTACAACTTGCAGCGAAACACACTGTCTCGAATGTTATTAAAAGTCCCTATATCCCTTCCCATATATACAGTTGATTCAATAAAATATCCGCCTCTCGACTGTATGTGTACAGCAGCGGCGGCAGCGGAACCTCATATGCGCCAGCAATCGTTTACTTTGCCCGCAGGCAAAATAAGCAATCCTGCGCTCCTGGGCGCATAGGGCTTGCGCCTGCTGCTACAAAGTCCACGACAGTTTCTATTAAAATCTCAAAGCTCCGTCGACATAACGCGTAAATCTCGTGCGCGCTGCTGCTGAAATTCCACTCATCCAACCTGACGTGCCTGGTCTTAGCAAGCTTCGCACTGGATTAAAATTGTAACTATATGTACCCTCTATACACACCTCTATTTCAATTCCACTGTGTGTTGCGGAATCTACGTAGGGAAATTTCTGTCTCGATGGGAAATCAATTTTTGTATTCAATTTATTCCGAGACGAGCCGTGTATAGATTCCTTTTAAGCGGGATCTGCATGTATTATCCGGATTAAATATAACCCAAGCAGCAGCAGCAGCAGCAGCGACTCTTTCTCTCTCGCTCTATACATACATATATCGGGAATGAAAGAAAAGATTGCAGTTCAATACTTGTGGAGCGACGTTTTTGTTCTGCACAGCAAATCGATATAGCGTATGCGCCGCCATACAAAACTCTCCCGGCCAGCGTGGATATGTAGAAAACTTTGTTATAGCAGTCCGAAAATAGCCTCGAGTCAGCAAAAAAATTCACGCGTAATACACGTGTCAAATATAATCGTTCCTTTCTTTTGGTCCACAGAGGAGCGCAAGCTCGGCCTGGAGGAGAAGCCACTTCTGGTCCAGCTGAACTGGCACATTGACGATCGCGAGGGTCGTTTCCTTCTGCGACGCATCGACGACAAGACCAATGCCCAGGGCGTCGGTTTCGCCGAGGCCTCGAGCTTCCGGCGCAAGCTCAGCAAGCGCGAGAAGAAGCAGATGAAGAAGCAGGAAAAGCTCAGTAGGCTCAAAAGCGCTGGAGCCGCCAGCGAGCAGGACGAGAACGCGGCGCCGCTCGACCAGAACGGCGTCGCCGAAAAACTCTACACAGGTGAGTCATACACGTTTTATTTATTATCGGTGTGTATATATATGTATACGCCGATGATAATGATGATGCATCGCCGCGGGAATAAGTGTCTAATTACAAAGCCTCGCGTCATTGCTTTGTTCACAAGATATAGATGCAGGGAATACAACTTACGTAACTCCATATATGCGAGAGCGATTTATTGTTGCTGGAATATCCAACTATCGTGTGTGTCTGTGTGTGACTTGTTGAGTCTCGTCTCGCGGAGTACAGTATTAATAGATCGTGAGGCAGATCTTTATATAAAAGCGCGTCACGCGTGTAATATATATATATATATATATATATATATATATATATATATATATATATTATATATATATATATATATATATATATATATATATATATATATATATAGTGAGAAATATTCACACTCTCTCTCTCTCTCTCTCTCTCTCTCTCTCTCTCTAGCGCGCATCGCTAATGTCTCATCAAGCGATCGTTAATGGACCCCGTATATAATATACATATCTTCGCAATATTCGCACAATTGAATTCTCGTATACCTTTGCACGCCGCTTATTATTAACGTTAGATCAAGCGAGAGAACCGAGCGGAGCTTTTCCTCTAATTGGATTTCTGCTATTTTATTTCGATTATTTTCGGCGGAGAGTTTGGAAAAAAGGCCAACAAGCGCTTGGCAAATTGCGCGACGGTACATATATATATATCTATGCAGGGGGTCTTCTCAAACATCGCTTCTACGAAAAAGGATAAAGAATGCGAAAAAAGCAGCATTGGGCTGAATCGATTGTTCGAAGATTCCTCTTTCTCTCTCTCTATATATATATATATATATATATATATATATATACGCAGGACCATCCCATGCAATTTACAGCGTCAATATACGAATGCACAATATAAGAGCTCGTCCGAGCGTGAAATTAAAAAACGAAAAAATTTAATTGCTCTCTATATCGCGTAGGGTTGAAAGGGTGATTTCAAGCTCGAAACTCCCGCGTGGAAAATCGACATCTGTCCATTTACCGAAGACTATTCAAATATAACGTGTAGAGATATATAGAGAGAACGCCGGTTCATTTGATTTTTTTCCTCGCCGCGCACGGTCCTTTAAACCTCGATCCTTTCACACGTGTACACGTGACTCCTGCTGTGCCATTTTTCAATTGACGCGCGGCGCCGCGTAAAAAGCCGAAAAATAAAAGCACCGTCGAACTTTTTGCGGTCTCGATTCCGCAGAGAATAACACAACGATTAATAATAAAAAGAGCATAGCGTATTATATAGAGAAAGCAGTATACACGGTGTTGTTGTGCGGCGTCCCAGAGCGGCGGCGCATCGATTAGCCGGCTCGCGGTTGCCAGGAGCCCTGCTGCTTAAAGCCGTCTCTGTCTCTGTCTCGCAGCTTATACTCGACGTCGCGGCTCTGACGTCGAATCGATAATTCCCTAATCGGCGACAGCGCCAGCGATACCGGCTGCTGGCGTGGCGTCGATCCGCCAGAGAGAGAGAGAGAGAGAGAGAGAGAGAGAGAGAGAGAGAGAGAGAGAGAGAGAGAGAATATATAGTCACCGGAGAACTCTGTACCATCGCGCGGTGGCGGCTTTATATGCATATATATAGAGGCCACGAGTCGAGAGCTAACAAAAACATGCGCTGCTGTCTGTCTCTTTCAGTTGATTCTCTCCGCTCGATCGGGATTACGGGAGGTGGATATTCTCCTCTCTCTCTATATATATATATATATACTTGATTGTTGGCGAGAAGAGTCGGAGGATATAGTGGATTAGAGTTGGCTTTTTATCGCCGCCGCGAGTGTTTTCCTGGATGCGATGTACTGATACAGATATGCATGTAATAGAGAGTGAATTTTCAGGAGAGGGATGATGATTGAAAAGCTCCGCCGCGGTGTTTTGCGCGCGCTCAGGAGACGGAAGTTAATTGCTAGGAGTGAGTAAAAAATCTTCGGGGTGTGTATATATATATATATATATAGAGTATGGAGTTGTAATTTGCGAAGTTTCGCTAACGCTCGGCAGCAGTTAACGAAGTGCTGCTGTGTGTGTATATGTGTATAACTTCACTCGAGATTAAAAGAAAAAGTGAGCAAAGTATTTTTCAGCCGCGTATATAAGAAACGAACGTAAAGTTTTGTATGAAGAATTCGAAAAGTCAACGGAAATACTGTTCGGGGATCTCTTAGCGGCTCTTCGTAAAATCATTTTCCTTGACCCCGTGCGAGCCGAGAAAAGAGCTAAATAGACTTTCA